>OX602123.1:5163080-6363080 GCA_951449985.1 Falcaria lacertinaria | reverse complement strand
CCAGCCACTGTTCGAATCCAAATTGTCTCTAGCCCATTCATCGGTTGTCTGGAAGAAATCGCTACTATGCGATAAGACCGCCAATAGTACAATACAATATAATAATGTTTCCAATGTATGTATCCTCTCGTTGTGCAATAAAGTGTACCTATCTATCTATCTGCCTAAATGTAATAAACATAGGTGAGCACTATGAAAAAATATTGGAAATTCCTACCCTACAAGCTCGGCAAACCTAGTATCCAAAGTAATATCATAATTTACGATAATTACAAGTGCATAGAAATGCAGTAGCGCTTCATTTAGTGAACGCCCTCCTATAATTACATCACTACTAATGGGGGCAAAAGCAATTGACCCAAATATTGGTGCACTTAGCGCCTTAATACTAACACTTGAGCCTTAAACACGCCCGATAGTAGTCATATGTTACTGTCAAAGTAACACTGTACTATGGGACCATTAATCAGACTGTGCGTTTAGGTGTGTAGGCAGAAACGGGCAGGCATGGTAATTAGATTTAAGAACAACTGGGCGGCGTCAGTGGGCGAATGGCCTGCATTAATTTGAGCTTCTCTAACGAGGGCGACGGACGGTCCGGCCGACTGGGACCTCCAACACAAAAAGGTATGGAGTAACCTGCTAGGAAGTTTATATGTCTCAAGTAAAGTACGATCTAGGCTTTGTATGAAGTGCATTTAATTATATTATTGAATACCTAGTAGTAGATTATGACGATTTGATTAAAAAATATGCTTTTAAATTCGAGTAATATAAATAAATAATGGAACGATTTATCTATACTCTTTTAAATAAATTAATAAATTCAAAGGTGCCAATTCTGTTGTAAAAAAATACTAAACTTAACTAATTTGACAGTTCTAAACGCATTGCTATCCTTATTTAACCCCGCACATGAGAAAGGGATAGCAAGACTTTAAGAACTGTCAAATTAGTTTAGTTTAGTAATTTTGTACAACAGAATAGGCACCACTGACTGTTAGAGAATATGACAGGCTTCATAAAATTAACTAAAATAAAAAAATAAATCATAGTAACGTGATCTCAAAGATAATTTAATTAATATAATCCAATCAATGTAGTTTATTTGTATTGTGACCATTAATTAAACTGTATGGTTGCATGTAGTACTCCTCTAGGAGTGTATTGCACAACTTCTTCAACTATGATTGCAAACTGTTTATAGATTACACACAGGTACCATAAGCTGTAGGTACATGTTACCACGGTATACGGTTTTCGTATGGTTGAAGGCGAGTTGCGTCGGCGTAGCATTGTGCTACGGATTTTCTACGCCTACTATTTGCTGAACGAAATTTAAAAAAAATATATTATTGTTATGCGTTTTCATTAAACGATTTAAATAAAATACAAGGACCTATAAACAACTGTCATAGCTTATATGATGTCTGGTGTAGCACTTGGCTATGACAACCACGTGACTTTTTTGAGGAAAATATATTTTTAAAAGGATTTAAGGAAGTTAAGTTTTGGCAAAAAAATACCTCCATATAGAAATATTACAAGTACACTTTTAACTAAATGAAACAATAAATAATATAAGTCGTCTCTACAGTTTCCGCAGTGCTCCGTAGTCAAGCTGTGTCCAGCGTAGCAGTGGGCTACGCGTCCACTCTGCTATGTTTATTGCAATCTGGCGGTTAAATGCCCGTCTGCTTACCCTGCTTATACCCCTTTCTGTTGTTCATGGCTCCTACAATATTATATACATTTTAATGTACCTTACAATGTTGCTACACAATTTTAGTTCGTCCCTTTGGAAATGTTTTTTGCCTTTTATCTGTCTGCTTGTCCGGGCTCATGAAACTTCTGAACAATTTTGAATGCAACTTTCACGGGTAGTTAAAAAGATAGGCGCGAAGGGCTACCGACCTTGTAAATAATTATGGGCGCAAAAAAAAAACATTCAAGTCATAAAAAAAATGTACTTATTTGAAACTCCCATGGTGATTAATATGCTTTATGTAATCTAGTGAACTAATCGACATAATAAATGTAATAAGTTAATAGATTACATTAACTGTTACTGGCTGAATAATCCACAATCCAGTGCTGGACAAATACATGATAAATATATTATGTCTATTAGCAAAAATACAGATATAATACATGTGCGCAATTACAGACAAACAGACTTCATACTGTTATAAATTGTTACCCCACTTCAATGGTTAGCATTAGTCTTACAATAATATTCTTTCTTAATTAAATAGTTTATTTTAAAAGGATTTTTTACGACACTTTGAAATGTCTAATCGATGGGCAAATCAGGTCGTCATATAGCGAGCGAAGGGTTGTTGAACGATCTCCCTCGGTCCTCAAACAATCGGCCCTCTGATCTGAGCCGGACCTAAATAAAAGGTTTGATTTTATGTTCTAAGGGAGCCGATATTTGCAGAGCGGTCCCATAATGCATAGCTTTATTATAATTTCAAAGCCTTAGGCTATTGAAATTTTTTGTAATAACTCAAAACATTTTTTAAGACATTCATTCATAGTATTTAATTATGTATTACGCTTGACCAAATTGAAGAGTGAAATACGTTACTAATTCAAATACTCCTGTTCATTATAGGTATAACTAGCGGCCCGCCCCGGCTTTGCACGGGTAGACATTTATCAAATATTTTGTCTACCCGTTTTTAGACTTTTTCAGGCATTTAAAAAAAATATCTCTCCGTTAGAACCATCCTCGTACTTCAAGGAATATTCTAAAAAAATAATAAGCGAAATCGGTTCAGCTAGCAGTTCAGTTAGCTGTGCTCTCGAGATTTGGGCTTAGCCATACATTCAGCGATTCATTTTTATATTATAGATTTCTGAAATCGATAATAATGAATCGTTTTTGTGTAGAAGCTATCGAGGAACTTTGGAAATAGTAGGTAACAAAAAAACAGTGTTTTCAACAATTTTGAAATAGTGAAGCGTGGTCGAGTATCGGCTAGTTTTTATTACTCAGTATCTACAAAATAAATTGAGTAATATCTAAACCAATAGTATTTGAACAGTTAAAGCATACTAACATAGAATGAGCTTAATTTATACAACTGTTCTTACTATTATATGGGTACCTATAACCGAAGAAAGTGCATAGCTTGTGAAAATGACAGCTGCGTTGGACGCTCTAATGGCTCTCCGGACACGACATCTCCCACACTTGCTACAATCTGGCCCTATCGCCCTTATTATAAGGCGATAAGACCTCCTTTCAAATAATTAATCGGAAGTAGAATAGGGGAGCAAACGGCCACGAAATACTACAGTCCCACGTTGAGAACACACGCACGAAAATGGAAAACTCTTCTTTATGTGTATTTCAAAAGTCTACAAAATGTACATATTCAATGATTGTTACAAGTGTATCTACGTGCATAATAAAAAATGTATCGTGAATTAAAACAGTACAGAAATTGTTTATTATACAGAATATAAATTCTGGATTTTTTTTAAGGTTAATTCTTAAAATAAGATTGCCTAATTGGTGATGTGATGTTTAACTAAATATGCTTATATTCAGTTAGTAGTTTCATTTCTTTTATCTAAATATTTTTGTAAGATGTAGGATATGTCATATATTATATTATTATGTTTAAAATTGATTTATTAATTTACGTGTAGCGTTACGCAAGTAATACAATAAAAAATAATTAAAATTTGAATAATATAATTTAAATAAATAAAACTAACTGAATATATATTTAAGTAACTTTATGAAGGTAGTATCTCTGGTCTGTTGTGTTTAACGTCACTAAAAAGCAGAGGAGGATCTAGACTTATCCGTTAAGCAGATTTCCCCGGGCGTCTCGACACGTAAATGGCTTCGTTAACTCGGTCTATTGCACACTCGCCCTTAGGTAGGTATACTTACGTACATTTTTAAAAGTACGTAGTATGTTTTTATTTTGGTGGTATACTGATCTACAAATCAGTAGGAAAATAACCAGCTTGGTTCTTTTGAGGTAATATTAATATAGAAATCACGAGTCTGACAAATATTTAATAGTAATAAAAATGAGCCACGAATGAAATTACTCGCTTAAAAAAACATTTAATTTCATTGACACAATTTGGCACATAGATGATAACCAAGATTTTTCTGAAGAATGTCCAAAGTCGATATGTTAGTCATTGACGGCAAGTGCTAGTCAGCAGTCTGCCAGTGAGCTGAGCGGCTGCTAAATGCCGCAAGAGCAGAACCCGTCCCGCTTGCACTGGCGAGCGTGCCGCTTTTCTCGCTCGCGCCGGCGCGAACACGTGTTTATTTGTATGTTTTATCCTTCGGCGGCTTTAAACCCAACCCACCCCGACCGCAAAGTGCGCTCCGCCGCCCGCCGCGCCCGCGCCGTCGCCGCCTCTCGCTCGCCGCCGCCGCTGCCGCGGAGCACCGACTCGTCCGCGAAACTTTGTCCGAAGTCGACGGGCGCGGACGTACGCCGCGTATTAATAGCCACCGCGTGCGGTCACCGCAGCCGAGCGAGCCGACCCTCAGCGCGCAGCATCACGCGAGAGCACGACAGGCACGAGTCGCATCACGACCGCGCGCACTGACGCACGCATTACACGCACCGCGCTACGCGCTCATACGCTACACGATAATCGTATACAATACTGAAAGCCAAATTACGAGTTAGTTAGTAGTAAACAAAGTGGCTGTGTCAACGTAACGTGAAAAGTGAGAGCGTGCTGCGTGCGGCCCACGCGTAAATACATGGTGCACAAAAAGTGCCGCCGTCAGTGAAACTAGTGAAAAGTTTTTTCGCCCCGCGCGGGGAGCCACCCCTTAGCGCCGGAAAAAATCAGCCCCTCGCGTCCCTCACCCGCTCGTCGCCGAACTTTTCATTCACAAGGGAAAAAAGTGTGGCAAGGCCGCCCGTGACGTCACCGGATCAAGTGGCCACGCGTTCCCTAGCAACGTGTTGACACGTCTCGTCATCTACTGATCTTCCATCGAATTTAAGTGATTGTGGAGTACTTACTTGGTAATTCCGAGGCGCGAGTGATGGTATGGTGGAGTGTAAACATGATGTGTATCTGCGGTGTTAGGGCGTGTGCGGCGGGTGGTGTCATGTAGCGTGACCCAGCAGCAGCCCCTATGTGCAGCACGCAGCGCGCACGGGTGTCGAGGATGCACCTGACAGCTGCGAGCAGCGGAGCCGTGTCGCCCGACACCAGCTCCACGCTGCTCCACGAGACGTACACCAAGATGACGTCCGACATCCTCGCAGAGCGCACTCTAGGGGACTTCCTGTCGGAGCACCCGGGCGAGCTGGTGCGGACAGGGAGTCCCCATTTCGTGTGTACGGTGCTCCCTCCGCACTGGCGATCGAACAAGACCTTACCTGTCGCGTTTAAGGTCGTCGCCCTTGGAGACGTGGGTGACGGCACGCTGGTTACCGTCAGAGCTGGCAACGACGAGAACTGCTGCGCAGAGCTCAGGAATAGCTCGGCTGTGATGAAAAACCAAGTTGCAAAGTTCAACGACTTAAGATTCGTCGGCCGCAGCGGTCGCGGTGAGTGCCGAAGGTGCAGTTATATTACAAAATACATTTTAAAAATTAAATTGATGATACGAACTTGATATTTATAAATAATCAAATGCAACATATACATTATTTTTTTATCAAAATATATCTTAATTCGTTAACTAAATATCTCATCTCAAGCTACAAAGTATTAAGATATTACAACAAATCATAGTATTGGATACAAAAAGGCCTGAGATGACCAGCCCCCACCAGCAGCACAAATAATAAAAACCTTAATTTTGTTTGAAACATTGTTTGTTTACAAGTCGAGTCCAAGAGAACGGTGAGTTACAAAATAATACGATTCAAATGTTATGCTCAACTTCTTAAACACTTAGGGGAAAAGTCCGTGACATTGAAAAGTATTTTGTAACTTTTTCCGCACAGCTTAAGAAAGTTAAGTAAATGTCAAATAAAAGGGCGGGAGGCTTGGGCGGCTATTTCAGCCTATCCAAGTGTCCCGCCCTGCCTTAAGAAAAGTTTCCTACTTGCAGTTGAAAACTTTACTTTGTGATTTGACATACGTTGTGCTTTGAATCTCAATGACTTGTGTTCTAACAACGGTTACTATAGAATTATTCTAATGGCACTAGGATGGTTGGAATATTTTGTCTGCAAACGTTCAAACAAAGCAATATTTAAGTAAAATAAAAGTTGCCGAGTTTTAGTTTTGACAACCATTAGATCATATATTTTTAATGGAATTACGTTTTACAAGTGATTTAATTAACCCAATATTCATTTGAAATGCCTGCTTTATGAAAAATACGTTGAAACAATTATTGGTTCTTCTGTTTTTGAAATATACACCCGCCTTTCTGCAATTTCAATAATTTTGCTTTACATATCTGAGCCTCAGAAAATTCTTCGATGATATTGTATGTAATTCGTGTGGATATTATTCATTCAATCCAGACTACGACTATCTAATATTTGTCTTCTTGCCAACCTTACAAACAAACGAATAGTATACGGAAGCCGCTTACTATAAGGCAGGCCGTATGCTTGTTTGCCATTTTGTGGTATAAAAATAGATCCTTGTAAGCTTTTTTGGTTAAGGTCTGTTGGTTCAATTGATGGGTCGAACGGGATTTCTGAGTCCTTATGTCTCGACTACTAAGTGTAATGGGACCAACAGGATGTCTCCATTGTCCCAAGGTGGAGCTATTATTAGGGTTTATTTTTTGATGAAGAAATACATGCTAATTTAAAGAACCGCAGATGATGTACGATTTCTATTGCAGTGTTTTTGGTATTTTCCTAACGCATGAGTAACCATTATTGAATTAACTGGTCACATCTGCCCTAAATATTTAACTTGGTGAACGCATATAAAACTCGATTAAAAATAAACAATAGAATCCCTTTGAGGCTAAATAAGTTACGTATGTATCTACTTATCTTATTTTTTAAAGACGCGTCCAACATTTCCAGTTTAAATGACAAACTTAACTAAACTACTTGATCTATTGCCACGGTTACTGCACCAACCGCAAATAATAAGCTTGTAATCGTAAATTCGCTCTTTATTATTAGAAAATATAGCAATACACACTCTTTATGCATTTAAAACGTCTACTTGTTAACATTACAAAGATGGAGGATCTACAGAAAAAAAATGTGATAACGAAATAGATTTCTTGACTTTAGTTTAATCTTTTAATTTTAGCTTGACATTCAAACTTTTTGGCAGATAAATTTAATAAATACTTGGGGATTTACCATAAAATTTATAGTTTTCGATAAAAACAGTGTGATTTTTCTGAATAATATTACTATGAACTCGTTACTCGCAATTAAATAATTGACAAATTATTAGAAATAAATCACCAATGGCATCAGTGCTTGCTCCTCATTCTCTTGCCCTTAACCAATGTCATTTTGTGGTCGGCGCAATATTTGTTCCTCTCCCATTTTTCTCTATCAGTCGTCATGCCTGTACTCACTTCTTTGCTGGCTAAATTCTCTTTCACATAGTCCATCGATCTTTTTTAGGTCTATCTTGACCCCTGTACCATCTACATCTATCTAAATATATAAAACTCAAAGGTGACTGACTGACTGACATAGTGATCTATCAACGCACAGCCCAAGCCATTGGACGGATCGGGCTGAAATTTGGCATGCAGGTAGATGTTATGACGTAGGCATCCGCTAAGAAAGGATTTTTGGAAACCCCTAAGGGGGTAAAATAGGGATAGAAAGTTTGTATGAAAATCCGTCATTTTTAAGATAAACGCATGAAAATTGGTATTTGACCTTATAGTTAAAAATTAATGAATACGACTTTGAGGATTTGTAGAAATTCCACCCCTAAGACATAAAATAGGGGATGAAGGTTAGTATGTAAATCCGTCATTTTTGAAGTTAAATCTATAAAAATAGGGCAAAAGCCATAATTTTGAATTTTAGATATAGGTACATGTGACTTATTTACCACGCGTGCGAAGCCGCGGGAAAAAGCTAGTTCATACATAAAACTTCAGTGCGTCAGTGCTTGATATCAATAGATAATAAGCATAATAATACTGTCAACGTATTATATTAATTACAGTTTATATAGAGAAGGGTGCAGAAATCTAATATTTTATATTATATGAATTAGAAATACATTAGACACACTACCCAAGAGAATACAACCGCTACGCTAGAACCATACGCTAAAAAAACAACCCCAGAATACATAACCACGGATAACCACAAACAACACTGCATTTGACACAATCTTTCTTAATGTCATTTCAAAGTTTGCTTTTTTTTGTGGTCGAATTTCGATCACTAGGCGAACGCTAGTAAATTAAATATCTGAGGGGTGGCTATATGAAGTCCATAGATTTATGAAGATGAAAAATATTGCTGCCACCTTTTTGTTGATGTTATTAGTGATTGCCGGCTGTTTTTGGATGGATACCACAAGATAAATAGGGATTACAACCTAAGGATAATTTTGTTGTGTATGTATAGCTGGTACTTACGCACATTCCTACATTTTATAGTACGACATCGAGAGGTTTAAAATAATCAGCATCGAATTAATTTAGCTGTTTGAGTTCGAATTTTGAGTCTTTTCTTTTAGGGCTGGCTACAACTTATTTAATGTTTTTATGAAAATTATATTCCTTTTTTAAATTATACTTAGTAAGAAACCAGCCAGTGTGAGGATGAACGCCTTATCGATAGGTATTTACTAGGGGTAAGGCTTCAAATGCGATGTAACAAACTGCATAGAACCGAGACCATTTACACTAATCAGAAAATCATTCATTTTTTAACAGTAGGTACCTCGCATCTTCCATCAATATGATCATCCAATAATCCGCGAACATTGTTAGGGTGTCCGAATCCAGGAAATCGTTGATTTTACGATGAATGAAAACATCGTGAGGAAACCTGCATCCGTGGAAAGTCGCTGTTGTAACAGTTACCTTTCGGGGAACTTGTGGGGAGGCGTGAAGATAATATGGTGACTGTCAGGCATGCGATATTTAGTGTGGACATTTCTATGACTGTTAGGGATACTGTTTTAATTACTAATGCTTTCAGTCGTGTAGGACATTTTCAGGGATAAAATGTCTATAGGGTATACCGGGGCGTCAACTATCCTGCGACGCTTTGCATGACGTAGTGGTAAAGTCTCCTTCAGTCTGACTTCGTTATTAAGGCACCCTAATAAGAATGAAGTGGGATTATAAGGGGTCAAAGGTTTCTTATACGCACAATGTCTGTGCAACGATGTCACGTGGCAGACTCATTTTATATTAAAATTAGTCTGCCTCGTGACATCGTTACAAAGTAAACGTAAAAAGAACTGACAGGCAGAAATATACAAATACCTAGTAAAATTTGTAGCTACCAAAATACATTGAGTTTGCTAAAAAACACACAAAGCAAAATAATCAAATGTCAATGGATTGATATTAAATGAACGAGCGATAGGTCCGATTGAGCCTAGATATTCTCTCCCCCGCAATTAAAGCTCTTGTGAACGCTTATCCTGTATGTGATTGATTTGCAGTAAAATAGAGAGGGATGTCTTGTAGTATGCTATGTGATGCAGTTCTATCAAAAACTGTACGAATGCTTACTGTTAGTGTATGACAAATGTGGCCGTTCTAATACTTCTAATATAGTTAAAAACCAAGTGCGATTCGGACTCGCGCACACACTTGTAGGTAAGGTTAAAAGTTGGCGAACTTGAAATGAGGGCATTATTCGTCGGTGACTCTCAACAGCGCGATTCAGGAATAGCTTTTTAGTAAATTTGCATTAAAAAAACGTTAAGTACATATTTACGGTTTTCAGATTTTTTTCCTTTACTTGAGCTGACACTGCTTCATGCCAAATTTCATAATTGAAGGTCAACGGGAAGTACCTATAGGTTTTGATTCTCTTGTGAACTCACAATTTCTCTCCCATTTTTCGTAACGTTCATATGTTTTCTTAACGTATACTTACAGGTTTGATTATTTTACAGCTGAAAGAGACCATAGACCCGAGTATTTCATATTAATTTCAATTTGATAACTCCACGCGTTCTTGAGATAAAAAATCTAGACAGACAGACAGACAGACAGACAGACAGACAGGCAGACTGACAGATAGACAGACAGACTGACGGATAGACAGACAGACAACCTGATAGAGGGGCAACAAAGTGATTAGGATCACTAAGGGGTCCTTTTTTCCTTTTAGGGTAAGGAAGCCTAAAAAGAAAAAAAATGCTAAAAGAGAGAGACATAATTAATTCGAGAAAATAGAGTAATAATACCTTTATTAATTGATCAATATTACACAAGATACACAGAAATTACGAGTTTTAATAGCTTAAAATGTTTGCATATTGCTGTAAAAAATTTTTTTTGTAAAATCAATTTGTTTAGATCCAGTTTCAATGAACAACAGAAAAGGCGAAATAGTTTCGTTTAATTTCTGTCTAATCAGATGGACAAGAGAATTGGCTCCATTGTTTCGCATTCCCGGACTATGGATATGGTTATCCACGAAAACTGCACTTCAAAGGTGGAAAACGAGCATACGGCTCATCTGATGGCAAACGGTTACCTAAAGACACGGGTTTGTGTTCTTACAAAAATCTGTTAAAATGGTTCCGTATTTCCTTTGGAAGTATTTACTTCACATCAAAATATTACAGAGAGTTAAAATAATAATTATAAAACCTACATTACATTCTGGATCTCTCAAAGCTATGAAAAGAAATTGAAGAAAGAAACCTGCAGATGCAGTGCATATTACTTAGTCGAGGCCAAGAAAAAAGGCATCTCTGTCGTAACCACATTCCGAAGTTGTAAGTTGCATTTAATCTGAAGCTATATTTCAGTGGTGTGCAAAATGAAAAGTTAGTCTCGAAGACGAAGAAAAGGCCCGCCTTCTCGCTCGGCAGCCAATGGAAAAGGTCGGGAAAGCAAGTTCTTCCGTGGAGGCGGGGCCGCGCCGCTTGCGGTCGCACAGCCATTTAAATAAAAAAAATCCGACTTCTTTACTTTTATATATGCACACGTAAGACAGCTGGCCAGCATTTTATTTTATATGCGTTTTCTGGCACGGGTTTCAGCTTTGCAACGAAATACTCGAAGAAGATTTTCATCAAATGAATTTAAAATTTATTCATTTCGTTTTTTCTTTCTTATAGATAACTACATACTTAGATTTTTCAATTTAGACAATCCGTACGTCACTATATGTAGGGAAGGTAATGTGATTTGATTACGTCATATTTTCAGCCGGTGTTCTACATTTTTTGGCTAACTTTTGTCAAACCGAAAACGAATGGAGGTTGTAAAGTAACACGAGTGAAACACGCAAACATCGTGTAGGCGGCGGCGGCGAGGGCACGCACGCAGCCGTCAGCCATAACAGCCCTTGTCAACCATAACGCGGCCACAGCGGCCGGGCCACGAGCGGGTTAACCAGCGCTCGCTACCCGGTTTACCAAGCCGGTTAGCCACGGAAAACTACCATTTCATTTAAGGGTTCGGGGTAGTTGCGCTAACAGCAGAACCCGCAAGTTGCGTAACTATGCTTTGTGGCGTCACGCGGCCCACTCACGCTCTATTAACCATTGTCGGGTTATTAGTTTAGATATTGCGTGTTGCCTGTTTTGGGTGTAGAATTGACTTAAATTCGACGATCCGAGGTATTTGCTTATCAAAACTCATGCGAGGCTTGTTTATCGAAACGATTATAAGCTAACTGCAGTACCTACGTATTACCACATAGCCTCAAAATATTCTAATCCAACTTTCTTAAAATTACGTAGTTCTGAAAGGTCTGGGATCTGGGACCCTTCTAAATAAATTTCAAGTTACAGTAATGACAACAGTTTTAGTTTCTAAATGATTGCGTAATTTTTTACAGCAATCCAAAACACATGGAAGAAATAATAGTATTCAAAAATGTTCAATCTTACTCAGGTGAAATGTTACATGTGGCGCAATTGTCTATAATAATAATAATAATAATGCTTGGACATTATCAATCAGCGCCATCTGGCCCCAAACTAAGCAAAGCTTGTACTATGGGACCCAGTAGCTGATATAATACTTATATACTTTTTCTTTGTAAATCCATACATATCAAACACCCAAACGCAAGGCAAACATATTTGTCACATAAATATTTGCCCCGGCGGGAATCGAACCCGCGACCTCTAGCGTAGCAGTCAGGTATACTAACCACTAGACCAGCGGTCTCGTCGTCTATGTACTAATGGATTTACTTCATGACCTTTGTTTTTTTTAATAAGACCAAGTACCATGGTACTTATAACACATGCACAATTCATAACTTTCTGTATCGAAATATCGTTAATAGTCTAACTCTTAAATAGCTTCTAAGGCGTCAAACCTTACCGATATTTAGTTGAACAAAGCTATCAACATATCGATGGCGTCTTGAACCATCTCGTACACCTCCGAACATCGGTGTATTAATTCAGTCAATTAGCGTACACGCATTAGCACGTCGTTAGTCCGACGTCGCAGTAATCGCTGCTACTGCGACAAGCCGAGGAGTGTATTTGACAGCTGTCAAATTGGATTGCATCCAGCTATTAGGGAATGTCTCGCGCCGGCGAGCGATCGCGAAAGTGTTATATGGATAGGATTACATAAAAGGGCCACCTGTCTGCTAGGTGAATAAAATAAAACCTCCTGTTTCTCATACTTCTTTTTAACGACTAGCTTTTACCCGCAACTACATCAGCGTGAGCTTAGAACAAAAAAGAATAAGAAAAACAGAGGGGCTGCTTTACTTTCGGGGATGAAAGTACCTACCATATGTTTTACTTCAAATGTTGGCATATTTAGTTGTCACCTTTAACTTGAATCCGTTAAGTCTTTATAGCTTGTTTGAGTAACAAACAAACGAACATTCAAACTATCGCATTCATTTCATTAGTAGGACAGGATAGTGGTTAACGCTAATGTACCCACTTAAAGAAGAAGTTAAAAGCCAGTTTTAGTTTGAAATAGCGTTTGTTTAATCTTATTTTTATAAAGGCTTATCCCCATTTAGTTACCGAACAGTGATGTCGCGAGTAAGTGAATGTCGCTGAGTACACCCGCGAGACTGTTCGGTCGCTTTGTAATGTCATTGTATCAATTGCTATTTCCCGGGAAAGTGCACTTCTACCTGTACCATTTCCACGTGTGGTGAAAGTCAAGGTAATGGAATGACATAGCATTTGTGTATACATGTAGTATAAACGCCATATTAAAGTTTAATACATATTTATATAATTTTGTCTGCCACGTAAGGTGAATTGAAATTGCTGCGTTTTTTGCCAAATTCTTCTCAGAAAAAAACTACTTTTCGTATCCGGTGGCAGTTTTCTAACGATTTGAAAGTACTTATTTGTAACTTCTAGTCAAGTAAGGTGATTTTGAATCAAAAGTTCAGCCGTGACAGTACGCAGGTATCATGAAATTGTCTCACAGAGGGATTGTGTTAATAACGCAAATGGCATTTTTTTACTATATCAATTGTATTGTATGGCATTACTAAATTCAAATATGACTGAAGTTTCCCATTCTATCCACCACACCTCCCCTCAAAACACTGTGCTTATTTTGCGGGTCATCCAGGTCTGATTGTCCATCTGCATTGAATTCAAGTGACAACATGTGCAATTCAATCGGTCCCCACCCTCTGTAGTTATAATACTTTAGTAACAACTTTATACATATACAAAATATAAGTGAAACAGTCGTCTCCTCAAATGGAACCCAATGTTATGATAAAAGTAAGGAAATGTAAAGTGATTGAAAGCTCAATCAAACCTTTTTACAGATTTTAGCGACCAAGGTTGTAGAAACTTTGTAACTACGATATAAAACGATACGTACCAACATAGGTACCTACTTGAAGCCAACCTTTTCGATATATTTTACCAAAAACTTGCACCTTAACACCCCAAAGTGAGTGGCTAAACTTGTCACCTCGTCTTGTCTTGTCGTTTCAAAGGAGGTAATTGTGAGCCATAAAAGGCGAAGTATCGTGCGGCGCGGCGTTACTAGGGTTATTTATTTAGGTA
Source organism: Falcaria lacertinaria (assembly GCA_951449985.1). NCBI lineage: Eukaryota > Metazoa > Arthropoda > Insecta > Lepidoptera > Drepanidae > Falcaria > Falcaria lacertinaria. The sequence goes on along the minus strand of OX602123.1, from coordinate 6,348,962 downwards.
TCGCGACTGGTACGGCGGGGTACCACGGCCGGTGGCATGTCTTGACGGTGCTTGTGTGAAGGCTGGCTCGGATTGTTTGTATGGTGGAGAACCTCTTGTGGGAACTACAACATTGTTGAATAAGAAAATGCCTTTAAGTCTTTTACTTTCATAAGTCAGCCTATACCGTATGTCTCAATTGATAAGATTATTATGAATAAGTCAAGGAACGGGATATGAGCAAATATGAGCCTCTTAGAGTGTACAAAGTGAGTTTGATGGCATTGTTTGAGACTGTACAAAAATACTTTAGTTATTTAAATACATATAAATTTATGGACTAGCAAAATACAGTGTAGTATTAAAAGAACAAACATCAAAATTTATACACTACAATATCACTTATTCAGAGATCCGAGCTGTTTAGTGTGTACGATACAAATAAACAACATTGTAGCGTGTATCAGAAGCCAGCCTCCAAATCTAGTAAAACACATGAGGCGAGCAAGCCGCGTTAATAAACTCCGATCGCCGCAACAAGCGGCCGCGTGTTGCCCTCCATTTTTAACGAGGCTCACCGCTCGGGACCCACACCAAGTAGCCTACACATGAAATCACGTATGAATGAGGCTTTTTTCAGTTTTTTCGCGTGTAGCCAGCGGCTCGCCACTCCGGGCCCATTAAAGCTTACATGTCACTCGCTCGCCGCCACCCGCCGCCCACCGGGTACAGGGGGACTGGAAAAATCACAAAATCGGCATTGGCTGCATCCCGCTGCGAGCAGCAAAGCGCTCTACAATACAGCTTTGACGGACGGTCATTTAATATTAACTGTGGTTTTCCCGCAGATGGAAATGTTTTTTTTTATTGCCAGCGTTACGTTGTGATGAAGTGGTCGGCCTGTTGTTTGTGACGTGCGCTGATGTGCCGTGTATGAGCTGCTCTTTTACATACTCCACATTCGAATGAGATTGTTTCTGTTCAAGTGTTCGTTTTGACCCTTTAGTTTTTTTACCCATACAGCTATTACGTTCAACAACGAGAAATATTGTTTGGTAATGCGTGCCTTTGTGTCTGGTAATTTGATAACACCGGTACAATGTAATATCAATCAACTGTGTGGAGAGACGGTTTGATTGTCAATAGTTTTGTTGAGGGCAGACCGCCGCCGACTGGGAGCAGAACACAATTTCATTCGACACGCAAATTGAAAACTAACTGGCAATATTTTTCAACTTTTGAACTATCACTATTGACTGCAAAATTGGGCGCTTGCTGAAAAAGAGGCGACCAAAGATTGAATTTATGGCTTACGCTCACTTTACGTAAAATGTTTGTACGTACTTTAGATATTACTTTAGTTAGTGATATTATATATCAAGTTAACCAAATATTGATTATTTGTTATTCCTGACTAGTCCCTTGTATTAACGATGTGTCTCAAACACTGCTACTTTAAATTTGTTAAGTTATAAAATACAAGGAGATATGAAGAAGAAGTTTGTTTGTACTTATCTGGGAACCTTTAAGATCACTATGACGTCAGGAATTTTTTATGAGCCTCTTTTCTGAGCGATTAGACTGCCACGCTAGGGGTGTCTTAAGTCCCGTAAAGAAATAGAGTCTGTAAGAGATAATGTAATATGATCCTAGTATGGGTATATAGATATGGGGATGGCAGATAGTAAATACATATTTTAATATCAATCACAAAATTTACTGGACGTCGATTTGTTTAAAGGTATGATCATCAACGTTTCTATATTTAAAACGTGGCAGAAGAGAAACGGGTATGTTATTTGTGGGTGACACTCAAACAGTAAATATTAGTTAGGGTTGTTGATAATCAAATTATATTGTATATCTGTAGCTTTAGCAAGAAAAACTTTCGACTACGTATTGTATCGCTTTCGCATATTTTTGGATGGGAGATAAACAACGCTGCGCCGGCGAAAAGTGCAACCAAAAATTCTTATGAATTACGAAATCTTACTGGGGTGTTCTTGCTACCAGCACTGTATAATGTTTAAACTTATCATCGTTGTCTGTTGTTGCAGGCAAATCCTTCACCTTGACGATAACGGTATCGACCACGCCGCCGCAGGTGACCACCTACAACAAGGCCATTAAGGTCACCGTCGACGGACCCCGGGAACCCAGATCTAAGACCAGTTAGTATCTAACGCTTGTATTTGTAACGCTTCCACATACTAAGAGGAACTGCAGTGGATCCATTTATCTCTTATAGATTTCTCTGAACACAAGGTCGGTAAAGCTCGAGTGACAACCCTGGCAGTTATAGTGTTGATACGGTTACAAGTTTCTAAACAGGAAGCCTATTTTACAACAAAAATAAAAATATTATGCTACTTTTCACGTTTAAATTACTAAATGATGTCTTTATCATGCTTCATTACGCTAATTTTATTCAGAAAGTGAGCTCATCGATTTCAGTTTTAAAACTTGCTTGCTGAACATGGGGTCTCTGTTATTGGTATGAGCACATTTGTATCGTTTAAAACGATTCATGTATTTATTTATGCCCATTACTGATATTAGATATATCGGAAAAAAAAAACTTTCTTATTTAGGACAGGCGTGCAAAATATTAATAGCAGTCTAATCATATTGTACGGTCTAAGAGATTCTTACTTACTATGTATAAGCTTTACGAATGTAGAACATAATATATACATATAAGTATACCATTTAAAAGCAGGTACTATTAGTTACTTAACTCAAACTGTACAACATCAAAAGGTACAAATTTGGAAACACTCCGAAACGAAATGAGGGTAGCCGCAAAACATTCGAAAACAACCGCCATAATGAAGGTAATTTATTAATAATTTGCAAACACTGTTGGACTTACCTTTTCAAAGGTACGTTTTCGAATATAGGGTGGAAAAGTTTCTCGAGGTTGTATTTTAATGCTATCTAGAGTCGCGAGAATCATATTTTTCCTCCAAATATAGTGAAATCGAAGCATATAAATTTAAAAAGTATTCCGCAAGATATGAAATAAATTCTTAGAACCTGTGATCCTACGACCGAAAAGTCACTTTAGGTAATTCGTAATAGTAAATTAACATACCTACTCAAGAAACTTGTCAAAGAAGGAACACACTTCAAAGATTGTATCGATCAGCACTACGAATTACGACCTCAGATTCTAAATAGGTACTAAGCTCCAATTACTCTAGATCTAAACCAAACTAAGCCACACCAAACTGGTTGATAATATTTATATTGGAATTGGAAGGCTATTAGGCAAGCAAGGCCCAAATAATTTTCGAACAAAGCAATTTAAATAGTTGCAGGAGCTGACGGTAACAAATGACGGGCCGTCGCGGGTTCAAATCACACCTAAGCTCGATCAATCCTCATAGCGAGGAAGAAATTAAAATAATTGCGAGCGCTGCGGGATAGTGCCGGCCTTTCAGAACCCCGGAGTCAGTAGAAGGGTTGCGTACCATCGGCTGCACAAGTGCTAACACTGCTGTACCCGCCTTTTTACACACATAATATCATTAGCTGTACTTACTGATTTTGTACAGTCCTTAATTTGCAAAAAGCGTTTATGTTTGCTTGTTTATTTGTTACTCGATCACGCAAAAAGAATTGTTGTCATTTATAATAAAATATTCTTCTAACTAATAAAATTTAAACACAGACTGACAATTCACAAAACACAGCCCAATTCGCATAAAAAACAATCAAGCTATTTTTGTAATTTCCACCCTGAAAGGGTTAAAGGGGGTTAGAAGATTGTATGCGTGGTTGAAAAGATTGTATGTGTATTACGTGCAGGAGCGTACAGCCTACCGCTAGCTCGCTAGACGAATGTGAGGGTACAAAGGAGGCTGCTGTAATGAATCGGTTGTTTAATTAATTAGTCAAGAAAGGGCGGGCGGCCGTGTGTGCATGCCCTGCATATTGATTTATAATGCTTCCAGCTCGTACCAGCCGATAAATTATTTAATTCTAGTAAGTTCCGACTCGTGTTAACGTGTGTATGTGTGTGTATGTGTATTGATGTGATGCGGCGTAAGGGCTTTGTTCTCAATTTATGGACGGGAATATTTTGTTGGAATCTGCGATCGATTAAACTCAACAAGCGCTTTGGTTTTTTAGATAATAAATGGGTAGGAACGTATAGGGCTTTGAGTTGTGAAATGATGAAATATATTTGCAATAACAAATAAATTAAATATATAATTTCTTATTTAACAATGCTAGGTAAGTGACGAGATAGACAATTACTTCTTAAGGGGTTGCCGTGAGCACTAACCAAGCCCAGTTCTTTACAAACTTCCCTTAGAATCAATTACCAATTAGTCAATAACCATCGACAGGTCGAACTTTGCTCACCTTAGTACTTAGTATATAAAAAAGATTCTGATTCTTGGTGCCCAAACACGACCTACAGTCAAGAAATGCTTTGCCGTTTTGCTCTTGGATTTTATAATAGTTTGTGCTGATCAGGCATCACAACTAATAAGTAAATTTTCAGTCCAGCTCGTAACAAAGACAACGATAAACTGCATCTAAACTAAGACAAAAATAGGAGCATCAACGTGCGGATATTACAAACAGGTCGTAAGTCGTAACTACCCTCAACTATTTTACCGTCCGGGTGGGTGGTGCGTTTTACAGCCGCGCAGCGCAGTAGCCGCCTACATTTAATAATTCGCCTGTTAACGATGTTTTTCTTAAGGCAGCAATGGCCGGCTATTCTCGGCGCGAGCGCAGACCACCCGCGTTCTCCGCGGTGCGGCGCTAGCGTCGCAAGAGATTGTTTACGCCTTCCAGCGCTATTGTTTACTTCACACGCTAACTCTATCATATTTTGGTAATAAATTCAGTGGGCCTCCACTCCACAATTCGGCTGAGTTGTTGAATTCGTAGGGTTGTATGAGAAAATGTAGGTAGCTTTAGACACTTGGATACCTTACCTTGAAACTGAAAAACTTCTATCTGATTAGGAGTGAAAACTGTTGAGCAAGTAAAAGGAGTCCGTAGCAAGTATTTATATTAATTGAAAATTAATAAGTAAAGTTCTTAACTTAAGATACCGCTGACAGATTACATGAACGGAGGAGGCAGGGCATTTAGCGCATCGATGCGATATGAATAGTAACGACTCGAATTACATTCAGAGAACTCTCTGGGTGTAATTAATAAGTGGAATAACTTAACGCACCCAAACTTAAAATGCCTTGTACCATTACACTTACCGTACCATTTACAATCATAGCGTTAAAACCTCGTAGATACATACATATAACTTTAAAATAACTACAAATCCACCAGAAAATGTATTATTCAATTTAGTACTAAAAAATCAAGTGCCGTATTTTACTAAGCCAGAGCTAACTAGTAGAAATACTTAGCATAATAAATCTAACTAGACCGGACGGTGCCCCTGTGTAATCCTTTAATCAGGTCCACAGTAGCCCTTGCCCCCCTATTTCCCTCCCTGCCCCAACGACCCCTCGAATGGTGCAAATGACAGTTTCTAATTCCAACTTGCCATGAAAGTGTGTAATTGTTGCGTCGTTGATTTATACACTCGAACCTTTTGCACGGGAACCGGGCATGTGTGCTTTATAGGGTTGGCGAACGTGCTATTTGTTTCAGTTGAAATTATCATCTGCCGTGGTATTCTAAAAATGTTACATAACGAAATCACTAGTGTAGATTTACGGTGAGCGAGCATAGTGAGTATAGACTTGATTCAGAGATTAAAATGTGACATTTCCTACGATTTCTTCGTACTTTATTGAAGGGCAACAAAAAAAGTATAAGGCTTTTGTCTAGCTGGGGTCATAATATAGTAAATCCGCTTTTCAACATCGTATTGATTTTGGATAAATTATAAAAACTTTTATAAATATTCGGAAAGATTAATCTCATTTTTAAGAAATATCAACATTTTCGCTTTATGCTAAATTTGTTTATAATTATTACAATGTATATTTCAACGAATAGCTTACGGATCGCTTTTTTAATTATCATTTTAAACCTATTCGAGAAATTCACCCTAACTTAGAAATGATTAATATTTGTAGAGGTGTAGCAAAAGATAGTAGGTTATAAGTAGATATTTTGTCTAATAAACCATTTATGAATGCATAAATGAGATATAACATAGAATGTACCGCAGCCTTACATAACTCTTATAAGTAGAAGTTATCATAAATATTAAAAACATTAACTTCGCATCCCTGGTTTAAAACGCATAGGTGCGTCGTAACTCAAATTGCTTTTCGTTGTGTGCATTTGTCAATTTAATGTCGCATGCCCTCGATATTCTCCATTAAATAAAAATATAGTTTTGTCAGAGCTATTCATAAAATTTGTGTGATCTTTTCATAAAATCTCAGGCAAATGTTTTTATGTGTCAAATTAACATCTGTATTTATACTAGTTGATTATAAAGGAAACAACTTTTACAGTATTTTGTTTTAATCTATTCATTTATTATTATAGGTGATCGATAGTATTATGTTATTACATTCTTATTTAGACAACAAAATCGGCAAACTAGCGTATAAGTCCACCTGATAAGCGGTCAGCGTAGCATATGACTATAGTTTTGCGTATTTAGTTCTTCGACAACTCCTGTGCCTATATAGTGCTAGAACCACAGACGTGCAATAATAATAATAAGCAACCGTGATTAGTGCCGATTGGTTCGCTATACGTAGTATGTTATCTACTCTGAGGCTATACAGTCCGGAAGTGATGACTCGTGAAACTGAATCGGAAATCAAACATCTCAATTTGTAGTACGTTGCATGTAAGACCTTATACAATAAAATTGTCGTGATGATTAATTATTGTATCAACAAAGGAAGGTGGTCACTTTCGTGGTACCTTCGACTTCGGTGATAGTCTACACTTTTACAGTTTGTTAACTTATGTGACCCGATTGCCCCTTATGGAAGGTAGTTTCCGTTTCATGGTAATAAGAATTGTTATTGTTTACTATGTTTTTTAAGCTATGAAAGTGGAAATATAGTCGAAAGGTAAGCCCGGTTGATGGCAAGTAATCTATACGCTAGCAATACTAGGGATCACTATATCGTATAGCTGCTAACATTATTGTTATTAATCTAACCGAGTATCGGATTTTATCCCCGAATTGTGCACCAAATCTAACACGTGCTCTTGTCAAGCGTCACACAAGTGCCGATGAATTATCGAGTGTCTCAGCAAATTGAAGGTTCTGAGAGGAGAGGCCATGTAGGCGCTGCCTCTCCCCTGATATATACCTATGTGGAGTCAACTTACAAATTACGATTATAATTTACGATGTCCGAATTGTTCAATGGAAGGTATGCAGATGGTACACATTAGGTATGCTTCTTATAGATGCTATAATTAATAAAATTGCTTTGGATAATATCAATGATGATATACCTAGTAGTAAACATGATTGTCATAGATAATATTTATGAAGTTTATTTAGTAATTTTACCAGAAATTAAACGCGATCTTTTAAAGCTATGTTTACTTTTTGTTATAACTGAAATTCCATTAATATATGTCGATGAAAAACAGTAAATATACATTGGTGCCAATTCTGTTGATCAAAATTACTTAACTTAACTAATTTGACAGGTCTTAAAATATTGCCATCCTTATTTAACCCCGCACATGAGAAAGGGATAGCAAGACTTATAGACCTGTCAAATTAGTTAAGTTTAGTCATTTCGAACAACAGAATTAACACCATTGTGTGTGTAAAAACTGAATGCTTAGTACGAAGAGCAGCCAGTATCGTACTGATGTAGTGTTGTCCCTCCTAGGGCAGCAGCAGCAGTTTCACTTCGCATTCGGACAGAGGCCGTTCCCGTTCCCGCCGGATCCCCTCGGCGGGTTCCGCATGCCGCCCATCACTACATGTCAGAGTGAGTTACATTTATACGTTAATACGATAAAAAATAATACCACAGCCAAGAATACTGATATTCAAAGTTTGAAGACCCAATAAGCAGTTTGAAGCGTCGTCGAAGTAGGTACTAATAATTTCGCATGTAAAATCGGAGGCCACTCAAAATTATAGTGCATCACAACTTCAGCGTTTCCGTGTTTGGCTATGATTATTTCAATTTATTATGTTGTTATTATGATGTTTAACTTTAAGTTTGCTGAATAGGTTCCAGACGTTGGTGTGTCATGTCACTAAATTAAATAATATGTAAGTATTGTGTTTAATTTCCATTGAAAATGGTAAATTTTAAGATTAATTTACCACATTCATTACTTAAAAAAAATACTGTTACCTATGAGAACATTACATACGGTAGAAGATACCAAAAGTTAATGAGTCACCAAACGTGTGGAGATACGCTAAACTACGTTCACTAAAGCGCGGATTCAATCAGCCGCCACCAAAAAGAGAAACAAACCAATGCTGACTGCGGGCGCAATCGAACAAGCATGCATGAAGCCCGCTAAAATCCACGGCTACCCCAAAACAACTCATGCGACTCAAAACGAAAAAAAAAAATCAAATATCGACGTGGTGTGCGCGTATCGTATAAAAACCAACTCCACCGATCGCCGGCCAAAAACGGAACCGTGATACCAAAAAATAAAAGTCGGTAATACTCTGAAAAAATAAAGTGTGCGTCGAGCGCGGGCGGCGATAGCCGTGCGATTTGTCCTCTCGATATCTTTATAAGTGTTGTTTTTAGCGCGCTGACGATTTCTACTCCGCGTTTTTAACAAATAGGTACTAATTTATATAATAAAAATTAAAATAATGTGTAAGATTTATGTTTACATGGTTTTTGCTGTAGGTAATTATACAATTTACCTTAGTTTTTTTAATCGTGGGACATAAGTGATAGCTCAAAGTCACGGTCAACGTTCTGAAAAAAAAAATATCAGAATTATGTACTCGTAAGTAAACCAGGGAAGCAACTCAGAATCCTTATAGTTTCACTAAGTGAGATGACATTTCTTTCTTTTCCTTAGATATGAGCCAATTTGGGCTCAGTTCGAGTAACTCTCATTGGGGATACGGTGGTGCGGGTGCCTACCCGGCCTACCTTCCGTCCTGTGCAGCGCCAGCGGCATCACAGTTCAACCCGCCCGCCCTAGGTTTTGCCAGTACCGTACCAGACCAAACGCCTACACAGGACTTCACTGGGAATAATACAGGTATTTATCTTGTTATTTGTGTGAATGAATACATTGGCAGATTATGCTTACGGCACGGCATATATTTTAAGTTTGAGGTCGGCATAAACAATATGCCAACATACATGATTGACGTGCTGATCTATGCAACATGTTTTTATCGTATCATAATGATGGCATCTGTATGAAAGTTGATTATTTACGAGATTTATTGAGAGCAAATTTTATTGCAATTGAAACAGAAACAAATAAAATGCTTGTAATAGTAATTATGTTAACAACAGTATAAATTAGGAAATTCGTTTTATTATCAGTGACATTGTTATCTGGTCTGACAAATTCGTCACTTCCGATAATTAATCAAACATGGCGCGATTTATGGCACCGTGTAATAACTCATTATAGCAGTAGGGTTGAATTAAATTTACCAACAGTTTTACGACTTACATCCTCCTTAAAAACATACGGTACGGTGCGGACGCGAGCGCGCCCGCCGGTATCGTTTAGTTAGGGTTGAACGTAGTACCTATATTATCTACTCTGAGGTTCGGGCTATGTCGCAGCTCCTTATATGAAATGAAACATCGCATAACATACAAAATATACATACATACAAAATAGATAAACGTATACAATTAACATGACAAAACAACATAAACCTGAGGGCACCTAAACAAAAATTATGCTTTTACAAATGTATTTAAAGTATCTTATCGTTGGTGTCCATCACGCTTGTCTAATGAAAATAAGTGATTTAATATGTGCTCGACAGCAAGTAAAAATTCAGGTCCACACTCCCTACCTAACTTGAAAGGGTAAGGTTTGTTATTAGCAACCTAATTAATTAAATAGTTCTATTTATTCTATCCTGTTGTTCCACATTACATCCTCGGTATTTATATAGAATTGTACCAAATGTCCTAGCAATATTATGAGTATCAGTTAGTGGTCAGTCACATCGCCTCGCGAAGCTTAGTCCGTCGCTCACAGAGGACAACAGGGCAGCGAACATTAACCGACACTCATTATAATTTACAGCGACTCGGACACGTCCGATCCGATGAATTTATCGTCGATGCGTGCCCGAAAATATAGCCATATTAAAATACCATACTAAAACTCCGTCGTTTATCAATACTGTTAGTTTTGGACGTGGGATTTTAGAATCCTAATACATTAAATAAAGAGTTCAGGCCTACCGATACCTAATCGGCATAAATTATGAGGCAGAGTAAAATCCAAAAGTGATGTTTTTGCTTAGTAGTTATAATAAAGTAACATTTGAAATTTATTGGATTATTTTCCTGTGCAGTACTTCCCGATACAACAGGCGTGGATCTGGACCAGCAGCTTTCAGGCCTGGTGGGGTCATCGCCCTCGCACCACGGTAGTCTGCTCCCACGATACAACAACAACGCCGACTACAGCCTCTCAACGGGACCACGCTCACTGAGCGACAACAGCTCCCAACCAGAATCTCCAGTTCAAGATGACCTCTTGACATCAAACACAACCAACATCGGGCACAATCATACGAACGGCTCAAATTTCCCCTCGTTAATGGGCACTCAGAACGCCTCGTACGGCGGCAGTAACTGCAACAACTCACTGTACCCAGTACTGCCAGCGAGCTTGCTGTACAGTCAGCTGTACACTGCAGCGAACCAGAGCCACAACTTCCATCCTCTTCATTCGAACACGATACACTCAACTCAAAACCATCACAACGAACTGCAGACGATGATGGATCAGATATCTTCAACGACTAACAATCACAGGCAGCACGTCAATCATGGACAGGACTTATTGCTTGGTGGAGGCAATTCCTGCGCAGCGGCGGCAGCCAGAGGCGAAGATGGAAGGGTTAATAATCTCGGCCAAAGAGGTAACCCTCAACCTGATAGCAACACGGTGTGGCGACCCTACTAAAACCGGTGTGACACTTCTTTCTCTCCAGGACCATTTATATGACCGTCGAGTAGTGACGCGTAGATATGAAATTGTGACGGCACTTCATAAACAATTCGTGTAGTGATCACCAGTAACTTTCAGTGGCGAAAAGTGGTTTTACATTGTTTCGTCGTTAGGAGAAAGAAGTTGTCAGTAAAACAAAAATGTATTAAAATGCAACGAAATAGTTCTCGGTCATAGTGCTATTAAGATAAATGTAAAATACGAGTGACGGCCATTGATTGATGTACCTACTTGCATCGATTGAAGTTTGTACCGTCCTAAGATTATACGTATACTTTCCGTGGGATGCTAAATTGCATGGACCTATTCGTTAACGCCAAATTTTTTAGATTTGATCTCATATCGTTTAACCAAAGATCGCAAAACGAATGACATTTTATTTTAAATAATGTAAATATAAAAAAAGTATTGTGAATATAAGTTGTTGTAAATGCATCTTGTAAAGTGCAATAGATGTGCAATTATCAAGTTGAGTAGATGTATACTGAATTAGCTCTAAGTAAAATTGTCTGTTGATTATGTCGAGTCTGTCCATTGTATTTTTTTGCTGTTCTGTTTAGCTTATTACTGTTTATAACGGCGAAAAATATTGAACGCTTTTGTGATTGAGAAATTGTTTTGTTTTGTGATACATGTTCAGTAATCATATTAGATAATGATTTTGGAAGGCTGATGGCAGAACTCTGCAGCAATTAAAAGCAGTGTCATATACTTTGACAACGTAAGTCGTAGAACCGCTTATTATATAAATATAAAGCGTTTCAAAATTGCAACGAGGAAAGGTCGAAAGAAATTAAGAATGTTTTAATTTGTGCTGTCACATCGATATATTGTTTAACCTATTATTATTATCATTATAATCCGTTTGCGTATTAATTTGGTATAACTTGCATAGCAACTTGCGTATTAATTGGTATGACTTGCTGTTTGTCGTTATAATTATTTATGTTGAACACAAAGTAGCGGAAATAATTTTACATTAAATAAATTCTACAATTAATTGTGTTTCTATTTTGACGAAAATATTCGTAGAACTTGAAAAGTGTAATATTCTGGCTTAAGCAAATGCTGTGTTTAGGTACTGTTCTCACAGTATATACTAATAGGTACCTGTCGTATGAGAGTTGTAAATGATAGATAACATTATCTAGTAAATATTTATTGACACGTCTGACAATCTATAGTGTCACCGAACGAGTGATCACACAGTGTGTTAGCGCCTTGCGGCAGGCTTACATAAATTGCTGACACAATATAAACCCTACACTGCTAATAATAAATAACCAATAACCACTTCGAAAGTAATTGAATTGAATTGAATTGAATTGAAATGTGTGGTTTATTTATTATGATACTTATCAGTGTGCTGGACACCTTACATTTTTTTTACTTCTTTGTTATTTTTATTATATTATTTATTTTTATTATTACTTTACCTTTTTAGGTTTTAAATCGCGTGTTAAAATGAAAATAAATATGTTCTTTCCTTGTGAGTTTTTTAATTATCAAATCTTATTGTTATGTGCATTGCATATCTCATATTTTTTCTTTTGCCATTCAAATGTTAAAAATATATAATATCAATTCTTATACCAAAACTCAGCTCATCGCATCGGAATTGAGTATATTACGTGTCGGTCGGACCTCGCAACCGCATCCATCGCCCTTAATGAGCTCATTACGGCGACACACTTTTGGATATTTGCATACGTCCTCACATCATGGTACCCGCCGGTCGATACCATGGTACCTGCCGGTCGATATTCTGGTAACCAAGCGTAAATAAATATCGCACCCTCATTAATTTGCGCCGATGCAATACGACAGACAGATGGACGTTTGCTCGCCCACCGGCGGTAAGGACACCACAAATTCGAGGACATTACTGATATGCCTACAAAGAGTAAGTTTTTTTTTAATAATATCTATTCATGTAAAACTTCCGATTAGGCTTAGTAAAATAAATTACAGGTGAGAATAATTGTTTTAGTATCGTCTCAATGTTATCTTTATATAATTTGACCCTGTCGATCGCCAAGAAAACCGTGTGACGTATTTATGGACTTTATAAAAATCTGAAATCGTCAGTATAAACAGCCAGTGCCGCCGGATTCCTGTATTGTTTTTAAACCACTAAGTTGACATACAGGCATACGGCCTATTGTTGATGAGGAGTCACAGTTGTTGATGAGGAGCAGCATTACTATTAGCCCAGCGTATTTTCATGGAGCACTGGCAATCTTACTTACCGCAGAAACACAACACTCATTGGGCAAGTCGGGGATTTGAACCTGGAACCATCAGATGACAGGCCGTTGCTTCAACCACAAGGCCAACAGGGCTTCAAAAGGCCACGGATTCGGAGGTTCGACTTTCAATAGTTGGTGCGCTTTGGAATTATATTAGGGTCGATTTTATTTTCATATTTTCCCCTTCTACTGTTGTAACTTAGGAATCAGTCGGATACAGCACACACAACGTGCGCCCAAAAAAGACAAACACGATTTTAAATTATTTATGTGTACATTTACACATTTTATGTATTGGGTATCCACCTATTAAACTTGATCAAATTGATGGTCACCCGAACATGGTGATAATATATCCCAGATAGCAATCCCACCCATAGCCGCGGCACACGGATGGAAAAATCGATGCCAGACCGAATTGAACGACTATAATGAGATTTAAAACGGCAAGTAATTAATGAGGATTAGCGCAGTATATCCTCTGATCGACTGCAATATAGACACACCCTACGATCAGGTCGGGATCAATTCTATGTTCTTAGGAGTTTGGATTTAAATTTTGTAATAATATAGTAGATAAATAGAACCGAATATTTACGTTAAGTTAAAACAGCTCTATCTTGGTAAGTAAGATTTTCACTAGTAGTATTTTTTTAAGAAATTAGAGTATTTAAGTATGTTGACAGATATATTACCAAATATACCAGCCAAAGAGAACGGAAGTGGCACCCGCAATTTATATGGACGGCGTCAATTTAGTTTTTATCATATGTTACAATGTAATTACTGAAAGCAAACAATACATATCTTAATTCATTATTCACACCTACTTACATCCAATATATATGTAATGTAAATTCTTTGTCATAATAATGAGTATGTTAGTTAAAATATACATTCATTTTGTCGGTTGAAATGTTTGCAATTAATTACAACAATCAATAATTTCGCGCTTCGTCGAGCGAAAACAACTACACACTGAACGCGGGCAGATAACGTTAAACAGGCACGAGCTTATAGGAAATATTTCATCAATGTATGCCTACGGGGAAAATCCTCAAAACATTATAATAATTTGACACATAGGTAGCTTTACTTTAGATCCGATTAGACTTGGCTCCTCCGATGAAACTCTTTTTCTTCTTCAGTTTTTGGAACCACACCTCCTGAAGATTATGGTCTACATTATTCTACATGCCGATGCCAACCGTCAAAAAGCGTAAAATAGAATATCTTGGGCACGTGCTTAGACACGAAAGATATTCTCTGCCTCAACTGATCATGATGGGCAAAGTCGAGTGCAAAAGACGCGCTGGGCGCCGAAGAAAATCGTGGCTGCGGTACATTCGGGAATGGAACTGGATAACCTCCGTTGAACAACTGTTTCGGTTGGCAACTGATAAAGAGGAGTTCAAGAAGCTGACAGCCAACCTTCAGAATTGAAGAGGCACTCGAAGAAGAAGAAGAAATATTCTACATAATTTCCATCATTTAACTCGGTCCTAACTCAGAGTATAGGACAGGTAGTCAACCTGGTGTATGGGGAAATAGGATAATGCACTGGGACCTCTGACTGGGAGCTACGGATTTATGAGATGATAAAATGTCAAAGACCGGCGCCTTTTTCAAGGATTCTATGTGGATCGAAAACTTTATATTAACAGTAAAAAATTAAAACAATAGTGTGTAATTAAAAGTGGAAAATGTTGACACTTCGAGATTAACGTTTTCGAATTCGTAGTCAATAGATGTTCTTGGTACTTTACTCCGTAACGGACTTGACATAAGTAAGTAAGGACTAGTAAATAAGTAAGAAGGATTAATTCTTGAGAAGCCGTCCACCCACCAGTGGGTGCGCAGGTCACAACCTGAAAGTATCGTATCGTAATTTACCCGAGACATGTCCGTTTCTGTTTCTATTGTTGATAGAAGTCACCCACAAACACACTGCATAATAGGTAAACTGATGGTAGAATCTCAATGGCTAATGGGAACCTTTATTTCCGAATTGTAGCTACATCTGCAACGAATTTATCCGGTACTCATACAGAACAGGCTAACTGACGCCAACTCCAACCATATTTAAATACACAGCAGCCATTATGCAAAACGTATAATGTACCTATATAAAACGCCGGAATGACGCGGAGGCTTATCAACGCCTCATTTTCATAATGCAGATGCATTTAGGCTTCGTATATAATGCATGCGCCGAGCGGCGGGCAGCGTATTAATTACATATATCGCTTAATTATTGATTTTTAGTGTTAAACAGCAAGCGAGCAATTTGAACCCTCCCAACGGTCGCCTGATTTATGTACCGATACTTAATGCAGGGGATTTTTGGGCAGATTTTAAAAGCAACATGAAAGGAAAACGTTGTTGCTATAAGTATCTAGGAGTAGTAGGTACGCTAGTTGCAGCATGGCCAGTAATGTAAAACGATATATTATAATGAAATAATGCAAAAACCTCTTCGAATACTCCTTGTAGGACCTTTTAAAGAAAGGTAGGGCGATTTGGGATTTCCCGTGGGTTTTCCCACTAAAAATGGATTCGCCCGACTGGGGACTGTACCTCCACCTTACAGAAGACCGCAGTCAAATAACACTACTTTGATGTAGGGTTGATTTTCTGCGGTAAGTAAGGTCCCCACTGCTCCACGAGGATACGCTGCGCTAGTAGTAATGCTGCTAGCACAGTGAGTTTTCATCAACAACATGGTTAGCAACCCGTTAGTGATACCCTTGGTATTGCTAGCGGCTATAGGCTACGGTGACTGCTTGCCATCAGGTGGACCGTATGCTTGTGTGCCATGCCACCTTAGTGGTATAAAAAATAAATAGGACCCATGCTATGATACCCTTGAGATGAACATGGCAGGGAGCTAATTTCACAACCTAACCAACTGGGACTGGAAGCTATTTGAAACAGCACAGAGCGAGACTATTAATTTGCGCGGTACTCTCACTACGCGAGTTTTAATCACACTGGCCCGGCTTTCGATTACAGTTTTGTATTTATATCCTTAACATAGTATAGAAACACCAAATCATGCCAGTACTAGACTGTCGAACAAGCGTAGTGGGGACGGGCGTAATTTAAAACCGCACTCACCCCGCTTCGAAATTAAGTGCGAGGCGCTCGCCACGTGACACCGGCAAATGCCGTGCCTACCCGAGTTTACCCGCCTTAATTGTGAAGCTTCATTTGTACACTGTCACCGAACAGAAGAATATAGTGTCGTTAGATGGAATGCATTGAGTGTACGAATAAACTTGTACTATTGACTAATTTGATTGTAAACAAAAAAAATATACTGATTTTTAGAAAATTGTGCATAAATTACAATCCAATACTTTTATGAAGCATTTGGCAAGCCAGCGTACTTACCCACCTGATGGAGAGCGGTACCATCTTTATCTGTTAATTTGTTTGCTTATTTAACTCCGAGAAAAATAAATATTTTTATCTGACGTTTTACCATATTTTAGGCGACAGCGCGTGTGAAAACTACTTTTAAATAAAATTAACTAAGGTAAGTGTATTTCCAAATTAATTTAATTTTTATATAAAGCAAAATTAAGTGTCTTAAACCTATGAGCAAGGGAAACATGTCTTAGTTACGCTAGTAGTAATGCTGCTAGCACAGCAAGTCCTCATCAACAATAGGGTTGGCAACTCGCTAGTGATACCCTTGGTATTGCCAGCTATAGGCTGCTCGTGTGCCACCTTAGTGGTACAATAAAAAAACCTAAGTTTCCGATACGATTGAGCTGAATGTGTACAAAAATTATGGCTGTATTTTAGTACGCGATGTGCAGACAGGTGCAAGGACAAAACATGTACCTAAGTACTGTCTCCTAAATTTAGTCTCACAGAAATACTCGTAGCTAATAACCCATTATTGTATTGAGGAGGTGGCGTGAGTGTGAGAGTAATTAGGGCCCTTTCACAGGGACCCTTTTAATTACGCATCCTTTGTCGTATTGTTTGTTAGAAGACGCCAATTATTGCAATAAGTGTGTTCGCTTCGCTTCTCTTCGACAGTACTTTGTCTTTGTAACGTGGGTTTACAATCATTAATAAGTTTAAAGTTACTAGGAAAAAGGTATTTTCGTTGTTAAATTGTTGTACGTATGACTTGGATATCAGTCGGCAGAGCGCATGAAAAATAGGGCTAAGCTGTGAGAGAGAAACATACATATTACATATTGATAAGTAACTATGGATTGACGGCATAGAGTGACAGCGTAAGAAATGAACGGAAAAAGAGCATAGCGGAATTCCTCATTCCGAGCCCGCTCTCAGGTAAGTTATTATTAACTAGCTTTTTCGCACGCGTATAGTGAATAGGTGAACATTAGGTATATACCTATATATAAATTATAGCTGTTACCCGCACTATATTCACGGCTTTTATGTATAATCAAAGAATCATGGATGCAACCGTAAAATTACGGATTTTCATACAAATTTTCATCCCCTATTTTACCCCCATAGGGGCAGAATTCCAAAAGACCTTCCTTAGTGGATGCCTACATCATAAATAGTACCTACTGACAAAATTTCAATTCTCCAACCACAGCCGTTTAGGCTATGCTTTGATATGTCAGTCAGTCAGTTTCTTCTTTCATATACAGACTTATATTTGTATTTGAATATGTTTTTTTTTAAATATGGAATGAGACTTATAATTTATAAATAATGTTCTAGTCCATTTTTTTTACTTTGAACTTTGAGTCCCTATGAGGTCGTGTCGATGAGGTTATCCTCATAAAGTACTTATATACATAGTAGGTACGGGAACTTTCGAGACATTCCAATTTTAAAGAGTATTTGTTTATTAATCGGATTGAGTTTTCAAACGTGTGTCAAAATAGTATGCGTTTCGGATCCATCATCATCCTCATACTCGTAATATAATTGCGCTATGCCTGTACCCTTGTTTATAATCAAAGCCTGTACCCTGTACTACAGAGGATTGTTGGAAGCCACAGAAGAAGCAATTATTATAATTTTTCAGCCATCGGGATAAAAATATTGCAAAGGTGCGAAACAAGAGTACGACCCAACTGATGGGAACCGCCTTAAAGCTACTGCAATACCGGGGATATCACTGGCGTGTTGCCTTAAATGGAACGAATCCTTGTAGGATAAGGGAAGAACAGGTCTTATTACTGCCAGAACATCAAATCTTCGAGGATCACAACACAACTTATAGCTGGAAACAACATTACAGTGAGTAGGTACCTAGTACGTATTTTGGCTGGCATCTTCTATTAGGTATAAACCATCAATTTGTAAGCTTGAATCAATCTTGCGTCATTGAACAAACAAGCCCACCGGACCAGTGTTGCCAAATCAAAATTTTATCGGATGGTAGAACTCTTCGAAAAATACGGTAGATTATCCAAAATTATGTTGTAATTTATATTTGAAATACGGTAGAATTACCTTGCCCATTTAGTAGCAAGTTCATGATTAGAATTGAAATAAAACTCATATTTTTATTCAGAATCAGATAGTATAAATGTTTCAATATTTTTATACATATCGATATTATGTTTCTCAATCATATCTTTAGTGGGATTAAAATCAATACAATTTTTTCCGTGTCGCTGTATGGTACCTGCTGCGATAAAAAGTTTCCCCTGATGGTTTTCGTAAGGATTTTATTCCGTTTTTTCGTTTTGATTACGTTGACTCTGCTGAAGACTCTTTCGCACTCGGCATTCGAGTGTGGTAGAGACAAAATGGCTAACATAAACTTTGGCAAGTGTTTGAAATGGGCTGAATGGGCATCCTCTTCACTATAGTATTCATTCAAATCTTTCAATGGGTATTACGGTGTTTTTTGCTACCGTAATTAGTTTGCTACGGTAGGTGGTAGATCGAGGCTGATTACGGTGTTTTTACCGTAATTACGATGCAGTTGGCAACACTGCACCGCACCCTTGAAAACTGCATTAAACTTTTAGTACTAAACACTTTAACTCTACGATTTTCTACTTAACTTTCTTACCCCCTTGGCGATAAATAAAGAAATTATCAATGAATACTGATTAGCGCTGCCGTTTTTAATTAAAACGAGCAAGTCGTTGAGTGGTTCTCTTCGCTCTGTGAATGGGAATATTTTAATTATCACCAACCCCTAGCGTAAATTTCCCACGACTGCGATAAAGAATAAACAGCCGTGTCTTAAACCCGAGTAAGAAATACAACCGACCAGGGCTGCCACGAAAAGTAAGATGGCGAAGGCACATAAAATTGTTTGAATTCTTCATACTCAAAAGATATATCAACAAAATTACATTTACTATCATATATTAGGTCCTTAGATATGAAATTGGCGTTTTGTATGGGAGGAACAAAAAGTCGAATATTTTTTAATATAATATATTTAATTAATCAAAGCATGAACCATTATTTTCTATGCACTTTTGCCATCTCATAGGTAGTTCATTGATCCCTTTACTAAAAAAACCAGTCGGACGGGAATCAATAAAATCTTTGAAGGCGATTTGGACTGCCCCATCGGAGTTGAATTTTTTCCCTTGCAAGAAGTTATCCAAATTTCGAAAAAAATGGTAATCTGTTGGAGCAAGGTCCGGGGAGTACGGAGGATGTCTTAGACTTTCCAATTGAAGCTCTTCTAATTTAGTAGCCGTCTGTAGCGCAGTGTGTGGTCTAGCGTTGTCGTGAAGCAGCAGTGGCGTGGAGCGATTGACCAGCCTAGGTTGTTTAGCCGCTAGCTTTTCCATCATGGTTTGCAATTCCTGACAATAGACATCAGCCGTAATAGTCTGGCCAGATTTGAAAAAACTGTAATGAACAATACCGGCACTAGTCCACCAAACGCTTACAAGTAACTTTTTTGGGGTTAATTTTCGCTTGGGGCAGGATTTGGCTGGCTGGCCAGGATCTAACCATTGCGCTGAGCGCTTCCGATTATCGTAAAGAACCCATTTTTCATCACAGGTAATGATTCGGTTTAAAATACCTTCATTATTGTGCCGGTTTAGTAATGTAACGCAGCAGTCGACGCGCGTTTGCCGGTTTGTTTCAGTCAATTCGTGAGGTACCCACCTTTCAAGCTTTTTAATCTTCCCAATTTGCTTCAAGTGAATTAAAACAGTTTTATCACTAACATTGCAGCCTGCAGCTAACTCGGACGTGGTTTGCGATGGATCCGCTTCCACAATAGCCGTCAACTCTTCATTATCAACTTGAGTCTCAGGCCGTCCACGGGGCTTGTTCTGCAGGTCGAAATTTCCAGAACGAAAACGTTGGAACCAAAAACGAACTGTGTTTTCTTTTGCAACACGACCGCCATACACATCATTCACCCTTCGAGTTGTTTCCGCAGCACTAGTGCCACGGCGGAACTCGTACTCGTAAATAATGCGATATTTAAGGTTTTCCATTTTGTAAAATGAGTGACGCAAACAGAAAAAAACAGAAGAAAAAAAACAAATGAATGACGATCATCGAAGCACAAATACATGAGTCTATAGCTGTACAAATTTGAATTTGGAATTCCTTACCAAAGAGGAGAAATTCGTGATTAAAGTGGCCAGTACGAAAAACGCCAATTTCATATGTAAGGACCTAATATATATACCTACCTATACACCCGCAATTATTTGTTATTAGTATTTCAATAAATTAATAAAAACTGTTTAAGCCACGACTGCACTGTGTGTACTCATAATGTATTTAGAAATACACTGATACCATTAGGTAGTAGCGATATAGTTTTAAGAAAAATACTTTCATTCTTTTCTCAGCAAAACACAGCACAGCACAGCCCTATGCCGGGTGAAGTGTGCTCGGGCCCGGCGCGGCCATTACGCGGTCACCGGCTGATTACCGCCCGCCTTGATTTCAACCCTCTCTCGCCCGCATCTCGCCTTACAATATCCCTTGATGATTCTTAAACTTACCCATTCAGTACTGTGGTACTTTTAGACTTTAGTGATGAGATGATCTGTCTGACTTATTGTAGTGCCACCTAGAAATGTGCCCCAAGTGGCAATGCACTGCGTCTTACCTAGAATCATTGTTCATAATTAGAATGTTATGTCTAGCAATTTAATTGTACAAATTCCCAAGCGTTGGATACTAGTTCTTCGAACTGACATAAGTGATGGTAAGCATTTCTCCTTGCGGCCACAGAATATGACACCATTTATCCACCTTCTAAAAAAATGTTATTTATACTGAAATGTAATGTGGCTACCTACACTCTTGCCACACACATTCGGGAAAGCGTGATATATTCTGTATCCTACTAATATTATAAATGCGATAGTTTGTGAGTATAGATTGATGTTTGTTCTCTTTCACGCAAAAACTACTCAACGGGTTTGAAAATTTATAACCTGGATTAGCACATAGGATACTTTTTATCCTTGGAAATTATATATGTATTCATCTCGTAATTATACTCACTGCAGAGTTCGTTATTCCAGGAGCTAATTATTCGACTTTAATAATATGTCAGTCATATAACTAGTATACGGACAAATTTAATTAAATGTTGGTTATTCGTTTAAAATAACAGCGGGTCGCGACCGTTTTAATGAGCGGTGTAATATATATTTATATATAATATGCATGGTAACACATAGCACCGGTAATGCGACCAGTGTGGAATAAATAGTCCAGAAAATTGCCACCCACCCGTCCCCTCACAGTGATAGTAGTTTGTGCCGCGTGTAGTTTGGCATAATTACTGGTGTGTAAGTAGGAAGGTATTCAAAAGTGTGCTATAAGGAAATCTTTAATTACATACTGAGGTTATAATCACAGATTATATTACTTCCATCAGTTCACGCTACATATGTAAACCCATGTTTGCGTCATCAAAACGAAGTGGCTACCTACTGCTGCCTTTATTGAAATCCACTAAATGGTTTATATGTAAGTCTGGACTGTAAAACAATGAAATACCACTGGAGTAGGTAGTGAAAGCGATGATGTTAGCAAAAAGGTCAAATTCTCCATAGGTACATATATGAGTACATAAATATATGATCTTCCTGATGCCTCATCAAGGAATTATTTATTCTGTTCCAAATTAATATCTGCACCAGAATATTCTTGTGTCATTTAATTACGAACTACTTTAATCGTGACACAAACCAGCCACCGCTTAACCTTATCTTCTCAAACATCACTTACACATATAAAACGTCTAAATTATATTCAACAACCAACTACTCCGATTATAACTTGAAATGCATGGCATAACACTCGTGTTCTAATGTTCAAGGGCTATTAAGCACTAACAGCATGGAGCTTGCTCATAACGACACTGAGATAATGCGAGGGAACTAATAGTCTTTTAAGGAGAGACATAGTTTTGCAATCAAATGTAGGTAACCTATTATGACAGTTTGTAGTTTCTATGCTCCTCTCCCCTACACAGTATCTGCTCACAACACTACTCAAAGAAATATTTTGGAAAATTAATCCCAGCACAAAAACACTACATTTCATTATCTACTTTTAAGTATAGATATAACTTCATAAAATATATTCTGTACGAAGCAAATTTTGTTCAGTAGCTTAATTCACACCGACCTAAGACAGGTTACTACGTAAGTATCTAAGTATGTACCTAGGTTAATCTCTATAGGTAGGCACTGCACGATACTGTAAACTCATCAAAACAAATACAATCTAAATTCTAAGCGCTCACTATTCGAGTGCGCTCTTATAGTAATATATATATATCTACGTAAGTATCTAAGTATGTACCTAGGTTAATCTCTATAGGTAGGCACTGCACGATACTGTAAACTCATCAAAACAAATACAATCTAAATTCTAAGCGCTCACTATTCGAGTGCGCTCTTATAGTAATATATATATATATCTACGTAAGTATCTAAGTATGTACCTAGGTTAATCTCTATAGGTAGGCACTGCACGATACTGTAAACTCATCAAAACAAATACAATCTAAATTCTAAGCGCTCACTATTCGAGTGCGCTCTTATAGCAAGCAATCTTCTAAAAGCATTTCTATCTCGTCTTACAAACAAGTCGCTAAAGTTCCTAGCATCTGTTCAACTGAAACCACAAAACCAAGTAACGCCACCTATCGAATATTTTCCTTACTACAAGCACCCCAGCGCCACGTCACACTTGCACTTTTTACGCTCTTATACACACACTCACCCACACACCGTAACGGAAAAGTTTGCTAAAAATACGGAACAGACAATATCGCAACTCGACTTCAAGTTTTTGTCAAAGCCAACCTTAGCATATTTAACATAAGGCTGACTTTACGATTGCCTCGTTTGAACGTAACCGCTTTCTGTTACTCAAATATACGTTTTCTTTGTAACAAAGGTCCTAAGTGCCGTTGCAGTAGCCTATATTTTCCAGCATTTCAGTTTTGAAGGAGATAGAAAAATTGCTCAGAACTAATTGTCGTATATGCCGCAGGCTCTTGGCATGTTATGTCCTTTTGGAAATAAGCACAACTTCGTAATCCCCTTTTCTTAGGGGCGACCGAACGATTGCCGGTGTGTGCGTGAGGAGGGTGTGTAGGTGAACTTTCTTAAGCAAAGTTCTGTTTCTTAAGAAGGCGAAGAAAGCTAAAAGGTTCACACTTAGGGCGCGTTTTGTTAAAAATAGGTTTTGGTTCACCGGAGCAGCGACAGAGGGCGTAACGTTTCTATTTTTAAAATAGTTCACAATCACAGTTGCACAAGCGGGTTAATTATTAGCTTAACGGCGTTGTATAAGATAAACACAATTTTTTTTGGGCCGTTTTTTGTCATTTTTATACTTTATAGTTGACTAATGAGGTGTTTTGGAAAGTAATTTGAAAAGTAACTTATTTTCATATTAAATTGAGTTGCAAAATTTGAGTACCTATCGAAGCCTTCAACTTTGTCATTCGACAAATCCCACCCAATGACATAACGACACCCCAAACCACAATAAACTTATCTAAGCGTATCTATAGATATTTTTTATTGCCCGCCAGCCAACCAGCGCCAAATCCTGCCAAATTGCGTTCCGTTCACACAATCACAACCCATTATAATCTTAACGAATAGCGTATCGCGGTTAACCGCAAAATTACCGCGAGCCACCAATCAGGGCAACGCTTGCCATATATTTTCCTCTATCTATTTTTCCTGGGGGTGAAAATCTTAGAAACCGCACGCGTAACCGCAAAGGTCAGGTGATCAGCCAATGGGAGCCAGTAAATATAACCACAAGCCACGCCCAAGTAACCGCAAACCAACCACAACGCGAGACGTTCGCTTTCGTTATCGATCCGCGGAGCGTTTTTTGTGCGATCAGCGGTTACTTACGCCTACCCGACTACTTACTGAAACCACCCGACGCATGTCCACTCTATAAAAAATGTGACCTATATAAATTAGTCGCATTAGTTATAAAAAAGATTAGCTTGTAGATAGCGGTTGGTCATCATTCATCGCAAAGATGTAATATCGATTGTTGTGTAAGGCGCAGCACACACGCGCGTGTCGTGTCTGGATGCACGGACACAAGCGCGACCACATTATATTCATAATGAATACTGCTATCCCACTCGACGGTCGTCTTTGACTTTGTATTAAATATATTTCGTCTCACTCTGGCGGCACTTGTGCTTATGGGGCAGAGGGAGAGGGGCTGTCTTGGAGAATCGCCGATTTCTATTTCATTAGTGGCGCGCCTGTGGCCACAGCGGATCGATCCATGATAGCTGAAAAATGAAAACTGTATGAAAAGCTTGAACGTACAGACTTCGTATATTTTTGAGTTATATATGAAGAGATGTACTTGTAGTTAATGTACTCAAGTGTCTCAAGGCGATGTAACGCGTTGTTAAGAGTGTTTCTAAGCTGAAAATTTAAAATATGCTCTCTATATCTGTCAGCTTATCTACTTCAGGAACCTTAAAATAGATGCGCTTTCATTATAACTTTGTGAGCTGATTAGAAGTGTGTTATATTCGGACACAATTTACGGACATACGGACAAAGAACTATTAGAAATGGCGTGGCTTAAAATTGCGTGCAGTAATAAAACTATAGACGCTAAGTAATAAGTCAGATTGTAGAATTCGGAAACCGACTCTAAGAATATTCCTTTTCAACCCCTATCTACTTTTAAAAAAATTGTACTTAGGTAAAATTGACTTATCACTGTGATTTGCCTGCGACCTGAATTTTGCTTAGCTATAGGTATACATAAGTATGTGTCTTATGGTCCAATAGTGACTCGCCAATCACTTTTGTGTAGCCTCCGATTTAACATGCGAAATCGACTTGTCTTAAAAATATACTAATCATTTTCGAAAAGAAACAGTTCAGCTTATAATAACTAGTACCTAATATTATTTTAAAAATAAACATAATTCTTCATTCAACTATCGCGTAGCGGCCTACCCTTTGTTCCAAACGAGGTCTTACAGCACTACCTGTATTGATAAGTTATGCAAAAAATCAGTTCCCTGCAATATTTACATCCTCCCATGTACCTAAGTCCGGTGTGAATAATGGACGAGCCGACCTCCGGGATTCGCTCAAACATATGTAAATCTTGCTCCTTCGGGACCAAGTCTGTTTATTATTTTTACGGATCTGAAGGCTTCGTACTTACAGGGGTTTTATGTTGAATAGATTTGTCTATGTTTATTTAAAGGATCAGGTAAGTAAGTACCCGATCCGCCTTTATTTGTGAACTGAATTGTAACTATTTCTGATAGCATCCCATAGAGTAAGTATTTAAGTACTTGCACTACCAATGCACCGTGGCTAAAACGGGCAACAACCAATTGTATCTTTCGTTAAAATTAAAGGTCAGCAAAGCATATACGATTAGAAATGATGTTAGCACAGTGACTCCGCATTAACAACATGGTTCTCAACTCGTTATTGATAGCCATAGTATTTCTAGCGGCTATAGGCTACGTTGACTGCTTACCATCAGTTGGGCCGTATGCCTTTTATACCTTAGTGGTATAAAAAAGGAAGAGGTTTCTCAATTCGACCATTTATTTTTCATCTTGATTGAACAATTCTGGATTGCGAAGGTCCTATAGCCAGACGCTTTATAATTAGCAGGTGCCGAACCCAAACATAGTTAGGCCGAATATGACCATACTGCAGTCAGTCATCTATATTTTAATTCATCGAATCCAATTACATTGGTTAAAAAATTAAACGAAGCAACTTTTATGGACTGATTACGCGCCAAATATTACTTAAAACAAAGGCCTCAAACAAACAAGCTGGCAATTTGCAGACTTCCCTTGTTCAAACGGTAGGCCCTTATATTAATTAGCGCGAATATTTTGGGGGATATTATTTACGTAATAAAGCCTTATTTAGTGCCCCCCAAATGAAATATGAGCAATTGAGGAGAGTAAGTGCTTAGCACGCTCGTTCATAATACGAGCCGATAATGAATGCAACCTGGGGGAATCTCTAGATGCGGTTACTTCTTTTGTACTTTTGCTGAACAGCTAATTACCACTAAAGCCTTAGTCGAGGTTCGAAGCTCCTAAACAATTATGGATGGACGTTTATCAAAATTAAGTTCTGGTTTAATTTACCATAACAATAAATAATACTTATTCTTATGTTTATACCTCGGTGAACGAAACAGTATATCTAGGTACTTAATTACGTCAGAAGCTTACGAAAGCTATGATATTGGTACTACATTAAAAGACATCTTATCTAAGTATACCTAGATATCTACACTAATATTATTAAGAGGAAAGATTTGTATTTTTGTATGTAACGAATAAACTCAAAAAGTACTGGACCGATTTTAATAATCCTTTTTTCATTAGAAAGCTACATCATCACTGAGTAGCATATGCTATATATTATACTAGCTGCCCGCCCCGGGTAGACAAAATATTTGCTCGGGTAGACAAAATATTTGATAAATGTCTATAGGCTCCGAAACTACTGAACCGATTTCAAAAAATCTTTCACCGTTTGAAAGCTACACTGTCACTGAGTAACATATGCTAGCTGTCCGCCCCGGCTTTGCACTGGTAGATAAAATATTTGATATCAATGTCTACCCGTGCGAAGCCGGGGCGGGCTGCTAGTACTATAGTAAGTAAAATGAGACATCACTACAGTGAAATAAGGGTGAAATATAGCTGCAAAATATTTTGTATTATTTTTGATAAATTGTTATCATACCTATTAACTAAAACAATAAGAATTTCGCATAGATAGCCCAATAGAGTGGTTTGTGTAAGTATTGTACCTATATAATTTATATATCATGAGAGATCAGAGTACATGTAGTCTTAAGAAAAACCAATCAAACATCAATGTAAACATTACATTTCACGTTTCGATGAGGGCCCCAATAATAATTCTGATCTATTGAACTCGTTTAATCGTGATTTGATAGCAAAAAGTGTGCGTTATTTAAATACAATGGGCGTTCGTTAGGCCGGCGGTGGGCCTCAAGAGCTCGATGCAAGATTTAATTAAATCGGTCCCGGTTCAGCCCCAGGTCGCCCCGTGCCCGCGTCGTTGGACCCCCGTCCCCGCGTCGTCGGCAATTTCCTCGAGGGTTGATTTATTGTCGCCTCTGCCACGAGGTGCCTGCAGAGTGCCGACACGACAAAGGATTGCGGCATTTTTTACTGGTTACGTAACATACAAATAAGTGTAGATAGTCACGTTGTTTTGATTTACTATTTGTAGGTAGCCGTTGATTTTTAGAGATCAACGGGTTTTCGTAGAATATCATTCAATGCGGGATGATGGAGGTTGCATTGCTGAAACATCAGTCTTAAAAATATATACTAAGTTTAATTAATAACTTTTAATATTAATTCTGAGAATTGCATTGGTTATTTAAATTGTTTGTTCAAATTTCGAATTGTGGTGGGGAAATTTCGATAGAATAGGCGACCGCTCTAGACCTAATATTAAATTAATATAATATGTAAATTTTCCCTGCATCAATTTTATTAGACCAAAATTGCATACTATAGACATTTTATAACTTTTGCCAGTCCAATAAAACTTTTAACCCTTAACATCTTCAGCTCAGTGTAAATAAAAGACCAAGGTATAGAAAAGTTTGAGGTGAAAGTGTTTCCTTGTCGGGCGAGGGTTATTTTTCTCGCAGTGTATTAAGGGATCACTTGGGCCCGGGGGTAGGGCGTATGATTTATGTCGCGTCGGCCGACCAGCGATGCGTCTTAGTAACACTTGACACTTGGCCCGATATGATCGCTGGACATGGCCTATCGTACCCCTATTCGTATCTATATGCCTGCTAGTAAAAATTTGTTATTTGCTTTAGTGATACTCAAATTGGATAAAGTTTCAAGGCATGGAGCATAAATAGTAACGCAGTACCGTACTTATTTTCTTAATTTTACCGTCAAAATGCTTTATGCTCGACTTTAGTAATTTTATTGTCATCCTGTTATACCCACTCAATAAGGTCTACGTGACCGCAATAATAATCCGTTATTCATATGCAATATCAGTACATAAATTTCGAATATAAAATGTTGTTTTCCCGGATGCGTAGGTAGGTATACAAAAATGATTTGCAAAGTTGTTTGTTAAGACTTGTTCCGGCAAACATCTAATCACATCAAGGGTAGACCCTCGTCCCATCAAACTGGCCAAGTTTGAGTCAAAAAGACGTTTTGTACAAAACTTCGCTTATTAAGGCCCCTAACTTGGCAGCTACTTTTCATACAGCTTCTAATTAATCAACCAGGAATCGAACAACAAAATATTAAGTTACAACCGAAACTCTGATGTTTCTTGGAAGATATCTACTGTTAATGAATAAAGGCGGAAGATGTTTTTTTTACCATTTTTAATCAATTTTATCAAAAGTTTAAAATTATGAGATTATAGTGATTAATATTAATATTATTATATTAAAATTTCATTATGAAAATCCTTAACGTTTCGTACACGCATACGTTTTTATTTTTTTACCGGACTACGGCGAAGCCAAAAGGAAGGGTTATGATTTTTTAGTTGATGCGTCATTCGCCTTGTTTTTGCGTTTAATATAAGTACCTAGTAGAATGATGAGCACGAGTTGAGATGAGCCTTAAGTACAATTAAATAAGGCTAAAGGTTAAGAACATGCAGGCGTCTATAGGTACTTAGTGGGTTTAATGCTTGTTAATATGCGCATTAGTGATATAAAAAAAGAAGTAATATCAAGATGTAGAATGGGAGAGAATAATTATACCTATTCCACACCGACACAGTAGAAATGGAAGATAATTAAGGCGACGTTATCGCTTAACTTTAAAGACTAGTTTTGTCTCAAAGCAGTCGAGTTTGTCGATAAATTTTATTTTGAACAAAATACAAATGCTCCCAGGATTACTGAGAGTTAGTACCTACGCCAAATACGTTTTCGTAACACAATATATATATAAAAGCGAGAGCCGAGGCTTAATAAATAACAATTCCTTGGACGCCTGAAGTCACACCGCTATGTCTCAGGGGTGGACAAAGAAATGATAAATAGCTGCGTGAGTTATGTCTTGTATACTGCTATGATTTAGTGCGTGGTGGCCCTAGCGCGTGGGTTGAATATTATAATAGTCAAGAATATGAGTAGATAAACTTTTTCGTTTTTAGCGTTTGGGTGAAATGAGAATTAGACCAAATAATAATTATGTAAGTCCGCCACATGTTATTAATTTAAGTCATAATAACTATTTGAATTGACATGAAAATAAACCGAATTTATTTTTAAGGTCATCTAATAAATATTATCCATCTTATGTACCTACCTAGTACTAGGTAGATATATATTGATTGATCTTAGACTTGGCCTAATAAGAGTAAATTTTACTGAACAACAATATCAGACCCATATTTCGAATACCATAGAAAACCACAAACATTCCTCGGTCCGTCTATTGGTAGAGGCATTACTTGGCATACATATCAGCTCAATTGCTATTAAAGGATTACAACAAAGCTATGGCATTTTGCTCTCCTTGTCCCTTGTCCAGATCCCTCCCTCATCCCCACCCACTGCGGCCCCTGGCCTTCAAGACCTTTGTACATTTGCATAGCTTTAGTGCGGACTACGGTTTTTTGCTCCAGTCCTTAAAGGATAAAAGAAAGAAGTGAGCCGATTATCTCAAGTATATATTTCGTTTTGTTGTACGTCTCTAACTAAACTGGCAGACAAGCATATATATTATGGTGTAGGTAAGTTGTGTACACTATAGACGAGATAGACAATATACGAGATCATTAAACTGATAAAAAATAACTGCCAAAATAAATAAATATAAATAATGCTCGGACATTATCACACAGCACCATCTGGTCCCAAACTAAGCAAAGCTTGTACTATGGGAACCAGTAGCTGATATAATACTTATATACTTTTAATACATACCAAACATCTAGACGCAAGACAAACATGTTTGTCACATAAATGTTTTCCCTGTCGGAAATCGAGCCTGCGACCCTTAGCGTAGCAGTCAGATACACTAACTATTAGACCAGCGGTCTCGTCTTTTAAGACTGGCCTTTTTAAAAAGCCTTAAGTTTTACATTTGGCAAAATAACGCCGGGATACTCATTTCACGACCCGAATGTGTAAAAGGCTCCTCCGCTCAATACGAGACGGTTGTGGTTCCAATGTGTTGGCATACATTTTACGTTGATGTCGAAAGGTATGTACAATTATATAAAAAAGTAACAAGAAATACCTAGACTCAACATTATCTAGACAGGATTGGTGAAACATTATGACAACCCAGATCTAGACGTTGAAGGTAGCTGTCTCTAATTTGACATCTCGCATGAAGAAATTAGATGCAGATTTCTGTACAAAAGTATTACAGCAAATACTAAGGTGCTGTTTAATTTAGTATCTACAATTACAAGCTATTAGCGTACGCAGCATGGTCTCCAGACTGGTAGTACGATAAATACCGGGTAGCTAAGTAGGTATAGGTAGCTTACGTGGCGCGTCTCGAGGCTTCGTCGGGCAGCTCTTAAAGGCCTGCTTTCGCTTTTAATTATTAATTCAGACTGTTACACGTATACCTACTGCCCGTAGTGCATATTCACTTGGACGACAATTTACATAAGTAGGTATGTTTATGTTGTTTGATCGGACTGTTATTGTTCAAAGATTTATTGTTCTCATGTGATATCGTTGAGATAACATTTTAGTTATTGTATCTATTTGCGGCATGTTGCGTCATTTCGTTAGTTTTTCATAAGTATCTACTAAATGCATCGCAATCTACAAGGCATAATTAAGTTGCTGATGGTAAA
The DNA here is from genome assembly GCA_951449985.1 of Falcaria lacertinaria. Taxonomy (NCBI): domain Eukaryota; kingdom Metazoa; phylum Arthropoda; class Insecta; order Lepidoptera; family Drepanidae; genus Falcaria; species Falcaria lacertinaria. The sequence continues at coordinate 6,317,302 of OX602123.1, read as the reverse complement.
GATCAATGTATACATAGATTGATAAACTAGTTAATATTTGTTAAAATATCCCAAAAATAATTTTGGAAAATATAAAACCAATCTGTCATACAAATGAGGTGTGCAATCTCTGATGTACATCAACAACTCACTAACTAAATGTGTCTGTTACAGCCTGTATCATCAGCATTTCTCTCACACGTTCAATTTATAAATAACTGGATAGCGGTACTTGGAACTTGTCCGGATATCTTAGGGGCGCGACAGACGTCGGCGAAGTTTGGCCGGCGCGGCACCACGTGTCAACCCTGTGATCACGCCAATATTCCACCATTCTCGCATCCACATTCGGATCACTGCAAAATACACTGTAATGCCATGTCTTAGGATGGATATTGGGTGAATAATATAGCTTGGTATTTGCAACACAATGTCACATTTTGTCGATACAATTTCAAATTTTCTGCTACAGACCATCAGATATCGTGTGGACAGCAGGTATACTACAAACCTATGAAATCAAAGACATATAAGAATCCATTATTTTATGACTTACACACTACGCAACGTTCTTTCGCTTAGAAATATGACAAGCGTAAAATGGTTCTTTATACATCCCATTTTATACACCCCATTGAAGACATTTTGAATCAATAACTAGATAATAAGATATAATAATGCTCATAACATTAAATAAAAATAAGGAAATTTTCCTATATTATATACTCTAAGGTATTATAGTGATAAAACAATGGACATCACTCAAATTAAACGTCATGAAGTGACTGTCAGTAGCTGTACTAGAATTGTTTGTAATTTCCAAGTGGGAATCTTATCTTAGTGTATAAAAACAGAGTAACACAAATACATGTATCTCTTAGACAAACAGATGACTATAGCTATGCTAGAGAGTTATTTATAAGTTCCAAGTGGGAATGTGGCAATAATGATAATGTTATTGTCACTACAGGCGTGACAATCCGCACGGCGGTGCATACCTTGCGTGCCGGCGACGAGGCCCATACCAGCTATCTTAGATATGCATCAACAGACATGGTGGGAATGTACCGCGCGGTATACTACCTGGATCTAGACAGATGTGTGCTTATTAGAAAACTACGTTCAATAATCTGCCCGTCTAACTAACCCGTTAACATTGTCACACCGACTGAAATTAAGTATTCGTAACTTGCAGCTATGCCTTAGAATTTGACGGTAAACTGTTTATAATTTCACACTGACTGAAATTAAGAATTCGTAACTTGCATACAAGTTTTATTTCGTTTTGACCGATCCTATCGGTATTTACATTTCGTAAATATTATCCCATAATAACATTTTAAGATACCGTTATTTATAACTGGTAATTTAAACCTTCATAAGAGCCTTATTAGGGCCTAAACTGAATAAATGATTTTTGATTTTGACTGATTCAAATGATTGTAGTCAATGTGCTGGTCAGTAGCATGTTATTAAAGAGAACTTTGATCATATATAATATACCTATATGCTATAGGTATTATAGATGATTTTAACAACAGCAACACTAAAAACATCGCCTAACCCATCAGGATAGTTGGCTAATTTCACACAAGAGTGCGCGTTAGTTTCCCCCGACTTATGGGAAAAACTTGTTCAATCAGTGTAAGTAGCTATTTGCCAACCGGACCCCACTGCGCGAACAATGTAAATGCATTCATATTCCATGGATACGGCATTTATGCATATCATCTATTCACATCCACACAACAAACAAATAGTAACTTAATTTCACCATTCGAGATTTAATATGACGATTTTAGTGACTATACCTACTCATTTCCAAAATATGTTGGTTAAAGAAATTTTAATTTTATGAATTATTTCATTCCATGATATCACATTTAAATAGTTCATACATTGTACAAAATATACAATGATAATATCAATTCTTTTGAACCTGAAAACATTCTCATAGATAAAAAAAATATCTCCCAAAAAGATCGTCTTCGTAACTCGTGGAACATATTGAATTAAATGCTTGTCTGATCCTGGGACGTAAATATCAGGAAGAATTAATATCCGCCGCTTCAGGAGGCAAGAAAGTGGAATGAAAGTTGGCAGATCTGTCACATGTCGCACTAATTAGGAAGAAACAAAAACCAATCTCACTGAAGTATTTGTGACTTGTGATCACCTTGTGATCAAAGTAAGAAGGCATGTTTTATTCATAGCTTTGCTTTTTTCTGATAAGTTCATAGCAGGCTCGAGTCGAGACTTATACTTATTACAATTTTACTAGAAGCAAATACTTTCGTCAGCGCGGAAAATGGCGAGTACTGAGGAGTACGAAGTTTGGGGCAGTCAAAATTTATATGGAGGAGTGCAGAAAGCTAATAATTTTATATAATGTGCATTAGAAACAATTATATTAGAAGTCATTTAACATATAATATGATTAATTAGAAATGATTTTAATAAAATACACAATTACGCGTTTAACCGCCTTTTTACACATATAAATATCATTCATTGCATAATATCACACAATAGGTACTGAATGTCAAGCTGACCTAACAGACGTTGTCCTATTCAAACTAAGTGTCCAAATGAACCAATATTATATTTTATAATCTTAATAGAGTACATATTATGTACGTTACGTCTCTAATAGATTATGGTCGAATTCCGATCACCAGCGACCTCTAGTTTGTATAATACTTACTATATTTCCTATTCTTCACTTCTCAATTCGTCATAAATCAAACTTGGACAGGTTAAAATATGCATCGGTTCCCACGAGTGAAGTGTCACTGAAACACTCAAAGTACGTCAAGTAACATGACGTGGGGGCCGCGGCGGATGTCTTAAGTGGCCGAAAGGGCTCCAGGCAGGATATTTATATGCCCGATACATCGGAACTTGGACAAGTTCTTACTATAAAGGGAAATGTCGAATTGAGTGGTATTGTATTTGATACCTACGCAAATGTTAGATAGGTACTTATAATTTTCATTTGTTGAATCATAGTTGCAATATATTTAGCCCCGATTTTTTTTCTTCAAAAGCTATTAAAATAATACTAATGAACTTGACAAAAACTAATCTTGCGTGCTCAAACAGGAAAGGGTTAAGTATGTTGTAGGTATATTTGAGGAGTTCTTATAGCCATCTTCGGGCCAAACCAGTTCTATGGTCGCACATTGCATTTCTTACTGCCAGCTCAATCAGATGCCACCAAGTAGTTAATATTTATAAAAAAAACATAATGACAGTAATTGCCATTCGTTTGCCGGATAGTATTACGTACATCTTAGAGACGATACGATCCTGTCCTCAGCGTCGATAATATACTATACTGGTACTACGTACAAATCCTGACCAAATCCATAGGTACATAATATGGTCACCAAAGTTAACTGATAAAGGGTATGGTTACAGTCTGATTTTCAAAATATTTACAATATATATAATAAACTTCTACATGGCATAACTTAAACAGACAAAACAATAAAAAGTAACACTAATTTCCGTGCATGTATTCACGAGAAAGACATAAAAAAGAAATAAAGATTAACTGTACATGGACAATATTATGACAAAAGCAATAAAAAGATAGGATTAATATGACAACGCATAAAAGTAAACATTTATTACGAGAATTGTTGTTTGTGATATTGTATTCATATATACAAAAGTAAGTACATCGTAGAAGTACCCGTAACTATGAAGGTACGCTACTACAGTAAATACTTCTTTAAGAGTGTACCTTTTTTAACATTTAACTGTATCAGATAGTTAAATTTAAAAGCTTAGTCTTCTGAAATATATTTTTTATTACTTACGGGTTCGCAAATTTATACAAGTGAATAAGTAGCATGGGTAGCACTAGCGTAGAAGACAAGATAGACGTGTCGCGTATACCACGTCGCGTAGGTTTATCATAAGCTAGTCATGAATTTTAAATACGAACTACGCGAAACAATCTGCTCTTCCACTGAGGGAAAATCACGAAAACCATCGTGGAAAAAATCTGATCTTCCGTTTAGTTACCAAGTCCATACTTGTTCGTACGTAGCATATAGGCACATGACGTCCGCCTTCAAAGTAAATCGATGTCGCCTAAAAACATGTATCAGAATTATTTGGCGTCACTCCCAAGTACTTATCGCGACAATGAGGTTTAATTTCGGCGACAAAGCACGGTCTACACGTTGCGTCATCTATCTACGAGTCTGACGGTGATCGAGAGTCCCTCGGGCCGTGATTCCCGACGTTTATAACAGATGGGAAAACGCTGAGTTAAGTGAAAGCCAATGGGAAAGGTGCGAGCAAACTTCATGAATTTTAAATTTGGTTTGATTGTTATACATTTGTAGGAAGTGGACGAGCAAATCAGTTTGTGTTTAGATGTTGTTCATGCATCAGTCACTGCGTAGGTATGATTCCTAGTATTCGTGGTCAATAGTCTGGGTTTCAGTAGATGTAGGAGCTAAGGAGAATGTATGCGTATGGTCGATATTTCATTAATGGATTTATTTCATTAGTGTAATTGTCAGTGTTATTAACACCGACAATTACCGACATATTCCGTGACTAGCTAGCTCCTAAACATTTTATAAAATCCAATTCATCTGTATTATATTCCCAACAGTAAAAATATTTGAAATTGAAATACTAGATTTCTAACAATTACCTATATTAGCAATTATGCAAATGACACCATTAAGGTTTCATAGATAAATAAATTGGTCCAAACCCGATAGTACTTGTCAATTAAATTGTTTGCTATATTCCCTTAGAGCTTGTCTGTCTGAGCATTTATTACTATGGCACCAAATATTTTAGGAAAGTATTACACCAATTTATAGCAATCAAAAGTTTGGTGGTAACTTAAATATGCATCAAAATATGTCAAATAATTTGACAAGACAAATTAAGATAGGTGTTTGATAAATTGAATTGCCAACCATACTTATCTGCTGAAAGAAAAGCTCTCGTGGTGAATATAATATTATGACAAAGTCATAGAGTATTAAGGGTACTTGAAGCCGTGCTCGGACGAAGCGGGCGCAGTCGGCACGGGACGGGTCAGGACCCGCTTAATATTTACTCACCGGTCTTTCAGTGTTTGCTTAGTACAGCTCTCATTTACCAAGTTAGACGTCCGGCAAAGCCGCTTCTGTCTCATTTGGATAATGCTAAGTAAATACTCGGAGCTCGAGAGCATTATGCATCGGACCCTCCGAGTTTTTGACTACATTAAACATTCAGGGCTACGCGTTAAAAATGTACGCTACCTTTTTCGTTGCGCATACGTTCCGTCTACCTGTATACTGCGTGCTTGAAAGGACCCTCTTCTGAAATTTTGCTTGTTTGATGTTTTTTATTATATGCATAAGGAATCTTAACTTCATTTACTATCCGAGATGCTTCGGTTGAATAATTTATATAAATATATGTAGATACCTATACATGTGTCCCACCCGCGACTCTTTTTAACGTACAATCTGTAATGTTCTGAGGTAGCAATTACGCTGTTGTAATGAGTAGGTAATAAAATAGAAGATATAGAAAGAGTAGTTATGAGTGCAATCTTGCACCCGTATTGTCATCGGTTGGCGCGGCGCTGCGGGCTCGCGACTATAAAATTTCACGCAACATAAAGCAAAAACACACCCCAACGCATTACCACTGCTGTATCTAACAACCATATTAGCTATGACTTCCACAAACCCCACTTGATCTTCCAACCGGCCCGCTTTTCCAGCAAATACGGGAATCGCGGTAGGTCAAGATAATCTGGATGGTAAAACAAATCTTGTTACGTTAGTGCGGATATCGACTAACTTCTGTCGGATGTTCAGATAACAACTATGAAAAGTAGAACTATAATAGTTAAATCCCTGGGTATAAATGAACGTTCAACTTACTAGACAAGGGTGAAACTAGTTTGAATTGAGATAGACGGATCGTATTTGAAGGAGCAAATTAGTAGTCTGTTTAATACTCATTTCAATAAACGCAGCTCTGCCTATTTCGTTAAAGAATTCTGGTATAAAATGCTTTCGTTGTCGATATAAACATACGTACATATATTTATCTACTCTGAGCTATTGGTTCATAAACTCTACTAATATGTTGCATCTGTAGATATAAATATTTTACTGAAAATTAATACGTGAAATTATTTTATAGGAGTTTACAAAAAATGCGAACGCCAATCAGCATTTCGCCCTCTCAGGTTGTGCGTCGACCACTCAGAAGATAAGTTGAAAGAACCAATTTTGATATTTAGGAAATATTAATTTAAAAAATATATTCCCAAAGAAGTTCTTCATTGACCATCTTGTGTTTCATTATAAACGCTTATTTTATAATAACTTTATATAATTACATTTCTTAAAAGGAGGCTTCCAACACTAAAATGTTAACCTATAATGTTACTGAATAAACTATTTATTATTATTATTAATTAATTATTCATATATGATAACTCAAATAAATATAAAGAAAATAGCAAAATATTAAAACTTGATACATTAAGGGCTATAAAATAATCAATTCGCTAAGAAAAGCCACTGTCTACACATTACTCGTAAAATAATAACACATCAAATCATAACAAGATTAAAAACACAAGATCTAAAGAAAAAAGTATCAAGATGTTCGAATCGCCGTAGTTAATCCTGTAGAATTTTAATGTTTGCCCTCGTTAGTGAGTAATAAGACGAGAGTTGTATCAGTCAAATATTGATGTTGGAGCCATATTGATTAGCTGCGCCTCGCTCCGAGAAGCTCGTCTACCTCCGACAATTACACCAGAATTTACTACGAACAATTTGGGACTTCAACCAAATTCCTATACGACTCTCTAAAATATCAGCGTCTACATACGTTATATACCTACTGTTTTTTGGATGCGACATGTTAATTGTCAAACTACAGAGAAAAGTGAGAACAAGTATCACGACGCTAAAAATTGCTTTGGATCACTAAGTCGTTTTTGTTATCGCATTTATTTCCCTATCTACGAATAGCGTAATTTTGGAGCGTAGAGCCGTGGTGGCCGAGTGATATTGAGCTTTTTTTGTTATAGCGACACACGTTCGAAACCCACCGGTCTGTGCCAATGAGGTTTGCAAAAAATTTAAGTTCAATGATTCGTCATGTGCTTTAAGATAAAGGAAAACATCATGAGGAAACGTGCATATGTCTGAGAAGAAATTCAAGGACAAGAGACGGCGATGGACTCACTATCCGTCATGTTGGAACCAGTGAAAATTTGGTGCTGTAACATCGCTCCCTACCTCTTCGGGGACACTTGTGCGTAAGCGCGAAGACTTATTATTATTTTTAAATCATATTTTTTTGGAACACGGGTTTAATTTTATTGAATCGTTTCGAGCTGTAATGAAATAAATCAATAAAAATAGTTTTCCTTTTTTGTTTCATTGTCCATTGAGATGCGACGAAATAAATTCATCACTCCTGCTTTAGGTATTTCAGTATCAGGAAAAAGTGTTTCATATAATATAATGGGCAGTATAGCAACGAGCTTCTCACAATGGGCGCGTCGCTTAGTAACCCTGGCTTGTGTGGCGAGGCGTGAACCGTGAACGACGCCTGGCCTAGTCAGCCCTGTGAGTGAGTTCTCGGCTTTATTGGTTACCCGATATCAACTCCCTACCTTCCTATTAAATGTACCTGTGTAGCTCCAAGTTGAGCGATGGAGGTGGTTGAATTTATTATTAGTACTTAAGTATTATATCATAGCTATTGATCATTACACTTTACTGTGAGGCCATTTTATTTTTATACCTCTAAGGTGGTCTACAAGCATACGGCCCGCCTAATACTAAGCGGTTACCATAGCTTATAGACGCTAGCAGCACCTGCGATATTACTACAATGCAGAATATCCAAAATATCGACAACGACCAAGAAACAAATTAGGCACAGCTACTCATATTTAAGCCCATATAATCTGTAGCAAAGTAATAAGTTCCCAATGTTTGAATGAATTGTGACTGAAATTGGAGAATGCGTTGGGTCAAAGGTCCGTAATTGACAAGGGAGCCGGAAAGATCGCTCCACAAAGAAAGGACCGGAACAGCCTGAGGGCTGAATAGTTTGAGTTTGAGAGGGACACTGAGGGACTTATATAAAATCTTTAAAACAGATATCATAGTATACAGTTTAATTACTGTAATCATTAAACTAAAGTATTTTGAATTCGCTGTGACTCTTTATCTTAAAGAATTCTTTGATATTACAACCTAACAACTGACACTTATTATAGTCGAAAAAACTACTAATGGTTCGGAAAAATACCTGAGAAGATACAAGAAAGTTTTTTTTATTAAGGTTTACCCGCATATAGCTATTCTTTACCATTATTATAATGAAACATATTTATATTTTAATATTTCGTTTGTCATGAATAAATTCAAAATCTACTGGAGCGATTTCAAAAACGTCTTACACCAATAGTACGATGTATAATCACTTAGTAAGTAAGTAGGCTGTATATTATATTGCTAAGTATATGTAATGTAATAATTTGCATGGAAAATTAAGTCTTATAAAATCTTCAGTCCTCGTTTATGCGCATCTGAAGCCTAAGTTAAGTTCCTACCTATACCACATTTTGAATATGTCAAACTTCTCCTAATAGTATTGTAAAAGTAATCCGGCATCTCTGCCCGGGTGTCTCAGCCGGGTGTAATTTGAACAAATGAGCGACGGCCGGCTACCAAATTAGATTTTCTCCGCGCCGGCCCGCCGCTCGCCAACAGATTACCGGACTGCCTACACTGGCTTCTGCTATTTGTATTGAGTACATATAAGGCGTTTATATAAGGCAGGGTAGTACATATATCCTGATTCTCTTTGGAAAAATTATGAATCTAAGACCTCTACAAATTTAAGAACCTGTAGGAGGTTACGTTCTTGTTCACCGCTTGGAACTATTTAATGCTGTGTACAGTACATACAATACCCGTAAATATATATAATTTATATATACATATATCTCTAGGTATCTTCATAATTGTAAATAATTTGTATGTAATATGATTTTTTTAGTGACGTGCAAAGAACTTTCGTGCTATTTTTCTTAAAACCAATTTGCAACTCTAATTATAGACACTGCATCTTTTGCATAAATCAATTTAGTATTGGCCGAATAGAAACACGATGTTATCCGGTGTTTAAACAGCACCGAGGGAGGACGCCCCCTGGTTCCTAATCAAAAAATTGAACTTTCAATAAAGGGAATCATTAATTCTACTTAGGGAGAGATCCCGTCCTAACGAACTCCGCAAGAATCTTGGGCATGTTTTTGTCGGATAATTATTTGAAAGAAATACTTAGGTGCACCGTCCCAAGCCACTTGGGAAATTGGTTTTAAGGCTTTTTGTGAAGTTACTGGTGTAATAATAGGCCTATCTAGAAATTTTGGGAGCATAAATAAAATTAGTTGTCAATTTTTATGTGAAAACTGCAATTTTACCAGAGGTAAGCATTTGTATCAACTTTATGCGAAATCAATCTATATGATGAAAACTATACGTAAAGAAACTAATATTTTATGACGACAATATACCTAACATACTATAAATTATCTCGAAAACTTATTCCACGTAGTGTCAGAAAACAGAGGCGACGGCTTAAATGTCTTTTCTATTACAAACATATCTTTACTATTAAAAACAATATGGAACCCTCGGTGTACGAGTCCAACTCGCACTTGGCCAAATTTTATAAACTATGAAAATCAACACACAGTTTAAAACCCATCATGATTGCTATGAAAGATTAGATACAGTATTTAATAGATATAATACTACTCCTCATATTAATCTGTATACAACCTCTAGTGAGATAAAGACCGCATAACCATCGTCTCCGGATATTGATCGGGTGTTTTCTAGACAGTGTTACAGTAATGCAGCCAATCCGGGCGAGCGGTGAGAATTAATGATGTCCTTTATTGGAGGCACAATTTTTTGATTCTTCCCTCCCGTGACCCTCGCCAGCACACTGGCATGTAGTGCATGCAATGAACAGTAGAATAAGTCGTCGAGAAACATAAACCTCAAATAATAATAAAAATATACAACGATTTCGCTTTGCAATTACCATAGCAATCTTAAAGAGATAAGTGTATAGAAAAATATAAATATATATTACTATGTACATCGGTCATATGATGATTTTAAACAACCTTAATATTTATACAAAATATTTTTTTTTTATCTATTGATCATCTGCTAATTTTTATACTATGACATCGCCTCCAGCTAAGGAAGCTAACAAAAGCCTTGTTTACACGAACCGAGTTTACATTAAAATCAGACCCCAGTCGCTTTAAGGCATTATTGGGCTCTGTCAAGGATTACAGTATTAGAATGTCGAAAGGGATGTTTGAACATTATAAAATTACAAGGTGAAAATTAAATACAAGTTTTATTCCTACTCAAATACATAAAGTAGGAATCGATATAAGTGATTTAACAAAAAAATTACATTCAAAATAAGGCAAAGCGGGATGACACCCTAGTTTCGCAGTCCATTAAGCTGCAGTAACCGCTTACCATCAGGCGGGCCGGTTGCTCGTTTTTCCACTTTTACTTTTACTTCGTAGTATAAAATAATCACTTCAACGTGAAAGAAACAACAATTGTAAAAGTATTTTTATGAAAGAACGAGGAAATAAGCAGAAAAAGTACTTGTGCCATTAATATGAATCAGTTTATGACATTGAAATTTTTGTAGAAAGTACAAGTAGTTTCCTAATCCAAAAACAGCATTCATTACTGAAACCGTCAAACGTGCACCAAAGCCTACGCGGGTTTTAACCAATCAGCTTGCTAACATTAAGCCTGGCCCTTTGACCAATTACCAGACAATACTCGGGTCTGGTACTAGCAGAGAGAGTGGGACTATCGCATCAGCGGCCACAGATGCCAATCAAGCTTCGGCTACAGCTATCCAGGCTTAAATAACTTGAGGCTTAAGCTGATGAACTAATATTTGTAGAGGTAGCTTGATGTAGATTTCTATAGATGATTCCAAGGGCTGATTCCAAATTTAAATTCAATTTTATATCTACTGCCTTAGGACATGATGATGTATTTGATGAAAGCTTAGACAAAGATAAAATATATCAATAGATATATAGTATGGAAAGGCGTGACGGTGTCGATTTATACAATATATGCTTCAAAAGAACATGAAACTTTGAGTACTCAACCTTCTTTAAGGATTTCCCCAACTCTCAATTGCAATGTGATTTCTATATGTCAGCGGAAACATGTGTAATCCCAATACAAACATTCCACCCACTATTACCAAAGTATCTAAGGCTACGTAGGCAAGACGTCGTACATTTCAATTAGAGGGGTGTCGCCGTCTTCACAGTAATCTCGTTTATTATCACCCGCTTCAGAGGCCATAAGGGGAACCTATAATGGTCACATTGATGCAAAGCGGTCAAAGTGTAACGTATAAGTTGCTTCTTGCTATTTATATTGGCAATTGATGAATTGTGTTCGATAAATATTAGATACTTAGCGACTAATCAAGTTTTATATTGTGCGAAACAACAATTAATAGTAAAATATTGACATTGATGAAAATAAGGCCCGTATAAAATTTTCCCGTACAAAATTTTGTTAGGCGATTGCAAATTTTGTGCCCTGAGTGTACAAAATGTTTCATCGGCTATAAAAAACGCACCACCGATTAGTTCTATTTACGGTAAGCTTTGTATTACTTGTCAAAGTGGAATAAAACTCTGCAATTCCGAGAGTCGCATGTCCATTACAATCAATCTCATTTGTCTGCAATTAGACTACGTCTGCAGTCCCCGCTGTCGGACAGATTAAAGTTTGTCGGTAAAGTCCAGACTATATTTTGGTCAAATGGCTATTCCGACTAATGCGACTACAAATATAAAATGTGGTACATTGTTTTGTTAATGAAGAACCTTTATTTAATAGATATTTTTTGCAATGATGTTTACATAGTTTGAACGAAAAAAAAAACAAATTCTTATACTATATTATTTTCGAATAGAAAAGATCCAGTTGAAGTGGGAGTAGGCCGGGCACATATCGAGGAATTGACGGTCCTTGGGGCTAAAAGCTTCAAAGAGGAGACTATACAAGACACAGAGCAGGATACCCCTTAACTTGATGGTTAGGTTTTATAGAATTTATTTCTCAAAAAAGAACATATTATAGTGTCCACTTATTAAATGAGAAATATAATTTTTTTTATTAGTCCATCAACTTCACATGTAGGTCACTGAGAAACTCCGGATGTAAACGTCTTTTCACAGGACATTCGACTTTGCCAGTTCAACAACAGACGTTTGGCATCATGATAACGTTGAGGTAAACAGTGCATCGATGTAGTACTGAAATCGAGATCTCGTCACCGAGTCGCCGTGATTGTCACCGGACCGCGCTGCGGTGTCGCATAGCCGAGCTCAGTCGCGCAGTTTTCCAACTGCGGTTTTCTAATCCCACATGTATGCCACATTATCAACATCTCGCTAAAAAGTTTTGACCGCTTGACTCTGAATAAAAACCAATAATTGTATAATGTATAGACGTACCTATCGATTACGAAATTAGAAGCGAGAAGATTTTAGCATCATAAAAAGATTCACACATACCTATATTAAATACAAATACAATTACATTCATACATATATTAAATATTTCCATTCAAAATATGTATATTTTGAATGGAAATATTTAAACAATTCTGTTACAATTTGAAAATTATCATGTCTTATTATTATTCTAATTTCACGTTCAAAATATGTTTTATTAATAAGACTTTTCTAGACATACATATAAACATATTTATACATACATACATCAATATATATATGAATGAATACTTATTTCCGTTGCCATCACGTCTAGCGTAGCGGTTGTATTCTCTTGGCCATCACGCGTGAATGGCAAAGCCAATTTGGCATTTTTTTTTTATTGTTATTGCCAGAAGGTTCAAATGAAAAAAATACCTTACCATTTTCAATTTCGGAATAAACTAAAGGTCCTTTTTTCAATAGTGTATTTGCGTATGAATTCATATAATATCTAAACGTAAGACAGACAACGTATGTCGAGACAGCTAGTAACTATGTATTACTAGGTCAGTGCTATGTACATAAAATCACGCCACGAAGTGCCGATTTAATATGGTTTAAGCAATCGCATGAAACCTCCTTATTCCACTTTTTAACTATATCTGTATTAACCATAAAAAGTCCTAGGTCTATGGTATTAACCCTTAATTGACATGTGTCATTTATCATGCTAAATTAAATTCAGTTCATATTTCGATACAAAATTACCCCATTTTTAGGCATTAAATTCTGGTATTAACAAAAAATTCAAAATTTGACCAGTTTGCGCAAGGTTATATAAAAACATACAACCATTGACAAGTTCAGATTATTCAGTCGTGTCCTGTATACTATCGGGCACGGATACTCGTCTGCGATCAAAAGTTCACAGGTTGGAACTCAATGATATATGTGTTTACCATACTTATAATAACATTGTTAGACATGACAACAAATAATTTACCGTATAGGTCATTTGCAAAACGGGTGGGCGGAGATCTTACATCACCCACATTTCATGGGCGATCGTATGGGCCAAAGTCAGACGTCTGTTGAACATTTTATTTTCAGTCCTAATTCTTATGACTATTATATATATTTCATAGATTGAATACAAATTATTATTACAATTAGTTTAAGTATAATTAGGTTGAGTTTCTCGTTACTGTTCTCAGAGGGCTTTTAACATTTCTCGCTAAGAGTGCTTGATTAATGCATCTCTGGGTTTGTTTTAAAATCAAAATCAAAATCAAAATTATTTTTTCAGTTAAGGTCCTAATTAGGCACTTATAAAAGTCTAATTTAATATTAATACCATCAAACATATTTATAAGGATTAACATTTCACAAAATTATTTAACTTTCCTTTGCAGAATATTCCAAAAATGAATTTGGTTTCTAATCAGTCCTACCCCATCAAAGTAAGCGATATCCCAAGCGACCTGTTCTCAGATGATGATGATTCCTACTCGATGGTCACAGAACGCACTGAAAACGGAACACAGACCAGACTTGGTGCCCGTAAAGGTTAACCTTTCGTTTTTTATTTATGTCTGTGTTTATTAATTCAACTAAGAACATAGAGCCAATCCATAATTTTAAATTCGTGATAACAATATTTAAACTTTCTTACTTATCTTATAAAGCAGTATGGATAAAATGGTGTCAATTCTGTTGTACAAAATCACTAAGCTAAACTAATTTGACAGGATTGAAACTATTGCCATCCTTATTTAACCCCGCACATGAGAAAGGGAACGCAAGGCTTTTAGTCCTCTCAAATTAGTTTAGATTAATGATTTTGAACAACAGAATCGTCACCTTATTATTGGTAATTTATAGAAACAATGACTGGTTACAGGAAAAAATGTTGCACAAAAATGTTTGAGCAGAGGCATGAAACAAATCACACCGAATCACAAACCCAAAAGAAGAAAATGTATGTTATCTTAACTATATCACTCTACATTTTTTCTTCTAAATATATGAACAATAACTATTTCTGTGAACTTGTTTAACTAGATAATATTTATACTATACTACAATTACATAATAAAAGCAGCAATATTATAAGTACAACTGAATAGGTAAGTCACCTAATGGTAAGCGTTTCGCCTACGGAAGATTCGCATAGGATCAAACCTTTTAACTCTCCCGAAAATGAGCCAACGATTGTTTTTATGCTCAGTTAATTAATTAATTGAATTTCAAACGTATTTTTATACAGTTAGCATAATGTTGCATTATTTAATAAACATTTGGTTTTAGTAAAATTAATGGATTGGAAGAAATATCACAGACTTAGCGTAATATACTCGTTTATAGACGAACTGGAGAAAGATTACCCGGCTATATGTACCGTGACCGTCATTGGGAAATCAGTTGAAGGAAGGGACATAAAGGTAATGTAACTTCATGAAGAGTGGTAACAAAATAATTATTTATTAACATAAAACAGCTATAACTATTTACAAAAAATATAAGCACCTTATAGATAAAAATCTGACCCAATAATAATAATGTCGAATTTACATACTAATAATTATTATTGTATTTAAAGTTATTTTTGCTGCTGCTATCTGTCCTATCCATGTTATATTTTATATCCATTCTATATTTGTTATGGTTCTATCCTGGAAGAACTTCTGGTGGGCAATACTGTGACCCAATTCTCAATAAAAAAAATCAGGAGCCAAATGACAGTATGTAAGGTTATCGCGGTACCGCGGACACATCCCAATCTCGAGAAATATCATAATCAAACCGACCAAACGCTCTAAGCAAAGATAAATCATAAATTAATTTTAGTCCGGCCAGAGATTCAAACTTAGGACTTCAATGTCTCAAGTCATCCGTATCCACATGAGCACGGACGTACAAATTGTAATGTTAAAACTAGTTGTCTATAATATACTGACAAAAGCCATTTTTTAGATGCTAAAGATATCAAATAGTGACGCAAGCAACTGCGCAGTGTGGTTGGACGCGTCCATTCATCCTCGGGAATGGATCAGCACAGCAGTAGTCACGTACATCGCTGACCATATTGCTAAGAACTTCCACAGACTTTCAAATTCTATTACTAATAAGGATTGGTAAGCTTGTAATTTTTTTGTTGATGTCCCGTCACTATCGCAGGAACTAAAGGAAGAGGAAAAATCTCTGATTATATACATATATAATCAAAGGGAAAGATGTAGCTTTCCTTACCTGATATCACAGTTTAGGACGATGCAGTATACAATTACTAACACGTATTCTTAGTAATTAGGTAGAAATTGGTAGATTTGGTAGTTACGAAAAGATTTACCATCGCCGAAATTGTATAACTACCTACATAAACGTAGCATTAACCTTATATCATAGGTGGGTAGGTAACCATAAGAATAAGTAATACATTACTTTTTCTTATGAGGTAACTAAGTACGTCAATCTTTTAATGGATATCCGTAGTAAGTAAAGTCATCTAATTCGCGAAGTATTATCTCACAACACTTAATGTCTAGTGCAGTACATAGGTACAAGAAGGTATTAATTAATATTAATATCCACAGAATTTTATTTTGTAAATCAGATCGTCTTAAAAACCTTAAAAAAATGCTACGCTGAACTGAACGGTATAATATTATGACAATACTAATCTCACTAGAAATTCAATTGATAAATACAATAGATAAGTAAGAACGCGCCCACCTAAGAAACACAAACTGTAAATATTCTGGGTCGCGTCGTCACGTCTAATTTTGTGAGTGAGTGAACGAATAGTCAACGGGCGATCAGACGCTGTTAAATGTCAATGAAGGCCAAATGAAGTAGATACTTGTCTTTATCTTTACCCCGAACTTAAAATAACCGTCACTTGTTCTTTGTTCTACCAACAACGCGACATGTGCGAAATTGTGGCAGCCCCGCAGAAGCCATTCATAAAGAAGTCGAAGTTGATTTTTGGCGTTACTGGACATTAATTTCTCTTTGCAATGATTTTGCGTATTGGGAACTCATAACTATATATTTTTTCTTTCTATATAATCTATTCTTGCATTTTGATCTATATTTAATATTTTGGATAGATAAATACTTAAAGAATTAAATGTAGGGTTATTTTTTGGTAGGCACATAGTTCCAGTACTTAATCCAGATGGCTACGAATATACACACACACATGATCGAATGTGGAGAAAAAACCGGGCGTGCTATGGTGGCGAGTGCGTAGGAGTCGACCTCAATAGAAACTTTGGGTATGGCTTTTATCTTAAACGAATCCTCCAAAAGACATCAAGTGTTACCCTGGATAATGTTTATTATGTATATAATATATACTGTTGGTGTTTATGAATAAAAATAAATAAACATCCTGGTTAAAACACATTACAATGTACAGTTACGGTTGGGGCAAAAACGGCGAGGAAGGTTCTTCTGAAGAACCAAGCCATGTATTCTATAGAGGTCCTGCACCTTTTTCGGAACCAGAAGCGGCTGCTGTAAGGGTATGTGCCTTAATCCTACTTAAAATACTTGTTAAGTTATGTATCTGTAGCCTGAGCAAGAATAATTTGCGACTAGGTATTCGTAGCGCCTTCGACTATTTTTGTATTGGAAAATGAACATGAATCAAAAGTGAAACTAAAAGTAGTATGAAAATTTTGACTTATGTTTTTTGAATTATGTTTTCGAATACGTCGTCGTAAAATTTCTTGCTACCGGCAATGATCTGAAATTCAAACATGCCTTTCAATTCCTTCTAGGATGCAATTTTAGGATCATCGACGGCCTTTAAGGTATTCCTGTCATTTCACAGCTATTTTGAGCTGATCATATTCCCATGGGGAAACAGAACGGAACCATGTCCAGACTACCTTCGATTGCTGGAAGGTGGCGCGGCTATGGCAAGGGTAACTCCACGTAAGAGAATAGTAGACTAGTGATGTGCAAAATTAAATTTTATAGCTATATTCTTAAGGCTTAATTTTTATTTCACAGGCAATTTACGAAAGTACTGGCAAGACCTACAAAGTGGGTAGTACCAAAGATCTAACCTATTTGGCATGCGGAACAAGTACTGATTGGAGCTATGGAATAGCTAAGATTCCATTCTCGTACATGATTGAGTTGAGAAGTAAGAAACATAAATTTAAGGTGCCAAAGGATCAGATCACGGATAATTGTATCGAAATTTTGAACGGAGTAAAGAGTTTAATGGATTACGTTGACCAATGTTAAGATAAATTTGCACTAAATATAGCAAAACTTTAAAATACAATTAAATAATAATTTACGTTAATGAAATTTTGACATTGACAAGTTTTAAAGATTACGTTCTCGTGTTTGTATCGCTAATATAATAGATGTAGTTAAGTGGCAAATAAAGATTTTGTTCTATAAATAAATGTGAAAGACTTATTACGATTTTTTATTTATATTCAGTATAATGTAACAAACATAATCCAGTACTTCACATTTGAACAAACACGAGACAAAATTACTTACCAAACTTACTAGTAATTACTGTACAATTTAAGCATTTCTTTTGGTCTACAAAACTTGCGAGGGCTTTGATGGCGTTTAGAGCTTCCTTGCAACAATCCAAAATTTCGTCCTTGGGCAGAAGAAACTTGAACTGTTTACTTCTGAGCTCGATGAGGTATGAAAAAGGTATTCGAGCTGTACCGTAACTCCAGTCTATACTCGTCCCATAAGCGTAATACATGATGTCCTTAAAATTGCCCACTTTATACATACGACCAGTTGTCTCGTAGATGGCCTGAAAAATTATATATTATTGATAACATAAAATATAAGTAAAACAATGTCCAAATGTTCATAAATACTGTTTACTTTAGCCATCGCAGTTCCTCCTTCTAGCAAACTGACATAGTCTTCACACGGATCTGCAGTGTAGCACCAAGGAAAAGATATGACTTCACTGTAAGCGTGAAATGTTAGGAATATCTTGAATGGCGTGCCTGAATACAAAATTAAATCCTGTAATCATAAAAATACAAATAAATTTTAGTTTGTGTATGCAACTGACATAAAATGTCATGCAAAGAGGTCAAAGTGATGGTGAATGATTGAACGGCCTGGCTCCACCGACAAGAGCCTAGCTCAAAAGTTTATGATGATGATGTAAGGAAGCATTGACATTTTGGAATCAATAAACCTTAATAGCAGCTGTTTCGGGTTCAGAAAAAGGCTCCGGGCCGCGATAGTTCAAATGATTAGGATCCACTGAAGCAGTATCACCACCAGTTCGTCCCCAATGATGTCTGAAATCACAATAAATTTCTTATGCAATTAATTACAAGCTTAGTTGACATCACTGTGAACACTTACCCAAAATTTCTGTTAAGATCCACTCCTGTAATTGCGTTCCCGAATCTTGCTCTGCTTTTACGCCACATACGGTCTACAGTGTGTGAGTAGTGATAACCGTCCGGGTTTATGATTGGCACCAGATACCTTTTTAAATCAATTAGGAAATATTTTTATAAGTCTACCCTCTTTTAACGTTATCAGAGAAACAGAAACGGAAACCATGAAACACGTGTTATGCTGCTGTGACGCTACCGTGCACTAGCGAGGCAGCGAATGGAAACTAGGGGCGGCATATCCCGAACCAGAGGAACACATACTCTCTCTGCTGGCAAGATATGCAAACTCGTTCAGGGAGTATTTGATAGAGCAGGTAAGAAGAGCACAAAATATCCCAAGGGTCGACGTGCGTCTGGAGCAGCCTGGACCCGTTAAAGCCCAATTACAAGATAAGATGAAATCAAAGAAACATCTTACCAGTCTTTATTGGTGAGACTTAGAGGAAGGTGGTCAAAGTTCTTTGCAATATGTTCAGCTATGTAAACGACAACAGAAGTGCTTATCCACTCCCGCGCATGTATCCCTCCGTCCAACCACACGGCTGTATTGGTGGCATCACTATTTGATATTTTAATCATCTACAATGTAAAAACTGATTAATTAAAAGTGCTTTGGACATAAACTTTATGGTAGAGTATAAATATCTTACCTTAATCTCCCTTCCTTCTACTGTTTTACCGATCGCAGAGATAGTACATATCGAAGGATACATACTTTCTAACTTGTCCAAAAAATTATAGATACTAAGGAGCGGATAGAAATCTTTCCAATCCATATCCATCGCTGAAACGTAGTGATACAAAAAAAGGAATAACATATTAATAAACCATATCTAGTTTCAATTAATTATTACGTATGCAAAAGTTTTAGCATAAACCCAACCACAATGTCAACCAATGTAGAAATAAAAGCGTAATATATTATATATTTTATTCATAATTGGTACCTACTGGCTATGATAAAACTTATTTACTAAGTAGCAGTGAAGTGAAGTTTCTTCATATAGATAGACTACAAGTCAAACCTTTGAAAGGAATCTTTGATTTGACCCTTATGCAAGAAATATACATACTGGTTGGTGATTTGGACATAGATTTGCGTAAAGGACTTCTGGACCGTTGCGGGTTGGCAACTATTGTGGTATCCGTCGCTGTCACCTCAAAGGGGATATCTCTTTCTCTCAGAAGCTTCTCAACCTGCATCACTTTCAAACCCTCCACCATCACGTCCATGGCGTTCCGATGCTCCTGATAGATATTTATAGCTGCAAAAATGTGATAAAGTGAAACTGAACTAAATAACTCGTCATTCATCAGAATACGATCATCATGTAGTTATGGGAGATCGTAGTGCTTTCGAAGGCAGGGTGTAGTGATCCAAGACAGCACTACTAGTATTGCTACTAGTGGGTCAACTCAGCCGCCGGACATGGCAACTCTGCGGCACGGAATGAAGGAGGACAGCGTCCCCCCCCACTCCCCCGCGGAGGTCCTGTCTGGTTCGCTTGCTAGCCGGTACACGTAGTTCTTGCTTGACTCGACACTAGTAGTAATATACATATATGGTGATGGCTTCCATTATTTGAGGTTCAGGGTTGACCCTCAAAAGTGTATGCACAAACTGGCCTAATCAATCCATTAAAGATTGGGAATAGGCTACGGCGATATTTATCGATTTCATTTGACATATCTACTTCATCGTCTTATAAATCACCACGTTTGATGCTGATTGTGATTTGTAACACAAAATACTTTGTGCTAATCAATTTCCATATTGAATCTTGATTAAATCACACTATCACTTACCGCCTTTGGTGTCTAAACTTTTTAAGAAATTTTTTTGACCGTCTTTTATGCATTTTACGTCCCATATTTGATATCTTCGTGCCACTTTGACTTTTTACTTAATTGAAATTTATAATGAGATAATTTATTTTAAAGATGCACTAGGAAATTTTGATCCACCTACATTCCAAGATAATACAACCACTACCTACATTTTATTCCTACCACCACATATTTCTGACATTTATGTACCGATAGACAAAAATAAATCTGTTAGGCGAAGACATAAACAATTTAACTTGACGTTGAACGTATAGGATATATATGTCTATTGACTAAGTCGTCGTAGTATTTAATCTAATGTACACAATTTACCCCCAAAGAAGACGGTTATTGTTGGCTTTTAAGGAAAAACAATTCTTGGATATTTTTAATCGGTAATAAACTTGAGTGATTTCAAAATCTTAGGAAGTATCTGAGTAAACAATAGGCGTATAAGCAAGCGATGTGGGTGAATGAGCGCGGAGCTTAGCGCTAGGAGCTCGCACCTCGCTCGCTCGATAATTACTTGTAATCAGATATTTTCAGTAAGCACCTCGAAGCTTGCCCTTGCACTCCCCTCTAATGAAACAAAGTCCACTACCATAAATGCTAAAAGTAATATTGTTCGTAACTCACTTAAATCTCGCATGAAGAAGCAGAACACAATTCAATGTTGTGTTCCATTCATGTAGTGTTTATTGGCATATGTTTTTACTATGCCATGCTATTACCAGAAGGGAGCCGCTACATCTGAGTGTTGAGATCATTATTAATCAATGTTTCCCTCTTGACTTATATCATAACAAGAAGTTCTTAACGTCACATACTTCAACATGTCAACATTACTATTTAAGCGTTGTGATCATTGAAATTGTAATCATTTACTTTCAAGTTAGTTTAAACTCTTGAAAAACAAATACAGCATTACACTGAGAAGTGCAGTGAATACTTGTTGTATTTGTAAGTATACAGGACGTGAATAATTCCTTCTTCATCCCACATATATCAAAGTGAATACACTTCACCAATAAGTGAAAATGTTGTGAAAATGTATACCAGTGGTAGTGGTCAGGTTCTCTTGGTAACCCGCTAACCAGCCGGCGGTCCCCAAACGGCCCCCGCCACCCAAGTGTCGCCTCGCTCGGTCTTACACGCGTTTATCTTTTTAATTGAGCCTACCCTGCCTCGTTACTTGCCTGTTAGATTTATCGCCAACTAGTTTCGCTACTGTATTGTGGACATTTCTCAGTTTTGGAGGATTTATTGAAATATCGTCTGTATTGAGGGCTACCCCAAAGAGGGCTATAGATCAAGCAATTCACTGGCATTCGATCATACGGGCATTCGATCATAAACACAAAAAGTTATGTGATGTGACTACAGAGAATCAAGCTAATTGTTTTCTCCAAATATATTTGTATTTATATTGCCACTTTTATACAGCTTAGGCTCAGAGTAGACATACCTAGGTATAATAATTTGTCACCACGCATTATTTTAATTATCTGTAATAATAATAACAATAATAAGAAAATTGTATCTTAACTCTGTACTTTCAACACCACCTTCTCCGTTAACCAAACATAGGTTATCCTTTATTGTAAGTCCTATGACAAGAGCGGAGGATTCTTATTTGCTTGGTAACCGCGATGGGTTGAGGAATACCAATTAGTCGCTAAATGAAGGTGGCTGGTTAGGGGAGGGGGTCGTTGCTTTGTTTTTCATTAGACGCTCCTTTTAGCTGTCACCTAGGACCTGACTCCTTATCTTTTAGAATAATTTAATTAAACGTTATTTTGATACTTTTTAGTGCTCCCTACCCGAAGGGTACCAACGGAACCCTAATTCTAAGACTTTGCTGTCCGTCCGTCTGTCTGTCAGCGGGCTATATCTCAAGATCCGTAATAGATACAGTTGTAATTTTCACAGAATGTGTATTTATGTTGTCGCTATAACAACTAATAATAAAATTCAATAGAAATTTAAGGGGGCTCCCCTACGAGAAACTTGTTTTTTTTGCTCTTATCTTAATAAAGTAATTGGTTAATGGGAATGTACATTGCTATATTGTCTACAAAAGAGCGGTTTTTATTATTGTAAAAGTACGGAACCCTCGGTGTCCGAGTCCAACTTGCACTTAGGCATTTTTTTTTCATTAAAAGGGTAAAGTATATGAAGGTGGCAAATGATATGCCTGATGATAAGCGGCTACCGAAGCCTAAGCTTGCAGCACCAGAGTTGCAATTGCAGTATTACTTGTCGTGCTTTGCCCAAAAAGAATTTAATAACCACCGTGCTTTGCCGACCATGGTGTTGAAGGGAATCGTTGTGTTGCTGGTTTTCTCGTCTCTTCTATTCAAAAACGTCACTTCAATTATTCTTTATATTAATTTACTGTCACTGTCAAAATACTATACAAAATAGTATGTGTTTAATCTGTGTTCCACACTCGTCCCACATCACATGAACCTGTTCAAAATTTGATCAAACCCAAATCAAAATGAGATAAATCAAAAATATTTTCGTAACTTTTGCATAGCTTTTACAAAATGCATGTCGTTTGATATACAAAAAGTTTTGTTTTCTCAAGTGTCTTTCTAAATTTACCGTCGGCTGTCTCCAAGATAATAGTTATAGGTAACAAGATGTCAGAATACTCATATCCCCGGCACCAGCCACACGATCTCTTCAGAATGAACGACTACGGCCTTAAAGGTTTATTCAATCAAGACTACATCGTCTGTTACGAACGACATGATACTATTTCCTTGAATTCTGGATACAATGGCTACCTTCGCGGATCTAGACACTCCTACAGAAGAGGACAAAGATGTTCCTCATTACGCTTAAGTGACGATGATGATGATAAACGCCGATATACAAACAGAAGACTTATTGAAGACCTTACACCAAAATCCAAGATAGCAGCGCCAATAAAACAAAGATTTATTTCTCAAGGTAATATTTTATACATACAAGCATACGGCCAGCTTGGTGGTCAGCGGTCGCCGTAGCCTCTAGACGCTTTCAACCACCAGGGGTGTCACTCTTGCTTTGCTACCCTAAGCATGAGTGAATGCAAAGTAGTTTTACTTGACATTCCTATAAACCAAAACACTATCAAGGGCTTAGTCCTTATTCTAAGATCAAGGGAGAGGGCAAAAATTTTAATAATTTATCTGTTGCTACATCAGGTAAGTCCTTGGCAATAGTAGCTCTAGCCGTAATAACGTCAAACACATACAGAATAAATGTGTCCATATATCTTTCTTATTATTTTTCTACGTAACTTTCTGAACCTTCTTTTTTCTGGACGCATTAGATGAAGTTAAAATATATCCCCGCCGTATGGACTGGAATGACTATCATCGCTTAGATGTGATACACTCCTTCATGGATGATTTGGAATTAGACTACCCGTCGATATGTACCACTGCAGTTATTGGACAATCACTTGAAGGAAGAGACCTGAAGGTAATATCACTTGGAATAATCACACCTCCTTCAACTTCAAAAGCAGCTCCAATAAGAAATATTTTGTTATTACCTGATTGAAATTTCCACATGTTCGACATTTGTAGATAGAGTTCATCACGCCAAGTCCCTCGCAGGGTATGCAGAGAGTATAGAGCTTGAATCCATCATTAATCATGAAGTTATTTATTATAGGTTCTGAAGATATCAAACAGTGACGCAAGCAATGAGTCTGTGTGGATGGATGCCGGCATTCACGCTAGGGAGTGGATAGCCCCTGCGGTTAACACTTTCGTTGCTGACCACATCGCTAGGAACTTCAATAATCTTCCTACAAGCGTCACGAACAAGGACTGGTGAGCAATCATCATCTTCATCTTATCTATATTATTCCAAATACATCACCGTGCTATTTATTACGATACCCACACTTATAACCGTGGGCTATATCGTGGGCATACCGTAAAGAACTTTATATTTTCTCCTGTAATTTTCTCAGCGGAGAACAGCGTGGTGTTCTTCAAATTGGTTTTTTTTTTCCTGAGTTGGCAACGCGTAATATCTGATATTATACCTGTTACAAACCTCTAAAGGCTACGGTTACTGTTGACAATAAGACAGGCCGTATTCTGATATGCCACATTAGTAGCCTTACCAAATAGTAGGCTTTTATCATTGCAAGAAGCTGGCTTATTAGGTACCACTGCAATTTCGTCAAACCGTGGTGATTATTGTATTACTGTCTTCCAGTTAAAAGGCACTGTAGCTGATGAATGTCCCTTGGCAGTACCATGTCGCCCATTTGCATAAAAAAACGATGGAAATAATTATATTGGTAACTAATCGGCTTCGTAGCTGTTGTTCCCAACTTTAAAGAAGAAGATATTGCAGGTACTTCCTACCAGTGGTGAATCCCGACGGCTACGAATACTCACATACTCACGACCGAATGTGGCGCAAAAGTCGCACGTGGCACGCAGGTCAATGCGTAGGAGTTGATCTTAATAGAAATTTCAGGTAAAAAGAACATTATTTATAGAAATTTATTTTCTTAACGTACTGTATGGAGAATTCACTATTTTATAAAATGAGGAGATATGCTTATATACTTATTTTATATTGCATTATTGGACACTAGTTTCAATTGGGGAGGCAAAGGATCTTCTGACTGTCCAACAAATGCATTCTTCCGAGGACCGAGACCTTTCTCGGAACCAGAGTCATCAGCAATCAGGGTGAGTAGATACCTTAATTAACAGTAATTGTATTTTGTTAATAATGTATACCTAGAATAAAGGCAACCGTATGTGACTTCTATAAATCGCTTACAATCAGGAAAGCTGATGGTTTTTGCTACCTTAGTTAGTAGTATATTTTTATATTCATTGCTAGATGACATAGATTTTGTCATGCGATACGATTATACGCTGTTCCGACGTTAGTAAACAGTAAAAATAATACATGTATATTCTAAAGATAATTGTTTTTTTTATCACTTTCGGATAACGCTTCCAAGCGCACGTGCCAAGGAAGCTGGAACTACTGCCACATAAATGAATAGAGAAAAAAAATGATGATGATAAACCTGTCTGATGATAAATAAAATCACATTATAAGGTTAGACTTATTTGAAGACGTCAGTGCCTCAACCGCAACTAACGATTATGTAAATAAGCGGTTATTACACAATCACAATGTATCCGTTACATTAAATGATTCATTGACAGTGTAAATCCAGCAAAATTTACCGTTAATGTGCTGTTGATACCAAAATCGTGTCATCGCTACTGGACGAAGAGATTAAACTGGAAACAGGATTTACTCATAAATCAATTGCAATGCGCTGCGTTTACTATAATAGTAATACAATAATGCAACAGCAAAGGGCAGCAGTCTACACCGAATATAGCAATACCGTGTTTAATTTTTACTCAAACATGTATTTTTTACCTTGATAAATATTTTTTACTACAAAGTACAAACTGTCATTCAGCATGTTTGAAGGAAAAAGGATTTTTTTAGAAAGACATACAAAATATTAGTAATAATAACTAATCGCTAGCCAGCGTTAATTTGGTTTTGCGCCACGTTACCGGTGGCCCTCTAAGTAATATGTATTTTCAATAATATTTTTTATGTTTATGTATATTGTAAAAAAAAACCTTGTGCATATTATAAATATTGGGAATAATAATAAAGTGTTTATTCAGTAACATTACAAGTTTACAATTCAGGGTTGGAGCGTCCATATATTAATATATGGAGAAGCTCTGGTCCTCATGTTTTTTTTATTTTTTATTCCAGGACGTCATATCTGACTCGGGAATTAAATTCAAAATATACATAACCCTCCATAGTTTTGGAGAAGTCATTATATTTCCATTCTCAAGCAGGGATGAGATTTGTCCTGACTATGTTCGTTTATTAGAAGGTGCTACTGTTATGTCAAAGGTGAGAACTGGCGAAACATTTCATATAAATAGAGGTAGCTTTTAAAGCTATAACAGTCAATTTTAAACTCATAATTTCCCTTCGCGTCAGCCAATAGCTGATCCAATCTACAGTTAAAACTTTATGGTTAAAACTGAGCCGTTGATGAAAAAGACAATAAATCTTTGTGACGATAGTACATACCTACTTACCCGTCGAACTCCTAAACTTGTTTTCAAACATTTGACATAATAATATAAAATATTTGGCATACATTTAAGTAGTCTTTTATCACAATATTTATCTTTCGATGCTATTAAAGTGTATTGCACCTGATAATTATCATACCTAGGTACTTGCATTGAGTCAAGGTAACAAAGTTTGTATTTTAAAAATGACTCATTAATCCCAAAGGAATCCACAAAAGCATTTTCGATATTCCACATGGATAATGTTATCTCTTACTGGATTGTTGTACCGATAGGCTATCTACGACACCAATGGCACTATATATAAGGTCGGCATATCCCGGGACGTGATGTACAGAGCGTCAGGCACCAGCAATGACTGGAGCTACGGCGTCGCCGGTATACCCTACTGCTACCTAATCGAGTTGAGGAGCAAGAAACATAGATTCAAACTACCCAAGGAAGAAATCGAAGAAACAGGCAATGAAATCTTAAACTGTATCAAAGCTTTAGTGGAATTTGTGGATAATTACAAGGCACCCGTTAGAGTTTCACCTAAAAATAGTTTCGTAGAAAGGTACGTTTAGTTAAACTTATTGCTAACGAAACAGTTCGTATATCGTTGAAGTGATTAGCTCATTCATTATTGGTCACGACTTGTCATGTGTCATACAAATGCTTCGAAGTGAATTTGTTTTCGTGTCAAAATATGATTCAAAATTATTCAAGTGATATTGCAACAAAATTACCAAAATATAATTTCTATAGGAGAAAAAATAGCTCGGGCAAAGTGGCACCCCCTGTGGTTAGGTCGCAAGTATGGGAGGTAAGGTTTACTAGGGAAGGCCAAAGATATTTTGTAAAATCTCTGGATACCGTCGGAGGTGCGTAACACTCGTTATCAACAATATTTTTGTACATGATTTCGAAAGGCACACAATGGTGAAAAATTAACAGCACTGCTATGAGGAGTTCGTTGAAATTATTCAGTAAATTGGCACAGAAACAATTTGAAGAAGATCAGAACCGATCATTTGGCGCAAATTTTTTTAGCTTACATCTAAATCGGACTTACAAACGTAACGGTCAGTTTTTTTTCTTTTTTTATGATTACATACGGAGTAGACAAAATTCACCTGTGGTAAATTTTAAGTGCACTATTTTGTAGACAAGTCAAGAAAGTTGTAAAATTGTGATTTTTCATCAATGATTGTACGTCTATTTTAGCGATCAACATCTGGAAGGAGGAGGCCAGTACAATGGATATAATGGTAGAGGGGCCTAGGTTGGCCCAGGTAGCAGGAATGCTCCACGAGCGAGAGATTCCTTACGCCATTGCTGTTGGAAATCTCACAGCAGAGCGAGAACGAGAACAGGGCTCTTCCTTAACGAAGACTTTGAAACGGAACTCGAGCAGAAGTAATAATCTATGATTTTGTTTGATTAAATCATATCACATCACGGGCAGTAGAATCGATTGCATTGGAACGATCGATTGATTGCATTAAAGCGTAAATTATTTTCGCAGTTATAAAAAATATAAACAAACAGAAACAAACTCTATTTCTCTATAAATCTCTACTCGTGATCGTTACGGCGTACCTTTTTTTTTTATCATCGTGATCTGATTAAATTACTGTGCTCAATCAAAAACGCATTGGTTTATCCCATGTCGGGCTTGTCAACCGGTCATGGTGGTCCACCCTCAGTGGAAAGGAGGCTGTCACTTCAAGCACACGGCCACCACGTCTTAATATCATACATCCAACACATAAATGTTTAATCAGCCTAGCGTTTTTGTGTCCTAGACTGGCGGGTTATATGCACACTTGGTTTAAGAATCGTAATTAAACGGAAACAATTAATAATTTAATCATCAATTGTTAGTGTTATTATTAATTTAATTATTAATTGTTAGTATTATTCATAATTTAATTATTAATTGTTTCCGTTTAATTACGAATGGTGCGGTAACATCAGTGATTGACAAATTACGAACGAACTTAGCGTTAATATAATAATTCAATTATGTAATTTATTTAAAGCACGAATCATTAGATAATAATCGATGTTATGGAAGAAAGTACTGCTCTAACAAGGGGAATGTGTTTCAGATCGTGTTATGGACTGGAAGAACTACCACCGACTCGATGTGATCTACGCATTTATGGAAAACTTGGCGTCTGAATACCCTTACTTGTGCTCGGTCATAGTTATTGGACGGTCAACCGAAGGGCGAGATATGAAGGTAAGACTAGACACAAGTACACTTATTACGTGTTTAAGGCCCCGTAGGTAAATGGTAAAACACAGGACCATTCTAATTCCGTCACGCCTGACCCTATTTTATAGGGGTTATTAATTTCATACAGGCACTTTAAATATGACATTTGGAAGGTTGTGTATTGGTGTTTTTTTTTGTCAATTGTAGAAGGCATGCGCTTGTCAGGATGAAAAATGTGTCCATCAACCCTCTAAACCTTATAAAAAACCGGTCAAGTGCGAGTCGGACTCGCGCACCGAGGGTTCCGTACACACTTGTAGGTAAGGCTTAGGTATGCCAAATTTCATGGTTTTAGGTCAACGGGAAGTTCTCTCCATGTAGGTTTTCATTCCCTTGAATTCGAAAAATATGCGAAATTTTACGATAAGCGGTCATATCTTTTCTTCATATTGACTTACATGTTTGATTATTTAATAGCCGACAGAGACCATTGACCCGGGTAGTACATATGAATTTCAATTTGATGACTCTACGCCTTCTTGAGATAAAAATTCTTAACAGACAGACAGACGAACAACAAAGTGATCCTATAAGGGTTCCTTTTTTACTTTTAAGGAATGGACCCTAAAAAGTACCCTTGTAATTGAGAAATAAATTGCAGCTTCTGAAAATATCAAACGGCAACCCAGACAACACTGGTGTGTGGGTAGACGGCGCTATCCATGCTCGTGAGTGGATCAGCCCTGCAGTGGTCACTTATATGGCGGACAAAATTGTGAGAACATTCAATGAACTACCGGAAACGGTAACTAATAAAGATTGGTTAGTTGCTAAAGCATTTATTACGCAACAAAGAGATGATGTGATGATATGAATATGAAATATGTTTAGTGTGTGTGTGAATCCCGATTGCTCCCGTTACGGGGATTCCAGCTCAAATTTTTAACATGAATTTATTATGTTTGTCTTGTATCGAAATTACTGTAGCCTTAGTATTTGTATACCTTTTATTACCACTGTATTGTGATCTATTTAAGCATATTAATGCCACTGCAATGTGGTAGGTAAAGGATTATGACGTAAAGGTCTTGGTTTGTGATTTTTTCATCTATTTGAAATCTAAGGTCAAGCTTCGTATTGGAAGTAACCCAATAAGTGGGCTTAGTCTCACAGGAAGCCTAAAGTTATTAACCTTTTTAATTTATGATAATTATCGTATTATTAAATACCTACTAATATCGCATGACAATGTAAGGCATCCCTTCAATTCTCTTCAAAACTTATGACGGGGTTGCGTTACACCGCATCTTATTTCTGTCAAGCATTCTGCGTTAATGAAAGGTTTTTTTTAGGTATATCCTCCCAGTTCTGAACCCAGACGGATACGAATATACACACACCCATGACAGAATGTGGCGCAAGAATAGAGCTCGATACGGAGAGTGTATTGGCGTGGATCTTAATAGGAACTTTAGGTAAAGCCTTACTAAGAAATTTTGCATAGTATGATATAAATAAATTAAACGTATTGACGCCTTCTCGAAAGCGGAATCTCTGACAGGGCTAGGCAGAAGTACCACACTTCTTACCGAAAAGTTTTGAGGTCCCAAGGTGACAGATGGTGAGGTGAACCTTTAGGTATTCTTCAATTGAATTTCTCTTGTATTTTTTTTAATTTGAATACTTTTTTAATCTCGCATTAAAATCATGATGGTAATAAATATAATCGTAAATTCTTAGGCTATCCTAACATATATATAGCCGCAATATTTATGTTGGCTTTAAATGGCGTATATTTTTTATTTTTCTTTTAAGTTATGGATGGGGTGAAAAGGGCGAGGAAGGTTCGTCTGATGATCCCGGCAGTATTTTCTACAAAGGTCCTCAACCATTTTCAGAACCCGAAACAGCGGCTGTTAGGGTAAATCTCACTATACGTAAATATTGAATACGATTGAATACATATATATCATTATTACGTCACTTCCTAACGTGGTAGCTAAGAATACTCTTACCTAGAGCCCCATTTCATTCTTGTATTGCAAATCTTTTTTGCTTCTTCTACATTCAACTAATTATTAAATTATCATATTCAGTGAAGTAAACAAGTAAAATTTTAAATCTCGCTGTTACTATTGAAAAGTAAAATACATGTCTCTTTTAGTTTATTTCCCCGGAATTATTGTTAAAAAGATTTGGTCGTTCATCCTACACATTAAAAAGTAATTTTATGTTTTTTGCAGAGCGCTATATTGGATACATCAACATCGTTCAAAGTTTTCCTGTCATTCCATAGTTACGGCGAAGTGATAATTTTCCCATGGGGTTATACAAGCGATCCGTGTCCAGATTATGTGGAATTGCTTGAAGGAGGAACTGCTATGGCTAAGGTAAATGCCTAGTTATTTTTATATAGTTATATTCCCATAAAAAATTGTACATCAACCTAACAGAAGATTGCAGAGAAATAACACTACTGTGATGGAGGTAATGTTGTGTTTCTGCGGTGAGTAAGGTTGCCATTGTGCCACGGGGATACCCTGCGCTTGTAATACTGCTAGCACAGTGAATCCTCATCAAGAACTTACAGGGTTGGCAACGCATTAGTGATACCCCTGGTATTGCTATCGGCTATAGGCTACGGTGACTGCTTACCATCGGTGAGCCATACGCTTGTGTGCCACCTGAGTGATATAAAGTTTAAAAATACCCTTATTACTGGGATTGGCACGCATACAGTTGCTATTTTATATTTTACGCAAAGGGACTGCAACTTCACAAGAAACCTATAACATTACTTAAAACCTTGGTATGTTGTACATTTATCCGTATATTAGTACCGACATTGGTAATTTTCATTTTCAGGCAATCTTCGAATCTAGTGGCCATACTTATAAAGTTGGTAGCACCAAAGACCTCATGTACTATGCAGCTGGAACCAGTGTAGACTGGAGCTACGCAGTCGCAAGCATCCCTTACTCGTACATGGTGGAGCTAAGAGGCAAGACGCATAGGTTTCTACTGCCCAAGGAAGAGATCATTTCCACCTCCAACGAAGTGTTCACGGGAGTTCTAAGACTCATGGATTTTGTAGACAGAAGATGCAGAAGTACCCAGTCATGTGTCTGTCCAAAATAATTTAGATCAGAAGTAAACTATATATATCAAATGCTATAAAAATACCTGTAAACGCTTATCAACATCTTGTTTTCGAATATTATTTATACATATAAGTTGTATATCGTTACTAAGATAACTCAATACAGTTTAACCATCCAGTGCTTTGTTTTAGTACTAATTAAAATAATTGACTGCAAATAATATAATATCAACATTTATAAAGATATATTGTTTAAAATGTACAACTCAATAACCTCTGCCAAATTGCCTCGCTGGTGTGGTTTCGAGTATAATGGATGCAATCCAAAACTTTTAGCATTAAACCAGTCTGTTATAAAATTTGTTAATGACCAATAAACTACTTTAAAAATTAAACGATATGACGAAAAATTATGATAACTTTATTTACAGACTTTGCATTATCTTATAATACAATCAACAATCTTTTTAAACGTTACGATTTGAAACTCACATTCATTTATCTAACGTAAAAACATCTATTAATCGACAATAATCACTATGTTACCGAATCCGTAATCGATCTGTCACGAACACAATGTACCACATATTAACTTCAGTCCAACACCTTGGACGGTAAACAGACCGAACATTAAATCTTAGAAGTTCCTATTTCACACACATACTGACTAGTAAGGACGCCACACATCGATAGGTCGTCTTTCTGACGCCATTAAAGTTTTGCTTCGCGTTCGGACACCTTGGTCGGTCCACTCTGGCGACGCGGGTCGTTTCTTCCCGGTGCCTGATACTGTGGAGCCTTCCTCCTCTCTGTCTGGGCTAGAATTTGAATCTTCTTGAGGCGGTGGTGGTCTAAGCCACCAATCGTAGCTTCCGTAAAGTTGTGAGTAAAGCCAAGCGGGTGGTGTTGGGAGAAGAGGAGAATTCAGGAAGAGTTGCGCTGCGAGAGCGCTGTGGAAGAGGCTGGAAGGAGGGGCGAGGGGTTGAAGGGGCTTCCTGCTCCTCGTGACGGAGGTGAAGGCTCCTGGACGGTCGTCTGGCGGCGGGCTGCTAGACGCAGTAACGGATATGTCGTCATCCTGCGGCGAGCTGGGCCGCGAGTTCGCCGGACTAGTTGTGCTGTGCGCGTGCATCGTTGTTGGGTTTTCTGACGTCACATCTGAAAAAAAACACAATTATAACTACACCATGTCTTGTCCCTTACAGGGAAAATGTTAAAGGTACGTATTCAGTATAGTGTATGATTTATAGAATAAAAATAAAAATATTTTTTATTTCGTACTACAAATAGAATCTGTATAATGTTAGTATACAATCAATTATTTTATGTACCACAGCTTATCTATATTATTATTTGATCAATTACTAAAAATGATGATGGAGATTTGTCATCCTGTGTCAATTCTAACAAATATGCAAATTATATTCTTAACTTTCTTTCAATTAAAGGGTAAAAAATGTAACTACGAGTGGGTTGAAACGGTACCAGTTTCATGTGCTGCTGATGGCATATGAGGTTGTGCATGCGCCGGCGGCAGTACGTGTGGCGTGAAGTGGGGATGTGTTGGCAGTAATGGCGGCGGGTAGTGGCGAGCAAGGGCGCCCCACTCGCCTCCTGGTAAACCTGCTAACTGGTGCGCTATCCCTGAAACAAACAGAAACGAGATTAAATTTAACAAGAAGTTTGACTCAATAGAACTTATTGATGTCATATTTATTATTCTTCTATAGATTTATACATTAGATACTCTTTATAGAGTCATGAGTCCTACAATTTTAATGAAGGTAAAAAAATCGTATTTTTAATTTCACGAATCTCATAGGGAAGAATTTCAAAGTGTTAAAGACAAGTCACAATAAAGTGTTTAAGTTCTTCATTTAACGTTATCATGCATAGGTACCTTAGTACGATAAGGTGTAAGACATTAGCAACAATTAAAGCTTATTTGAAAGTTTCATTGGAAATTCAATCAGCAACACAATAGGACCGAGGAGTTATCGCGCGAAACGCTCCACTAACGCTAACGCGCCGCTTAACGCAGTCATCAGAATATTTAAATAATGAGCCTCTCCCTTTCCCCCATTGCTTGTTCAATTCCCGAGCCTTATCTCCGTCGCGGCACTCCTCAACTGTCGCCTACCTACCAAACGGCTGATATTTACTTTGAAATGTTTGATGCAACCAACTGTGATAGATACACGGATTTATCATAAATGAGTAACAAATAGATTGAGGGATTTCAGTATCAAGAGAACTTTTTACTTTCATAATTAAAGAGCCGCTAAGTTTTGTGCAACAATATGCTGATTGTAATGGATATAACTTAGGCTATATTTATTTTGAAAAGTAATTAGGGTTCCACGCAACAAATAAATTGTGAACAAATCCGCGCCGGTAGCAGGAAAATTGTCGACAACGTATTCGAAAATGTAACTCGCGAAATGTCAAAATTGTCATACTAATTTTTAGTTCCACTTTTCACCGCCGCAGCAGTTCATTTTCAAGATAAAATTAGTCGAAGGCGATACGTAAACCGTTGTCGACAATGTTCCTGCTACCGGCACCGATGTCAAAGTCGCGGGCACAGCTTGTCTTAAATAATAACGCTTTGAAGACCAAACGAATGAAATGTATTTGGAGTAATCGTTGTTTGTTCCAAATATAAATTGTACAAGCTGTCTGGAAACGAAATATTCACAGTCAAGTAAAGCTAGGCTGTTACTTACCTACTTTATCGTGAATGAAAACAGAAATACATCTTTATCTTGAATTACCATGGCCGCGAAAATTGTATTTTCTAAAAAATAAGTCACACATGGTATCCGAACAATCGCATATATTCAAACAAATAGGAAATATGTTTTGGCGTCATAATTTCCAGTTGACATTTTTAGCGCATAAATTAACAAAGTTTGCCGGCGCCGCGACCCCGTATATTCGGCTTAACCCTTTAGCACCCACCTTGGGTAATTCCCACCCGGAGCAACCCTACCCTTTCAGCAATAGAATAAATTACAGGCCGTTTTATGTCGCAGATACCGACGGTACGAAAATGTAAAACACATTATTTTGAATCCGACCGCTTAGCCTTTATAGGTGTAGTGCTTTATAGTCCGTTGCAATTAGACAAGCGCTGCTTTTTAGGATTAAGTCAGGGTTAATCTAGGCTGGAGGCTCTAGCGACTCGCTTTTACGATAACGATGCGAGATATCAAATCTGCGCCGAATCCAATCACCTTTAGTGTTTAGTGTCTTGTGTAAAGTTTTGGCCGTTAACGAAACCCAATTTTTACATGTTGTATTTATTACACATATATTTTGATTACTATTTTATTTCTATATCCTTGGCCTGCGTCACTAGACATTTCTTTGGTTCTTAAGCAATGTATTAGGTACCAGATTTGTACGAAGCAGTGGTCTAAAGTGATTTTGGTGGAAGGCCGGTGTCTTTCAAGAGACCATTTTATAAGCAAGCCTTCGCCTTGTCAGCTCTTGAAAGGCTCCTTCTTCTCATCTGCGTGCATAGGCCTGCCCAACTACTTAAAACAATCAATATGCGCAGT
The DNA here is from genome assembly GCA_951449985.1 of Falcaria lacertinaria. NCBI lineage: Eukaryota > Metazoa > Arthropoda > Insecta > Lepidoptera > Drepanidae > Falcaria > Falcaria lacertinaria. Next base: position 6,281,521 of record OX602123.1, on the reverse strand, counting down.
AGCATAAGCCATTCAGGTCAAAAACAATAATGTAGTGAACAAAAGGCACTTTCCCGGATTTAGTATGATAAATGCTCAATCGTAAGTACAAAGGCTTAAGAATTGAATGCAAGCGGTTGGAATTCAAAGCGAGCTTTCTTTCAGCTGAGAGCTTCCGCTTCAGACAATAATATCCGCATGGAGAGAGGCAAAAAATAACATCAGACTCCAAGATTACTCGTCGGGGCACTCAGAGCACTGACACCGACCGACTTATGTTACAATGACAAAATAAATAGCCCGAAGAATTTAAAAATGTGACGTTTTTTTTACATTGTCGCTTAAAATGTTTCTCAAGTAAGTAAGAGTAAAATTTATAATATCTCTGTACATATGTCTGGCAACATCTGTATGGTATAGTTTTGTAATCTACTACTGTATAATTCATATTTATATATACAAATGTTGTATTTTCTAGTTAAATATAAATATAATATGATAAGATTTCCAAATTCAGATAGTAAGAAACGGAATTATTTTTACGTTTTTATGTAAGCTATCGAATTCTGGCACAATATCCCTGTTTTTATCGGTGACATGAAAAATGGCAAGGCACCGTTTCATTTTGTATTCCTCGTTGAAAGTTACAAAAGAAAGGGCCGTCCCAGACGATTTGCATTCGTTAAAACTGGTGGAATTCTTTGTGTTGTGTGCACGATGTGTAATCATTGTATACGCTGACCGGGGGATTAGCATCCGATAATCTTACAAAAACTATGGAATACAAATTATGGCCACACGGACAGTTTCCCAAAATATAAAGCAATATGGAACTAATATTGATTTCATGAGCCTAAATACACTATTCTTAAGTTAACTGAAAAAAAATCTGTTCCAAAAAAGTGTAATTACACTACTCCGTTTTTTTTATTAGTATTTATTTAAAACCAGCTTTTGCTTCTTCAACCGCGTAGATATGTTGTGTAAAAGCCTAAGAAAAAAAAATATTTTTTATTCTATGTATTTCCGAGAAAAAAAAACTGTGTTTAAATAAAAATCAAGGTACACATTTATGCCAACAACCATTTAAATGCGTTCAGTCGTTAAAATGTGATAATAAAAACCGAAATACCATTAAAGTATCAAAGCAGTTCGTGCTGTATCGGATTGGCCGCATCCAAAGACGTGCCAGTCCGCTACATTTCCCCGGGAGAAGGGTTTTTCTTCGACTTTGAAAAATCGCGCCGCGCCGCGAGAGGGTTGAGGCCAAACATTTTAATGCCATTTGCTAGATTGCGTCTTGCATTTTTCCTGCCTCCAATACAGTGCTAATCCGCGAAGACGACCCGGATTACACGGATAAAAGTATCCGCGTTTAGTGCGATTTCCTTGTCCTGGATTAGGGGACTTTTTTAACAACTCTTCTAAGATCCTTCGCGTTGATTAGTGAAAGGGTTCGAAGAAGCACTTTACTGTAATTATGTATCTAAAGTCACTGTTGAATATGTGGGATATAAGTTGAATTAATGTACGAATTATGAAGATTAAAGAACGGTACTAGGAGAGTGTATGATCGTGAAATGTAAATTAAGTGTAAACGTGGCTTAAGATTTTTATAACGTTTCTCACCATATGGATATGTTCGTAAAATAGTGAGTTCTAAGGACTTTATTACAACGAGCCTCACATTTTTGACACCCACACCCACCAGCTTCCACCACCCAAGACTAAACGCTCTTACTCACACATAAATGCAAACCATGTACTAACTACAATTAAATTTCACTCGAAAAAGTACCATTAAAGAAGCTATTCCATAGTTCTTAGGGTATATTTAGCCTAATGAAGCTTCTTTAAAATATCCAAATACATTACGTTCTTAAGTATTTGGTTCTACTTCACTATATGAATTATAATGATAGCCGTATACGAGTAGTTGAAAACACACAAATTAAATTATCTCTTGAAGAAACTGACGAGTTAAATTAGTTTCTCGACATTTCATACTAAGACGAGGATGCAACTTGGTTCGAAGTCCACAAAATTCTTATTTAGAAGTATATATGTATTTTGAATATCGTATGATAAATATTTATGTATATGTTAAAGTTGTATGTTGTTTGTTTGTAGATAATATACTGCGTACAATAAAAGTCATCATCTTAACCCAAATATTTTGAAGTTGGCTCTCGATATAACCCGATCTAGCTGGTTTTACAGGGAAAATCGCTTACATTTCTTAAGCTATCAGACTATTTTGAATACCGATGATATAAACGTTCTCCGAGGTAGAGAGAGAGAGAGATTAGATGAAGATTACTCATCCAATTATTGACTTATGTGGAGGTGTTATATAATAATAATAATAATAAATCATTCCATACGTACGAAGTCGTGGGCACTTCTAGTTAGACTCATATATGTGGTAAACATTGGTATATGGTTTGATAGACATGCGCAACAAAACGAAAAAAGTTCATTCAATTTTAGTCTCCGCCTAGAAAGCAAAGCATACAAGTGAGTAGTGTTTTCCAACCAAAGTACGTACCTACATGTCTTTAAGGGCTGCGTCACTGCCGGGAGTTAGTAAGACAGATGCCCTTCGTACATCATAAGGTTAATAAGAGGGCTCGCGAACTAACGACGACGCTTTGTCAACGCGCCTTAACCCGCCCGCCGCCATCTTGGGGCGCCATGTTGGATCTCAATCTGCTTAGCGCTTAATGAATTTGCGTCTATTGATTTTGTTTAACCCCTTTTTGTTTTGCTTAATTAACCTTTAGGTGTATTGAAGTGGCTGCGACAAGGGGTTAGCGGTTGAAGGTTGCTATCCAATATCTATTGTAGCTGAAGATTGTAGCACTGATTTTAGAACATTGCTGAAGAAGAAAATATAGTACTAGGTAAATTATAGTTAATGTATGCAAGTATAAATCTATGTGCAATGACTAAAGGTACAAAGTTGAAGTAATAAATTATAATATAAGAAAAATTCCCACATCCTGACTCGCTATCGACAATAACGTAATATACAATTTGCATAGAACCGTGAAGTTTTGCAGAGCAGTTCTTTATATTAGCTTTTTGTCGCGACTGCATCCTGGGATTATTAAATTGATCTCGACGGCATTGCAACGGCCGCCTACTTACAGCTAAGAAATCCCCATAAGTACTAAAAAACATCATAATCGGTCAATGAACAAACGCACACCAGTTTTTATATATTATGAACATAAAGAACTTCTGGGCAAAATATCACGTTTCTAGACCCACCTTAGACTGTGTGTCTTTCAGTTAGCTTTTTTAGTTATATTGAGTCTATTTTGCTCATCATCGCCATTTTAACGCTCTTGTCAGTTCAACTTATGCAGCTCGTTACATTTTCTAATGGCGCCAAATGATTACTAAATTAATAACAAACAAACCTGCCATCCCATTTTCAACGGAGGTTTGAACTGGTCTACACTTTGCAGCTATAATTACATATATTTTTTGAACCTAGGTTTGGACATTTAATGACCGTAATATGGATATAATACGTTTTAATTAAATCGCATTGAGCTTTAAAAGAAAATTACTATACACATAAGATCAAAATTGTATCGAACCCTTACAAACGCAATACCGACATATGACAACGTCGCGTTAAGAGTTAATCGCGGAAGCATCATATGCCTCCATTTGCAGTCGTTTAAAGGTGTTATAAAAGCGCGAATCACGTCATACAAAAGGCTGTATGAGGTGGGTGGGACATTTAAAATTTACAAATGCGTAATTATGCACCCGCATTGTCGCGGAAGGGTGGAACCCTTGCCCCCACAATCCCGGCTTCCGGGACTAATGCTATATTTAATTTTCTCTAAGGCACCCTCATTAATAATACGAAAGCTGCGACTTTAAGTGGCGCTCACACGGCGACGTGAGTCAAGGATGTCGTTTACAGTGATGGAGGAGCTAGACTTACGTTGGTAAATAGAGTTAACTAGCATATTAATGACCGTAAAGAACGCATATACTTTGATTGCAAAGATTTTTATTATAAATCAATTGCCATAATTTGAATGTTTTGTTTTAAAATATGTAAGTACTTAATTTGTAATCTGATAATGTTATTATAATCTTATCAAATTTGTTACACCACATTACGTTTTTGAAATTAAAGACAATTATGAAATAATGTCGTATCCAGCTGCCATCTAGCTCTATGTAAAAGTTGCTCTTATAAGAGAGCCGCGTGAACGTGAGTGTAGATAATTTATCATGATTTCGCAAGGGTTATTGGCGCAAGAGTTGCCCTCACCTCTCGCCATGGCCGCGAAGCGAGGAATTTACATATTGAAGTGCTCGCTAAATTGTTTCTAAAGACTGGAACAAAGCAACGCGAGAACTCTTAACCCCTTACTACTGGAAAGAACCCCTTAGGTAAACTAATCAGGTAACGCTTTAAATCAGAACACCAGACTAGTAGCTCAGAGTAGATAGTATACTACGTACAACTAGTAGGCACCTACGCGAAAAGCTATTTAGTATATTATTAATTATTATTATTAGTTTCTACAATTATATTTAACTATTTTTATTTCTAAACTTTAATGAGACGACTAGGGAATTCAGTGACCAGTGATTTCATATCCTTTTTTTTTATAATTTAAATTATTTTGTATTAGATCCTAATACAATAATTTTGGCAGCAAGTAACCAGTGTGCGGAGTAATTATTGCGATAGGGGTAGCTCCCGCTTAGTTACACTCCATCCGTGTAACACTGTGACTTTGGGAATAGCAAAAACATCATCTTGAGTTACAGTGTCACACATGTGTTACACAATACCATAATGTAATAATATTACAGTGAAATATGATTCAATTACTAACGCCCATGGTGACGAAAGCAGTACAGTGAGCATTACCTACTCGTCGATGGCACTGCAATTGTTATTTTTATTTATTTTAAAACTTTATCGTACCACACCAAAGAATACAACATATACAGAGTGACATAGTATAGTCCAAATCGGCGATCACTTCCAGGCAACCGTGGGATGGAATTAATTTACGTTACATTACTGGAGATAATTATTATACTAATTGTTATTTAAAAGACACATAAATCACATTTATAAGCACATATTACATAATTGTTGTAAGTATGCTTGACCGTAAGAATCACACAAACGACCAGCAGCAACACAATCATCTATAGGTATTTTAAACGGTTATCTAATGTATCCATACCATATCCCAGTAAAGTGGGAACTCTAAACTTAATTTAAAGGCACTAAGGTATTTAAAGTAAAAGTGAATTATGTTAAATGACTCGGGTGTCTTGGCACGTACCTACGTACTAGGTGCTCGGTGCTAGCGAGGTGTATAATTGAGTTACAGTCCTTTGACACCCGCCGTAACGAGGTTTGCGACGCTCCTACTAGTGGGAGCCACTGCTCTAAGATACATACTGACCTTTGGCTTTGGTGCTGTTTAAGGTTTGTGTTTTATTAAAGGTAAACAATGTAGAATATTTTGCTTCCATGGCTAGGCAGCAATACGCTTGGCTCGGGATGTTGAGATCTTGTATTCGATTGCCAGGACCGACAAAATGTAAGAATTTTCTATGTTTAGAATCTTTTACGTTGGGATCTAAAATATTGATGACGAAAAGGGTGATATCAGGGACCCTTTCGGGAAGGCATCAAAAAATACTAGCAGTCGGCTATTTACTAAGCAAAACTAAGCACAGCTTGTACTATGGGAACCAGTAGCTGATTTTTGATTTATTTATTTATTTAGGTACACCAACAACATATCCATAAAACATTTATACGAAGTGGTTCCAGGTCTTAATCTAATGTATATGTCTATTATAGGAAAATACATATTTATAATACATACCAAACACCCAGACGCAAAGCCAACAAGTTTTTCACACAACACGAACCCGCGACCCCTAGTGTATCAGGTATATTACCCACTAGACCAACGGTCTCGTCGGAATCTCTGGTCGTAACGTAAATAATGTTTATAAGGCTCCCACTAATACAATGTAACCTATTTATAATTATTTTATGTAAAAAATAAAAGATAGCTTCTATTTCTCAAACTTATAATACTAAGCTTCAAAACTCTGAAGCGTCAAAAAGGGGTTCCGAATTGATAATTAATTGTAGCGGAAAACTTGGGAACCAAATTAAATCCCTTTTGAGGTGTCGGACGCGAGTGACAAAGGTTCCGGTGACAATTTAATATCTGTTGGATAGAAACGTCAGTTCAAAGGGGGAGTTGCCTCTTCTTGGACTATGGATGGATGCGGACAAGTATGTATGAATATGAAGTATCCAGAATGTCTAAAATACGTTTATTTGCGTTGGTAGTTTACTAACTACAGTTCTCAAAACAAAAGTACTATGCTAAGACCACCGTGTAGCACTGTAGCATCGTAGCAGCGTAGCAATTGCTACGAAGTTTTTATCGAATCGTGTAGATAACATTTACTTCATCGAATGGCACCTCTTATGTGTAGAAAAGTACATTTTATTATGCGGTATAATATTCTTCATCAGTAAATGTTTTCACCGACATAGGTAGTTACCAGAATACGTACAATCTGATGATAAAGAGCTGCAACCTCTAAAGACTAGAAACACTAGGGCTCACTGTGCTAGCAGCTTTACTACTAGCGCAGCGTATCCTCGTGGAGCACTGGCAACCTTACTTACCGTAGAAACACAACACTACATCAAAGTAGTGTAATTTGAATGCGGTCGTCTGTAAGGTGGAGGTACAGTCCCCAGTCAGGCGGCTCCAATTGTTTTAGGAAAACCCCTGCGTCTAACCCAGGTAGGGTTTTTAAGCTCATTGGTACTGGCCGGGGATTGAACCTAGGTCCATCGAATGTCATGCATTTGTTTCAACTACAAGGCCATGACGGCTTTATATTTATTGTTATATATTTATTAAGTCGTACCTGATAACTTAAAAGGCAGCGAGCCCATCAGCGGGTCAGGTGCGAACCTCGGGCCAAAGTGGAAGGGGTGAAACCCGTGGTGTCTTGTCTTGGAGCGAGGCTCGCGCGGACCGTCCACCGTTACTTTGATCGCCTTCTGATACGTTGCCACTTGCGGTGGTGACGTCGCCAGCATTATCGTCAATGTGAACGACTTTCCTGCAGAAAGAAAATAAAGGTGAGAGGGTAATGAGACAGAATAAATTAAAATGAATTTAGCTACTTCTCCAATACGTCCCCAAAGTCAGGTATATCAATAATGTACACGTCAACGTGACATGTGTGCCTACAATCGTCTCTCATACACATTTCTATAATACAGTTACGTAATCTTCTCTATTTAAACGAAAACAGTAATATATAGTACTTCGTCCTATCTTAACGTTTTAAGCCAAATACAAAATATCTCACCCACGCGAATTAATTAGAATTATAAGTAAACAGTGTGGTGAATCGTCGACGAAGTGAAGAAGTGGCTTTTATTTAAAGTAAATTTAAGATTAAGAGAACACAAATTTAAAAATACTATCCTATCGAATAATTCTATGATGTGATGTTAGGCATTATAAGTTAGAAGAGATGAAGTAATGAATTCTCTTACACACACAAAGAATTTTGCATCAATATAGCTTAAAATTGTCATAATCTAAATTGCCTTCAGAGATAAATGATTTCCGGGCTTATAGACCTCGGAATAGAAAACATTTGATGTGAAGCGAGATACATTAAATTTTAAGCTATTGCCCGTTCCGACTAAACCCTACCAAAGGCGCGCCATATTTTTTATTACGCAACCATCCGAGGCACGTCTCCAAATGATCTGGTAAGGCGGCAAACTTCTCGCGGAATGTTTTGTGGAATTCGGCGCGATATCGCGCGCTACGTGTTGGTTCATTTGTGGAGCGGCGTGCGGCAACACCGCATACCTTCACGGGTTGAAAGTATATTCATTATTCAGATTTGAAATAAGAAAAGGGAAGAAAAATGTGCCTATTAAAAATAAATGCCTGCCGACTATGCTGAATATCGAACCTCGAAAGAACAAGAGACGATGAAGTACATAATTTAGGAATAAAGGCCAGAAATAAACGATGCCTTTACACCTAACACAATAGTCATTGAATAAAAAATGTTGTTTATTGTGTAACAAATCTCAATTTATGTTATGACTACAAATACTTATGATAACAATCTTCCAAACGCAAAATGGCGTCTAAACGCGACTGCGGTGTGGCATATAACTTAACAAGCTTTAAAACTAAAACGTACCGACCCAGCGATAATACGGGCATCCATTGCCGTTTCTGTACAAACAGGAGCATTATGACTCTAAGTTTGATAGCTATGGACGTTCGACAATTAGCAATTTGCGTGCGTTATATGTGGAAATGCCGGAGTAACATACCCACCGCAGCTTCGCCGCAAACACGAACCAGCCGTTTGAACAATCCTTGCCATATCGACATTGACCGGTGGTTATTTCGGTGACCTATTACTGATTGACACTCCAAATATGCTTAGCCATCAAGTACTTGCGTGTAAATTTGATTACCTACGCATTATATAGGTATATAATGTACTTTTTTTATTTCTTGCCAGTAAACGACACGCTATGATGCCCTTGGATTGTGTGTGTAGAAAATGAAAGTGACTTAAAATTTAATAATACGCACTCTGATTATGAACAATCTCATTTACAAGTTATACTGTTGTTGGTGAAGCTGATGAAACTCCCTCCACTTGTCCCTATCCACTGATTATGAGTACCTTAAAATAATAAAATACTTTGGTTAAATAGTTTAACCATTTGTTTGCATTTCTTTTTTTAAATCCAATCAGCATCTAACATCCACTCACATATCTTGTACCTCATGCATTCCAAATTCATATTTACGTTCCAAATGATATTCTGAATAAAAGAAACGGACTGTGCATTCCGCGCACGAAACAAAGGCCGGCCGTCTGGCTTGAGGCCAAAAGCCACGGCTCCCGAGCCATGAAAACTACATAAACACCCCCACCCATCTCTAGACCCGAAATGAGTGGCCGCCCGCTTATTTTCATAAAACCCGCATAAACTTGGTGGGTTCAAGAAATTGTTTTCTAGGCAAATGAAACTTATACTTGAACATATTATGGTTAGGCTTTGGGATGGCCTTTATAAAACTTATAATATTTGCGACCTTAGTGGTATAAAAAAGAACAGGTACAACAGGTAAAAAAAGAACAAGTATCGTGATTAAAAAAAAAATTGAGGGCTCTTGTAATGGCTAATATTTTAGGTATATTAGATATCAAAATCAAATTCAAAAAAAATCTGCTAAGGCATGAGTATGTACATCTAAATTACCACCGGTTAAAAAAAATGCCACCTTAGCTAATGACAATAAATTAATGCATAAGAATAAAGAGCACATTTTGAGATTAATATTTATCCCGGATTTTTTATTATTATTTCAGAGCACGCAATGTATCATGAACGCGATTAACAACGCTCCGTTGCAATCACGGGTAAATACGGGCTGTGGAATTTTAATTTAAGCTGCAATTATTTTACAAAAAATTCTGTTCCGTGTTGTCCCTTTTTCAATCAATCTTGATAGCTATAATTGTAATACACATATCTCTACTACACTGTATAATAATACGTATCTTGAATATCTTCCAAAGAACGAAAACGTTATAAAATACCAAAAAAATCACTAGGAATCCAATGTAAACACGATGGAGTTCATAAATCATTTAGTAATTCATAAAAAAAGGCTTTCGTCTCCCCCACACGAGGTTCCATATTGCAGCAGTGCACGTGCGACGCACTTCATAAACTGGTGTTATTGAGCGGGAAGGGGCGCCGCAGATTCATTATAAAAATATTACCATGTTTGTGTATTCGCGAAGTTAGATTTCAGATTGAAGAAAAAAAATTGCAAACAAAACCATTTTATTAAATATCGAATACAAAATATGTCTCATTACGGCAAGATATTATAAATATGTTATGCATCTTTGCAAGCATTTTGCGTAAAGAAAAAAACATCATTCGCTGTTTCGATTCTCTGCCCCTAAGCACCAGTAACGCCATCTAGTGAACACTGGTGACACTTTCTAAGTGATATGAAAATGTTTTACAAAAACCATTCTAGTTACTGAAACCCGCATGCGTTTGCCTTTTTTTCGTTTCCACACCTACATGAAATTAAAATACCTAATATAATTATCTATAATCGATTGCGAAGTTATCGATTAAACGGAAATGCATGAAAAAAGTCGAATGGAATGGATCCGTTCCGCCCAGCAATTTCCCGGCACGTCAGATTAAAAATCAGCTTTATAACGTCATAAAGTACGCGGGAGCGTTAAGATAAGAGTACGCTCTCGGCTAAATAAAAAATGAGCCACAATCGTAATGGCAGCGAGTTCCTTTGATCTCGGTTTCATGGCTTACTGGGGATTTTCAGCTTAGAGAGCGGCAATTTGAGTATAAAATAGCTAATACGGCCCGATACGCATTAGGGACATTAGCGGATTGACTGTGTTTCTGTTTGTATGTGTGGTATATCTAGCGTACGAGTTTAAGGGGGGCTTTGAGAGGCAATACATTTTTTGATACCCCTCGCCAATAAAGCGTAGCTATAATACGAGCGAGACACCGTAAAATTCAAGTTTATTGAAGCGTCTCGAAAGAACAAGAGGAAAAGTCAAAGCGAACACAATTAAAAACCTCCCCACGGGGGCACCTCTAGCCGAGCGGTCAATATTGCTCTACGAGACCCTCAATTTTCACCACTCGCCCCAGCGCTAATAACAATAATTAGGAATGAGTGGTTCAATAATTAAAAACGGAAAGAGAACAACTCCAAAAAGACGGTAGGAATGCAAAGAAAGTGCTTCCGTCCCTCTTTTTGATTAGACTACGCTACGCACCTCTCGGTCGCACGCTCATCTCAATTTCGCTTATGAATTTTTAGCGCCGCCGTCGGCTTCTCTTTTAAATTAATAAAAATTCATCTCAACTTGCAGGGACGTTGGTTCTGCAGATATTTGTAAGATATAGCCTGTACCCCCCTACCTATTGGCCCTACATTGGTATATATTTTATTATTATTAGCCTGGCTATGTCCGTTCCGCTACTGGAAATACACACGAGCAAGCTCATTAGCAGCGTGTTGTATAGAACTCTCAAAAAACATTCAATAAACATTTGATATCACCCGAACGCACGAGATTACCCTCAAAATAACCAAAGAGTTTGTAAAATAATAGGGTTGTAAAATCATTAGTTGCTACGGCAGACAGTGCATCAAAGGCCCTCTCCAGTTAATAACGAAAGGTGAAGCCCTGACTTTTTGTAAAGACTCTATAGAAAAATAATTCCCTTTGCTCTCCGAGGGAGTGAGGTATTCCAGAAGGTGTGTGTTGGCTTATTGTGCCCTTTAGACTAAGTGGGTAAACCTTTGTCTTATCTTGCTATATTACCTTTACTTAAATGTGCACATATTTAAGGTAATTTAATTCAAACTATGTATGTACATTTAAAGTTATAATTCACTGAAATTATTATAACAGAAATTATAATACATATATTATGATTACTTACTTATTTTTATAATATCATTTATTACTTAATTATTGTTTTAGAAGGTAAATTTTATATTAAAATAAATTTGCTTTTAATAAGTCAAAAAAGCCCGATTGGTCGATAGAGAAGCGCAAATTAACACTGTTCTTGTAATGTACATAGAAATTACAATTCACAATGTTGTTTTTCTAAGACAATAATATACAAAGCTATAATATATACTACATGTTAAGGCACAAAGAGTTTCCTATAGGCTCTTTTTGACTAATTTGGTAAAGTAGTCTATTTCATAAAAACGAACCAATCGAACAAAATGTTACCACTAAATATTAATATATATAAATCATTAAACGTACTACGCTTTTGAATAAGACAAGACAGCACTTTCTTAAATTGAAAGTCAGATTTAGTAAAGGTACCTTACCATAGTAATAATAGTAAAGGGACATAACAAGGTACGAAATAACACCGTAATCCAAGGCGTATTTTTCTCAGCGCCGAAGGTGGGGTCAATCAATCGATTAGCAGATGTCACCCCTGACTATCGGTGCGGTAAATTGGCCCCTTATTGCACGCGCCGGTCGTAATGAAGTACCGATTACCTCTACTCCGGATTGAGGTATACGAACTTTAATATATATCCAAAAGACATATTCTATAGAAATCTGTATGCTTGTTTTTGCAGGCTGATCTCCAAAACGGTTGTGTGAAATCTTTACGATTCATTCGTCTTCTAGGATGTGATAGGTAGTTACTTATCCGTCCAACTCTCCATCTGGCCGTCTGGCGTCAGGCATCCGGACGAAGTCGCGAGCATAAACTAGTAGTATATATAGCAAAGCAAAAATCATTATACAAGATACGAAAATAGCTCAACAACTGAGCATATATTTATTTCATTTTCTATTAGGAAGATCTTTCGATGTAATTAATAATTCTTGTCTAATATCAGTCTGAAGGCTGTCCAGTTGATGGAACAAAGCACAAAAAACCGTTCAGAGGGGCCTCATTAAATTTTTGACTTATTAAAAATTCCCCGCACCCCTCTACAAGTCAGATACGCCACTTTTTTTCGCGGAGCAAAACAAAAGTTATGTTCGCGGGGCACCGATCCCCCTTTTGTCTTTTTGCTCGATAATTTGAGTGAGATTTTCTCGCAATTTAAGATAAACAAAGAGAGCGCTTACCCTTAATTGGAAAGCAGAGCGTTATTCAGGAAGGAACGTGACAAATAGACACCTCTTAACTTCTTTTCCACTTTCCCGCCGCCCCTGGCTATATTGGTTTTTTCGTGTACACGCTAGCCGAAAGCTTTTGTTTGTTAAAGGAATTTTTAATGAGGACCTTGTACTTTGGTGACACAAATCAACGAACTTAGCATAAATCGAAATAGCGCAGATCCAGAGTTATTTCTTTTTCAAACATAATTATCGTATGAGGTCATAAATGATTTTGGAAGGTCACTTCACAAATTACCTAAGTGGGCCGTGACTTATATGGACTCTTTTTGGGCGTGACTAAATGGCGTATGGCTATGTAACATTGTACCTTTTGTACCTTTTAAGCGTGTCTAAAGAGAACAGTTTAGGGAATAAATATACTTATTGCAATCAAGACTTTTTTATAAGAGATCCACTAATATAATATGAATCTTATTATAAGCCTTTAATAGATCTAGAACGAAACTTAGTACACAAATATTCCTTATCCCCCATCTCAACCCTTACAGATGTAATGTTACAAATTCTCGGTTTCGTATTGTTACCATTCACCATAGTACGTCAAAGTAACGTGACACGACAACCACCCGGGCATCGAAGGGGTTAAGTAGATATTTCTTACATGTTTAACCCCCAGTTCCCCTTCGTTCGTTAGCTCCCCCGCACTATTTGAATATGAGATGCAAGACAAGTTCCACGTACCATGTCTGTTTGCGACCCCAAACTTTTAGTTTGCTCTCGCTTTTCGCTGTTCGCTCATCGATCCAAATAACGGCTTACTTACTTAATTGGTTTCGCCTATCCGAAAGTGCAGAAGTTTTCAATATTTCCTTCATTAAAACATAAATCAAATACATTACTATATTAACTGAGTTTCGATGGATTTTTTACTTAAAATATTCCGTCCTAATATATTATGCTGTTAAAGAGCATTTATAGTATATTTTATACTAAAAAATTTCCAGTTGTTTTATGCCTGAGTAGCTTTATGATAAAGACACCTACTGAATAATAATTCAAGTTAATGTTCTTCTTAAACAAATCGCCTATACTCATCATATCGAGTCATAATGATTTAGCATATTATTATGAAAATTTATTTAACTTGTAAAATCACATTTATGATATTATTATATTAATCACAATATATAATTATTACATAACCTAAAACTAAAAACTTTAAAAATATAATATTATATAAATATTAAAACATATTATTAAACGGAGTCCCTGTGGGCAAGGTTCCGAAGATACTGGCAATCAAGGTTAGTCGACATTAGGACAGTTAGGAGACCGAAGAGCTGGCAGCTACCTCGGACAAAGATTAAGCATTGCTATTCAGAGGGGGAACGCTGCCAGTATCTTCGGAACCTTGCCCACAGGGACTCCGTTTAATAATATGTTTTAATATTTATATTATATTATTATGAAAATATATCTCAATTAGCAATTAATCAAATTGTCGATCTTAGTGAGGGATAAGGTAATATTAGCAAACGGTCGTTTAACCGGTCACTGACACGGTTTCCGCAGAATCTCCACAAGTGCAGACATCGCTGCGACCGACGGTTGACCGAGCAATCAATTTGCACACACGATCAAGTACACTACAATACTTATGGGCTACGTTATTAACGAATAATTCGTTACTTCACATTGCTTTTAAATTGATCCCACAAATTTCAATTAAGTAATCAAACACGACCGACCAATCTTATTACATAAATGTGCAAAGTTGAAATAATATTTTATATACAAATGTTTACGATAATGTAGACATGTACTCATAAAAAGTCCCTCCCGCGAGCTTTCAAAACAAAGCCGAGAGCTGCTGAATATTTCAACAGGTCTTCTCTTTCGGAATATTAAGTCAATGGGGGTAATTGATCTGTTAAGGCCCCACTGCACGAAATCTATGCGATAAATCTTTAAACAGCTTAGATGGGTACGCTCTTTACCTTTGTATATCTGGGGTAATAAGGACTTAGTGTGCCTACAAAGAATCATAGCTAAAGCAGAATATTGTAAATCTTTTATTAGATTCCACCTAAATAAATGCAATCCTAAGTGATTAATGATGGATAAAGAAGATAATATTCGATCAAACATACCAACATTATCAGAAAGGTATTATACGCAGGCTTTGAAAAGAAATGTTAAGACAAGATTATAGTATTGTTTTTTACTCTTTGCCTACCCGAAAATAAATCTTCCTCAAAACTAGAAATATATTTTGGTTAAATAAAAAAATTTAGAAAACATGTCATGTCTGCCGAGTAAGTTACAAAACTTAATTAGTAATAATTATATTCATAGCATGAAGGCAGAACATTACCGACCGAAGCAACGCGCGAGTGATACCCCTAGTGTTGCAAGCGTCTATACGCTACGGTAACCGCTCACCATCAGGCGGACAAACAAGCACATGTTTGCCACCTTATAGGTATAACAAGATCGTTCGACCGTATCACACTCATTAAGCGGAAAAAGCAAATTATATTATATTTTGTATTCTATAACAAGATCGATAGCATTGGTGCCCATGACCAGTTGGCTGAAAGTATGAGCACCGTGCATACTTACTGCTTGTTTAACTTTTAACTGAACAACCGAGAAAAAAAAACTAGTTTAGTCAACTGAACTGGACAACTGAACTAGTGGGAATATACCATTTCACTAACATGAAATACCGAAGATTTTGCATATACGGTCTTAGAATAAAATTTTACTTTACTCAATTCTTACCTCTTCCACTCCTCCCGACGAACCTCAAGTCGTTGAACTTAGCGACCTGGTTCTTCATGACAGCGGTGCAGTTCCTCAACTCGGCTGAGCAGTTCTCGTCGTTGCCAGCTCTGACGGTAACCAGCGTGCCGTCACCCACGTCTCCGAGGGCGACGACCTTAAACGCGACCGGTAAGGTCTTATTCGATCGCCAGTGCGGAGGCAGGACTGTGCATACCTTGTACGGAAAAAAGTACATTAAGTGAGTTAGAAAGTCCAAAAATAAGTTAAAAATAAATAATGCTTGAATATTATCACACAGAGCCATCTAGCTCCAAACTTAGCAAAGCTTTTACTCTGGAAACCAACAGCTCATACTTTACTTATTTTTTTGCAAATACATGCTTAATAGGCAAGGTATAAAAATACAAAACGGAATTTGAAGGAAAATCTTTCAAACCTACAATGCAATCTGAGTAAGAAACATGAAACTAGGTCTGGTAAACCGATACTTCAAAGCATATGCTAGAATGTATACTCCTTTTAGGATTTTCAAAACACTAAACTATAAATACGCACTATACGGATTTTATTCCTTGTTGTGTTTGTTATTGGTGGATGATGGATGGCGCAGTTGATTAGCAACCACATTTTTGATGATAGTCCCTGATGCTATATCATTTACTATGCTATATCACTCAGTCTTTCCTCTCCTCAGCGGAGCTTTCCTAACATGACTTATTAAATTATAATACTCACCACATGCGGACAACCAGTCTTCACTAATTCCCCAGGATGGTCCGCAAGAAGGCCTTCCAAAGTTCTCTCAGCCAATAACTCGGCTGTAAGAGGCTGGCTCGGTAAACTACTATTGTAACTTGACGACGGAGCTTCGTGACCCAGTCCATTCGTAGTCGAACTCACTTCACTCGATAGGTGCATCGTTAGGTCCTCACTCAACACTCATACACTTATATTAGTCCCATACAGTTCTCTTTATCCGTCACATAACTCTAACAGTCACGAGGTGGTTTAAGATGACGGTACGAGTGCGAATCCAGAGGCAGCGATTTGAATGAAGCGTTGTCGGCATTGTTGGCTTGTTTATCTGAAACAAGCGATCTTACAAATTAAGTGGCTGAATTAAAAAAAAATTAAAGCAGTTTCAGTAAAGTATAAGGACAGATTTTATTCTGATTGATTGAACATATTGACTTTCATATATGACAATCGCCAATGCAAATTGAATGGCAAATAGACAAGAAGTGGTATTGTTTGTGAGCTCCATGTATGTAGGTATTGATACCCTAGTAATATATAAGGCTTATATGCCTACTTACTATGTTTGTAAATCATCATCATAGTCTTATATGTTCTTTTAAAAATAGTGACAGTATTTTATACTTTAACCGTATTTAGTGAAGCACAACGCTTTGAGGGTTGAAGCATCTTTTGAGTTACTTATTGACAATGGAGTGCGAAGCTTCAAAGTGACTTCCACGCGAAGAAAGCACGCACAATCAGTCGTCCCGCTCGAGGGGACAAATCAACCGAACAGAATAAAATATTACTATTTATATACACATACGTTTATACATGCATGTATGGTGTGTATAGCGCTAATATTGAAAGAGGGAGCGATATTGAATTTTATTTCGCAAATTTCAAAGCGTTGAAATTTTTAAGATTGTTTATATATAGTGGTAAATAAATACGAGTCTAATCAGATTCAGTTTTCAGGTGCACAAGTCTATACTACACATAAAATAATATCCATTATGCACATTAAATAAAACTCAAGTTGATGTATGGACGCTATTAGGTAGCCGAAAAGCATGTCCGTGATTTTTTTGCAAATGAAATAGGTTAAGTGGTCATTCTGTTTTCAAAACATAGGCATAGAACTACTGCTCTACAGAAATGACGTGGAATCCATCAAAAGTTAACCCTTGAATGTACGCCAAACAGATTTTTTACGTCGGCAATAATACTTAGAAGATCTGTGACCCCGTATCCCCGAGGCGTACAAATAGACGTTAGACGTTAGCGATACGATACGATACGTCGATTGGCATGTTAAACTTAATTCGGAAGGGTGAGGTCGACATGTCTTTTACTGCCTCTCGTTGTTTGCTTTCATGTCACTCGTAAAACACGTGTATAGCGGTACGTAGCTCGGATTGATTTTACAGAGCATTAAGGTAATTGGAAAGGGTTTAATTATATTTAATGTTCTTATGGCAGATTATCCTAATGATCGTATGAAATAAAATAAATAGTCAAACACAAAAAAAAACATATATACGCTATAATTTTAACCCGTCCATTATTGCTAACTCAATAGTAACAACTAACAAGGCTATCTTTGATGCATAAGCACTGTATTGTATGCTGATTCTTAATTAAATCAAATAATAATAATAATGTATGTATATTATCACACAACGCCATCTGGCCCCAAACTAAGCAAAGCTTATACTATGGGAACCAGCAGCTGATATAATACTTATATACTTTTTGTTTGTAAATACATACTTATAATACATACCAAACACCCAGACGCAAGGCAAACATATTTGTCACATAAATGTTTGCCCCGGCGGGAATCGAACCCGTGACCCCTAGCGCAGCAGTCAGGTACACTAACCACTAGACCAGCGGTCTCGTCTTACAAATACATGTAATGTACCTATCTTAGAACTCATCCAATCATAATCATCGCCCTGGCTAGTATCCCAATATCCTATATCCCAGTTTATTATATAATCTCAAATATTATAAGGTCAATACCAGATATTATTGATGAGGAGAAAAGCGACTGCTATCTGATCTCCGAAGCCGAAATTAACTCTGAATCTAAATGTTTTACTCGATTCTGCCAGAATAATAGGTTTTAAATACTAGCAAAAATAGCTTATTGAGTTCTGTAACAGATTTAATTGCTACCAATTCGAGTTCGTTGAATAGACTTCCTATTATTGTTTTATGGATTGAATGAAAATCTATTTTGAGATTCGGAGACCGTTCACTCCAGTTTAATCCATCACCTTTAGTAGTTACATTTGAAATAACCAATGATTAATACAATTTGTGAACGTTGTACTTTGAATTCAAGAAAGATAAGCTTTAGACATCATAAATAAATAATTATAACAACATAATAATGATACGTTTATATTAAGATTGATATATACTTTTAATAAGCTTTTTTTTTACTACGTAAGTATGACTCGTAAGTAAATAGGTATGTAAGTTTACGGCCCGCTTGATGGAAATGATCACCGTAGCTTATAGGCAAAATTAGCGTTACCGAACTCTCTCAACAATTGAGAGACCTAAGCGTACTAGAGTATAATGTTCCTACTATCTCAGAGTAGATAATATACTACGAACAATTACTTCCATAGCCTATCCATGAGGAGCTGTTTATTTTATTTCTATTAAGCCACACAAAGCACAAACCCTATGTTAGAACACAGATAGAGATTTTACAGAAGGGAATCCCATTAGAACCGAACCACTTTTTTTAAAGTGTGTGGTTAGCCATTGGTACAGTCCGCTGGAGTTTGAAGAATATCAAATTGTAAGCTATGGTTTCAACAACATGGCGACCACGGCCTAAAAGCCGTCTACTTTTACAAACAAACACTAATATTTGAATAATTAGCGGGCATACATAAAGCTGTGATTCTCCAACAGATTTAGCTCATGAATAGAACAGCAATAAAATCTTAGCGTAAAACAAACATAAAGGGCGAAGGTCGTAAATAATACAGCATGTAGGGCCCCCTACAAGTGGGTAATGCTCGTTACCCGACAAAGGAACAGAATGGGGTAAGATACATTACATTTTTGTCTCACTGCACACAGAATTTTAATAAAAAAACGCGTGCCGCGTGTTTTAAAATGTTTTCTAATCGTCACCATATTATCCAAAATAACCGCACAATATTAAAAAAAAATCTATACTATAATTGCTATTTTAGAAAATAAACCGATTAAAATGTGTAAATAATATTTTAGAATTATGCAAATGGTACCAAATACATCATTATTTTAACTTAACGCTTAATAAATGAGACGACACGGTATTAATTGTACGCAGTATATTTTCTACTTTGAGGTATTACACTCTTCGTATAGATTTCATTTAATAATATAGTGTAACAAAAACATATAGGTACATATTATATACATTATATGATATTAAAAAAAAAGCAATAAACTTGCGAAATGAAAATGGAACCTCATTCCATTTTCATTTGTGAAGAATTCCAGCAATCTCATAATGGCGACACATCTGCGTGGACAATAAAGCGGTGTAAACCCTTCGACTGCCAATAACGTGTATTATCGAACAAATTTTAAAGGAGCCAATTCGAAGTGAATCGATAGGAGGGACATGAATTCCTGAGGGTGTCCCGCGAGGACGGATAATGATCGGTGCGACCAGCGACGGGTACAAATGACCAGCAAATGCAATATCCGACCGTGTCCGCCCCGCGTGGCTTGGGTATTCAAATGGACACCTTACAAGACGCTTCGGCTTCCTGATTTTAAACATAGTACGCGCTTTGAATGACATAGACTTTATAGATTTTCATTGAAATGCGCTATTTTGAGTTAAAATATGTAGTGTATAACTAAAACTAAAATATAATAATATAGACCGTAATTTATGTCTTGAATTATGAACGATTGAACACAAGACGTTTTTGTAAATAATAAAAATTCTCTTTTTGCTGTGCCATTGTTTCACACATGCAAAAACACGCGCTCTTCAGCATTGAGTATAAAAACAATAAAAAGGGCGACCCTCGCAATACTGGTGACAATAAACAACATCGGGCACAATCAAGCAGTTAAATAGGAGTCGCGAGGAATGCGAGTGACGTCATTTATTAAAACCCCCGACCAACTGACGCGCTGAGGGCATCAGAGGTTTCAAGTTGCTAAGGATTCTCCTTTGTCTTTCCATTTTCTAATATTTTTTCGTGCCGTTCTTCAATCTGACGTGCTTACTAAATGCTCTTTTTTACCCGACTACGGCGAAGCCAAATGGAAGGGTTATGGTTTTAGCAGTCTATGTATATATGTTTGGATTTAGGTGTATAGTTTTTGTATTCATCCAATATTGATGAATAAGCTGACAATTGATTCGTTATTATAGCTCGGGTAACAAAGGCTACATTTCCACCGACTTCAACAATAGGAGGAGTCAATTTGCCTTGTAGCCCCGATGTTGCCAATTTCATTATTTTTTCCGTTGTCGGGTTTCAGTTTATCAATCTTGTAGGTTTTTATAATAAAAAAAATTATGACGAATCCAAAAAGTACATATCAAATATCAAGCGAAATATTACACGCAAATTTATATTTTAGTTAATACATAGAGGCCCTTCAA
The DNA here is from genome assembly GCA_951449985.1 of Falcaria lacertinaria. Taxonomy (NCBI): domain Eukaryota; kingdom Metazoa; phylum Arthropoda; class Insecta; order Lepidoptera; family Drepanidae; genus Falcaria; species Falcaria lacertinaria. The sequence continues at coordinate 6,260,616 of OX602123.1, read as the reverse complement.
GCAGAATTTCAGTACTTATGAATTAATCTACAAAAACTACCGTTTACATTGCATTTTTTCGCTTTTGAGCTCGTTCTGTCCCCAGTTACTGCATCTGGTTGGACTACGATGAACTTGGTAAGATGTCATTTCCTCACGCAATCAATCTACATAGGTATTTACATTACAGCATAATATACTAAAGATACAATGGTAACAAAAATTGGTGCTATTAAAATTTACCTATCAATTAGGGTTTCTCTGCTTCGTCTGCGCGGGATAACGAAGCAACTGTCTATATAATCTTTCAAACCTTTTAATTTGTTATTATATTAAAGAAAGCAGCTGCAGTATTTTGAAAAAAATATAGAAATATTATACTAGTAAGATTATAGGATATAGATAGGACACATTGCCCGCGTGATGTGCTCTTATCACACTGACATTTTGTTGTGATAAATAGGAATAGAAGGCTTTACAGAAATTCTTCTCAACACGCTTAAGATATTCGTTGAATTATACATTGCCATTATGGCGCGAATATCTGATAATAATACGCACTCCAGAGCTTAATAATTAATAATGTGTACGTCAAACACACCGAGAGCATGCCTACGCGCCTATGTGTGGTTTGGAAAGGAATGCGGCGGAAATATTGCAATATATTTTTTTTAAGTTAGAAAAAAAAATCCTTATTTTAATCGAAGTCGTCTTGTAAACATTATCTCACTTAATTCAAATTCAAAATCATCTTCACTCGACTAGTCTTAGGAATAAGGAATTTCGAATCTTCGGTATCTCGCACAATTTTGGAATCTCTAAATTTTTGCATAAACACTGCACACAATCTTTATTTTTATTCCTATTTTATATCATAAAGCACAAAACAGAATACAATCATGAGAAAAATCCAGATTAAAAGAAAATTAAAATGTCGTTCTGGATTGCAGTCCAAGTACATGTGCATACATTAAAACCATATAATAATGAACTTAGCGAGCAAGTTGTTAGCGGTAAGGAACTAAGTAATTACTTATAAAATTACTACAAAAGAACCATAAATTAACTGGTCTGATGTAACCTAACTAAGAGGATTTCTTTAACAGAATTATGTGTGTGACACATTTGTATATTCTCTATTCTAAAAGGAATCTATTTGATCATAGGATCAAATTAACTTTCCTGGTTATGTTTATAGATAATCATGAAAAAGACGTAGGGAACAACAGTATCTACTGTACAGAACTGAAGCTACCCGTTTGGTATTATGGCATAGTACATACACATTACAAGAGGTCAGAGCCAAATATCGCTACTCCTTTGTATAAATAATAATTATTACTATGTACCAGCGATGAGTACGAGAAAGCCTCAACGATGAGTGTGCTGGAAGTAAGTACAAGTATCTTTAGAAAGTTGTTCTCCTTTATGCTTTTAACATGTATTGATTCAACAATATCTTTGGTTTGTAGGTTATCATTTAGGCTAAAATGACCGCATACCACTGAATATTTATTAACGTGGACAAAAGGACAGAGGATGCTTAGTTGTAGCTTGCTTACCAATATGTAGTTTAAAAAAATACTTAAAACTCATGTCTCATACACTGTGTGGGTTGGCAGCTAATATAATCCATGTGTCTGATTATTATATAAAATTTATTTATTCATAGTGCACTGGCTTATTGTGAAACCTGCTGAATAGTTTGACGTCTGACATCAAAAACACCGTTACGAATACAGACTCCAATGTTTAAGTAAATTACATAGGTACTCGAAGTGGTGGCCGCGGTGGCCTTATGGTTGAAGCAACAGTGTCTCATCTGATGGGCCCAGGATCAAGCACCGGCCTCTACCAATGAGCTTTTCCAAGCTTAAGTACAGTGATTAATCACACCATGACCTAAAAAGAAGGGAGGTAGAGCGAATTGGGATCTCCATTGGTTTTTCCCATTAAAATTGGAGCCGTCCGACTGGGGACGGTCTTCTGTAACGTGGAGGACGTTACAGAAGACCGTAGTTAAATAATACTACTTTGATGTAGTGTTGTGTTTCTGCGGTAAGTAAGGTTGCTTGTGCACCACAGGGACTGCAGCACAGTGACTCCTCATCAACAACAGGGTTGGCAACTCGTTAGTGATATCCCTGGTATTGCTAGCGGCTATAGGATACGGTGACTGCCTACCATTAGGTGCGCCGTATGCCACCTTAGTGGTATAAAAAAGTGGTAATCAATTCACAGAGCTATTAAACAATACGAAAGAGAGTAGATTATTAACCTATAATACAATAGACGAAAAATTGGAAATCCGGCCACGACCTTTGTATTTCCGTCTCCGGGAGTTATACATTTTAACTTAATTGTCATCACCCCTATTGAATCAGTGAGAAGCTTAGGATTTTAACTAACTCAGTGTTAGTAATAATATTTATATGAATGTCAGAAAAAAGCCTCATTTGTATTTTTTATGTAGAACATGTTTACAAAAATTTTAAGGCGTAAGCTTTATAATAACCATCTCGCCATATATAAAATATGTTATTCCAAAAACGCAAAATAAACTACATAGTATCTATTATAGGGGAAATTTATACGGATCAAATAAAAAAAAACTAAATACATTTTTCTGCTTCTTTGAATATTCGATTGCCGTGAAAGATTTCTGAATACAAGAACCAGATCAATAAAATAAATAGACGAACAGATATTATAAATAAAATATGATACAAATCTGGCTTTAATCTTTTGCTCACCTTGTAACTCATACTCGTAGTAAATATATGTTTCAAAGTATTTTTTTAATATGTATGGTCTCGTAAATTTAAAAATATGTGAGTAAAATTTCACTACTTTAACTCTTATCAATTGCCGCACAAACATAATGAGACACGTATATTAACACCCACGGTACGCACTCGGAGCGACAATTGCCTACAGGTGAAACTTTAGGGGTCGCGTTAATGGGAGTTCACACTTACTTTTTAACAAGTTTCCGTCTCTATACTCACTTTGGCTGATAATTGTACGAGTATTTCTTGCTCTTGTTAAGTATAGATTGAAGGGGAATTTAAAAATATAATAAATTTTCAGATTTATAAAAAAGAATATAAAATTAGTAAACTTAGTCCATAGTTTTCGCAGCTCGTAGACTTGTAGTTTGTCTGCTTCGTAGCAGCTACGAAGCGTAGTAAGCCATTATCGACCAATGATGATTCATCTAGTTTTTTGTTGTTTTAACATTTTAGAAACTTTAATGTTCCTTTTTTGTAATGTAATTGATTAATAATATTTCTTAATGTTATTTTTTGTTATATTAACTCCTCTACAAGCCGTGGAATTAATTAAATTTTCAACTCAGGAACCATATATCCCAAATCAAATTCGCAAACTATAGTATACTTAACGTAAACAAAAGTAATCCAATCAAAGTTGGCAGCGGTGCGTAACAAGGCGTTACGTGGCGTTATCCCGCGTGTGAGATATCAGCGTTATCTCGCAAGTTTAATCGTCGCGGCGTAGTGTGCGCCGGGGCTAATGAGCCTGTGGTTTCCAACAAAACAAGGCAAGAACGCCCCGCCCGCTCCAACTAACTTTACATAAACTTTGTTCTAATTAATTTCAGTACAAGCGATCGCATTTCAATATTTGAAAATGGAATTTTGCCTAACCGAACAAATTTGAATCACAACAAAAGAAGCTAAGATTCATACCTCAAAAAAAAGTCTTGAAAAACACTGAACACAAAGCACAGGTCCGCACTGAATAAAAAAGTTTGGCCCGGTAACCGCGGGAAAGCGCGCGCGCTCGCCACCGAAACGTGGTCGACATTAAAACCTTAGCGGGAAAGAAACGGTCCCCTTATTACGTCTCGAAAGAAATTCTCGCACACAACGATGACGGGGAAAGAAGTTGCCGCACACAGACGCAGGCTGCAGCGACGAGGGGCGCCGGTGTGTGGGTGCCTTGCTACAAATAAGTGTCTATTAAAAGAGATAGTTAGGTACGGCGGCCATGTGTCGCCTTGCAAGGGAAATTCTTACTTTAAAAGTTTGTAGGTATAGTCCAAATAGATAAAATGCTTTTGTTTTACTAGTTTGTATTTCTTACTAGTTAGTATAAATTAATTCTCAGTCATATTATTTTACTAGGATATATAAAACAAATGTGGTTGAAAATTCGTTTTTCGTGTTTGTTTTTGGTTTTTCGTATTTTTTATTCGCTTATTTCGATATTAAAATAAATGCGAGATAGAATACTGATTTTAATGCAACGGGAATGTTTTGTTTTCTAACAAACTATAATCTTGAGAAAATCTACGAATATATGTTTTTATTCAGAGAAAGCAGTTCTCGATACATGTTATTTCGTGTGGAAATCAAATTAGGTGTTTAATCATGTATGCTAATAGGTAAGTACGGCTTGCAGCCAAGTAACAAGGCAAGCCTCAGAGCGCCCTCCAGCCAGCCGACAATGGAAATTTTATATCCTCATAAAATGTAACTGCCACTTTAATAACTAAAGCCAGAAGCCGATATAGCGCCGTATCGTTGACAAAAGGATGAGCGGGCAAGCGGGGCACACACACCGCTGCACACGCTACACACACATTCTCACCACACCACTACGCCACCAAACCCACACGCCCACCCGCCAAACACGCCCAACGTCTTGGGTTTTCTTATAAACCGCGTTGTGTTCGACATCTCACTCTCGCTAGTGGCGCGAGACGCCACCCTTTCGCTCTAGCGCAATGATGAGCTTCACATTAAAGCGACGCCACATTCCCGCCTTTTTTCCCACTCCATTTTGACAGCTCGCGGCTCCATATCTGGCCGAATACTAAGACAGCGTCCACAGACATGAGAGAGCTAAGGAGCTTTCGTGAGATATATTACAACCTTAATTGTTCTGAACCTCATGACGTTGACGTTGCAGTACACGTAGTGGTAGCGGTCCAAAAGCATAGGAGATGCTTCTTAGTAAGCATAACACCCTACGTTAAGTAAGCAGTATTATTACTCATAGCTTGATAATTTGACTTCAATATTCACAAAATTTCGATTAAAATATTCATCAATACGCAATCTAATATTATCGACATCGATTTTTGATTCGGCTTTTTGTATCATTATCATTATTTATATCGCATACAACTCACATAGAGTTGTATTGACAGAATAGAAGTGATATTTTAGTATAGATTACTGTGTTACGTCTACGTTGTAAGCTGGTTCAGTCGCTTGAGGGAGCAGTGTGTGCTCCGTCTTAGCGACTAAGTGGCTGAAGACGCGTTAGCGGCGGCGGGCGCGGGCGGCTGGGCGTGGCGCGGGCTGCGGCGCCCCGCTATCGGCACACCGAAACACACATTTTTCCCGCCGCAAACCGAGCGCCGAGGGTTAGCCGCGACCCGCAGACCTCGTTCGGCGCGAGCGAGAAAGATGTCTACACCGCCTTGTTTTGCGCGCATGCGCTCCAAAGCCTGAGAGCGCGCCAACTTTGACAGTTTTACCTTTCAGTCGAAGTTTGGACGGCTTTGTAGACGCTGCTTTCTAATCGAATGTCACGGACCTAGTTCCGTTGATGTAGTTCCAACCGAATTTTGGCGAATTGCCTTGGAGGATTAGCATTAACTTATTAAAAGTGTAAAAAAATGGGCTGAGTATAATATAATATACCGCGTAAAAGTAATAGGTAATAATAATTTATTTGTCGGGGGGCTATTTATTAACCTTACTCAATAAAATTGATAATTTTATTATCTAGACATGTATTAATAACAAGGCAATTGAAAAAGAGAGTCTCATAACAAACAATAACCTAAACACACAAGATCATAAGACAATTCCGTAAAGCAGACTTACCTTGTGAACAAGGTCACATCACCACAGACCACAGTGTTGGTGGCAGTGACCCGAAACTTGCAGGCTATGTGGTCACGAGTGCGGGCATATCAAAACCTTACACAAACTAATCGCGCGGTCAGAGCATTCGTACGGACCGACCGCGACGCCACACCACTGCGGCAGATTTTGACAAACCTACTTCCCGCTTAACGTCTGATACAACTACGGACATACAGACAAGGATTTTTATGGAATATTGTTAGCAATATATACACGTATAGAGCGTCGGTTCACACGCATCGGTTATCTCAGGTCAAATAAAATAAACGAACTGACGCAAGTTTTTTAAACAGTAGTGCGTGGGCCTGGCTTAGTTTCGTTGTAGGTATTTATAAACATGCCAAATATTATAAAAATATTTGACAAGTGCGAGTTGGGCTTCGTACTAAAAACAAACCAGTTTAGGTACATGATAAACTTCACTTTGCGGTTGGATCCCTAGTAATGACTAAGTAAATAGGCGCAAGCCCATTTATGTATAACTAGCTGTTTCCCCGCGATGTCGCACGCATATCAATATAATATATATCCTATGTTAATCAGTGATAAAATAGCTTTCTAACGGTGAACTACAGTAGTTTCAGATCCTAAAAAAACATATACACACACAATAATACAAATCTTTCCTCTTTATAATATTAGTAACAGAAATCATTATTATTAATTATTATATATATAAAGATAACTGATACATATCAAGGGCTGGACACATTTAAAAATAAATACCACGCGTGGCAAAATAGAGGTAGGTACATGTGAGCAACATACGGCAACAGTCGCTCGAACACAGGCGTCACTGAATAAATAACTTGACACTTGTTCGCGAATAAACAATTTAAAACGTCAAGAATAGGGAAAGGGCACGACCCAACCCTTCTCCTTCCCGTCATTATGTTTTCTGACAACCAATTTTAGAGCTGTTTGCATTTACAACAAGTTCATGTAATGTTTGCCTGTATAACATGCGAGCGTTATTTTTTGCCTCCATATGGCCCCTTTAGGTTGACTATTTAAGGATAGATATACTCTGGGGGACGAGTGCCGCCTGAACGGCTAGTAAGACCGTATTCAATGCTTATTTGGGAATAAATGTATGTAATCGTTTACTTTTGAAAGCTCTCCACTAAAATTTTGAACCTGTGAATATAGAGATATTTAATTTATTGACACACAGCGCTATCTGCAGCCAAACTAAGTAAATCTGTTCAATGGGTACAAAAAACTGTTTGAATACTACACATATACATAAGACTTGAAATGGGTTTACCTTTTTAATTATACAAATGCTTGACCTCATGCGGGGTTCACACAGCGCCGCCTAGTGTTGCAGTCAGACTTACCACTCACTAGACTAACGATTTTATCAATATAATAAGATGCCCATATTAATAGATATATGATTCTATTAAGCCATATAGTCACCTTAGCGGGTGCTAAGGTTAGCCTCTACAGTCGGTAATGAAACGACTAAGTTCCCGACACACGTACCATGAATTGCCTGAGCTAGTTATAATGGAGCGGCGCTGCAGCTGCGTCTGAGGAACGAGTCTGCTAGAGATGCGGGGCTATCGATAAGGATTGGTGCTTTAAGTATCAAAAACACCCGCGAGTGATAAGCAAGCTTTTAGGACCTACGGCTACCGCTTACCTTCGGGTGGGCAATATAATTGTTTTCCAACTTAGTGGTGTAAAAAGGGTATTAAAGGCGAACTGACTAGTATGTATGCAATAGGTTTGCTTTTGTGGTATATTATCTATTCCGAGCTTTTACCAAGTAAATGAATAGCATAAATAGTTTATGTTGAAAACATTTTCGTTTTTTTTATACCACTAAGGTGGCAAACAAGCATACGGCCTGATGGTAAGCATTCACCGTAGCCTATGGACGCTTGCAAAACCAGGGGTATCACTCGCGCGTTGCCGACCTTCAACACTTCAAAAATAACTTACATTTACAATCACTAGTATGTAAGCAAATACTGCAATAAACAGTATTTGCTTACATACTAGTGATTTGCATTCATTTATTTCAGGTACCTACAATGCCAATTGAAATTGTATTGTAGTATTAGGAGAAATATAAAGCTTATACTTGAAGCATAAACCTTTAATTAAATATAAAAAATATAAAATTAAAGAAATAAACCTGCAGCTCCATATCTGTTAACTAAAATATACATATACAGTTTTCGTTCCTTAAAGAAACGAAACTGTCAAGAAAAAGAACGTAATTATTTTTAAATCATAAGAGTCTACTTTGGTAGGTTGTTAAGACTGTTTTGCTGAAAAGAATTCGGCTAAGCTGAGAGCCTAATAAACTAAGCTGGTCATCACTAAACGCATAAAAACAAAACTTAAATTTCATTAGTCTAAGATCTTAATATCGGATATTAAATTTCATTCCTTTACAAACCCCCTAGTTACGTAGTCTAATGCTACGAAATTCGTAGAATCTCCGTAGCAACTTCGTAGGACCTTTACGAACTTAATTATATTGTTCAACAGAATGTGGAATGTGTTCAATGGAATATATAATAGAAACGACTATCAATTAACGAGAATTATTATCCATTTAAAAAAATATAAATAAAATAAGTGTTGGAGAATTCTATTGTATGCTGGACATGCTGGACTTTCGTTACCTGGTCTACTTCTATTATGGCCTTTTTTCACAGGAATTCGTCGTCATAAATGTTTTTTTTTTATACTACTAAAGTATTTAAAAAAGGAAAAAAGCTGTCAACGTAGCCTATAGCCGCTAGCAATACCAGTGGTATAACTAACGCGTTGCCAACCATATTGTTGATGAGGACTCACTGTGCTAGCAGCATTGCTACTAGCACACCGTAACCCCGTGGAGCACTGGCAACCTCATTTACGGCAGAATCAACACTACGTCAAAGTAGTGCTATTTGACAGCGGTCTTCTGTAAGGTGGAACAGTCCCCAGCCTCCAATTTAATGGGAAAATCCACAGGAGATCCCATTCGCCCTACCTCTCCAAATTTATACCTGAATAAATATTATAACTATGAAATTAATTGCGATTTCTATTAAAGCTCTTCAAGATAGCATTTGAAACAATTAAAATGATCGGTATCGATGACGATATTTTCAACATTTGGCATCAAAATAATATCACACATGTGGCCAACCCTTGCCCCGGCCATATGCCGCGGCGCGAGCTCACCCTTAAATTACAGAACTTCCCGCTCATAATAGAGAGATATGCCTTTAATATCTGCCGGAAACTGCCTCTGTACCTTGTTTACTTTTTGCCTCTGTTCTTATATTAGAAATTGCGTTCACTGTAAAGCTAGTGATGTTAGTGGTCAAATATACAATAATGACCCAGAGTTGATCAACATGTTTACCGAAGAATAATCTTATAACTTTGTAGTTGAGATTACTACATGCTGGCATACTTTTTTATACCACTAAGGTCGAAAAAATTTATACGGCCCGCCTGGTGGCGGTTACCGTAGTCTATGGGTGCTTTTAAAACCAAAAACAAATACTTTTCTGCAGATTAACAGATAGTTCTTTATACTTATCATCGACCCCAGGTATCCAATCTTATTTAGGCAGTGAAACAAAGAAGGGCAGCATAATATATAAGTCGGAAATAAGTTAAAGACGCCGATCCCTAAAAACAGCAATTTCAATCACAATTGGTGTACGGTCGCGCACACCTGCTGACTGAGGGCACGTGCGTTCCTAAGAGCTACTTAACGTAAGTGACCCTACTTACTGAATCCCAACTGCGCCGTCGGAGACACTCCGATAGCCAGCAATTTCCCGACACCCGCCAGCTGCGACCGACGCGCCAAAAAATAACATTCCCTTTAAAAGAAAAGGGATATTAGTCTCCGCGGAGCCATAATCGAAGAGAATTGGCTCACCGAACGCTCCGACACGACACTTCTTTTATTTATACCGTTCCTTTGCTATATCGTAAAGAATATTTTTATTAGTACACGCAGACATGCAGCGTTTTACAATATTGCACTTCTGATTTGTTGGCTGAGGGTTACGCAGGAAATAAACACATAGGAGAGCTACCGATAGGTACCTCCGTCTGAGTTACGTTGTTTTCGAGATATTAGGTGGGTAGGTTATTTGTTCTTAACAGGATTTTCATAACTGTAATCTACAATAACTAACTACCTTAGTTGCTTTTCTAGTGCCTTATTTTATAGTTTCACGAATAGTTTCCTGAACTAATTATAAAAATACCATTTACTCTTCTATTAACCAATCGATTTTACTTTTGTTTAGTAGCTACTGAAGAGCTTTAGTGTTAGAAAATATTGGTATCAGATAGATCTTATTCTTATTTGCCATAGAGAAGCGTGGTGGGTATACTTACTCTTAGCTAGTTTAAATAAATGGTACATCATGCGGACCTTAGATCTGCATTAATTTGAGCAATAGTTTTGCAAACTCAATATGTTTAAGTATTTATACGATAATCATAGGTAGGGTGCCGACGTGCTTCCAGACCAATTTGTGCGCTAGTGGTGTAGATTAGATTTCGACAGAGGCGACAAGTCAGCGGGCGTGTCGTGTTGTCACGAACACTTCGCGACCCCCGCCGGTATCTAACACGACATACGCAAGAATAAAGTGCGTTATATTTCTTCGCAATCAATATTATTCTTTCGCAAACTTCTATTGAAGGTCTAACATTCTTCCTTGTACCACCATATCACCTTGAAGGAAATTACTAATTAATGTACAAATAAAATTACTCAGAACCAGTGCCCATGTACGAAGTCACTGATGAAGTTAATAAAGGGAAACGAAGTGTCAAGAATTATATGGCACTCTGTACCCTCTGCCTACCCCGTGAGGGACTTGGCGCGTTGCTATTTATGTACTTCTATTGAATAGTTTTCTCAAAGGGTTTTAAAATGTTATTTATATAGGTTTATATACATTATGTAACAAGTCACTTTTTATTATTATAAGGAAACAACAATATCGTATACATTTTTCCTGCATTTCATTAATTCCTGGAAAATTCTAAGCAGACACCGATGAAGAGTAAAAATACTGTTCGTTGTCTATATGTCAAAGGTTTAACTGATTTTGGAAATATATATTATTAAAAAATAATTATTATTAATAATACATACACACTTTCATGTGTACTTGATATTATTATGTAAACTTGTTTAAAGCGCACAACCTTTCATCGTAAACGTCTTACACAATTTCTCTCGCCATTGCCCCCGTATTTTTTCAATAGGCGTTCGAGATCATTTAACATTTTTATGTGTAATCTTGCTCGGTGGCGATAAGACAAGGAGATTTTGTGCTTCACTTTATTTTATCGGCTGCGTTTTATAGCGAACTCTAAACAGATTAAATCTAACGGTAGGAGCGCCTTCCATGCACATTCCACGTTTATGAGCCTGTATTTTGGTTTTATAAAATCACACCAACATGTTTTGATTATCATACAGATACCTATGTGTATCTTAAATCGGTTTCCATATTTTGTTTTGGCTTCCTTGTGGAAATTGGAATTTAGAAATAGTTAGCCAGTTAAGAAATTGTTTTCACTGTTTGGAACATTAAAATGCTTATTGTTATTGACTTCATTTTAAAATTAACTAATAATACATAATTATACTTAACTAATAAGTAAGTAAGTGATAAAAGTATAGATTGCGTGCTTTTAACTAATATAGGTAGAAGAAAAAAATATTTGGTTATGACTGAAACACAGTTTGTTTATAATCGGAGATTAGTGGACGCCATCGGCTTGTGAAACGAAACATGAAAAGGGACTTTTATAACGCGAAAGGCACAGCTAGTTCTTTTAAATGATGTAACATTTGCATGTAAATACAAGCGTCACCCCAGGCCCGCCGCCTACTTAAAAATACATCCAAAGTTATTTGTTGCCCTGAGTTCGCGCGCGATTTGATTGCTTTTTCATGTAGATCATATCGTGTTATGCAGGCACAACATCTTTATAATACTTGCAACACAAACACCTCCACTCTTTGGAAAAATAAAGAAGTAGACCCCACCTCGTTTTAAAAGCAGCCTTAGTATTCTTTGAGGTTCTAACGTTGTCTTCGAGTTAGTATTACTTAGCTAAATACTTTATAGCTTATTAATGTAATATTAGATTCCTTAGTTATGCTAGATTCATATCTATTGGTTGCTTAAGTCCTTTGTTTTGTCTGTTTGAAGTCAAAGAAGAAGAATTGTGAAGAACGGTTTATTTTACTGTATATCTACGAACGTTGCTGTAGATGTCCGGGGTGAAGCGTTGCAGTAAAATTTCAAAATTTTGCCTAGACCCTTTTTTATTATTTAGAGGGTAGCACACATAATTTTTATATTAGGCAACGTGCGTCGTGCGTAGAGGTGGTGCATCGACTGTCAGGACAAGATGGACACCTTTTGAATTTAGTACCCCTCCCGTACCTCACACCGCACACCGCACGATCCCTTTGACAATTTTAAACAACACACAATAATACATATATGTCTATCGCGTCGCTAACAGTTGCACTAAACCTTAATGAAATTTAAGAATCGTTACACATTTTCAGTTTGTGAAATCCGAAGCAAAAGTGATTTTTTATGTAAAGAAATTTTCTTATATCCCACCTGGGACTTTTATAACGCGTTACCAGCAAATTCGTCGGTCATAGATACGACAAAAGCTGACGCTATGGGATCCCCAGATGTTGCTATTAGTTACGATGTGCTACAAAGCGAATCGATATGAAGTTAGCATTTTATCTAAGAGGGCTACTCATGAATTACATTTATCTGACTGTCTACTACCTACTTACAACAATAATTTGAGATTATTGTTTAATGCAGAACTAGTAAATTTTATATTTTGACTGTTTTTCACCGACATTTTTATACTTCGACGTTTTTATTCTTCGTCATTTTTATACTTAGACGATTTCATGTTTAGACATAAGTTTCTTTAGTCACGCAAGTTTATTTTTAAACGTAGTTTGTTACAATGAGGTAGGCAAAGCGAGGAGTAGTTGCAGTCAATAAACACCGCGCGCAATCACCAAAGCAAATGTTTACCAGGCTCGGTACTCCGAGCCCTGTGCCTCACTCGGTTACTTCCAAGCCACGCATCCAACAAAGCGATTGAAATAGGAACAGTTTGAAGCTACGTTACAAGAAACATACTTCGGCAAAGAGACAGTTGCGGTGTTTGCAATTGACTCGCCCAGGCTAGCGGACTAGATCATAGAACCAATAGGTACGTGTAATGACAAAACAGTATTTTGTTGTTAGTCCACGACTTTGTCCGTAGGGAAAATGCAAAAATATTTTAAGATATTTTTTTTCGGACTTCACTTTTATGAATAAGTTCTTAATGCGTAAGTAGATATTTTTGATTTAATGTTTATTACTATAACCGACATGAGAAGTGTTGAATCCATTCGTCACATATTTATGTTAATTATAATATAATATAATAATTAGTTACAAATCACATACTATGACACCAAAAGAGTTTAATATTATGTGTACAATCACGCATCGTGCATTTATAAGTATGTAATATAATTGGCAACAAGATGAATTTTAACATAAACCTAGTTGCAAAATGATTAATTGAAACCTGTCTGTTCTAAAAATTTAACAAAATTTACGTAAAATTTGTTACCAAATTTAAAAGGGGACCATCACATCACGCGCCACCTTGTTTATATCACATTTTCCATCGAGCAGACTTTATTTTATTATTTCAATACGTAACAGCGCTTCCAAGCCGAGCTGAAACAAATTTCAAACCACGCTTAAGCTTATCCATTTCGCATTTACAACTTTAAAGCACTACGACAGAGCTGACTTTCGTTTGTATTTCCCTTGATTTTAGGTGAGATCGTCATTCATATAGGGCTAACCTTATATTCCTCGAAGAATGGTTGGTAAATTTTCAATACTCACTTTATTAGAGGCAAGGGCGGAAGGAGGGCGAACGAAACGGCTTTTATTAGATTTTCTAGAAACGTGAGTAAGTAGGTGTGTACCTACCTATAGCGAATTGGAAGTCTGTGTCCGACACCTCGATATTGATATTTTGGTAAAATGTAAACGACACTGACGCGGTGTTCATATATACATATATATGTATAACATAAATCTTTATTCTACTATAATATAGTAAATGCGAGATATGGGATGGGATATTAGTACCTATGTTGATTTTTTGTACTATTCTGTTATTAAAAAATAGGATACCGAAGCATGTTACGTTTTACATTATTTTGTGTACACAAATAAATAATAAAATACTAGAATTAAAAATACTTATTCTAGTTTTTTTTACCAATTTGTTAGTTAGATAGTTTTTATTATTTAGATAGTTGAAGTCAAAAATAAGGTACCTATAGGTACATTTTTTTTTCATGGGGTAGGTTTTTTAAATCGTTTAACACATAAATCCACGCGGACGTTTCGCATGCATAAGCTAGTATGAAATAATTATTGAATATTTTTGCCTTAACTGACCCAAACACGTAGTAGGTATATAATCTGAGCCCAAACTATTGGACTAGAGGTAATTATAGAGCTTAATTACTCACTTGACTTCGCTAGATGTCGGGTTCGATTCCCACCAAAACGGCCACGCCAAAAATTAACGTAACGCAAGGTTTGTGTTCAACTTGTCTGGGGTTTTGGTACGATTACAATAACATACTGAATATCAAAACTTTATTTTAAATTTAAATTGTATGCAACCATGCCACTTACTCCTCCTCGTAGCGGTTGTATTCTCTTGGTTCTCCTCCTGTTCTCCTCTAAGAAAATTTATAAATGTGACATCTCTTAAGCGATGAATGAAGTTCGTAGACAATTTGAAGATACTGTCGTAGGTTAGTTACTCTGGTTTACACTAGATGGCTTTAGTATATCAAAAATATATCTTAATTTACAGTAATTCAATAAAGTACAAAAAAAATTGTAATACAGAGAAAAAAACAAAATAAATTACAGTAAAGATTATATGGGACATTCCATCTACACACATACTCTTAGAGTAGGTACCTTATATTCTATTCGCATACTTTCAGCAGCACTCAATGACAGCCATAGACGTAAACCCATACAATTCAAATATATCATCATAATAATATCATCAATAATAGGTATATTATCTACTCTTGAGATAAAAGCCACGTAATCTCATAAAATCTATGAGTAATCTAAGGCACCCTGAAATTTAATTGAATGTCTTAAAAAGACTTGTATCCCAAGACGTAAAATCGTTTATCGACGAAGTTCTCTCCTTCCTAACTATGGCAATCAATCTTCTTCGAGGACTATATTTTTGCCAGTGTCAAGTGCTAGAGAATTATAAAATTTCTATTTTTTTTTAGTTTGAACGTAGAGTTTGTATTATTCAAATGCCTTATGTCGACATTTAGTTACTTCCTCTACGGTCGACATGGATCTAAGCAAGACAAAGCTCATAATTATATTTAATAGAAAAGTTTTTTAAGTCAGTGAAAGTTATTTCATTCGATTTAATTTCAGGTTGTCTGAGATATTATTATATCTGCAGTTAAAAAACTTGTCCATATAATAAACATACATAAAAAGTTGAAGGAATTCCAAATAACCTATCCAAATTCCAAACCAATCTCTCGCAATATTAACTAAAGCCCACTAACGCTATTCAGTCTACGCTGCCGCGCTGTGACTAAACTGACTAACTCTAAGAATAAACACAAAGCTCTCGCTTGCGTAAGCGAGAGCTAAGTCCTTATTCTGAGGACTAGCTAAACCTTAGAATAAGGACTTATGTTAACCGTAGCGAGTGGTTATGTACTCTGTGGACCAAACCAAAATTGTAGATAATCCAAAAACATACCAAAATGTATTTGAGGTTATGTTTCGTTGATTGTGTGATGTGATGTGTCAAAGTCGTCAAAGTTCCAGATTATTAAATAAATAATTTGCTGATTAGCTTTCCCTACGATAATGCAAATTAAAATATTATAACCAAAAGAAGCTGAAACAATGGCAGTGGTGATAGAGACAACTCTCGGCGATATTACCGTCGATCTTTACCTGGAGCAGCGACCCGTAACATGTTTAAACTTTTTGAAGCTATGCAAAATGAAATATTACAATTTCAACCTGTTTCATACCATAAGAAGTGGTTTTATAGCGCAAACTGGAGACCCTACAGGAGAGGGCTCAGGAGGCCAGTCTATATTTGGGGTATTAGAGGGCCGTGATAAACGATTTTTCTCGGGTGAAAAGATGCCGAAAATCCGCCACACCGACACCGGATTGCTATCAATGGTATGTACTGGGGACATGATGGTTGGTTCTCAGTTTTTCTTGACTCTTGGCCCAGACTTAGACTCCTTAGACGGGGTACATTGTGTCATTGGAGAAGTTACTGAAGGCCATGAAATACTGAGGAAACTGAATGATGTCATATGCGATGAAACCCATCGACCTTATCAGGATGTAAGAATAACACACATAGTTGTATTAGAAGATCCATTTAACGATCCTACAGGTCTAAGAGCACCCTCAAGATCCCCTTCCCCAAGTGCTGAGCGCTTAAAAGGAGGTCGGATTGCTCCTGACGAGGAGCTTGATGAAACACAGGGTAAGAGTGCAGCAGAGGTCCAAGAAATCATTGAAGAAAAGGAGGCTAAAGCCAGAGCTACAATTTTGGAGATTGTTGGAGACTTGCCGGATGCTGATATTGCTCCCCCTGAGAATGTACTATTCGTTTGCAAACTCAACCCTGTAACAACTGATGAAGACTTGGAAATTATTTTCAGTAGGTTTGGTCAAATTGTTAGCTGTGAAGTAATTAGAGATAAAAAGACTGGTGATTCATTGCAGTATGCATTTATAGAATTTGATGATAAAAAATCATGTGAAAATGCTTACTTTAAGATGGACAATGTCTTAATAGATGATAGACGTATACATGTGGACTTCTCCCAGTCTGTATCTAAAATGAAATGGTTGGGTAAAGGTAGAGGAGTAAAATATTTCAATGATGATGATTCCAAAGACAACCAGAATGATAACTATACATTTAAGCATTCAAGAAGCCAGGAAAGAGACAGAAAACAAAGAAATGCCAGAGAACATAGAAACAATAAAGAATATAGAAGTGACAATGAATACAAGAATAAGAGGGAAGCTAGAATTGACAGAGAAAATAAGAATGACAGAGAAATTAAGAAAGGCAGGGAACATAAAAATGACGGCCATCATAAAAAAGAAAGAGATTATAAAGTGGAAAGACATAATTATACCAAGATTTATGAGAGTAAGGAGATTAATAGAGAAGACAGGCATAACGCTAGAGAACGAAACATTGAATCAGAGTCAAGCAGAAAAGGCAGACCAAGAAGTAGAAGTAGATCTGGACTGGAAAAACAAAATGATCAAAATTCAAAAAAATCCAGTAATTATTCTCATAACTTACAAAATAATCAAATGATAAACAATGACTATATTGAGAAAGATAGTACAAATAAATATAATAGTAATAAAGGTGTAGAAAATAATAGCTTTGGTAAATCTAGATCCAGTTTATCCAATACAAGGAGTTCAAGGTCTGATACTGATAGATCATCATCTAGAAGAAACAGAATAGATTTGCCCATAAGAGATGATAGAGAAAAATATGAAAGACATAAAGATCAAGATGAACAAATTAAACAAAAAACAAACAAACACATGAGTAACACAAGAAAACATGAACGAGAATCACATAAGAATAAAGTGGAACCTCGCACTCCTTCTCCTAAGACAAAAGAAAAGAATGAGAGAAGTAGTGCAAAAAGAAAACTGAAAGGAGAAAAAACAAACAAAAACAAATTGAGTTCTAAAAAGAAACGCAAACCATCTACTTCCAGTTCAGAAAGTAATTCTTCAGATTCAAGCTCATCTAGCACTGATTCAACATCTTCTAGTGATTCCGATAGGAAAAAAAAAAGTATAAGAAGAAGAAAGAAAAGACACTCTTCATCAAGCAGTAGTACCAGTAGTTCTAGTTCAAGTACCTCATCCAGTAGCTCTGACAGCAGTAGCTCAAGTTCTAGTTCAGACAGCGATTCCAGTGAGAAAACTAAAAAAAAGACAAAGAAGGTTGTGAACAAATCAAAAAAGAAATTATAGGACCAACCTCTCACAAGTAAAGAAACTTGTGACTTATGACAAGACTTATATTGACCACTTGGAATGAACTATGGTATAAGAGTGCAAGATTTGGAATGTTTAGTTAATTAGCTTCTATAACTATGTCCGTGTATAAATAGCATGTTACCTTAGTTTAAAAACTATCTTCTGTGAAGTCCAGTTTTTAATATGTCTCCTTACCAAATTTCATCTAAACCTGAACAGTTCTATGTTTGGCATAACAAGCCTCCAAACACAAACTATGGCTTAAATATAAGTAGTATGATATTGGTGCTAATTCTATTGTACAAAATCATAAAACTGACTTGACAGGACTACACATATTGGTATCCTTATTTAAACCCACCCATAAGAAAGGGATAGCAAAACTTTTAGTCCTGTGAAATTTGGTTAGTTTTAATGATTTTGTGCAACAGAAGCGCCACCATTGGACAAATAAAAAAGGACGAAGTACTAAAGATAGCTATAGATTATAATATATAGATTATAAATAGCTATAGATAGCTATATTAGATAGACTGTGTGTGTGTATGCACTGTACATTTCTCTAACATCGCCCTCTAATGTTCCGTTAAATAATTTTAATATTATATGCTTTGATTATATATCATATGTACACTTTAATTAAATATATTGTAGCAACATTAGTCCGTTTTAACATATTTTGTTATAACACTGATTGATGATATTGCACTGATTACATTTCTCAGTTTTTGAAAATAAGTAGTAGGTTGAAAGTATACAGTATGATAAGCTATTTTATAAGTTCGTCACACAAGGCTTGATATTTATATAATATTATGGAAGTAATTTTTCATAAACATGTTCACAAAACGCAGTATTGTTGATGTTCATAATAAAATAAATTATGTTGTCTTGTATAGGAATCAGGATATAAAATGCCTTGAAAAATGCCCTCAATTTGGAAAAGGACATATTATTAAGTGCTTACAATACATTGATATTTAATTAAAGGTTGAAAATAATATACTCTTACTTGCTATTTTATTTTGATAACTAGACAGACTATTGCCAGACAGTGGCACACAAGCATACGGCCCACCTGATGGTAGCAGTCACCGTAGCCTATAGCCGCTAGCAATACTAGGGGTATCACTAACGGGTTGCCAACCATGTTGATGAGGACTCACTGTGCTAGCACCATTACTACTAGCCCAGTGTATCCTCGTGGAGCACTGGCAACCTTACTTACCGCAGAAACACAACACTACATCAGGAAGTGTTATTTCACTGCGGTCTTCTTTAAGGTGGAGGTACAGTCCCCAGTCGGGCGGCTCCAATTTAAATGGGAAATCCCAAATCGCCTTACCTCTCTTATATATAGAGATTTATATTTAAATATCAGTCGCTCGGTATCAAATTATCCAAGTACTGCAAGCTCTGCTTAGTTAGGGCGAGATGGCGCAGTGGGATCATTCTCGAAGTCAGAGTAGCTACCTATAATCTCAGATAAGGCTATAATTCTATATATTTTTTGCCATAACAACAAATTAATATTTTCTTTTCTTTGGGCTACTATATTACTTCGAGGTACTATTTTAGCAACTAACATCTTTAAATCATCGTATCTAAGTATATTACCTAAAGATTACCTACATGGTACTTAGGTATATTGACTTGGAAGGTAATAAATAAAATAGGTTTAACTGACTCAATGATATTATAAAAAGCTGATCTGACTAAAGTAAGGTAATCCTGGAAAACTTTACCATGTTTACAAAACAAGAAGATACGATGAAGATGTCACAGTTTCAAATGTAGTTATAGGTAACAGGACGTGGTCAGTCCAGCCGCCAGAATGTTCCATAACGTGGTGCTATTGTGTACTAATAAAGTGTCTGAACGAGAAGATGAGTCTCGTTAGACGGTCCATTGTGTATCTTCTATACCTATATTCTTCATCAACATGCATTGTAGGTATATTTGTTTTGTACACTTATCGTTCTATCTAAATCGGGCTTTATTATAGTTCATAGGTACCGAAATAAATGATGAGGTAGGTTTTTAATTAGAGGAACTATTGATGTGACGTAAAGACCCTTCACTATTCATGGACATAGGATATAAGACAGTAAATTGTGCGGCGTGGAAACAACCTTCGTTCGACCTATGGGCTATGGTATGGAATGGAAGCATCAAGTTAAATCTAGGACATGTTTAATGTCACGTAATTAATAAGCAACGACGCCGCCGCTGTCCCGCCTCATCTTCCACGTAGTAGTCGCAATAACACCCATATTTTATGTAGGCCTTGTTTAGCTTAGCATCCTCAGACGTCAGCAAAGCAGAGGCGGACTGGAAGTATGGAACCAAATTTATTAAAAACGTGTTAAATGTTTAGGTAGGTAAATAATTTATATTACCTATCCTGTCACATTGTTTATGTTTTAAACAATAAAAAAAACTAAATAGGAGGTTTGGTTCTGCGTTTGCCTATCTCCGTCTGCCTATAGGTAACCATTAATTAGCTAGGTGAATACGAGGTCTACACGATGGATTGTCATATTGTAAAATAAAAATCCCTAAATTGAATAGAATAAAAAAAAAGCTGTATTATGTATATATTATGGATTTAATGTTCCACATAAAAAGGATTAGGTAAATGAAAAAAGTATGTACAAAAATGTTGAGACTCAATTTTGCGTTCACTGCCGAGTTCAACCCTGACCAATTCACTGCGCATGTCGCGAATTTATCGACAGGAGCAATGGGTTTTCTCTCCAGCTTAGACTGTGCAAACTGGCACTCGCTCCCTGAGTACGGTCACCTCACAGTCGTATCCGGTGTTCCTCTGGACCATTCTAAAATTACCCTTGTTAATTTTTAACGAATTAATACCACTGTCTGACAATCCACAATCATGTTACTCCCTTATTTGACCGCGACATTCGCGGTACTTTTCATATGTGACGCTGTGCCAACGCCTACCAATAGTAAAGGTAAGTATTTATTTAGTCATACTTAAATTATGTCCTTCAACGCTTTTACGATTAATTTAAAGTCTTTCTATTTCTTTATTGCGTTTTTTTGTGTTTGGTGTTTTTGTTATCGATCACGCAGCTGAGACGGGCGACGAGCGGCTCTATACATTTTTAGCAACAGGTGGCAGCGCTGCCGGCCGCGGCGCATATACCTTTCACAGGGACAACAGTGACCTTTTTCCATACAATAGTCTATAAATAGATTCAGGCATTGATTTTGCTGGATATCCCGATCCCGGAGATACTATTCATGAAGACTTTATATAAGGCAGAATCTTTGATTAGATTTATAATGTAATCAAAGGGCGGGATGTTCCACAGTGTGGTTTATTTATACGAGTTTATGCTCAAGTATAATACTTGAGTATGATAATAGCGATTTGTTTTATTCGTAAATACGACATCGAATAATTTTCACATTTATTTTGGAACTGCAGGGAACAAACACGCATACCTTCCTTCCTTACATATATCGAACTGACACACCTTTTGTACCCTTTCTTTAGCAAGTTAAACTGACGATTGGTAGGTGTCTACCGGGAATCTTTGAACATGTGTATTGGTAACCCGGTCATATTTGATGGTGTCGTTTCACTCGTTTCGTATCCTTCCAGCTTCCTTAGGTACCCAACGCATCGTATGAGCACTTTCCATCGATCGTCGTTCATCGTCAGAGTTGCTTACATTTACATAAATACTGTTAAAATAACTACAACTATATCAAAACATAATTCATTAAAGTACCAAATGTATTCTGAGTAGATATAACGTCTAGTCTATTTGGAATATTAACTCGAAAATATCCGAGAACTACATGTAGCCCTACCAGCCCTACTAATATAATAGGTAGGTACACTAGGACCTATACTTAGGTATAATTACTTAGAGATAGGTTCTATTTCTAGCTAAAGATGTATAGGTATTGAGGTATTGTTATTGAATCGCTGAACCACATTGCTCTACCCACACAGACTGAATCACAGAAGCTATTTGGTCATTCCTAGGTCTATTCAACTATTTATATTACGGTCTATTGATAATACGGTCTTTTCGAAAGCCAATTCATATTGATTCACCGAATTCGACTCTCAATTCGTGTAGTTCATCTGTAAATCTATGAATTCCATTTTGAAATGTAGGTATCTAATTCTAATATGGCCTGTCTTAGTGGATTTATGTGTAACTTATATACTACAACTACTGACCCACAATTTTTAGATGGCGGTACCATCGGCGAGCTCCCAGAAAACTGGGATCAGACAAAGGACGATACTCAGTCACTGTTCTTGAATAAAAGTGACAAAAATGATTTGGAGCCGTATCCTCTGGCTCTCAGCGAAGAAGGTATACATACGATTATATATAAGTATCACAGGAATGTAATTACTTACAATCGTCACTTTGAATGTATTTTTAATATTTGCCTTTTCTTCATAGGTAATGCTGAAGGCTATGAGCCGGGAGTAGAACAGCGATTCGATACTCCACAATCCAACGGAGAATTAGAGAATCTGATCATGAGGCCCGAGCTGTACGGTGAACCTCCAGCAATGGAAGGTTTATCTTCGGGTTACGACACCCGACGACGTAAGCGAGGAAGTGGCAAAGTGGGTGGAGCTGGAGCAGCCACTAAGGTTGCAACTAAGCCCGGTTCCGGAAAGAAGAATCTTAAGTAATTTCAATAATTCTCACCTCTCTTTAGTTTCGTCGTGTATTTCAAAAAATTATTAGCCTTTTATGATTCTAGGCCCGATGACCATGATGCTCCCTCAGCGGTCGGCATGATCACGCACGACCACGACGTGCATCGCAGCAAGCGCGGAAGTGGCATGAAAGTTGGTAGTGCTGCAACCTCAGCTAAAACAGCCACAAAGAACTCCGGTGGCAATAAAAAGAACTTCAGGTTAAATCTAAGCTATCTACCATAATAATCTTGTTCCTAACATGCATGTCCGCTTATCTTCTGTATCATTTCTTTAGGCCTATCTCAGAACGACGCAAACGTGACTCTGGACTCAGCGCTGCAGATGTTCGAGCTTTACTGAATTTATGGGAAGCTCAAGAACGTAGGAAACAGGAATGGAACGCTAATCAATGGGCAGCCAATAACTACTACGGACATGTTAACACAGAGGAAGACCAGCCCGAAGTTGACGAAAATGGAGATATCTGGTACAACGAGCCTGTCGTTATTGGATCACGAGAGCGCGACTATCCGCACCACTCATACTTTTCAGAACAGAATCGCATGGCCCTTGCCCACGGCTACCCTGACATGTACCAAGTGGATCCTACTGAATTAGCTCAAAGGTACGAGGAGGTTCGTCGCAAGAGGCAATATGCCAACAAGATGAAACGCTTCATGGTGGCAAGGAAGCGATCAGATGGCATGATGCATCAAAATAACTACCGACCCAGAGATGACCTTTACACCCTTGCTGAGCTCCTGCGCTCTGCCCCTAGAGTCCAGGAGCAAGACATTCCTGTCTATCGACGACTGATACTTTAAAGAGGTCTCTTGAAATTGGTGCCCATCCGAAACGACCTGTGAGCCACTTGTGACTCCTGATACCTTGTGGCTATGACAAGTTTATCGGATGGAAGAAAGTATTCGTAAAATTTGGGGCGAGAGATTATCGCGCATTTATTTCGCAGTGTAGCGGATACCTTACAGTTTTAGACTTAGGGAATAGTATAATTCTTGCGAACGAATACTAAATGGTTTTCATCTTTCTATGGAATGGCCTAAAGGAAATAAATTAGGTTTTAATTCACAAAAAATAAATTTATAAATATTAATTTTTGTATGCTAATTTCTTCTGATTCTTATTGGTATTTTCTTTCTACCTCATTTCATTGCATATCTATTTTAACCAAAGTATTTCCACGTTTTCCTATACATGTCTCTAAATAATAGCAAGAATTTCGGTGAAGTTAAACTTCACGTTTATTAAAGAATATATATAGATATTATGTGTAAATGATAAACTTGCTGTATTAAATTAGTATTATTCAGTAATGGTGTTTTATTTACCTACATCCTTCTAGTAGGTATTAAGTATTTATTAAATACTTTTTGTCTGTTATGAATATTCATCTGGTCGATGAAAGAAAACGTCGTATTTTTTTTGTTATTACAATCTTGTCAAAATAGTGTATTTAGAAACGATCCGAAACGATTTAGAAGTTTGTGAAAAACAATGGAAAGACCTCAATATTCTAAAGTATTGTAAATACATTTAAGCTAAACTGGATATTCATAAGCTAATATGAATGAGAAAAGTGCCAATAGTTTAATAAGTGAAAAGAGTTCCAAAGCAGTAACTCAGAGAGACGTCGCCGTAGAAACCAGTAATAGCATCACCCAATTTGAAGATGGCGGTACATCGCGGTCGACGTATGAATATCTTTTTTGGTTGTTAAGTTACACAAAAATGTTCATAGCACGTTTAGCCAAAGACATGTTTATGTCAATGTTGCGTTATATTTATCCTGATCGAGCGTTACCTGATCACATAGAGGATCTAATGCGTGTTCAAAAAGCTATACATAGCGAACGCGAATCGCACACATCTACCTACAGCAGGTTCAATTTGATGAAGCATCCGTATAACACATGCGTCGCCAAACACTCTAAGCAAACAATTTCGTTAGTTCCAGAGAGTACGGCCGGGCCAACACCGTACAGCTATCAGTGAAACATATCTACAAAGCATTTAAGTCATATATTCTTTCCAGTGAAGATGACATCGGATTGCAATGTCCACCTCCAAAAGATTACACATACGGCGTAATAGACAGGGAGCCAATGTTCGTTATTGTGGACTCGAGCTGCGTTAGTAATCCAAGCTCTAGAGAACTTCTTATCGATACCAAAAATCATAACAAAGATAAAATTATGAAAAAGTACTTCAACAGAAACGCTATCACGACCGAGATGCCGTCCACTAGTAAGGATCATATGAACATGTTCATGCCCCCGCAGCTCAGGGAGTCAGAGTCCAGAGAGGAAATGCAAATGATCGACATTAACCTGCAAAGTGAAAATGAACTATCTTTGGAAGAAAATGAGGACGACGGCGAATCGATAGTTATATCATATTTAAGAAATAAAGATGCTTTTTCGGATCTGGAAGGTACGCTTTTATCAACGAAAAAGAAATCTTCACTTCTTGAGAGCGTGCCGAAGATGGAAACGATTTTAGAAGGCCAACAATTTTCTATATTCCTTAATTCATCAAACACAGAATCCCTTACTGAATCTCATTCAAATAAAACAGAAGAAAATGGGGAAGATTGACTTTTATTGTTCAATGATCCTACTTTCTTTTCAATTAATAAAATTCAGTCCTTATGTATTTTTGTTTATTTTTATTATTTTGTAGCACCTATCTTTTAAGCATTATGCCATACGGTCCTCTTCGGCTCTTACTCAAAATTACATCGGTGCGGTCCTTAGATTACAAGCAATTTATGGTCGTTAGGTTTTTAGTTTTCACACACCACTACACAGTACACTAAACACGCTTATAAGTAGATCGTAGAACACTAGTTTCTTGTCAGTTCTATTCAGTTTTTTCATGGTAAGCCAGTGGAAAATTTGAGGGCCGGCAATGCGTAAATAATACCCCTGGCCGTGGTGTTGCAAGCATCTACAGACTACGAGGGTAACCACTTACCATCAGGCGGGCCGTATATTTGTTTGCTATCTAAGTGGTACTCATATTTTTTTGTAAGCATCCATAAATGCCTTATTAGGGCCCAAACTTTTCATTTTCATTTCATAGTGTTAGCATGCATAGTAATTAGCGGTTTTAAAAAAAAAAAAAAAAAAAATATATATGTGCAGAATTGTCGGAGTCCTCGTTGGATGTATACGTACCGTCGTTTCCTGGCTCGCCTAGATCGTTCCAATGGATCTCAGGTTCAGACACATCTGATCAGAGTTCAGATGATGAAGACAGAGATCCCATTCTTCGAAAGTATACGGACTACCTCCACGAAGACAACACCTTCTTATTGGCAGCTGAGACCGGCAACGTTACCTTACTGGACATTTTAATAAGGTGATAAATATATTTTTGACATATGTATTCCAAATTATTTAAGACTTAGGTACCTACAATCTCCTTGGGTTCAGAAATCGTCAATACATAGTATTTGGTATTTGCTAGTAGTGACGAATGCACACATTTCTCAAGAATAGGCTGTAATATTTTTGCTGCCCTTACCTCTCTTCTACAGTTTTTTTATTAAATTTGATTGAAATCCTAAATCGCTAAAAGAAAATCTGCAGTAATTTGGTAAACCTGATGCGGATGGAAAATTATAATAATTTATTTCCACGACTATCGAAAATCTAAATAACTGACGTAGGCATTCATTCAATTTGTAGACAAGGTGCAAATATACAAGAAGTGGACCAACTAGGGCGGACCGCACTCCATCTGGCGGTATGTTCCGGTAGTCAGGATGCAGTCGTGATACTATTAAAAGCCGGTGTTCTTCCTAACGTAAAGGACCAAGTTGGGATGACCCCGCTCTCTCTCAGTTTGATGCGAAGGTACTCACCCACAAATATTAAAGATAAACATAATTAATATTATATTAGCCGAAGTGGCCTTGTGGTTGTACCGACGGCCTATTATCTGATGGGCCCACGTTCAAACCAATGAGTTTTTGTAAGTACAGTGATTAATCACACCAATACCATGAGCTTAAAATGAGAGGTCGAAATGGGATCTCCCGTGTGTTTTACCATTAAAATTGGAGGGCGGCTCCAATTTTAATGGTAAAACACACGGCTTTAACGGCTTACCACCTTACAGAAGACCGCTGTCAAATAACATTACATTGATGTAGTGTTGTTTCTGCGGCAGGTAAGTAAGGTTGCCAGTGGTCCACGAGGATACGCTGCGCTAGTAGTAATGCGGCTAGCACAGTGAGACATCATCAACAAAAGGGCCGGCAGCGAGTTAGTGATATTAGTTAGGGCTTAGTATTGCTAGTGGCTATAGGCTACAGAGACCGCTTACTATCAAGTGAGCCGCACCCTTCTGTACCAACATAGTTGTGTTAGGAAATCATTTTCATCTTTTGATATAAAATTTCGTAGTGCATGTGTTCGTAGTAGTAGGAGAAGATTCTCCTCCTAAACAGTTTGACCGAATTGGATTGGATTGGATATTTTATTTTCAGGTCTTCTAGGTAACCACCTAGAAGACCTGAACCTCATAGCAATAGTTGGAACTGATAATTTAAGCTGAGGAGAACCATTTCTTTTTATTCCTGCGCGGAATAAGTGGCTTTGAAAGCTATTTACAATGTTTGGAAATAAGAAAACTTTTGATTTCCAGGCCTTCATTAATAGTGACGAATCTGCTTTTTGATTACGGCGCCAAGCTTCTGCCACGAAATACACCAGTAGATACTGGCCTTTTCTTGCGTAAGTTTCAGTTTCTTCATTTGTTATTTATAATGCGCGCAGGCAAGATACAAATACAAAATAAGTTATGTTTTAATAATTAGGGGGATGAATCAAGGATCATTTTATAATTGCTAGGTACCTAGATAGATAATTTCATTATGTATATGACCACGGGTGCCTATACCTACTTATAATTAAGGCATTCAAGGTTATGGAGATCTAATCTAACTACATAATTATATACCTACCTATTATTTTATTCCTTGAAAATGCCTGTGGATACTGTAATCCAGGACTTAATAATGAATATAAACAAATTGATCCATTTCAAAATGTATTAGGTGATTGATTTTTTTTCTCCAATCTTTACACAGACAAACAAAACAAAATACAACACTGTATGTAGTTTAACACAAGAAAGAATGCATTATCAAGACTTTTCTTTTCAGAATTCGTAATGATGACAATACCAACTAACGAAGAAGAGCGAATACTCAGAGTTTTGGTTGAGAAAGGTGCACTTATCGATGACCCGGATGCTCCTGGGGGCCGCCAGGCGTTACACTTTGCAGCTATGAGCAACAACTGCAGTCTCATAGAAATTCTGGTAACCATGGGGGCTGATCTGTTCAATGTGAACCATAGAAATGAAACCCCCAAAGATGTTGCCTGGACTTTTGATTGCATGGAAGCATTTTCGCTTTTACAACGATTAGAAAATTACTAATTTAAACTATTAATAGATCGATAGTTAAACATATTATTTTTAATTACTATATTTATCTTAAATCAATAATAAATAATATTTATAGTGTACTTATAATTAGTAATAAGAAATTGGCCAAGTGCGAGTTGGACTCGCACACAGAGGGTTCCGTAGTAAAAACAAATAAGGTTAAAGGACAACTTAACTTTGCCGTTCGGTCCCTAGCTAGACACGGCCAATTGCACCAATCGCAAATAAGTTTGTAATTTGTAATAGAAGATTCGCTCTACTTTTTTAAATATAGCAATACAAACTCTATGAGCATTTCAAGTCTCGCGGCGATTATTAAAAAAAATCTAGTAGGAGAGCCCTCTTTTATTTTCTTGTATTATTTATAGTTTAATTTGTCGTTATAGATATAAGTTGTACGTAGTATATTAACTACTCTGAGATATAGGCAACCATAAACATAAAATAAGCATCATTCAGTACATCCAGTACATGATTTTACCTCGTTTTTACCTGCATACCCAAGATATTATATTATGTAAAAAGGTGTGCATACCCGTGTCAATCATGTTTTTATTCAGAATCATTTATTCAGTTTAGACCTTAATGAAGGTCTAAATCAAAAAGGAAAAAGAAGCCACCTGTGCCGGTAGCAGAAACATTGTCGACAACGTATTCGAAAACGTAACTCGCGAAATGTCAAAATTGATATATTAATTTTTAGTTCCACTTTTCACCGCCACAGCACTGTTCATTTTCCAATAAAAAAATAGTCGAAGGCGATACGATAACATTGTCGCAATTATTCATGCTAGCCCTACTGAGAAGAATCGGCAAGAAACTCAGTGCTCCTTAATTTTTTTTTCATGTTACAATTAGTAACAATCATGATATAACTTTAACTACGTAGTATATTACTACTCTGAGATATAACTAAATATTTTAATTACTCTATATTAGTGCTCAGAACGAAAAGACATTGTTCTCAAGCTTGCAAAAGTAAATACACAAGTTTAAAAAAACACTTCAGTTTCAAAGATGGCGGCCTTGTCGCAGTTGCTTTTCTTTGCCAAACAATACTGAGAAAATTGAGATAATTTAGTATTTTTACTTATCAATTAAGGATTTTAGGTAGTTCATAACAAATTAGATCAATTTAAACGTGCTAGTCATTTTGATAATGTGATAATAAGCCTACCGATGGCTTCGAATTTG
This sequence comes from Falcaria lacertinaria, assembly GCA_951449985.1. Classification (NCBI taxonomy): domain Eukaryota; kingdom Metazoa; phylum Arthropoda; class Insecta; order Lepidoptera; family Drepanidae; genus Falcaria; species Falcaria lacertinaria. The sequence goes on along the minus strand of OX602123.1, from coordinate 6,231,196 downwards.
CAAGACTCGCCTGGTCAGCAGACATTCGTGGAGGAGATAGATTATAATGAAATACAGGAATTATCGGTAAATATATGATGTTTTCGTAAATATATTGGATCGCACGTGATGGTGTAAGACTATTAAGTGTCGGTTCTCAACAGGTGGTTGGAAAAGGGGCTTTCGGTGTGGTATGGAAGGGTTTATGGCGGAACACATTTGTGGCGATAAAACACATCAATTCAGAGGCCGAGAAGCGAGAGTTTAGTATAGAAGTACGTCAGCTGTCTCGTGTGTCACACCCGAACATCGTGCGGCTGTATGGGGCCTGCACGAAGGGCGCCCACGTTTGCCTCGTCATGGAGTATGCAGAAGGCGGCTCGCTATACAACGTCCTACACAACCGCCCTAAGCCAAAGTACACTGCAGCTCACGCCATGAGTTGGGCCAGACAATGTGCTGAGGTATGCCACTCTGCCTAAGCTATCCTTTCTGAAGACAATTCATAACTTTTACTCTGTCCAATAGATACCATAAATTATTCTTGATCTTGCTCCATAAAACCAGTCCCAATCCTTCATCTCAAACTTAAAAACCTTTGAATAGTGATTTATCCATGCAAGTACCTAGATATATTTAAGTGCTTGAATTTACACTCCCCAACTGACCAAAAGACAATTTATTTATATGTGTAAAGACTACTAAATCTAGAAATTTTGACAATTATTTTAGAAATGGTACTTGTTGGTAAAACATACACAAGGTGTGCAGTTTATCTTCACTAATGATATTGAATAATTTGACATTGTATTTTTTCCAGGGTGTAGCATATCTGCATGCAATGAAACCAAAGCCGTTGATACACAGGGATTTAAAGCCACCAAATTTATTGCTAGTGGGTGGCGGTGTGAGACTTAAAATATGTGACTTTGGCACAGCAGCAGATAAAGCTACATACATGACTAATAATAAAGGAAGCGCTGCATGGATGGCACCAGAGGTGAGTTCTGAAGTGCTTATTGTTATAAAAAAAATGTGCACACAGCCTATCATTATCCACTATGATCTTATCTTTAAAGAAAATGATTGAAATTAAAAATAAAGTGTCACTGGTCTATTTAGCATATAATTATGATTGTATTTTCAGTTGTGGATTGGTGGATAATATTAGTAATGGTCTCTAGACAGAAAAATCTGATAATGTATTTATTAGAATTTTGTAACTTGTTTATTTTAGTTTTTGTATCTTCACACCTTCCCACTAGGTTCCCGAAGAGGTAGGCAGAGGTGTTACAACAACCACTTTCCACCCAATATTTTAGTTTTTGTATTTGTTTTAACCTTAGCTAGGGTATGAAAAGACTAAGGTTAGTTGTTTAAATATACCTCTAATATTAAAATGTTATGAGGTAATTATTTACAGAATGTACTTTTTCATTGCAGGTGTTTGAAGGCTCAACCTACACAGAAAAATGTGATGTTTTTTCATGGGGTATAATTCTATGGGAAGTGCTTTCCAGGAGGAAACCTTTTGAGGAAGGTGGTTCAGCATTTAGGATAATGTGGGCTGTTCACACAGGTAATGAAGATTATAAACAGGCCCCCTGTTTGTTGCATGTTAATGGATTAAGCTGTGTGAATGGACAGTGCCAATATTTTTATTAAGTTTACTTTTTTTCGATAATTACTTAAATATATGTGTAATTGTAAATAGATACATTTAAGTTATTTATGCTACAAATAGGGCTTATATTGTATGTTTGTACATGATAAATATGCTGACTTGTATGTATCCACCAACTATGTATATTTATAGAGTGACAAATTTGAATTGCAATATGTGAAACTAATTATAGTGGCGCAAAGTATATGGCAGTAACCTGCAACACTAGGGTCACACAAGTGCTCTGTAAACCTTTTTGGAAAAACTTGTAAGAACCACTTTCAGCCATTGCATATCTTGAGCATATTTGCAGAAGGCAGCTCCTCTGAAGCTGCACAGTGCAAGACCAGTTTCAATAGTAGTTTCTATCTATTGGGATGTCATGAACTACCAAACACCAATGGTTAAAGATACATTGGTAACATTGGAGAGCATGTTAAGGAATTCTGCGAAACACTTTGTCACAGAGAGGCAAAATCATTCCTAATATTCCAGGGTGCTTGGACACAACTAATAGCCAAAAACACTCATAAAGTGTCATAATTTGAAATTTCTTGTTACTATTGTAAGTAATAATCCATTATGTTTGGACATGAAGTCTTAGTGCATTATTGGGATTTACTTAAATATCAATAGGGCTTTACTAAAATTAGCTCTATTGTGTCCTTATGTGCAATTACTCATTTTCGGCTTAGCCATTGTATGGCTAATAAAATTGTAGGTCTTTTATGCATCGCTACCAATATTTTTTATTTGTTGTCAGTCTTGCAATATGGATTTCATATTTATTTTGCTTATATTTAAGATAGCTAATGCAATGTACTAATATAAAGGTGCATCTGCATGGATTAATGTGGCAGAATTTAAGAAAATATCAGTTTTCTCGGAGTTAAAACATAATACATATATCTTGGTATCAGAATAAAAATACATTCTGTTTCTGCACAGGTGCTATCCGAAGTGTATTTATACTGCACTATTTTAAATCCAGAGCAGTTGAGCAATAGCTTGACTCATTGAGCCCGTTTTAATGGTAACTTGTTTGCCAAATTCCAGGTCAGAGACCTAATCTAATAGAGGGCTGTCCCGAGCCAATAGAACAGTTGATGACACAATGTTGGCACAAGGTACCTGCGGAGAGACCCAGTATGGCGAAGGTAAGGTCTTTGTACTAAAAATAATATACTAGAAACTATTTTTAGAAGTTACTTGAAGGCATAAAAATTTCATATAATAGTAGTAGCAGCTGAAACTGTGTCTGCTGACTGTAGAGGTGCTGAACTACCCTCTTTATGGATGGGGTCCATTTTGACCACTTCAAGAGCCCAGTAAGGGTTTGTTTGATTTATTTGTGGCATTCCTCCAAATGTTTGTTTTCATCAGAAAATTTGGTGTGTGAATCTAGGAAGGGTATCACTATAATTAAGTTAAGAATATGTGTTTGTGGCTGAACCACAGCAATTTGGAGTTGGTCACTCAAAAACATTAGCAAGCAAAACTTGAAACACTTTCTGAACACTACTACTAATTACTACATTCTAAAGAATTATGATGATTCGTCATTGGATATTAGAGTTTACTTCAGTGTGGAGGTCGACGATGGAGGCAATCGACACAATAATAAACACGAACTTTTCGTGTTCCTAGCACTTTTTATCATCGGAAGATGTTAGGTTTCTCTGGGATTTTAAGCTCAACGCGGACGATGTCGTGGGCAGAAGCTAATGGATAATAAAGCTACCTAAACCACTATGCTGTACCCCCAAACATACATTAAAATTGTGCATATACAATTCAAGGCATACCTTGATAATGGGTATTTATTATGTCTTCAGAAAAAGAAGTATAATTATATTAATTTTATCAGGTGCCTGGCAGCTGTAGTATAATTTTCCTTAGTTGGGACCAGATGCGTGTGTGTCATGTTGGTAAATCATTTATTAATTAATTTATTTAACATTAATATTGCAGGTGGTGGAAATAATGCAAGCACTATGCAAGTTGTTCCCCGGTGCGGAAACGGCCATCAATTACGAGGACTGCGAGGAGGAGGACACCGAGTGCTCGGAGGACGAGTACATGACGTACGACACGCGAGACTCGCTCGACACCGACACCGAGCACTTGTCCCAAGTACACATCCCTACTGAGTACGGCGCTCCCCCCGCCCACACACCCCCGCACTCGCCCCGCCCCCGCAGCTTCGTCGAGACTCAAGTGAGTAAGCTCCAGACACTAATGGCCGCCGAGGCGATCCCTAAAACTGCAGCTTTACCCAAGGATGAGGAAACTCACAACAGAATAGGGGCAGTTAAAATACCGCAGCAATTCAAGCCGCCTGAGGCGTACTTGGAGGCTGGAAGATCGGCCATCACGATTAACAGAACGTCAAGTTCTCCGGTGCCTTCGGACCGAGCGTGCTTCCTCGAAGGCTCGCCACATGATTCCCTTCGCGTCGTCAAGAGCCCAGTCATTTTCAGCGAATCCTCCTCTCCTAGAAGACTGTCTCCGATAGCTAACTACAACATCGGCAATATGAACCCAAGACATATTGATATAGAGCAGTTCTGGAACAGGGAGAACGACAAACTGTCCACTAGAAGTCCTTCGGTGACCAGTAACTCTAACTCGCTGCGCAAGGAGGACTACAACCAGAACTACTGCGACCGGCTGAGCGCGGGGAACAGCCCCATGACGCCGGTCAAGGAGTACAATGGCAACATCTCGCCATCTCAAAGAGCGGTAGACCCGAGATTCCAAAAGCCTTTGCAAATAGAAGTGGACCCTGTAAGTCTAAAAATACTATAATAACCCCACCATGAATTATGACATCTGCGAGCTGAACAGAACATTTATTTTTGAACATTGGTTACTCATTGGTTGTGGTTTTATTAACTGTTATGTATATGTAATTAACTATTATGTATATTTAATTAACTAGTCATCATATATTTAAGAGCTAGGCTCTTGTCGGTGGAGCAATCGCCAAGCCGTTCTATCGTTAGCCATCTCTTTGACCTCTTGGTACGACATAACGTTAGCCTTCGTCTTTATCTGTTGCAGGTAACTTATCCTTGGCCTTCCTCTGCCACGCTTTCCTTCGATCTTTCCCTCTATGATATTTCGTATAAATGCGTCATGTCGTAACAAATGGCCCATCATTTTGCCCCTCCTATTTTCAATCGTACTTATAATCGTTCTTTTTTCTCCTACCTTCTTCAGAACGTCCTTTGTTGTTACCATTTCTGTCCAACTTATTCTCTCCATTCTCCTCCAGCACCACATTTCAAATGCTTCCAACCTTTCTCTGTCTCTTTGCGTCAGTGTCCACGTTTCACATCCATACAGTACGATACTCCATACGTATGTCTTGATAAGCCTTTTTTTAACTTTTCTATTCATACCAGATCCAAAAAGCCTTTTTTTTTTTTTTTTTTTTTTTTATTATTAAAAGCTTGTTTTGCTATTGCAATTCTGGCTTTAATATCGTGACTACATCTGGTAATTAACTAGTATGTATATTTAATTAACTATTATGTATATGTAATCACTATTATGTATATTTAATTAATTATTATGTATATTCAAAATTACTTTTCCAAGTATTTTCCTTCTTCTGTAGCTAATATTTGACGTCTTATTGTTTACTTTTGCCGTACATAGTGAACCGTTTTCAGAACGCGTGGGAGTTCGTGGATGTGCCCATCAACTTAGACGACTATGTGGAAGTGAGGAACTCGGCGGGCTTCGATAAGTTCTACACGCTGGGTGAGTTTTGCACGCTCAGTTCATTATTATTTTTTTATGTCGTCGCTTCCTCGAACGAGAACGCACACACCGCACGTCATGTTCTATATTAGAAATCCTTGAAATACGCCCTGAATGATTTAAATGTACAATTCTCTAAAATGGTTTTCATTGTACACAGAAATGCGTGTAAGAAGTTTGGTATGGTTACGTTCATTGATTGAATTTACGTTTAGTGAGGTTTTATGTGAAAACAAAACATTAAACGAATTTACGCCTGAAATTATAAATAATAATTCAAGAAGTCGCCTCATAAAGTCGTTAATCGCAAGCGATATTGAAGAGGCAGTCACGTTTCTCATAATACGGGTATATTTCTTGATATTCACAAATTATATCCTGTGATATTTTCCAGTTTAAATACAGTGTAATGTCTTCTCATTCATTAAATGGTTTATGCAAATTGTAATTGTAATTAGTTAGCTCACCGATTGTAACTTTTCTGTTTTTCTTATAGAACATTACATCTACTTACTATTACTAGGTGATTGTATTGATTGCTATAGGCTAGGTGAATACCACCGCAGTGCCAGCTATTCTGCCGTCTACCGTACCGTACACTACTGTGCTCCGATTTAAAGGACAATATTTTAAAGTCTTATCAACTAAGGTTTCTTGGTTACGAGCTTAGAGCAATATCACGTAGGACTTAACAATTAAAGGCTCTATGTGGAACTGCATCTATTGCATGCGTGGGCATGACAGTTACGATCAGGATAATTACTTGTTTATCTCGTCATTTCTATTCTATTATATTTAGCCGTTGCTATACGAAAATATATTAACCATGTCGAAATAGTTTAAAAACTCCGTCGAAAGTGAATTGCAGTTTCTTTTTCCTTTTTACGAACTAGTTAAATGTACAAAGTTTTTATAAGCTACTAGCGACCCGCCCCGGCTTCGCACGGCCAGCGTTAGCCATATAAGTTAAATACCTACAAAGACCAAATTAATAATACATATAAACCTCCCTCTTGAATCAGTCTATCTATTTAAAAAATCGCATCAAAATCCGTTCGTAGTTTTAAAGCTACATAGGGACTGACAGACAGCGAGAAGCGAATTTGTTTTATACTATGTAGTGACAATTTTAAAATGATGATGTCATTCAAATTAATGTTATTTTATTTCTGTTTATAATATGTAGTACCAACTTATACATATAGCTGTAATGAATGGTCTTGGCTCCACGGGTTCTTGAGATAAAAAATCTTGACAGACAGACAGACAGACAGACGGACAACAAAGTGATCCTATAAGGGTTCCTTTTTTTCTTTTAAGATACGGAACCCTGTAAATAACTTAAATTATATTTGTATTCGCTGTGTAGTGCATTTAATGGTTTGAAACGATATGAGAAATACGCGTCCAACATACACAAATATTTAATTCATAAAAAAAATATAGAATTGAAAAAGCTGAATTGACCCATTCCCTAAACTTTAAAGAGATGCAATAAGAACAAAGATCGCATCTCGAACCTCGTGGCAAATTACACACATTTAATAATACGCTTAAAGCGAGTAAGAATACTTTGATATAGAACAGAGACAAGATGTCGTCTATACTGGTAGCAATGCATCATGCCGCCGTGAGTAACCGCGTCGAAATTGCAGTCCTTTGCCAGGACACGACTGACTCACGCTCCACTAGCGTTTATTTATCGCTCTCTGCGTTTAGATGGGCGGCCTTTTTTCAAGTCAATAAACAAAGGGGTTTAAAGTTACCGGTTTTTTCCTGTTGTAGGTCAATTAATAATTTATTATGAACGCAAGTTCGTTGTAATTTCATATTAGGTTACTAACACAAACTTTTAGTCGTTTCACTTTATAAAGACATTATTTTTACAATTGCACTTTTGCATGGATTTTTATCCAGTTTACTTTTATTGATATTTATTTCCAATTAGTGCTTTTATGATATATACTATTATGTAATGGAGAAAATTATAGACAGTGCAGAAAATACGTGTGTGTATGTTTTGCAACCCAGCTTCGGAAATGTACTATTTCTGCCGTTGGAATAAATTGCAAACATGAGAGTCGCGCGGTGTTACATCAATATAAAGTGCAACAAATTAATTACAATTCGCAGTGTTATTAGTTCAGAGAAGGCCGCAGTCGTCGCTCATTTGACAGCAAATACGCACACTCAAATATCAAGCGCTTAGTCACCGCGACCGATGTACATCTTATAGTTGTTTAAAAATAAAATAAATCTGCTTCTGAAGCCAAAAAAAAATGTGCCCCTAAGTTTATTTCTTAAAAGGCTGTAACTGGCTTTATTGTTCATGTAGTTGTATCAATTCAAAGCTTATCGATTTTCTTTTGTTAACTTATGTGAATCATAAATCATATTCTGCGTGTTACACTAATCTTATTGTTTGGACTACATTTATTAACTAAAAGTACATCGTAGCTAATCTCCGATGCTGTAATTGATAAAACCCCGTATACCGTGTATACCAGGTACAGATAAATATTTAATCAATATCAAAGATCAATAGGCGCATGTAACGGATATATAAATATACTTAGGCATTGATTATATCGTAATCAAATATTTTTGAGTTTAATCTGTTAGTAACCAGTCCAAAAGGGGTCACATTTAATGCGAAATTTATAAAATTCAAATAAATGTTTCACTCTGGGAGATCTTTACAATCTCGCATCATGAATTAAATGTATTATTATGACTCAATATATTTGGCGCACTCGCTGTTTCCGTTCCGGTTATCCGGAAAACTGGATATTTCAAAATCTATCGACAGAGGGCACCTGTTGCGTCTTATCTTGCCGCCTAGTTAGAACCGAACCATGTGGGATATTATAATAAGAATTGATTATTTTCCCAAGCAGTCCGTAAACTTTGTATTCATTCTGAGAATAGGTAATAAAATATTGTGCAGTTATTGATCTCATCTCGCCGTAAATCATTGCTATTGTTATCATATTACCATTTTCTCAAAGATTGTTGGCTTTCCGAATTTAATAATGTAGCTTTACTTTGAAAATGAATTCGTAATGATGAAGACATCCGCTCCTTCACCGCGTGAACGCAGTCTTAGAAACAAATATATTGCTCTGTTTCATGGAAGTTACTTAGTTGATAGAATTTTAACACAACCAATGTTTTTTTTAGATAATTTACGCTATTTAATTAAAGAAACATGCTTCAATTCTTAGATTGTAGAACAATAATTCTGTTCAAGACAATATTGTAACGTGCGATTTATAGCTTTGTTCAGAGACACTATCCATTTTCCAATCGGCGATCTGTTTGCCTGTATATGTGCCACAATATTCTCAGAATTTCTAGAGGAAACGGCGTAAATTATTTCATAGCGCAGTGACGAAGATTAATTATAGTATAAGATAGGCAGCTATCATTCTGAGAAGTGATATTCCAAATCCAAATGCGAAGATCATAATAAACGCGGGTAGCGTTTGTAGCTTTATTACAAAAAAATAAGCTAACTAAGTTTGAAGATACGGCACGTTATATGAACACAAAAAGTAGGAAAACCTGCCTTAAATTTTCCTTATTGATGTTTCGTTTCTATTTTTACAAAACACAAAATATAAAGCTACGATGTTCTCCCATGGCAAAACATTTCCGAAACTATACAGTTTAAAACTACTAGAGAAAATAGTGCGTGTCGTGCGTAGCCGTTACTGTGACCTACATACTGAATGAATCATCAAAACAGATAGATAGCAAGCACTCCTGCTACCCATCTGTAAATTATTGAGCGATTCTTTTTACGTGCACTCTGTAGATGAGGCGTACATATGAGATGTGGTCCAGGTCGGTCCCGACATGAGTCACGCTTCTCGGAAGGGGCCGCGACTATTTTAGACTGTGTCCGCTTACCTTCTAGGAACCGGGTGGTGTGGGACCAACGACCGATCGCAACGGCAATGTATTGTTAGATCGCTAATGGGGCTGCTTCTCTACACCATCGGTTCCTCGTTTTATTCTCGACTGACTTGCATCTCGCTTCCAGGAAGTCGATTACATTTATAATCGGATTTGTCGTGGCTTTTTTGGTTACTGCGTGCGATATTTTAGATAACGTTTGCAGCTGCTTGTGATATATATCAGTACCGTGTGCTATTTAATTTGCTTCATATAAATTAAGAGGAAAGGCGGGTATTTCCCTTGACTATGTATGAGAGAGTTCGGTGAGCAGATATTTCCCAATAAAAAACATAGAAGTATTATATCAGCTTTTAGCATGTTGAAAGCTAAGCACTCACTGGTGTCTGTAATGTCACGGGTGTCGGCATTGATCTGCGTCCACGCAGATGGCTAGACGGATCGCCTTCTGTTTACCCGCCGCTTCCGGCTGTAAGCCATGGACACCGACTTCTCAGACGAACCAACAAATTATCACGGAAATATTATGATATTTAATGGAAAAATCTAAACGAAAACTGATATATTAAGATTGTGATAAATTTTTTTTTAAATGTTATGAGTATTAGTATTTCTCTGTAATAAGAAATACCTACGTTCTTCAAATATTTAGAACAGAAATTGTCTAGGAATCTACAGTAGAAAAATGACAAAAACTTTAAGCCAATTTCCTCGAAACTTGTTATATTTACAAGTTTCGAGGAAATTGGCTTAAAGCAGGATTTCCAAAAGTTAATAAAATGGTAATATGGCTCGTGCCCTGCGCTGAGCAGCCGGCGGACGTCAATGCGGTAAGAACTGTATCGCGGTAAAGTAAATAAGTCGTAATATTTTCATGGGTGCCGCTGCGGCGGGCACCTCGCCCGTTATGCGTTGCTCAAATAAACAAACGTGTTGATTTTTATACAGTAACGCCGGCTTCTTGAGCGGTGGCCGAACCGGCTACATCGGTTCTAGCCAGCGATCAAAATTTACCTTCGCACTTTAAAATTCTTGCTCCGATCTTGAAATAATACCACGGAAATAGTAGGCACGTGATCATTACCCAACCAACTTATTTGTGGTTAGTTACCACGTGGAGCTCATAAGCTTTAGCTCATTTAATTAGCAAAATATAATATTGTCTAAAAATAAATGTCCCCTCCCTTTCTACAAGCAGATGTCTGGCTATACTATCATTTTGTAACTTGTTTATACCTTAGTCTTATATCAATTTAATGATCAAAAGTGCAAAAAATATCTGTTTTGACTGATCTGCAAATAATTAATATCATCGAAATTATTTCCCCACCAGTGGCCGCCAGTTGGTCGCCAACTGAATTTCACAACCAAACCAATTATCAAACGCCAAAAAGAAAACAAAATCACTTATGTATGACCAGTAAACAAATGCGTTGTGTATGTTCAATAAACATTACGTTTATAATTTGTGAGTGCATCTAAAAATTCATTCACCTCGTATAATCCTGCAACGCTAAATTAAGCGAACGCATTTGTTGGGTGTCAACAAAAAGAAGCGCGTCGTGTACGCGTGAATCAGCGAGATACAATTAATCTAATTTAAGGTTATCGGGGAGGCATGGGTCGGGCTCGACGACGCACAGTCTCGCGCCTCCGCCGCCGGCGGCGCATCGGCCGTGCACTCTGATGCAACCGCGCACTTCGCTCGCTCGCATGCATCGCCCATACCGCGTCGCACGTGCTCCCTTCAAGGACGATTCTCATGTTATTGTGATTCAGTGAAATGCCTCAAACAGACTGTTCCCTCCAAGTTTCTATAAAGGTGCAACCAGATTACGATAAATTGCAACTATACGTAGACGTTTTCATGAGTGAGTATATTAATTTTAGGTAACTTGTTGTATATTTGTACATTTAAAGTTTCCTTGACAGTTATGAAAAAATCTTGTTTCCTAACGACCACCGCGTGGGTAAATAATAGTAAGAAAAAAATTGAACCTTAAAAAAATACTCAAATTATTCATAACATAAAACGACGGGTTGTTCTCATAGTACTCCAAAATATAAAGTAAGTTTTCTTTTTCTCCATGACAATATAAGATTATTCTCAAACTTCTCCAGCGTACTAGTTTATTTAAAGTAGTAATTATTTAATTATATAAGTTGTACATTAATTCCCAAACAACTCCACGAATTTATTTATTTGTCATAACATAAATTATTTTTTGTTTATGATGCATCCTTCTCCTGAAGATAGTGTACGTGCAGTCAGGTGGGAAAAGTTCTTATTGGTGGAATTTCCAAAAATACTGAAATATATATTTTTTATTTTTAACTGAAAGGCCAAATATTAATTTTCATGCGTTTAACTTCAAAATATCTTTAAAATTTAAGATTACAATCTTTCATCCCATATCACCCCTTTAGGCACCCCTAAAGGGGTGATATGGGATGAAAGTTACTTAAGAAAGTTACTCCAAAAAACCCTTCCGTAATGGATGCCTACGTCATAAAAGGTACATACTGTCAAAATTTCATGTCTAACCGCAGCCGTTGTGGCTGTTTGTTAGACATGAAATGTTGTCATGAGATGTCAGTCAGTCAGGTCCTCCTTTATATACATATACAGATAGACACTAATATATGAATATCGTGACTGGCTGTACCTCTTCGATATTTTATGGAGTAGAATTAAACTAAATAATATACAAATTAAAATCAAAGTTATTTCATTGTTTCCAATGGAGCAGTTTGGGAATTGTTGATAAACAACACTAGAGTACTTTGAGAATAATTTAAGCTACCTATAGAGTAGGATGCAACTTAAATGCAATATTTAATTTTGTGAAGAAGTTTGAGAATTAATCTATGGAATTCTTATCATTTTAAAACAAAAGAATAGATTAATATGATAATAAGCCAAAACGACCTATCTCTAAACTTATGGAAAGCTGTAGATGGTGAAAAGATTAAAGAAACCAACCTTATTATTCAAATCAAAAGGGAAAGGGATGTTTTGTCTATATTACTGTATTGAAGTTACTAGCCTGATGAACACTTGTTCATGTAAACATACCTAAGATAAAATAAAACTGTAAAGTCTGTCAACGCGGAAGTATACGACATCCCCATTTGCTTCCATCAATCAGTACAAAAATAACGTTGTGCTGGCGCTGCACTGGCGGTAAATTTAAAGCTAACAATCGGCGACAGTGAAATAATCGGTTGTCAAAGAGCAATGCCAAAAGATCTCTGGTAGCGACTATCATACACCGCCGAGTGACGTTTTCAGCGCGGCTATGAATCATAGGTATCATAGCTTATTATTTTATGGTCGCCATCAGCGCTCGTAGTCCGACGTAAACAATTCACGAGCTACTTCAGCCGCGATCCAGGTATACCACTGTTCCTTGGGGCTACTAATTCGTGATACTGTGATTTCGACCACTGACTTTACCGGTCATTTTCCATGTATTTAATATGGATCTCAATTATTATATACGATCTTCTATAAATATTACGACTAGTCCACATTATAGGCTTAGCTTATAAAACGAAGGTAGCTCAAACTATCATCAAAGTATCTATTGTAGTCGAGTCTCCTTGAGTTCTCCACATGCTTCTATGAATAATCTTTACTGTTAGAATGTTTAGTGCTCCGAGTAGTTTTTATAGTAAACACTTTTCTTCAAAGCATTACGTGCTCAGTTTTGTGAGGAGTATAAGATTGATAGCTGGTAATTAAGTAGTTAGGTACATTATATCGCTGTGCTAACTGACAATCAATCAGAAACTGACTAGAAAGTATCGGAGGTCGTGATAGCAAACGGATTAAAGACGTAAATAAGGCAGTGGTGAGACATTTTGCAGACGGCGCCTACAGTGATTCAGTCTGGAATACGATTGGCTTTATAGCTGCGGCGGTGGCGGCGGCTGCGGCGGCCCGGCCGGGCCGTTGGCATCGGCCGCGCGACATGACTAACCGCGCCCGCTCTACATACAATCAAAATATGTGACAAGTTTATTTCTATTCGGAACAACACATTCTGCCCCGCTCGATATATCCCGACTCAAAGTTGAACATCTGGTGATTTTTTCGACGACATAAAGTAGGTCGGGGCTCGCGCCTGCGTCACGCGCGTCCTGGCCGCGGCCGCACCGTGCGCTTACGTTTACGCGAAAACGCTACGCCGGTTCTCTATGACCTCGTGTCGTGTGTTAAAATCTGATTTGAGTTATGTATATAACTGTCGTAATCTGTCTAACTGGTCAAGATATCAATAAGCTTTTACTGGTGACGCATCTCAAAAACATTTTTGTTTTGTTGTTCAAGAACAAAGAAAACAATTCTAATAAAAAAAGAAAAGAAAAAAGAAGAAAGAGAACTGGAATCCATGTGTAATTAGTTTTTATGGACTTTTAATAATAATTAACCAGTTTTGATTGTATTTTTTATTAGAATTCATACGGCTAGCACTGTTAGTGCTAACCCTGGTATTATAGGACGTCATACAGTAACCACTTACCATCAGGCAGGCTGATATGCTTGTTTCCACTTCTAGTGTAAATATTAATAATTCTATAATACCTTTATACAGATATCAGTATCCTACAAATATTATATCAGCTCTGATATATAGGAATATCGACACAAAGTAAATCAAGCAGAGATTCTTGTCAATGAGAATCAATAAGCACTTTAAAATATAATTAGAATAAAAATATACAGTCAAACAATAATAATAATAATAACAATGGACAATATCTAAACGATTTATAGAAACAATGTACATAATGGTCGAAAAGTGTGTAGATAAGATGAACTAAAGTACACCGTTCGTAGGGGCTGCGGCGCGTGAGTCGCACACTGGTGCTCCGCTAAAATATCTGCGTGACTCACCGAGCGCGATTTCACAACGCTACCTTTGCCAATAGCTTTTGTATTACTTCCTATTGCTGCTACACATCCAATCACTGCGTATTGGAAGATTCCTTGAATCGCATTATTTTTTTTATCTGATTCTCCATTATATTACATGTCAGAGATAATTATTTCTGCCCAGAAAGCTTGTCATTCAATATAGGCAAATATAGGCCTTTTGTTTCATTCATTTTGTGAAAAATTTCACTTGTACACTCTATTGAAAAGAAATCATCATATAAAGGCAAGTAATAAAATAATATAGGTTATAGAATTATTACAGAGCTGAACTCACGCACTGAGAGTTCCGTACTAAATGACAAACTAGGTTAAATGACAACCTTAACTTTGCCGTTTGATCCTTGAATAGTAATTTCGTTTTTTTAGCGAATATAGCAATATAAACCTGTGAGCATTTCAAACGTCTACTTGTTTCTATTAAGTTTTTTTTGCTTAGGAGCCCTTCGGGTACGGAACCCTAAGGACGGTTTTGTATAATCTGTTTCAACACATAAATCAAATTAGAAATATGTATTTAAATCCTCCACTGAATTTGCTTACGTTCATAAACATGGCTGATACTTTCATAAATATGAGACCGAATTAAAAAGAAATTAACATCTAAAAATATTTGTTTAGTAACCACAAGACTGTTCTATAGACTGTGAGTAGCGTTGTTATATCATCTTTATTATGAGTGCCTTAACGAGCACGCCAGTTATAATTCTGTATCTAATCCACTTCCGACATGCTCGGCCGCCCACTCCCCGTAGTAACCAAACCACAACAACATTCTTCAACATGTCGAATTAGTTGAGCTACCCCAATCGCGAATTAAACCATTATATTTATTTCTTACAAGCACACAAGCTTTCAAGGTTACAAGACAACGGTGTCGATTTTGTTGTACAAAATCACGAAACTATTTTGACAGTACTAAAAAGTCTTGCTATTCCTTTCTCATGTGCGGGGACCGCAATACTTATAGTCCTATCAAAATAGTTTAGCATAGTGATTTTGTACAACAGAATCGACACTATTATGTGTATTATTTATATTTATAATATTTTATTAATTTGTCTTCATTGACAAACACAAAATTTATTTGTGCCTAACCAAATCCCATACTGGTATCCATTTATCTTTGTCATTTTTGTATAGTTTATCCTTTTGAATTCCTTTTTAGATTTTCATATAATAGCGACCAGCTAAATACTTAGTAATCCCCATAACGTCAAATCCATACTAATATTATAAATTTGAAAGTAGATGTTTGTTTGTTTGCTACCTTTTCACGACTAAATGGCTGAACGGATCGTAATGAAATTTGGCAATGAGATCTTTATCCAGAACCACGCGGGCGAAACCGCGGGTAAAAACTAGTAATAGTATATTAACATTGTCTAAGTGTATGTAGATTAACATGCTTAATATGATGAGGATATTCTTGAACAAGACTTCCGTACGTAAAAGTGAAACATTGATTTTCAATATCTATTGCACTCTGTAATAGTGGTAGTATCTATGCATTTTTAATACCACTAAGGTGGCAAACAAGTTGACAGCCTGCATGATGGTAAGCGGATGGTATGGACGCTTGCAACACCAGGGTTATCACTCGCGCGTTGCTGAAGCATTACATATTCTTTAACTTTATTACTCCATGTGTCTTATGTCTCCCACGTCCTGCATATATCTCGTGAATGTGTATCGGCAGGCAATTCTTTGATGTGATCTGGATACGATCACCTATATAGCACATTAACGTTGACTGACCCAGTTCTAGTTTCGCTGTGGAAGTTGGCACGAAATTGTAAACTGCCCTCTTTACTTTAGGCGCTAAATATCCAAATAATGTTCCGCCTGTTACCTATATCAAATCTTAAACAATTTAGTTCATCGTTCACTGGTACATCGCAATATTAATACCTTCCCGCCCTATTCCATATACCAAAAGCTGTTTAATTTTTGTGCAGTTGTGATAAATAAAGATGACATATGCGTGTTCTTTTAACTCTTTGTGAGTCACTAAATTCGTCTGATCCGATTCACGAGTATTATTGTCCTTTAGACGCTCAAACCGTACCGCAAGGACACCTAAATCTACCCGCCGGATATTTCCGTATCTTAGGTAACGAAAGTATCTTAGGTGAATCATAAGTTTTTAAAGTTAGATCGTAATTCCCTGTCACGAGCTCAGATTTATGTGGGCATTGTTTTTTTTTGTCTTTCTATGGATTATTTGGCACACACCGTCGAACACCACAGGCGTTAGTGATCTGGAATCACCTCCGTATAATAATATAATATCATAGATCTCAGAGACACCTTCGTAACATCATTCGAGATTGCACAAGTGCTAGTAAAATTTCAGAGTCTAAAACTGATTGTGCACAGACATTTCTTGTTTGTGATTAGTAGATATAAATCCCGTCACTAATAGAATAACTGTCGTGCCGCGGACAGTTTCCGAGAGATGTCTCCGTGACTGACGCAATCGGAGCGGTCTGCGCCGCGTCCCGACGCCAGATCGAAATCATATAAACGACGCCGATCAAAGAGAGCTTTCCTTCAAGTGCCAGATTTATGGTATTACCGAACTGTTCTAAAGCGTACGGTTCTCGTCAACGCTGCATTATGTGATTTTGTTGTTGAACAAAATCGCGTTTACTTTACTTCACGATGTCACAACAGCCCATGTGATCTTTACCTACATTACAGTAATAAATGTAGTACTTTATAGTATGGTGAGCCGTAGAGATCTTACTCGTTATGATTAAATAATATAGCTTAGTCCCACCGGGTAGCGTGTGTCATTAGATGCAAATAAATTATATATATCCCTATGGATATGAAATAAATCTATATCTATTTCAGTATCGAGAACATGCACATAATATACGTGGCGATAAATAAAGCCTTGATTATTAAAATAAGCATGATCGACTCTAATATAAGTATGATCAATAATACCCTAGTCCGTCCGTCTATCTCTGTCTACTAAGATAGACATAAGAACCTAAATCTATGATCCGGGATCGTTTTGATAAGACTTCAGCGGGTGCCAAAATTCATCTATTGTCGTTTCCCAGCCACCACGTGATTCTAATAATTATAAATGAATTATATTCTGTAAACAATGAAAAATGTACTTCAAGCCGTCGTGACCTTGTGGTTGAAGCAACGGCCTACCATCTGATGGGCCCAGGTTCAAATCCCGGTCTGTACCAATTAGTTATTCGAAGGTTAAAACAAGAGAGGTAGGGCGAATTGAGACCTCCCGAGGATTTTCTCAATAATCTTGGAGCCGTCCTACTGGGGACTGTACCTCCACCTTACAGAAGACCGCAGTGAAATACACTACTTTGATGTGTTGTGTTTCTATAGTAAGTAAGGTTACCAGTGCTCCACGTGGATACGCTGGGCTAGTAGTAATGTTGCTAGCACAGTCACCCCTCATCAACAACAGGGTTAGCCACTCGTTAGTAATACTAGCGGCTATACGCTACAGTGACTGTTTACCATAGGTGGGCCGTATGCCGTATGCTTGTGTGCCACCTTAGTAGTACAAAAAACTTCTTTTCCAATAGTTAATTTTCTGTTTGTGTTATTCTTATATTTGCACTCAGAATCTTCAATTCATGCCATCTACATCCCTATAATATAACGCATTTTTTCATTTCCTACCATCATTTTTATGTGCGTACTTACACACATAGTTTTATCGAAATGTATCCCATGGGTGTGTTAAGGTTGCTTCCTTGTTCTTTTTTAATAGTCTTCTATATATGTGTATAATGGTGTATACAGTTCTTGGTTCAAATTTTATGGTAATTCGAAGTTGGAAGTCGCAAATCTAGTGTATTAGTCACAAGTCGTGATTGTGGTGCCGCGGCGGATCCGTCAACGGCCCAGTCCATGTGTCCCGTACCTTGTCCGCGCCTCACGCTCGCTCGTTAATTATCACTTCTGGTACACAATTAGCCACCATGAGAATACTTGTTGCCGCTTCTTATAACTCCTAGAGGTCAGCCTATAAGTGAAGCTTACTTCATAAGGCTAATTTATTCTATATCCCATTGTGTGTGTGGGTGCTTTAGATTGCCTTTGACATTATGTGTGGTATGCGTGCACATTTTACGTTTGAACATTTTTTTGCTAAAGGATCTATCAGCTTTGTTAATACCTATATTATGAGGTGTAAGCTGTTAGGACTAGGATAAATGATTTTGAGGTGGTTGATAATTCCAAAGCTATGGTTAGTATTTTTACAAGAAAATTGTTTATTACTATTAAGCCCCAATAAGATACGACGCTCATAGACATCACAGAGTCCACCTCTGGTTCCAATTGTTCTATGTACTGAGAATGTAAGAATTTTATTTGAATTTTATTAAGACGCTACCAACATACCTAAGCTCCAAAATAGTCGCATAACAGAGGCATATCATACAAGAGCCAATTAAAGTCCACCCAAAAAACTTTTAGCTACAAAATGACATTCGTTGTGAAAATCTTAAAACAAATAGCTCGCTTTCCACTTCCGCCGTCAGTGAGATTTATGTGTTAGATTATTCTGAGCACTTTAGGAGTAGGTAGGGTACTACACTCCGGGTGTAATGAGGTATTAAAACGGCGGAGTTGGCACGGTGTACCGGTTACATTATTTACTAAGGGCACGCGCTGCACGCTCGCTCGATGACACTATGATGCTTGTTAGCTAATTATATTCAGAGCATTTGTTTATAAGACACAACTATATAGTATATTTTACGAGATTTTTCGCTGAAGTACTTACATGAAGTGTATTTCGATTCTAATGTAGTAAAAAGGTACAAAATTTTACAGTTTTGAAGGCTCCTTCAGAGGTTTCCAACAGTTTTCGAGTTATGTATATTTTCTATTTTCGGTCTTATATATCTCTATAGCAAATTACCTCAGTATCCATTATGATGTATGGGTTCGATGCCCTGCAACACTCATCTGCTCACATGCGTGCAATCCTAAGTTGGGGCGATTATTGTATTCATACCAATATTTTTAAACACAATAAATAAGTTAAGACTCAATCAAATTAAAAAATATATTTAACAAATTATACTTGACTGCTACTGGCTTGCGCCGTAGACTTTATATTTTTCTCCAGATCCTTTATACATGAGATGGGGCTTGGAAATGTCTCAAATAGTGGGAAAGCCACGAAAATATTAAACTGAATACGTTAAATTTAGACCAAACAAAAGTCATTAGGTCTTCCCGAATTTGTACCTACATAATCGACGTAAATACATGATAAGAGCAGTGGGATCCATTCCGTCTATATTGCTAGCGATGTGGAGATCAGTAGACACCTGAAGGGAAGATTTCAATGTCTTTCGGTCAAGCTGACCGGCAAACAATGTAATGTGCTCAAAAAGTTTATTCCACACTGAGATATAGACCCCTGTATAATAGTTGTACGTAGTATATTATCTACTCTGAGATAATAGAGTGTAGTAACAAATTGTTTGATTTAATACCTTATAACTCACCCGCATGCCTCTTCACCATCGCCTCTTGCCGTTGATCCACGCACATTGAAACTGGCGACACTGGAGGTTCTCACTAAAAATCAATGGTAATTTAGGTATGAAAAACAAATTCTAATGCCATTGGACAAACATTTTGGATAGTTAACCCCAATGGATGACAGTTTCCTGTAACATTGTCGCAAGTTGATAAGGGATATGCATGTACGCGAGAAATGCGTAGATTTTGCGCACTGCACGTTACCCAGCAGGTGCACCGCGTAATCTTCCTATTACATAGGGCCGCCCCGATTCCGCAACCACACGAGCCCTATTTTATCCCTGCGCAATACTACAAGAGCGAACGTAACAAAATATACGCGTTCGACGGCGTGCGTCCAACTCGTCCTGCCATGTGACGGAGACAACGCGTCAACACCCAAGACATCTACAATAGTGTCTCTCACTTTTCATCTCACAATGAAATATGTTTTGACTTAGGATATTAATGTTCATATGATGACACGTTGTTGAAATTAAATGGAGTGGAATGGTTGGTGTGGGGTAAGCGTGCTCCATATGTGGTGAATGATAAGTTGGGGCGGTGCAGCGGGCTGGAGCGGCAGCTGCGGTTGGCGCCAGTGGCGGGTGCAAGAGATGCGTGGGCGCGGGTCGTCGACCGGCTGCGAGCGGAGCGGAGCACGCGCCCTGCCAGCGAAAACGGCAGAAAACCTCATGAAGGGCGGCAACACACGGTGTCCGCATTTAGCTCGGGCTGACGTCGCTGAGTCACTACACCGCGAATAGCGTCGGTTTGTTTGTTGCACCGCCCGCTCGGGCTGGCGGGAGTCGCGGGGCGGCGAGTGTGGCGGCGCGTGCAGCTGGCGGCGGGCGGCAGTGCTGCGCGCACTGTCTCCGGGAGAGGACGCGCCATGACGCCGCTGCCCGCGCCGCCAGCGCGCCTGCGCCGAGACCGCCTGGACGCGTGCGACGCCTCCGCTGGCGTTGTTACCACCATCAGGGACACAGTCAGCTGTAGTTGGATATTTTACAGTGAGTGTCTCGACGCCGCACCGCCTGCTCCACTCACCGAGTTTACACCGAAACCTCTGCCGCCCTACACAAGGCTCCATATTCTTTTACGCCGCGTTCTCTCTGCCCTTTGATTACGTGTTTGCTTTTCCCTATTGCAATCAAAGGTGTATTTAGATTACTTATCAGCTAATACAATATTGTTATGTGAACAACGTACATACTCCCATAATATCTCTACAGTGAGGATGTGTTTTTGGTGAAAAGTGTAGATACCGAATTGAAAAGAAAACACTTCCGTGTCTTGCATGTGAAAATTGCTATTTTTATAACGGAGTAAGTTGCAAGCTTGAAGGAATACATTGTCATGTCATTAGCCAATTACTATATCTGAAATGGTCGAATATGATCGCATGCATTTAATGCATTACGTTAGAACAGTGATTAATTGCTTGTTATCGCCTTGTTTAGAACGCTGCTGCCATCTATTTGCGCAGGAAAGACTCACACGTTGAAAGCCAAAATCTAGGTGAAGCGTCTGACATCAGCAACCGGGAGTAAATTTAACTCGTGACGTATTAAACCCCGCCGTGGGACTGCGCGCGATTCCCTAAACATTCGGATTGTTCTCGCGCTGCTCCCGTAGACAATGATTGTTTTAATCGCGTCATTGGAACGTACGCGCACGCGTCAGCTATAAGTATTTTGACTGAGCGTTGTTGAAAAATATTTTTATGTCTATTTTTATTTCCGCTATACTTCCTAACATTGTTTTGCATTACTCTGGATCTACTTCAGTTAACTACAGAACTACGATTAAGTTTTATTTTATTCTTTACACGGTGCTTACAAGTAGGTAAGGTATATAAACAAACATATATACTCCCGCATTATTAATTCGTATGATGTAAATGTTTATAATTCAAACGCATAATGAATGCGCGTATGATATAGGGAAGTCCAAGAAACTAATGCTTGAATAAATATACAAACTTTTATTATATCCTTTGTTGCCTGACTTATTCGGTATTTCTTCTTCTGCTTCCTTACTATGGCAATCCTCTTCAAGGAAATAGTCTTTTGCCAATGTCGAGGTCGACTGTAAGAGAATTATCATGTTTCTTAATATTAACTTGTATTGCATTAACATGCCTAGTGTCATGTATTGTAACGCATATTGGAGTTTCTGAAAACAATACACTGCAGTAGCAGATCGTACGTAACAGGCTTTTAGGTCGGAGGTAACCTATATCAAAATTTTAAATCACTGCACCCAAAAACCATATTGCAGCATTATTTCTCATGTTTATATAAATCCGTCTCTAAATTATACTGCTCTGCACATAATATTAAAATCACTAAATCACACTGGATATTATCTCATTCGCTCCGCCTGATTACCATCAGGCGGGCCGTATGCTTTTTTGCCACCTTAGCGGTATTTAAAAAAGTTTTTCCTTATTTTAATAATTATTTACGTTAATACTAAGATAGGATACAAAACGAACCTATGTTTTTTGAGGTTGTAACGTGTGTTGTTGTTGTTGTGTAGGTAACAGCAGCGCCGGTGGAGCGGGGTCCGGGGCCGCGCCGCCGCCCGAGCCCGACCCCGCGCTGGACTCCATGCACATGATGCTGGACCCCCACCTGCGGCCCATCTCGCCAGACCTCTCCAGCGAGGAGTCCAAGAGGATATTCGACGAGCACAAGCAGCTCGCACAAGAGTATCTCAAGGTGACGAGTTTACACAAAATATTTCACTAACATATTTTATTCCACTAAGGTGGCAACCTATACTCCTGAATTAGCCTCCAATAATGTTCACTTGAACACTACATATATTTATTGAGAACTGACAGAGGACATAGGAGACCGAAAATTTATTGTTTCCCGAACCGGTGCATCCAATACAGAAAGTATACAATTTTTGTTCGATCTCTCGAATTCGTAGAAAAAATGACGTGATATTCCATTCCAGATTCAGACTGAACTAGCGTACCTCAGCAATCACAAATCGGAATTAGAGGAGAAGATGGATGACGAGGAGCTGCGACAGAAAAGAGAAATAATACAGTTGGAGAATGAAAAGGTATATTAACATTCATTACAACATTTACTATGCCTACCAAATAAAGGCAAAGTGCCTTACTTAGAATTTTTGAATAATTCATCGATATCTTAAATCTAGTTTCAAATAGACTGCTATCCCATTCTATTTATAATTTAATGAAAGAAAAGACAGATAATTTCTACCGCTCCAGATCCACGAGTAAATTAAATATTATATTCCAGGACTCGCTGATAAAGTTATACTGCAGCTTGCGGAAGCAGCTGGCGCGGGTCGATGACGAGTGGATGCACCCAGAGGGCGCGCCGCACGAGTGAGGGCCCCCCGCTCGTCACAATAATGATCTCAACTACACACACTATTGGGTTGCTTTTTAAACACCACCCGACGTGATCCACATCCTCGTCGCGAGGCATTTTGGACACCAGACTAAGCAGCCAAAGGCTTCATTCAGCCATAGACTATTGGTAGCCATAGGCTTTAGTTTTAAACCGCCCGTAATACCGAACGCAAGGTACAAAGGCGCTTATCGTTTTGTCGAATCAATTCATAGGAAATAATTTCAGGTTCATAACTGTCTCGATTTTTTTTCCTCTATTTTGTATGCGAGCCGCTTCCTTCCACAGAGTATACAGCATTAACTACGTAGTCGTTGTATTTTTTCTAACGTTAAAGTTGAATAAGGAGAAAAACTTCGTGGCGGAATTAAATGCATTCTATATAACCGACTGCGCATAATTTGACGTAAGGTTCTAGATGGATTTATGATTAGAATTTGGTCCCTAACGAGAATTGATTGCCATATTTAGGATGAAGAAGACCGTAAGCACAAGATAATATTTTTAAAACCACCGTCCTCCGACTTCATGTATTTTGTTTTATTGTATTTTATGAGCACGTTTTAGTGCTCAGTGTGGCGAGTGCTGTCTATGTATTTTTATCCTCTGAAATGTCGCGGTTTTGTATTCAGGAGTAACGTTGCCGATAATATCAATAGTATTACCACATTTTAAAATGTATGCTATTGATATTATAACGGATTTTCAAATTCAACCATCGATAGTACGGCGAGCCTATTTCATTCGTTTTCGACGATTTTATAATTATGTTTATACTGCGTGTATGATATTTTTGATTGTAAAAATGTAAGATAGTATTAAATAAGGATAATGTTAAGTTTAATAAATAACTTCAAACAATAAAGAATTTTCTTTGTGCGTCTTGTCTAACCATTCATACAAACTCAACCGAATAGTTTAGTTATCAGTATATGGGACGAATGGACCCCCCCCCCCCTACTTGACCAGGCCTACGAAATAGTGATGTTATTTAACAATCGTCTACAAAAGAACGTATTAATAAAAAAGCCAAGGCATAAAATTCAGTCCAAATGGTTTAATTATTTCAGTAAAGTCACAACGTAGCTCTATTGGAATGGTGTGTTACGTACAAGTTTAAAAAAAATACAATTTGGCACTTCTAATTAAGAACAGATTAATTATTGCTTCTGAGATTCCGAGTTTAAATAAAAATATTAAATGCGTTTTCGTTGAACACAACGTGATAACGGTCCGATACCTATCACGATGCACATTTACCTCCGATATACCTCATAAATTTGAACAGCCGTTAAATTCATAGGATTAAGAAAAATAATTTCTTTCTAGCATTCATCCATAGCATATAAACTTGTGAACATAGTTAACCGGAGACATTGTTATAATACAATTTATATCATGATTTCAATTTAATAATGCGTAATTTCAAGAGCATTTCTTACAATGTTATCGCAAATATGGATGGAGGTAAATTGGCATCGAAGTACAGGACTATTTGTATTTTGTTTGTAGTATATTGGACGAATCTTCACGTAACAACTTATGTACAATAATTACAATAATGTTGATATGACTAAGCTACATCATATTAAATGGCAGACGGAACTGTCGCCAGTTCGACATGAGTGCAGAAATCCGAATGTCTAAATAAATTACATTTATGGTTAATGAGTCAAACTGAAATCAAAACGTACAACTATTGTTTGTGATGTGCTACATCTATGTTCACAGTAAATAAATTAATTGCCATGCCGAATGTCTACTCCTATCATTAAATTTATAAATGCTTTAATTTACACATTGATATGGTCGAAATTTTGTAACTTTTCGCGAGTAAATCATAACAAGCAAATTTCACAAGCATTACACAATTTCTGAAGTCACTAATCCATAATAAAATCCAAACTATACAGAAAATGCAAATAATTCGGTATCGAGAGGACATTGCTTGGCGCCCAACAATTTCTTAGTTCAACTATAATTACCAATATAGCGTCGTATAAATATTATATAAGTGTAAATATTATTTCGTTGTAGAGGGCCCGATATAATAATATTACAATAAATATAACGGAATGAAATACGTAACTAATATCTATACATCGACGATAAAAATCTATTATGACCAAGACAATTCCATCAAGCCCAATCGGGTTGGGTACGAATATACATATATACTCTACACGTATTTTAATTCTTACCTAACGCTGAACTTTTAATTGAAACATTAAAATAATTAAGGCATCAGTTGTTTCCTAAATTAATATAAAAAAATAATATTATTGTTAAATCCACAACATCACAAAAGTTTCTCAAAGTTCAATTTATCGCTCACAAATATTAGCAGTTTGAACATTCACAATAGACTGTAAGAAATAGCAGCTTAGATATAATAATCTCACACTTGAAATACACTATAAAAGAATGCAAAACATGACGAGTAGTCACGTGTTCATAAACTGGAATGGACATGTCATAGAAATTTTAGATTGCCACTAAAGACAAAATATTCTTTTTTTTTAACACGTTATAAATGCTGCCACCCTGTTTATGGCAACACGATTGAAGAAACACATGAACAATGGAGTACATATCGATATGAAACAGAACATACATAGAACTAGCACATGGCGTGATATATTTCCCCGTTTTTAAAGACAGTTGAGAAATAGAAGCCATGTTCATTTCCAATAATTATATAAAGTATCAAATATAGGTCACGAGACTACACGCAGGGGTTGTCGCTTTATTTAGAAAGGTTCAAAAAATTAGGAAAGTATCATAATGTACATTTTAGCCCACAATCATTTTTCCGGTCGAACCTCAATTTGTTGCAATAAAGAATTGACATCAACAGCCGTGTCGCTACTACAGAATTATTTATTATTGATCTGTAGTGCTGCCAATTAAGTACAGTAGAATTTGTGATAAGGGAAGACAATAAAGGCTGTAAAAGTATAAATTACTGAGTTCTGAGGTAACAAAACATAAAAAATACAACCGAATTGAGAACCTCCTTATTTTTTGAAGTCTGTTAATAATATAATACCTTTGAGGACAGAAACATTTTTTCTAAACGATTCTAAGGAGTTTTTACCCTATTGAATACACAAACTCCGTTATATTTGAGATGTAATTTGTTGCAATAATTAGTATGTGCATCTAGCTTACTAATAAACGATGTCCGTAAACTGGATACTAAGCACAACATTATTTTTAATATAACCTTGTAAATTAAATAATGAAATATTTTCTTAGAAATGAAAACAGTTTTGATAATGTACTATCGACATAGTCTGTGCTAGTTTACCAGACACCGAATAGAATACAACTGCTGACATATATCTAACTTAGTGGCTGAGTTTAGCACCACAGTCTTCCGATACATTTTATTATCTGTTTTACCATCATTACTCTACAGAGTGAAAGGGACAAATATGCCACTATCATTTATTAGAACAAATTATGGCAATATCAGATCGAAGTACGCCCCTAGTCCAGATAACTTTTCTGCCGCTAATATTGATACTCAGGGCTTACAATAGCGAAGTACATAATAATGATATTCTATTATGCAGTACATATCAAAATATAAAAATAATATATAAACTAAAATATTTCTTTGTTAAAAATACATACTTTACAGTTCATAAAATAATTTGCTCCAAAGAAAATGAAACTGCATATCAATTCAGTGTATCCCTAACTCGCGATAAATGCTTTTTCTAAAACTTCAAAATTCATAAATTCGCACATATTCAATGTCTTTCACTCCACATTAAACTTTCTAAATAAATCTCCTTGCAAAAACTAGCTTTTCATCAGCAAGATAATATATTATATAAATAAATATAGTGAGTACTTTTCTATTGATAGTGACCAATAGCCCATCACAACAATCCAACGCTACTCAAGAGGAACACATCTCTCACTACACCCGACAATACTAAGTTGAGCAACGTTTACAGGAAATATAACAAATTAGAGCATATCTTATGTATTGTCAACAATTCACAGGACCTCGTGTGTCGATACATTAAAATCTTATAGATATATATATAAAAACTTTAGATATAGGAATAAGGAATATTATCTGATATCTAATGAGAGGGGAAGACTTGTTGGTCTATCGTTGTGAGTCCTGAAAAGAGAAAATCTTTGTTACGAATATTTATTTGAACACATGCATTTTAAGAGGACCAGATGAAAGAGGCGTGATGCAATATGAGTTATGATTATGGCCGTTTTATAGGGCTTTTATAACGCTTTAATAACTTTTTATTGTCTTCACAGTATTTGTTACGGCTGGCTGCTTCTGATATCTGTTTAATGAGTCATTAATTTCATATAAAGTCCGATTTAAATCCATCTAAATACCACTTTCCTGACTCATAACTTTTAATGAAATTTACAATGTAAAAAAAGAATCAGAAATTCTCGAAGAGTTTATTTACCTAAACTTTTAACAGGATGTAAAGGAATCAAGATGTATTTATATATGTATTTACGGGAATCGAACCAGCAAGTATAGGGTTACTGAATCTTTACCAACACCCAATTTTTGAACTCAATGGAGAAATAAGAAGCAATCCAGACGGCCATATGAAGTATGTATGGTATGTATGGCATGGGGATGTGTTACCGTGAGCGTCGCGGGCACTATGTGGGTCCCTTGCGCGCCTGCCACTTGAAGTCTAGTTGCATGAGCCACTGCTGGCCTCGCGCGCGGCTGCAGGCCCTCAGCACCGGCTTCCACGTGTCGCCCGCCGCCGGCTTCTCCAGGCACATGCCCGTGTTCGTGTGCTTTATCGTACGCGACTGACACACAACGACCATTATGAACACACAATCGAAGGACCATTACGATCATCCAACACATAAACATGGAAGTGTTTGTGTAGAAAATTAATGAGGCATCAAATTTGACTGGCCGTTCAGTATTCCGACATTAGTTCGGTAGACCTTTGACCTGTACCTACTGTTAGCAAGAACATGTTTCGACTACGTATTGTAAAACGTATCTCGCAAAATATCAAAATTATCATGCGAATTTTTAGTTCCACATTATGTCGGCGCAGCGCTGTTAATTTTCCTATACAAAAATAGTCGAAAGCGATTCGAATACATAGTCGTAAGTTTCTTGCTAGAGCTACTGTATATGTAGCTAGATGAGTTATTATGGAGTTATGTTTGTGTGGTACCTTAGTGTCGTAGGTCCACTCCTGGTTGCCGCGCATGCCGTGGCAGCGGATCAACTTGATAGGCCCGCGCGGGTTGGCCGCGTCCAGGCAGTTGTCGTCGGACATTATCTGCTTCCGCTTCGTGTACGCAAACACCTACATAACACATAATACCTATATGTATTCTACATTATTGGAGTTTACTCCTTAACAATCGATTTTTATTTATAGGCACCCGGTAGTCGGTTGTTCTTGAGATTATATCTTACACACAAACAAACTAATGTTACCTCTTAATTATATAGATATCTGTCGGCATTATGATTAGAAGGGACTGAAAGATAATAGCATTCTTAAAATATAAAGAAACTGCTTATAATGATAAAAATCAAAAACAAAAGAAGAACTGAGCATCATACTATTTAATTACGTTAATCTTGGAATACGTAAATTTGCGACTGATTTATCAGGCGTAATTGCTTGCTAATCGGATCGATGAGTATCATGTATACGCCGACAGTGAGATCAAAGTACTTGAGTACCTGCGATAAAATTTAAGTCCACTTCAGACCTAAATTAAGGATCAGTCCCTAACATTTCGTAAAAGTTACATAAGTATGATAATAATTTAAAAAACAAAGCACTATCAAACCTGATTTCCGCCCATTCCGTGACAGTATCCCATGCCGAGGGGCTGGCCAGCTTTGCCGCCAAGCGTGTCCAGGCAGTTGGAAGTCTCAGCGTTACGGATCTGGAACACAACATCCACATTACCAACGTACGTGCGTATATATCTGGGAGTTGAAGGCACAAGGGTTGTAGTTCACTCAAGATCTTCGTAATCTCTGAACAGTGCGCCACGATAAAATTCATTACTTGAGGAGAACTATATATATAACTTTATAATTTATATATTATGACAGATGTTGAACTGTAAATGCCAGTCACACACCAATAACTAGTAGGTAGAATAGTTAAAACATGATGTGACTTCTGATTTATAACATGTGCCTATGAGCTGTTGGGGTTCCTTTATTATATAAATAAGTCGCATGACGGGCTTCCCCCTTTATACATTGTAACTGTCCGATTGAGATAGTTTAACAGATAGAGCGAAGTTAATGAAGTTATACGCAACATATTGGTAGCTCAGTAGAGCTGATCAACTGAATAGTACCTAAAAGTACATAAAAGTTTCCTTGTTTATCTGTGTGCAGAGTTTGTTAGATATACTAGATATAGAGTAGATAACACCCACCTCTCCTAAATAGTAGTATTCGAGCGGCATTTGGCTCTCCGGGTAGATGTTCTCGAGGTACCATCGGAAGCTCTTACACTTGAGTCGGTCTCGCAACGCCTTGCGCTCGCTCACATCGCCCACCGGCACGTTTAACGCACCTGGTTGTTAATACACATATTAATACACACTTATTATAAACGTGGTGTTTGTGTGTGTAAAAAAAAATATTCCCACCCCCCTTTACTAATAAACTTTATAATGATCTATTCCTGTTATCCGTATTTTGATTTACACGTAACGATTCTATTTTATTAACTCTATAGCTATCCCATTCCTTTCAAATTTATGGAAGGGACAGCTGTATGTTTTAATCGCTGTTATTAGTAAAGTGGTAGGATATAGAAAATAATATTATAACTTTCAGTTTTTTTTATTTAATATATTTTGAGGGAGGACAAAGAGTATAAAAACAAACTTAGATAGGTATGTTTATGGTAAAGGCTAGACAATAAGTCGTCAAATGCAACCTATTAGATAAAACTTAATTAGATACTTTTTACGTGAGTGTGTGAAAACCAGCTATAATGACTAATAAATATTCAAGTACAAGATAAAATTGTTAATGGCAACCACAAAACAACTCAATGTTATTTGGTAAGCATGATCTAAATGCATGGCCCGATAAATGTTTGATGGTATGTATACGCCTTGTTTCAAATGAATTAGATAACTATTACTATTTTTACTTGCGTTCCAAAAACACACCAGCATACCGCCAAAGCGGCGGGACAGCAAAAACGGCTAAGTAATACACTTGGTTTCGCTGCCGCGCCACGTTCACAATATAGGCACGATGTGTTTTTGCACCGCAAATTAATTTAATTTGTATTCTTTATTAATTCATCTGGAACAAGGTTGAGGGTTAAATTTGTTAATAACTCGTTAATTCCATGCGATTGATACGACATTAATAAATGAATTTGTTATACCGTGTCCACGTCACTTTTGACGTCAACAAGTGTAAATATATTGGAAATGAATATTAAACGAATATAGACCATATCACGACAAATATACTATTCAATATATGAAAAATGTCAACGTAGGATAATCACGCTTTCTAAGGTATAGTTCCTCTGCTCTGAAAACAATGGCTGCATTTGATGTACGGAACACAATTTTGAGATTTAGTTTATTAATTGAATACCTATTTAACGTGCCGGTGCGTGTCAGTAAGTAAATTAGCTCTAATTATATCTACCTATAAGATAAGTATTAAGTTACCCATCTCCGTACAAAAATAGGAGACATCTTTCTATCAGATATCCGTATTTCTTACTTACATTCTGTTACTAATCGCAGTTTAATTCAAACTAAACGGGATTATGTATGTACCAAATATTCCTAACATAAGGGTAAAAAATTTCACCTACCCCTCTTGGTAGGCAAAGAATATAGAGAGCCATTTCCTATTTTGCTTCTTCTACATAGTTTAAAACAATTAAACACATAATAGACTAGAGAAAGCCACAAAACGTCGCTTTTAGTCTGGCGGCTTTTGTGTAGGTAATTTAATACACACACACTATTATCGACTTCGTATCTAATCCTCAATTATTGAACACAAGGTCGGGCATACGATTGTCTTCACAGGTGGCTATAGGTTATAGTAACTACTTATCATCAGGTGGGCAGTACCCTTGATTGCCAACTTTGTAGCAATAGACAATTTATGAAATAACGCTGATTTTAAACATTTATACAGTTCTTCGCCCTTCCTGAAAAGACGGGCTTTGACTATTCTTTAATAAAAAGCAATACGAGATTTATGCCCTCAATGTCGTCTACTCCGCATATGATATTTAATTGACTAAATACCTATAATAATGGGAGTACCAGGACCATTTTTTTTTATAGATTTTATACTATCAATACTAATATTATAAAGATAAATAGTTTGTAATTAATAAACAAAAAAAAATATACACCGACATTAAACATTATTTCACTAGTAGAATGCTATATTTTGACTGTGTAATATTTATGTTCTATTGCTACACGAGCGAAGTCGTACTGAAAAGGATAATTCCTTATAAAGTAATCGCATATAAAACTTTCTCACCGAGCGTAGGTAATTGACGCGTGCGCTCGTACGTACGTATACATATAGGCAGCCTGGGGCACGAAAACTCTAGACCGAATATACTAAATCCCAAAATAGCGAATGCACATGTCCTATATAATAGACCTGGGTTGATACTGTAGTAGAAATGCCTCCAGTCGTCGAGCCAGACCTCGGCGAGGCGCGCGTTGTTGTGGTTGACGACGCGGCCCGTCCCGCCGGGGAACGAGTAGGGCGTCGTCTTGCGGAACACGTGGCCCACGTGCGAGCACGGCGCTATCTCCAGCGTGCCGCCGCACATCCACACCTACACCCCATACCAATACCACCCCTCATTCCCGTACACGGCACACAAACACATTGCTACCCGGAACCATTCGTCTTAACATTAGTTATTTTTCAATTAATTACAACTAAACAAGTTTTTAAATTAAAACTTTTTGAGCTTATCATGATATACCTACTATACGGGATAAAACACACAACACGTGTTGTAAAGCTACTATATAGATATGTATTTCATATACGTATAATATGTATTCGTTTTAACTACATATAAAGCAAAGTGTCCGGGGAGCAGTGTTTTTGATCAATGGTAAAACTGAATAAAACCTCCTCAGTATTTGAGCTAGTATGGTAAAACTCAATACCTAAGAATTCGTAGTAAAATATAATTTGATAATAATGCGACAAATATAAAAAAAACATTATACCTTACCAATATGTATCTATTCATCTGTAAAGTTGTTTAGTTGTACACTTCAATAAATCAAAACGTTTTAGTTTTTCTCTTCGAATTACCAAAACTCCTTGGATTTAAAATATAGTTTTCTTATTATAAAAATATTTGGTGTTACTGATAAATATAGATGAGCGATGTAAACATACTTCAGTTTTAACATTGACACTGTTAGAAACACCAATATAATATATTATTAAATCAAACCTTTGATCATTGCTTTTAAACGTATTTTTTGATTATTTTTAGTGACTTTAAAAAAATATTTAAAAAAACCGAATTGTTTAAAATTATATTTTTATGGCATTATTAATTACATTTTACAGAAGAGCGTTTTGTTAACCCCTTAAAAAAACTTTCATTATGTACAATGATCAAAAGATTCAAGTCATAATGAAATAATAAATATTATATTTAGACTTATAAAAATTATATTAGTAAAATAAACACACGTAAAACCACAGGATATGACAGTCTACCTACATAAATAAATCACAGTTATTTAATCACATAATACAGCGTATCTTTCCGGCCTAGATAATATAATGTGTAGATAAACGTACACAATGCATTATATATGTTTCTATTAAGCCATGATAACGTGGGCGAAGAATAAATTGCAATTAAACACTTATCAATGCAATAGAAGATAAGATTTCTCTTTCTTAATGGCCGTAAAGCTCGTAAACTGCCGATCAATTAATATTATCTTAATATATTTGAACAACTTGGATTATAATCTACGTTTGATTACATTTACAAATTACTCTTCACCTGAAAAGGATTGGTGTGGTTAATACTCCATATCGTATAATGACACTGAATTAAGTAAAATATTACAATACAATTGACTCATTGCTTCTGCATTGAGAAGAAGCATAAACACAGAGCAAAAAAACTATAAAGGATAGCTAACAGATCCAAGAACCTGTATTCAGAAACACCACTTTTGACATATAAAAGAAGTAAAAAACGATACGAAAAATTATCAGTCAATAAAATTTATAACATACATAGAGCATAATACAGGAATAAACGATTAGAGGAATAAAATAAGATAATGAAGCGAAACAATGAAAGGATGAGCATGCAAGTGTAGCGTCGATGTATGCAGCTGCAATGACGGTTAATATGTTAAAGCTCGATCAAATTAGTTCAATCACTCGATTACGAATATTACGATGTTAGTGTTATTCCAAGCCACAACAAAACTTTATTAAAAATGCACAGCGACTGCTAACGTTTCATTGTAGACATACGTAGCAATTGCTACGCCGTAGCAGTTTACACTACGGAACAAAACACGGACAATAAAAATTACGTGAACGTGTGCTGCTTTAGTGTTTGATGTAATATCGTAGAGTATGTTTCGAGAATGATTCGAGTGACAGTGACCGTCGATTCCTATACGTCGTAGAAACCAACCTTTCGAGGCCTCAACAACGAAATTTGTGACACAGCGATACCGTAAAGTCAAAATCATTGAACACTTTTCTACAGTGATTAATTTCGCTGGGCTGGTAACGCCATTATTCGTTCTAATAAATTATTTCGAATCGTGCTTTATTCGAAGCCGACATTCTTTAATGTGACTCACGTGTTAGGCAACGTGTTAAACAAAAGGTTAGCAGTCGCGTGTCAAGTCGTCGAATCGAACCTGGGTTCATGGCGTAATAGAAATCTCCCCACTCGTCCATCCAGACCTCGGCGACGCGCGCCGCGTTGTGAAGGACGATGTTCTGGACGCCGCCGGGGAAGGAATACGGGGACTTGTCCCTGAACACGTGGCCCACGTGCGAGCACGGCACGATCTCCAGCCGACCCCCGCACTGCCACACCTTCACCCAACACTCACAGTTCATACACAGACGGACACATTGTACTCACTCTCACAGACGAAAGCACTCATTGATGTGATCAACTTTTATATTGGAACCAGCCCCCAAAACGTGTCCGAATTATTACGAACTTCTGAAGCGTTACTCGATAAAAATAAAATTAGTTTTGAGGTAAATTAATTATTTAGGATATTATATAGGATATTAGGATTATAGGACATTATCTTCTTAAACAATAAGCTATTGTTTTATTAGTTCCGTGATAAATGTTGATCATATGATTGAGCTCATTCGACTATAAAGGTTGGACCAATGTTTTCGAATCTGTGTACCACCTTGAGTTACGGGTCTCTAATGGTATGGTGAGAAGACTTCTTTGACGATGAGACTACATAAGGATTATGTAATCGTACGCTTCCCTACATTTTTTTATTTGATGGAATAATTTTCTACCGTTAACTCTCACAATACATAAAAATGGGACACATGTAATTGGGTGACCCAAAGTGCTTAAAGTGCTTGTAAATGAATTTATATGCGAACAGAAGCCGACATAATTCTTAAGTGCGACTTAATAAGAGTACAGTAAACTGTACATAACATTATCTGTCCACGTCACATACATTTAATTAATGTGCATACGATTCATGGTGTGCTAAAAAAGAAAAACAAAGCTTTGATGTGACGACTTAGGGTCTAATTATTAGACCCTAAGTCGAAACATCAAAGCTTTGTTTTGAAAACTATATTTCAAACACTACAAAGTATACTTTATTCGCTTTTTACGATAGATGTTTTTTCTTATTGACTTAAGCAACAATCATCCGTAGAGTAACATTGATTGCGGTCGCCTAGTGTACGTCCCTATATTTGTATGGAGTGTTCAATACGATACCCGGAAGCTCATCTCTAGGTTCTCTCCGCCCCAGATGTCCATTCCCTCGTCATAGGAGCCGATCTTGTAGAAATATTCCTTGTCTATGGCAAAGAGCCCGCCTGCCATGGTTGGTGTGCGGAGCGGCGCGGTGCGGTCGCCTCCACGGCGTTGCATCTCGCGGTCTGGAACGCGATACCTAGGGAGAACACCAAACACTTAATAAAACTGTTGTAGCGCTGACGAGTCACCGACTGGCGATATTTATGTATGTCTGAACACAGCAGCGCTCGAAAGGGTAAAGCTGAAAGTAGGTAGGTATTGAAGTGAATGAGGGAAGCCCGTGCAAAGAGCGCTAAATTGTAATTACTCTATTCAATTCAATTTAATAAAAGAATATAATTTTTGTTGTATGTCGCCGATTACCTACAGCAATATGGTAAATATCGAGGTAAATCAAAGGTTTAAACCAATAATCTATACGACAGAGATTAATAATTATTCAACTTGGTTCCATTCAAAGCCAGCGGTAATACCTAAATTGATAACATTATATATAGACACTAAGCGCTCTGTTTGATAACTAATTCTATATGTGTAATGTTATTGATAAACGAGAACACTATTTTAATGGCTTTATAATGTTTTTTATCTGATTATGCGAATCAAACAAAACAAATCAAATTTTACAAATCGGCGATGGCTATATAAACTTCTTCTTTTGTTACTTATAAATGGAAAGGGAATCAGGTTCAGTTCACTTCCTTACTTTCCTAGCGCAGCTAATGAGTTTGCACCTGCATAATATTGCCAGTCACGGAAAGCGCTCGACTGATATGGTCTCTGAATTTTAACACGATATAAGTCTATCTGAAAACTAGTAGTGTGTATAAATGCATAAATCTTTCGCATCCTTGATAATAACTGATATACGATTATAATGCATGTATTTGTATGAAGTGTGATATGAATGCTATCCAAGTAGGTATTATATTAATGTTCTTATTGAACCTAAGCAGCAATTTCCACGGCCGTCGGATGTGAGAACAATGGAACGCGCGCGGTTCAATCAGATTAATCTCAAAATAAAAAAATACAATTGCTAATGCACCTTAGCGCGAGTGCTCGTTACAGGATGTACGTACATATATCCATAAAACCTATTTAAAATTATATGCGAGTTGTAATGAATATATAGACTTATTGGAAGCCCGAAGCAGTTGAACGCTTAGTTTTGGCGTGAAGTTTCGGGATTTTAAAATTCAAAAGAAAGCTATCTAAATTAATATAGATAAAATGACTGGTGACTCTAGTAAAGCGAGACAAAAAGATCATGCTAATGTTGATAGGCTAGTTCTTTATAAGACTAGCCTTAAGCTGATAGCTCAAGTTCAGAACAAGTTGGTACTTACATTCGGACCATGACCCACTATTACCTACTATAACTATAGCTAGCTCATTAAAATAACAAAACGGCAAGTAATCTTTAATTTTCGAAATCATATACATTGTGGGTAAAAGTGAATTCATTGTCTGAGTATCGTGGAGTTTCGTTTCGTTAGAATAAATTATTCGATAACTTACTTATAACAGTCAATTTGTGTGTTCAGCAAGTGAGGTACAAAGAAAACTATACTACGTCATACTAAACGTCATATATTTTGTTTGTCTCTACGGCTAAGTAGTAGCGCCTGAGAAACTCATCACACAATAGGCACATTGTAACTTTTATTATGTTTTTATTGAGCGTGAGCTACCTTTACAATCTTCGCTGTTCAAAACTTGGTCAAGAGTGGAGAACGGTTATGACAAAATGAACATTTATCTTAACCCAGGGCATACAAACCATAAATAATTAATGCTCAGAGCATAAATAATGCTTGAAAAGCATACGGAAATGAGCATATAATAGTAGAACCTCTTCATTTAGATCCCCAAGCTTTAAACGAAGGTACGGAAGGCTTGACTAATTCAAACCAGGAACGATATCCAAATCGATTAACTTATCATATCAAACTGTAACACTAACAAACTGTAGCTAACGAATTA
The DNA here is from genome assembly GCA_951449985.1 of Falcaria lacertinaria. NCBI lineage: Eukaryota > Metazoa > Arthropoda > Insecta > Lepidoptera > Drepanidae > Falcaria > Falcaria lacertinaria. Next base: position 6,193,960 of record OX602123.1, on the reverse strand, counting down.
CGCATGGCTAGTCCAATATGTAATACTTTTGTAACACTTTAGTAATTATCTTCACTAGGGTCTATGAAAGGGTGGACTTGAAGTTTGTGAAGAGATTTTTAGGGTCGGCAACGCGCGCTCGTATACCCTGTGTGTATATGTGTTGCAAGCGTCCATGGGCTAATAATTTATACCTAATTAATAGTTACGCAATACTATTCTTAAGGATGGTAACTCAACAATGATAACTTCACTAACGGCTTATCTCGATCAGTCCCACATAACGATTCCTTGTACCATGGGCGTCGTACACTGATAAATTACTTTCCATACATCCCACCATAACCCATAGAACAAGCACTAGCTTACCATCTAAATAATAAATGTTTTTACTATCCGGGAAGAGAGCGAACTGACTGAAGTTAATTGTAAATTGTCATGCAATAATGTATGCAATACTTACCACCTAAAGTTGAGTTTCCAGTTGAACCCACCCCAAGTCATGTCGGAGGCCTGGATGTATTCGAACGTGGTGTCTGATATGACGTCGATGATCGGGCATACGACTGTCTGTCTATCTTCTACTATCCTGGCTAGGAGCGGCTCCAACCAACCCTCTAAAAGGTGAAACCAATTTTAGTTCTTAATTTTTAAATAACTAAGACTAGATATTGCTTATTTCGAGTTTGACGTGCACGAGGTCGCGAGCAACAGCTAGTATGCCAATAATTATTAAACAAATAACAAGATCAAATACAAGACAATAACGTGTCGAGGACAGCAATAATGTTTCTAAACAAATATAGAAACACCTAGGCAAATAACTACAATGTCTACAATCGAAGGAAAACAAATGTGTACGTTTTGTCAATTGCTAATAGATACTTCATTCACTTTATTATTTACTACATAATTACGCCTACACGTGGGGATACAAGGTCGACCCCTGATAGAGGAACTGAAGAAGATAACATACAGATCTGACCACAAGGGGTATGACAGTAGTGGGGATAACTTCTAAAAAACTTTGCATTCATCGCTGTGAAAATAGCAGCAGAAATTCTGTAAAGTTATGACTTTTATGAATGACGATAACATCATAATATATAATCAGGTTATTTGGGTGGTGATAGGTGTCACGTCTGCTAAAGACTTGCACCGATCAGTACAGTGCTTCTCATTTCGAAACAAAAAAAAAACATAATAGAACTAAAGATACTTGGGCAATCATGCAGACACAAATCCAAAAGAATAACTATTGACATATAAGATATTGGTCTGGCTTTTCAAAACATTAGGAGAAAAAGGAAACGTTTATGGAACTGTAGTTCACGTAGGCAAGAACATAGGGCGCTCTCTTGTACAATTTACAATTATACAGAAATGAAAATTACGCTCTATGGGCAATGACTGCTTAGTCGGTGTGACCATAACCTAAAAATTTAAGGGTGCGTTAGTATTATTCGGCTATTTGTGAGATATACTATAGCTAGGTATTTCAAATCCATGTGTCGAATAGCTTAAAAAGCATAACTCGAACATAGATTATTATTCTAGTGAGCAAACAATCCGTGGCGCCATCGAAACAATGCGGGCCACACTTGTGTCTCCAAACCAACCCATATGTACATTGTGATAAATGTAGGTTCGATATTTTACGATATGTATTATGTCAGAATTAGTGTAGTGACAATCGAAACAGATTAACATTATTTGATACCCATATCCGAAACCCTGAAAAGCGAAAATATAATTACATAACCGAACATTAGTTACGCAAAGAAACATATTCGTTTTATTTTTGAGTGGTATTACCAAAAGACCAGCACTTGAATAGCATTAAGTTAGGATAGAAAACCTTGTCTATTGTCTATTATTGTTTTGATGTAAATCTCACCTGTACATTCGCAGTGTGCGTCTAGGAAGGTGATGACGTCACCCTTTACGTGCTTGGCGCCCAACAATCTTGCCCGAATGAGACCCGACCTGTTCTCCGTGCGGAACAGACGCGTCGACACCGGCAGGTCTTTTATATAGTCTTCTAGCTTCTTTCCCAAATGGTCTACGAACAATAGTACACAATATTAAGTCTCGGTACAATAATGTAACAAATAAAAAAGGCCATGACGAATTGCCGACAACAGAGCGTCGTCCTGTTGCCGTCACGGCATACGAGTCGGTTCTATAGCCAAAGCGCGCCAATGTGTGTGCGCCAGTGGCAAATACATTGCTGATTAGTATACTATTAAAGTTTCCGCTCTGATCAGCTATGGATGTTCAAAGAAAGTTTACTCATAGTCCTTCCCTTAATATTTATTATTATAGGCTATTATAGGCTGGCTATTAAAGACTTTGAATGCGAATATCCTTCGTATATAAATCAGAAGCTGATCGTAAATTAAATGCTTCATACGAAACATAATAATCTTAAGATTAAAGGTAAAATTACGTACCCTTTTCACTAGCATCGTCAACCAATATAATCTCTTTAAGCAGTGGTCTTGGTGACCTGTTTATGGTACTCCAAATGGTTCTGATTAGTGTGGTCCATGCTTCGTTGTGGAACACGATCACCACGCTAGTTGTAGGCAGGAGCTCTGGGTATGGCTTAGTTTTACACCTGAAATAAGTGTATTTTTAGGATTTTTTATTTATTATGGCGAGAAAAATTAAATTTGGGAATTGCCCCGTTTAGATTACGTCAATTGCAGAAGCTAGCAAATTAAGATAAGAAGCATAAACCAAGCGCGTAACATAAACAGCGTTTTCTCGTTAAATTTGTAAAACCGAATTTAATGTATTTTTATATTGAGCTGACAACGTCCGCTGGATGAAATTCTTCGAAATTGATAAAATCTTTTGTAAAAACTGTTTTATTACAAAAGTTGTGCAACAGTTTGGTTGACAAATGATTAATTGTCTCAAAACGAAATATTGATGACAAGCAAACCAGTTTTTAGAGTGAAAATACTTCAAATTATATGGCAATGTTAGTGCTTCTTCGGCATAAGCGTGAAACGGCGACAATACATTTCAAAACGAATATAATGCCAAGGTTTAAATACATGTTATTGAACCCCGCAATACTGGTCAGTCAGCCATCACGATCACACATAATAACAGTTGTGTAAGAGAAGAAATCCAACCAATAACCAATGCATAACAATCCCAAAGACTGCTACGTTTCGCACAACACGAGTAATTACGTTTCCTTATCAAAGAACTCTTATCGATGTTCTTAATAGCTGTGTCTAAAACAGAATAAGCGTAACACGCTCCGCTCAAATGAAAACTTGTAGATGTATTTCTCTAGAGCAAGACTTCCCAACACGGTGCGCGCTTTCCTTCGAGGGAGTAGAATACCGGATGTGGGGATAAAGTATCATTGAAATAAAAAAACGTAACGTCTTCCTAACTATACCAGCGGCCTTGCAAAATCCGTTATATATCACCACACCGCAGAGTTGGTTTTATTTGTATTTAAGATTTAGATTAGCACTCTCACCCCACCGACATGAGTCAGTCAGCGGGGCGACTGCCAATGCATTCTATTGTTCGCCATTTCTTTGACCTCCTTGAAAGACAACCCTATTCTTTAATCTGCTGAAAGTGACCTCCCTCTATAAAAATGGCTCTTCCTTTCCCGGCAAAGGCCTATCTAGGCCTTTGCCCAGCAGAGGGACATGAGATAAGCAAGCTAAAAAGAATGTTCATATTATTGTTTTAACAACATAGTATGGTAGGTTATTGTGGTAACATGTTTGTATAAATAATCGAGTCGTGTGAAATTGATTATGTCTCGAGTTACTCACAATTTCACTTCTATTACCGTAGCGTTAAATATCCTTATGGAAACGTATAGAAAACTGTCTCAATTTGCTAGCAGTCTAACATTGATTCTTCTAGGTTTTTTTAAATCAAATCAATTGTTTTGGCTTTAATTTTTTTTTTTCCAAAACAGCGTTTACAGAGAATACATGTTCTTTGTAACTTAATCTAATGTAAATCTTACTAATTATTATTGGTAATGAATAGAATAACCCGTCATATCATGTGAAGGACTGCGGCACAAAGGCCTTTTTTATACTACAAAGGTGACCAACATGCGCACGACCCGCTTGGTTTTTAGTTGTCTTGTCACCGAAGCCTATATACTCAAACAGAGTGCGTTACCATGCTTACAGTGCCAGGGATTGCAGAGCTAAATGCTGGGACGCTAGCCTCTAGAAATATATAACATCGACCAAGCATGTCTAATAATAAATACGACAAGCAGATATTTCGAAGTTGAATCATTACAACTCGCAAAAATTGTTAATTGATTCTTAAAGGCATTAATCTAAATAATTTAATTTCTTTCAAATATAAGCCCTAAACCAATGTAAATAATGCTGAAATGCAATGATTTTACCGTAGTACACCACTAGCACGAGTACAACTTTATTACATCAATATTTTAAATAGCCGTAGAACACATACATGTAGAATAATAACACGCTACTTGAGATAAATACTTCGTAAATCGTAATGCACCACCAAAGCGTTGCTAAACGACATTATGACACGATTTATGTGCCTAAATGTTTTGTGCAAATATAATTGCTGTGTGTTAAGATATGAAATAAGGTAACCTTTCTTTATAGTTAAGCCATGACTGTTTGTCCGTATGTATGACACAGAGTTTTTATCGCAGATTATTAGAGTTAGGAAAGTGACATTAGGTGTGATATCAGATCGGATATACATTATGCCAAAACAGATAAAAAAATATTAAGAGGGGCCCTCGTCTCAACGTAAATAGAGGATCAATTTCTAATTAATTTTAAGTACATATATCCGAAACATTTTATTCCAAAGTTTCGTTTATTTAACGTCCCAACTTATATAAACTTCTTGGAAAACGAGATCATTTTTGAAGTGTTTGCCACTATTTTACGATTGGCTTTTTACTTTTTTGTCTACACAGTCCATTCGGAGCCCGAAATCGCAGACAAAAACGCTATATAAATGTTTCCTCAGATAATTGTTCCAAAGGTATAATAGTGTAATGATTGCGATGTGATTGAACTATCAATAGAGTTTGCACACTAACAAGTTTAGTGTGCTCAATGCAAGTACCATCGTATGGTACATAAGCACTAAACTACGGCGCTCAAATCAAATATAAAACATATATTTAAAACTACTGGTAAATTGCACTGCGCTGCGTTCCTATTTACTTAAGTACCATGTATCGAGATTCCCATATATTTCCACAACAATAATTTACTTCAGATATAAAGTAATAAAAGCAATATAAATAATTATATATTTATGTTGTCGACGAAGGCACGATAAGAAAAGGTATGAATATGTATGAGATGCAAAAAGTGGGTAAGATCGTAGCAAATCGCAAAACACAAAGTTTTACTTTGTATATTTTTTTTTTTCAATTCCAGTAGTCCAGCTTTCACGTTAGTAATGTCCCGTCCCGTCTCTAGGCTAAACTCTAAACATTGTATGCATATCTCGAAACCTTTTATGACTATGGAACTATTTAGAAAATGTAGTTTTGTTGGAAGGCCGCGTACATTTTATATTAACACTTATGCGCGAGGTTTCTCCTCAAATCACAAACAAAAATACTGTTACTGATAATGTACTGTGATAAAAGAACTGAGCAATCTGTGTGTTAACAAATTATACATACATACGCTGCATTGCACGCCAATTGAATATTTATAAAATAGATTTATATGCTGACCTATCAGAACAATAAAACATATTCCGCATGCGCATCTTTCTCGGATGATAGCTAAAAGAATTCGTGAGTTCATGTCATCGTGTATTGCAAAAAAAAATAACAAACATAAAGTACAATTAAATAATATAATTACGTATGTATACTACATTAAATAGATAAAGCGGAGAAAGTTTCATATTACATATTATGGTTTCTATTACTTACTAATATATGTATATAAAAATACCTAGTATTGGCATTCAAATGAATACAAATATCCGCATAGTGTAGATCGAAATCATAAGGAAACGAGGTGGGCGTTGGAAAGTGTAGTTTTATCCTTTTACGTACAAAACATGTAGGATACGAAACACGCAAGCTTTATCTAATTTAAGGAATGATAACACATTTATTCATTAAGAATAAGCATTTTTCTTCGCGAAACAGTGATCGCGGGAATAAATAATCGCAGTATAAAAATGAAAAGAAACACGTCGCTTTAAAAAAACTACCAGAAAATCTTTTGAGTTCATTAAATGGTATACCTTTACCTACTTGTGATAAACACTGAATAGAAGAGGTATTTAAACTTTTAACATTAACCAATGTGTCGATCTTAAATTAAATCTAGGTCAAATTAACCGAACACTAATTTATAGCAAGCAAACGTAAATTGTTGACATTTAATAGACGAGCATGACAAGCGTGGAGGAAACGGAAGAGTTGGGTAGGGTTAGGCGAAGTGGCGCGACGTCTATTTCTCTACTCTACGGGATGACAGAGATAACTTACTTCTCAAATCTGACATCTGTAAGTGACCTGTTGAGTGAGATCATGTCGCTCGCCATCAAGTTGAACTGGTTCTCCTGGAATTTGTCCAGCATCAACTTCTCCTGATCACTGGGGATGTTCACCGCTTTACCTATCACAAAATACATTATTTACATCGCTAAGTGTAAAAACATTAAACAATAAATTGTAAAGCTCACGCTAAGCATAAGGGTTATGTTATAACGAAAAAGTCGTAACCAGGCCAGTGTATGTATACTATGATCTCTACTAATCATAATTTTAAAATTCACATACGTGATTGACCACCGAAAGTCTCGGTAAATTAAAACATTCTGCTGTGCGTTCATAATTAAGAAGGATTGGTAAGGCAAAGAGGAGAAAATTAGGAAGTTTTCTTGTGAATTATGATGCAAATATGTACATTAAAAACATAATATCAGAAGATGGGACAATAGATTAGAAACGACACGTACTGTTCAGGTATCTAATTTTGATGATTTTTATGTTTTATCGTAAATCAATAATGATAATTTCATAATGTAAACTTAGAAGCCGGTATCATCTATTTAGCATGCGAGACGACGACGGGCGCGGCCAAAAGGAACATCGATTAGTCTCACTCGATTGACCTATACGAGCTACACGCTTTGCAGTTTGCACTACAATACTCACGCAATCACTGTATTACACGCAGACGGATATGAAATTAGTACGTGCCTGTTTGCGAAAGGGACGTTTTGCGATAGGACCACTTTGCGTAAAGGACGTTTAGCGACCAGGGGACATTTTGCGACGAAGCCCTGGAACGCGCTCATAAATTAACGAATATCTAGTAACGAGATATTTATACATTTGTATTCACAAGTCCTGATGATATATAGTAGTTAAACGTTTTAGTTTATTCAAAGTACATTAAAAAACACAATTATGGTTTTTCAATGAACGAGTGAGTGAACAGACTGGATATTTTGATTTCCATACTGCTCAATAGCCTCGAGGTGTACTGGAAACCCGTTTACCACAGGAACACAACACTACACAGAAGTAGTGTTATCTGGCTGTAAGATGTAATTACTGTCTAGTTGTGCAACACCTACTTTAAACGGTACATTCCTATTCCTGTTGTACCGCACTTCTCTTATGGTCCAAGTTCAGTCATAAATCTTACAAATTAGGAAGGGAAACGTGCCGAGTTTGCCCTATATATGCAACCCCGTGGCGTCGCGTGACACCATACACCGCTCATCACCTCAAGGCATTCAGTTAACCAACTTTTAAGTCCTTATTATTACCAGTTATTTCGCAAGTTGGACCGTACGGACTTCTGATCACGTTAAGGTACGTACCGCTGGTCACTAATGTCACAATATGTACCTAGTGCGCATTACGGAGTATGTCGAGTATAATAACTCCACCCATCACCTGCATGTGTAAATTACTGTTCATAAATACCCAAGATGCCTGTGTACATTTAATACGGCATCGCCTATGAAAATAGAAAGTAATAGTGATCGTGACACACAGCGGCGCATCTTCTCAGACCACTATTAACAATGACCTACATTCACATTGAAAGTTTAAGTAAACTCTTCTGATATTCAACTGGATTCTGGGAGAGCTCACGGAGATTTTAAATACAAAGACATTTTACATTGAATTAGACTATAGATTCATACACAAATATATAAAATTACAAGGGCACGAAATATTTCTTGACTAACTAACCATACATCTAGAATCTAGTTCGAAAAGATGTGTATTTTTCATTTATATTTTTTGGACGTCATGCATCAATTCATTTTACGAAAGTATAAAAGATAATAAAGAGGGATAACTCATTAATAACTCTTTTTAATTATAATTACAAAAACATTTAACATATAGGTACCTGATATGAACTCTTTGATGAAATCATATTTAATGTCGAGACCTTGCAAATGCCAAAACGAGGTGAATGGTCCTCAAAGATTGTTTAAACAAAATTTTTGCCATCTTGATAAATATTTTTTTATATCCTGACATTTCAAAAATCTATAAGGTCAGCGTAATGTATGAAAATTCGATCGTTAAATAACAAACAATACGTGCTCTGTGATGTTGAGGATCCGGAAACATGTTGAGATTACTTGTATGTACCTTTGAATTAATGTTTTTACATGGCTTTATGGCTAAACCCCACAGAAAAGAAAGGCGGAGTGTGAGTGCAGCTTTGAAGATAGTAAAAGGAAGTGAACACCTAAATAATGGCCTGGAATGAAAGAATATACATTTTGCCGATAACAAATAATATGAGATAAGTGCAGTCCCCTGCAATTATCAGTACTAGTGCACCTATCTGCAGTATTCTCATACCGATGCCGATCGTAAGCAAGAAAGTATATTCTCAGAATAATCCTTGGTTGGGGTAAACGAGTAAGAAAAGACGAAGAAACATGAAATCAGATTTATTCCTAAAGTGTAACTGCTTCTAGCAACTGACTTTTAGTATTATGTCACAGTCAGATAATTTAATTCTATTCAGAATGCAGATACGACTCGACCACGGAAATAATAAATGCCGGAAAGAGTTAGCACATTCGCCAAAATGTTTATTTAATCGCTCAACTTTCACTGAACACAACAAATCATCGTTACTTTATTATGACGTAAGGAATCTTAATATCAAACAACGAGTTGGTTAGTATAACAGTAGGTTAGTGGAATAACAAATATACATAACTAATATTTCACGTGGCTCCTGCATTAGTAGAGTTAATCGCTGAATCTACTGCTTTTGCCAGTCGAGTGGCACAAGGGGGATCGATACTATCAATGAGCTATCAATAAACTACAAATAGCATTCTATAATTGATCAATTTAATAGAGAGATGAACATCCAGTGTACCGGTTCGTTATGCCGATGCCGTGTACAATGTACATGTATAATATAATATATAATAAAAGTAGGCAGAGTTATCTTCGCACTTATACATGGATTAAATGTATCTTCATAAATAAAAATCAATTGCCACAAGTATAAAAGAAATATCATCGCTTTAGAAAGGGTGGATCGACTACGCATTTTTTTTTGTTGTGTTCATAATTCTCTGGACCAAATATGTGTGAAAAAAAGTCCATTAGAAAAGTTTGAAAACTGGATTATATAGCTCCCGTGCGAAGCCGCGGAGGGTGCTAGTTAAAATGTGATAACGTGATTGTGCACCATAATTATTTGGCGGTTGTGGTTAATGTCCATAAAATAATGCACGTGGTAAATATTTCTCATTATTTATCAATTAAATAATAACTACTAGGCAGTGATTGTGCAAGTAGTTAGTGATTTATTATCAAAACACATCGTACCTACTATTTTTATTTAAAACACCGAAATGCTATCTTCATAAAGGTATAGATATATATTATAGATAGTTTTGCGTAATCTACACTAATATTATAAAGAGGAAAGATTTGATTATTTGTTTGTTTGTTTGTATTGAATAGACTCCAAAACTACTGAACCGATTTGGAAAAAAACTTTTACCATTAGAAGCCGTAATTATCCCTGATGAACATAGGCTACTTTTTACTTCAAATGCTTCCTGAAAATGCTTCATTCCTACGGGAAAACGGGTAATAGTATACTATAGTGTTACGCGGGCGAAGTTGCGGAGAAAAAGCTAGTATCAAATTAAAGAAGACAAATTAATTAAAATAATTGTAGTAAGTAATCTAATCATTCATCTATAATAGTTACTTGGAAATCGGGTTTATTCTGTAATTTTGCAGATAATATTACAGTTAAACAACCTTCACTTCACTATAAAAGCCGGCTTGCTGATTATCAACTAGACTTGATATGATCTGGCTTCTCAGAGGTAGGAAGGAACATCGGTTAGGCTTCACTAGATAGATAGAGTAGGTACTTAATTTAAAACCTTGAACGTTTATTGAAAGAAATGATAAATAGCACTGTCTGATAGAATGAGTACTTAAATTATCTTCAAACCAACCACCTTTCCACCGGGTTGTGGTACATTCGTCACAAAGTAAATTCGTCACGAAAAAAAGTATGTGTAAATTCGCCACAATTCTAGTTTATGTAGTAAATTTCTAAAAACATTTTTTTAAAATTGTAAATTCGTCACAGTGTTTTTTACGCACGGATAGCAGAAAAATTAAACAATACCTAAGAAGAATAAAGACATTGCTTATTTTTCGTAAGCACCAATTTTAATAGTTTACCTTACATAAAAATCATAGATCTGAAGTAGCTGATTAGCTCACAAAATTGACATTATTAGAAAAAACAATACAAAGATAATAATTAAATCACAGGAATATTCGCATTTTTAACAAAAATCACAGATCTCGAGTCGGGGTTTTGCCTACAACTGTACAAACTATGAAAAAAAACCTATATAATACTTATTGCAATAGATTGGTTCGTCATATTTTAAAAGTTTTCAGAAAAAGTCCTTGTGCAGGAGTAGGATTTGTGACCAATTTGCAATAACTGTTGCTTATCTGTGACGAATTTACACATATTTTTAATGCATGTGACAAATTTACTTTCAATTTATGGTGTTTATAAAATGTGCAACAACCCTTTCCACACAAGATTTAACTGGATAGAAATAAAATTGAAAAACAGGTAGCCTTGAAATAAAATATAGTGTATGTTACTCTGGGATGGTCCTAAGCCATAGGCTGATGTATGATGCCCGAGTGTGCGCCACCTATTTGATCTAATTAGATCTTGAACTAAATTGTTCATTACAGCTGACTCAGTTCGGCAGCCATTACAGTTATTTAACAATATCTGCTTGCGTTAAATGGATTACAATATATTTTTTATTCAATAGGACTCAAGAAGTACTTATAAATAACTTCATGCCCTGACAAAAGGTTCCAAAATGAGTAGGCAGAGATGTACATCAGTCAACACCCACTTTTCACAAATGATATTTTAGTGGTGAGACTGGTGAGCTCATCACCATTCTTAAAGCATATAAAATTCCCAGCTATACCACAATATATTGAATAGATGTACAATTCTAAACAAACACAGGACATCATATGATTTAAGCTGTAACTGGGATTCAAACCAAGGATATTTCAAGCCAATCTAATTACAAATTAGAAGTAGTAATAGCAAGCAAGCATGTCACCTAAATGCTCAGAATTCACAAACTGAAAACCAATAAATGAGTTATTACTGCAACAAACAAAGACTCAAAATAAATAAATAACATACCCATTTCTCCTGGTGAGTTTCCCTGTGGAGTCACAGAGGGTGCAGGTTGCCACCGTTTCAGCCGAGACCGAGGGTACTGAGGCAGTATAAGACCATCATCTCCAACATTTGCCACTTCATTCTCCTCAAGATTGGTGTCATCATCATCTATGTCATCCCGCAAAGCAGCTGCTATTGCCGCCTTTTTACCTCTGTATTCATCCTTGACCTAACAGAAAAAAAATTGTTAGACCCCACATGGAGAGACAACTATAGGATACTAATTATTAATTTGAGGTAGTGGGGCCAACTATGTTTGCTGTCTTATAGTTATAGCCCTAACTTTTTGATATTCATTCATAGGTTTTGAAATCATACTAAGTTTAGACAGTAAGAAAATTTTACTACTGTATACAGTTTTTTTTTTTCATTCTGAGCTAATACCTTTTTCTTTTCTTTGGTAAATTGGATGTGTATGTATTTGGAGTGGCCATTAAATAAAGAATAGAATTGAAATAATTACTTCTCATTGGGTGACAAGAGAAAATTTCATAAAATTGTTCAAAGGGTGAACACCTGATGTTGTCATACATACAGATGGTTTTAGATAGTGGCTGATGCCCCATTCTCCCAGAAAAAATATAGTATTATAAAAAATAATAGGAGACTCTTTCATAAGATAATGTAACACCAAACACATTCAGTTCCAATTCCATGTGACAATGCCCAATCCTTCCTTGTAGGTTTAAGTCATAACTTAATCTATTATTCTAAGTCTATAATTCATTTATCTTTTATCATTTATATCATACTTAGACCTTATAATGATAATATTAACAACTAAGTGCCCATTTTTTTTACAAAAACACACTCAAAAATATAATAGCACGAAATTCGAAGGTCACAATATCAGAATACAGCCACTGCAACAATGTCAACACAATACATTGACCGGGTCAGTGACCTTGTTATTTTTACATCAACTTACCTGAATAGTTTGTTCCGACTTTTTCCCGCAACCTTCGCCGAAGCAATCCGAGTACATGGCGAGAAGCACCACGTCTACCAACAGCCATGCTAACGAAGTCAGCAGTATGATGCGGCAAGTATGTATCCTTATTTTACTTCTGAACATTTTGAACCAATCTATCTAATGCACTAAATTCACAGATTCATTTCAACTTGAACATCAAATGTTACGCTAGCTACCTCAACCTGCAAATAGCACGCGAATAATACTAATGAGTAGGAGAACAACAAACTGAAGGATCTCTTAAAATTCCGAGTCACAGCACATTACGTTAATTTTCTTTCTATAAACAGACAGTTAATCAAAGTATATCAAATTCCATTATTTGTACCCAGTTTAGCACGAAACTCAGTGTAAGCAACAAATTTACAAAGCATTTTACTTAAAAAAGTAGGTTTCCGGATCTCAGAATAAAAAAAATCACACAATCTTCTCACATTAGTCAAAAGTCTAACAATTCAGTATTTTTAAAGAAAATAAATTACTCACATTTATTTATATTATTATAACCCACAGCGTATTTTAATTCATATAAATATAAAAAGAAATATATTCAGTTTACGAAGCAAGACGAGAGAATGTTGGCTCGTGGTCCAATTCTTCCATTCCATGGACAAATAGCTAATTCGCCACTTTCTTAAGTTCTGTCAGTGTCAGTCAAGCTGGCGCGTCGTGTTCCAGTTCCTTTAATAAAATTCTTCGTCCGTCCTACTCGGTCCTACTACGCTTTTTCGGGAGCAATCGGTGTCCAAGAGGCACTTTTTCTGGGGGGTTCTTCTTCTTCCTAACTATGGCAATCAATCCTTTTCAAAGACTATTTTTGCCAGTGCCGAGTGTTAGAGAATTCAAGTTTGTCAATGTTTAGGGTTTGTGGCATTAAAATGCCTAGTGCCATGCATCTAATGTTTATTTGAGTTTCTGTAGACAATCCACGGCAGTAGCAGATCATAAAATGTCTTTCAGTCAGAGGTACAACCTAATTACATTATTTAACGTTCCTATAAATGAGTAATTAAATATGAATTAGTGTGGGCATAAAAAAATCATTCTCATTAATTACTATCGATTACGACATAAATGTAAAATCAAAAGATGTTAGTCGTTCAGTAAACCATAGATATTCTTATCACATGGAGGTATTCACACATAATAAAATTTCTTCAAATATTTCATATCAAAAGGTGACAAAATTTCTGTTATCGGAACTTATCATTATTAAAATAAACGAGGCATGAGCCTAAGTGTATTTGGACCGAGGTAGTCCAAAAAATAGACCCAAGCCAAGTGAAACCTGTAACCCAAACATAAAATGTGATAGGCAAAAAAATCTAATTGAGAAACTGTTAAATTGTGCAGGCCTGCCGTAACTGAGGATCTGCATCGGGATTTGTGTCTACGGATTTTATGCAACTCGTAGGGAAAACTAAGTAGTAAGTAGGTACAACTGCATGACATTGACATCTTCATGTCTTGATTTATGTCAAGTCCAGCCAGTCAATGTCAACCAAAATATTCAACGAGTCTTCGTCGTGTCATGTCATGTCATCTCATCTCATCTGTTCCTGTGTTGTGTTTTGTGAACTAGTATAAATGTGAAGTGTAATAAATAGTAAATATCACTAGACAAAAGCTGTACGAGAGCGCTTGGCTGTACCGCTACTGATAGTATGTGTTATTTATGAAAATACCACCATTGTTTTTGTTCATGTTTTGTTTTCCTCACTATTTTCATTTTATCATTAATATCTAATTTATAATCATGAACAGAATCAAGAACAGTAATTCTAAAATGGCGCGGTCTACTGAGTGTGAACCTATCTCGAGTACAAACTCTACATATCGACTAATCAATAATGAAGACAAACCTCCTGACATAAAATATGAGAAGGAAAATTCTTTGGTGGCCGGAGTACAGATGTTTGTGTCGTTCCTGCTGGCGGGCTTCGGCATGGTGGCCGCGAGCCTCCTGCTTGACGTTGTACAGCACTGGGAGGTTTTTACCCAAGTGTCTGAAGTGTACATTTTAGTTCCAGCACTTTTAGGACTGAAAGGTAACTTAGAAATGACTCTCGCATCACGACTCTCCACACATGCACACATGGGACATCTCAACACAAGTTTGAGTTCACTGGTAGTTGGAAATTTATGTCTAATCCAATGTCAGGCTGTCCTTGTTGGATTCCTAGCTGCAATGGCAGCTGTTGCTATGGGATGGATACCAGAAGGAGATTTTGACATTCATCATGCATTACTTCTGTGTGCATCCAGTGTTTTGACTGCTTCATCTGCAAGTTTTGTCCTTGGATTGGTTATGATTGCTGTTGTTGTAATATCTAAGAAAGTAAGTATAAACCCAGACAATATAGCCACACCAATAGCTGCCAGTTTAGGTGACCTGACAACCTTGGCACTGTTATCTTGGATAGCATCATTATTGTATAGTACAATTGGCACAAGTGTAATACTTCCATCTATTATTATATGTGTTGGCGCAGCTCTTGTGCCAGTGTGTGGTTATATTGCATGGAAAAATAAATTTACTCAGCAAGCTTTAGATGAGGGTTGGGTGCCTGTAGTGTCTGCAATGGTGATTAGCAGTGCTGGGGGTCTTATCTTAGACCACACTGTGTCTGTTTACAAAGGAATAGCTGTGTACCAACTAGTCATTAATGGTATAGGTGGCAATATGGTAGCTGTACATGCTTCAAGATTGTCCACATTATTGCATACTGGTCAAAAAGAAGGTTCTGTCATTGGCAGCACAACTAAATTGTTACTTTTGATGGTAATACCTGGTCAACTCATTTTCATCTATACTATAGGATATTTGAGAGCAGGCCATACATCTACAACCCCAATGTTTATACTCATTTATATGTCAGCTGCCTTATTGCAGGTATTCCTCCTGTTAACAATTAGTCATTATATGGTTATATGGATGTGGAAACTGGGTATGGATCCTGATAACTCTGCAATACCATATTTGACTGCTTTAGGAGACTTATTGGGTACAGCATTCTTGGGTATTGCATTCAGTATATTATATGCTATAGGTGATAAAGACAGTGATTTAGGGGACTAGTTATAATTTTAATATTATGCTAAAATTATTAGAGGAATTGAAGTTGTAAAAAATAAGTGGCATTATAATATACTGCATAAAACATTTTTCACATACTGCATGTTTTTTTACTGTTGTTGTAGCAAAGATAATGTGTATTGTTTTTTTTAATTTCACTAAAGATTTAGGTTTATATCATTACAGATTTTGATTGTATATCTTAAACTCGAAGGTTTTATGTACATATTTTTAATCATAAATAATACTTACTGTGGATATATGCAAATGGTGCTATAGTATAACTAAATTACTTAAAAAATATATTTTTATATGTACTTAAACTTGTGTCTCAATAAAATCGTTACCTAAACACTTTCTTTGTTTAAATTAAATTGGGAAATTTGAGGATATTCTGGTTTTAATTATAAATATTTTTTTAATATGAAACTCAAAATACTTAAAGCTACCATGTTAGAAAATTAATTACTGATTGTAATAAGTACTAAGTAAAATTTAATGGGCCTAAATGGAGAATACAATTAAGTATTAATAATTAGCTGTGGCTATTTTTTTAAAACCGCGAATTTATTGCGAAATCATTTCATTATAAAACAGTTACTAGTGAAGTACCTACATAGTAAAGAATTTAACTGTCCATTGCACAACTAACTGCAGGTACATCATGGGACATGATTCATATTGAATCACTGTAATCTTTTCCTGAATTTACTTAAATAAAACAAGATGGATTTTCACGTATTTTATTGGCTTACACTATTGTCAGATGTTTACTTGACTTCACGCAACCTCCTGACGGCGGACCTGCAGGAGGAGGCGGCAGTAGTGGAGAACACCCACGCGCCTCCCGCTACTGTCCTCTTGCACCGCTTGCACGACCAAATGCCGACACAGGACCTCTTCATGGCATCCTGAAACATATGAAAAGTATATTTAATAATGTAATTTCCTTAATAATGCATACAGGTAGGCAGCATTCTATAGACTTGTGTAAGTCCTATAGAAAATCTTTGGACTGACATGATGATGATCTAACAAGTACTTATTATCTATGTAAAGAATTGCTAGGTAATGTATATTCATAAAATGATGATGGTGTTTAATAAAATCATATGTATTGAGGAATCTCACTACTTACTTAGGTGATAAATAACATTATTTTGATGTCTAAAGAAGAAAATAAGTATTTACTATTATGACAAAAAAAACATACATATTTATTTATTAAAAAAAAAAAAAAACCTTCTGAAAGTTATTCTTCCATCAGCCAGGCTTATAACTTAAGCAGTTCCACTACTACTAGCTTTTACCCAAAACTCCATCCACATGGAAATTAAAAATAAAACAGTTTTGAAACAATATTTCACCTCAGTATCAGTAACAAAAACCTATTTGTTTTTCCAGGTTTTGCTTAGTGTCAAATGTAAATAAATTGCATGTTTTAGTTTGATTGAGTAAAAACAGTCAGACTATGGATGCTTTAGAAAATGTAAGATATTTTTGATACCTACAAAAAATTGGATGGTTGATGCAAGCATACTGCCTGCGCTTGAGCGTAAAGTCTGATGATATCCTGACTAACCATCAAATAAATGGTTTATTTTGGCTGCAATCTTTTGTAAACTCAAAATACTGTCCCAAGTCAGGCATATATTTTTTTAACTGAAAAGTTTTGATTGCGTGGTCCTTTTAAATAAATGTTCAGAAAAAGTTATTGGTACAGGTCAGGGTTTTAACCCATAATACTTCAAATAGCAGGCTGTCACTCCACTACAACAAGTATTATTTTTATTCTTGAGAAACATTATTTAATCTTCACTTGTGGATAAGCAACTATAAAACCTACCTAGATCTCTTTGTTCAGGTTGGTTTCTATTTTTTTTGTTAATACCACTGAGGTGGCACACAACAATACAGTCCACCTGATGGTAAGCAGTCACCGTTGCCAAAGCCACTAGCAATACCAGGGATATAAGTAATGTGTTGCCAACGCTGTTGATGAGGACTTACTGTGCTAGCAGCATTACGACAAGTGTAGGGTATCCTCATGGAGCACTGGCAACCTTACTCACTGCAGAAACATAATACTACATCAAAGTAGTGTTATTGACCTTACATAGGAGTAAGGTGGAGGTACAGTTGTAAGCCAGGCGGCTCCAATTTTACTGAGAAAAATGGAGATCTCAATTTGCCCTACCTCTCAAACTTTCCAAAGAAGTTTTAAAACAAAAACATATATTCTTTATTGGGCATCCTGCAAGGTAAAAAGTAAATTCCAATACTACCATATAAAACAAAATATTATGGCGCTTTCTATGAACGTTTTGGATATTCCCAGGTCATAACTCTTTATTATATTATAAGTGTTTACGTCTGTACTGAACTTGAGGTAGCAAGAGAGTAAATACACTCAATACTAATTAGATACTTTTGCAAAACATGGATTACATGTACCAATAACAGGTAAAACAATAGTCTACAATAACACTGAATACCTTAGTTCTAGTATCAGCTTAAAGGATATCAGATTACTCATTTAATTTCGTTGTTATTTCACCGGGTTGTCGTCATGAATTCGAGGCAAGGTAGGTAAGGTACTAAACTAACCTTTCCACAGAATGAGCAAGTGTACTTCGCATGCTGTGTAACTTCCATCTTCTTTACCATCTTACGAAGCGAGGCACCATAACGGGTACCATATTTGCCAGTGATTCCGACCTTTTTCGTGCGTTTGGCCTGAAATAATGTTCATATTGATGTTAACCAAATATATCCACTTTAGATCCACAGTATGCCGAAACGAACAATATATGAAGGAAAATCATATAACACCAGGGTATAATGATTTAGATACGCTTTAACTATGCATTATAAAAACATTTACGTTCACGGATTGCAACTAAATTTATAAATTCGATTCTCACCATTTTTAAGAACCTGTCGAACAGAACAGTTGACAGAAAAGAAGAAAGAAAGAACCAAACAAGATTGACAACAAATGACAACAATGACAAATGACAGTTACAAACTACCAACTGAAAGGCCGCCCGGACCTGTGTTGCAAGGTAGGAAATTAAGAGATGCTTCATTTATAATATTCACGTACTCACATTCTCTATAAAAGTTACTGTTACTGTCAGCCTGGTACATCCCACAGCGGGGCAAAGGCCTCCCTCCATGACTTCCAAGATTGTCTGTCCAACGCTAGTGTTGTCCAGTCTGTTGTAGTGCTTATAATTTATTAGATTTTTTTATTTATTCTGTCTTGGGAATAGTGATTTCCGGATATCTGTACCTGTATACGTGTCCGTGAATATCCGTGGGAGAAATAAGGTCCATGTCCGTATCCGTATTTGTTACCTTTTTCGCGGATCTTTTGTTAATTTTCAAACCCAATTGACAGGATAAAATGCCGCATAATAACTTAGATATATATATGATGAAGTAGTATAATAAAAAAACATTCAGTATTATATTGAGTATTTTTCATTTCTTAAAATCTAATATTCGGCACCTTTAATTGCAAACATATATGCTAGTAAGTTACCATACCGATAAAGATACTAAATCAACTATCTTATGAGATCACTATTACACATAAAAAGTTATGACATCACATTTTAAAATATAAGAAAATTAAAAACAAACAACTTAAATCTATTTTTTTGTACAGGTCGCGGCACGAAACTCTAGCGCTGAGCGAAACGTGGAGGGGATAGCTGCGCATGGGTACCATCGCGCACGCAATACAAATTAGTAATTTAATTGCTTAGTTAAAAACAGCAAAATAATGTTTTAATGTAAAGTCAAATAGTAAGTCTAGCGGTGAACAAAATGTGGAACTTAACTGCGTATGGGTACTGTCACGCACGCAAATATTACTTCATGTTACCTACAATATAATTTTTAACAAGTTTATGGGGAGTAGAAAAATAAATACACTATCGGATTTGTAAATTTTTATATTAAATACCAAATAATAAAAAAAATTATATTAAGTCCGAATTACATAAGAACCTACTGAAGTTTCTTCTCAGGATAGAAGAAACCTGCGAGTTCGGCAGGGTGTGGACATCAGACACCGCATTCTCCTTTCCGATATCTAGTCCGAATCAGACAATGGTCTTACACCTTCAATAGTATCCCAACAGGGCCTTTTGCTTACTGAGGGCCCCGGCTCAGGGCTGCTTCGGTCGTCGGCACTAACAGCGTCATCGTCATCAGACTCACCAAGGCTATCCTCTGAACTGTCACCATCAACGCGAATGATGAATTCTTCTGTAACCAAATCCACGACATGGTCACTCTTGACATATTGCTCTTCTATGTCCTTTACCTTTTGGCATAACTTTCCCCAATCCCAAGCACCCATCAGCAAAACTTTTTCTTGAATTAGTTCTATACATTTAGCAACACTCCACTTCACATTTTTACTGCCTACATATTGCTTTATGTCAGACCATGCCATTTCGATTGGATTTAGATCTGGGTGGTATGGTGGCAGTCTTAGCACTTGATGTCCTTGCTCTGCTAGTATCCTGTCAATTGAAAATGTTTTAAATCTATCTTTGTTAGCCCGTATTAAATTGTATAGTTGAGGTTTTAGTAGAGTTTCCTCATATTGTATGCCCTTTTCAGTAAGCCAACCCTGCATGTCAGCTTTTTTGGAATTAGAAGTGGGTGCAAGGTCCCATTGTTTATTATGGTATGATGCGTTGTCGACTACCACGACAGAATTAGGCGGTAAGTTCGGCAATAACTGTGTCCTCAGCCATTTTTCGTAGTTGTCGTAGTTCATATTGTCGTGGTAGTCGCCTGATTTCGCACCAGCTTTAAAAGTTAACAGTGCGTTCGGTATGAACCCAGCCTCTGATCCTGCGTGGACAATGACCACCCGCTGTCCTTTGGAGATAGGTTTTTTGAGACCTTTTGTAGTACCATCGGTCCAGGCTTTTGGAGCAGAGTGCGATGAATCTACGTAAGATTCATCTGTATATACGATGGGCCTTCCCTCTTGGCGATATTGTTTTATTTTGCGTAAGTATTCGATACGTAGTAAACGTATATTTGAACTTTCAATCAGTACTTTTCGATTGTTTTCAGTATTTTTCCACCGAAACCCTAAACTCTTAATTATTCGTCGAAGACTTCGTTCTGAGCCTTTGAAATTTATATCTTCCTCTAGCTTCTTTCTCAACTTTCCGACGGTGGGAAGTTCATTATTTGTCCTATGAAAGTTATGTATGCACCTCTTTATTAATCCTTGATCAAAGTTATCAATATCTGTGACCGGTTTTGATCTGGAGCGTTTTTTGCCTGGTGTTCTAAATACTGATAATAAGTCGGAATTATTGGCTTCAGTGGAGATTTTCCTTACCGTTGCTATGGACGTCTTTGTAGATTCAGCTGTCCTTTTCTGAATTTTCTGTAAGTCACTAATTATACTATTTAATTTTATATTTCCCGCCTGAATAACTTCTGCAGTTTGTTTTATTTCACTTATATCTACAGTGCTGCGGTCAGAATCGAGTAAAATACTCGCAGCTTCGCCAATTTCACTTTGAATTTGTTTCAGGGAATTAATGAAATCATTCGATTCCCTTTTCAGAAAACAATGCACGTCAAACACCATTTTCCGTGCCTGTCTTTTCAAAACAGTATTCCTTCTCGGCCTCGGCATTTTCACTGTTTAAAAACTGTTCAAACTTAATCAAACAGTGAATAAACTAACAAACACAACAAACAAATCAACAAAACAAACTTAACAAAAAACAACAACAAAAATTAACGATGACAACAAAACAATTCAGAACGCGACTGTACACTGGAAGTGCGCGGAGCGTCGTATCGGCACGGGGGACGGAGTACGACTGGAGAGCCAATCGGCGCAACGCACGCTCGCCCTTCACCCCTGTACCCCGCCAAGACACCTTATTTTTTACTTCTGCGCAATAACGGTCAGCGCTAGAGTTTCGTGCCGCGACCTGTAATTACATTAAGATCAATTTTTACATACATTTTTCACGATCCGGCACAACACTATTAGAGAAGAACAGAGCCTGCCATCTGTGATTGCCATAGTTAGGAAGAAGAAAAAGATGTTATCAAAATGACAGCAGAGTCAAGTGTGACAGTCTTATATTTCTGGCTCTCCGTAATTGTCATTTACTTACCAACGACCTACAGATTGTAAGAGGTCGATCTTTCGGTTCTGATAAAACCGTCCCGATCACCTGGACGGCTTCTTTAGCTACATAAAACATAAATATGCTGCGAACGATTCTGGTGCGAAATAAAATTTTGAACGACAGCTTGAGGAAAGCTGTACGATCAAATGTAGTGAGATGTATAGGTACAGAGCTGACGAGGAGGAGGAATCCCAACATGTGAGTATTTATTTAATCATTTCCATAAACAGTATTTATGTAATAAAAAGACGACGTTATTAATCAATATTTAATTGAAGGAATTGAATAGTATCGTATTTTCGAGCGCTGTACTTGTGCGTACGTTTTGGTTATGCAACTCATAACCAAAACGTCAAAATGATCTTCACCTTGGAAGGAGTTGTCATGGCTATACGAATATTGCCGGTGAACCACATGTTATCTTGTTAGACTTCAGACTATCAGATTTTCTCAAATTCTCTTGTCCATAAATGATGATAGCCAATAAGTTTCAAGTCAGCTTGCTACATGCCTTTGCTCTTTGGGGAATTCTACTCATTTAGTTTTGAAAGGTTTCTAACCTCTGTATAAACAGCCGGATGATTTACAAGCGAAAGTATTGAAATGTATCATAAATTGTATAGTAGAGGTCCAAAGGAGCGGCTCTGTACTACAGCACCCCTGAATACCGACTGATCAACTAAAAAGAAATCATAACAATTAAACACCAAATGAGGTTATTATTCATCAGAGTCTCTCAACAGCATGATTCAGGAATAACATAAACATATAGGAAGACATATTATTATAGTAAATATACCTTTTTTGTTATTAAACTACATATTTACAGTTACAGAATTTTTCCTTTACATGTGCTGCAAGACATTGCTTCTTGCCGAATTTCATGATTACAGGTCAATGATAAGTACCCTGTAGGTATTGATTCCCTAGTGAAATCACAAGATATGCAAAAAAAATATCTTTTCAAATTATTTGTCAGGTGAAGGCAGGTGTATGTGGAATGTTTAAGTTATTACAACACAAATATGTAACAGACACACTAAAAAAAAACTGTGGTTTTTGTCTCATTTTTTCATGTTTCCTGATTTCATGTGATAGCACACAAAAATAACCTTAGCAATGACAATTCTACAATTTAACTGATATATGATATTGACATAACATAAACATGCAATGACCAATGACTGATAAGGAATTGTAAAAAATATATTGAATTAGTTAATCAATCCCTAAGTTTAGTATTAAGAATTTCAGAAGGGCAATCTGTAGAAAATTGGTTTATATTAAAAATATTTAAAAATAAATAAATTTAGATTAGTCATTTCACTCATTGAAACTATTTTGAATTTCCGGAAATACATTACCGAACTTAAATCTGATAATGGAGTGGGGGTTGATATTTTTTACATCAAAATATAGCATCATATCAATATCCTTTCAGATTATTATCACATTCACAACCAAGAGTATTAGCAGCACCACAATGGAGCATGCAGAGGTACTATGCCAGTTATCCAGACCATATAAAAGTGGCACTTCCCGCCTTGTCACCCACCATGGAGAATGGCTCCATTGTCAGCTGGACGAAAAAGGAGGGAGACAAAGTTAATGAGGGTGAGTTTGATTTTATTTTTATTTACTTTTTTTATTCAAATATTACAAGTTTAGTAAGGAAGAATAATTTCATAGAAGATATATTTTGAGGTGCATACAGACATATCATGCCAACAACCTTGTAGGTTTAAACAAGAGTATATTTTTATATCAATTATGTATGTTTTAAAGGACATCATCTATGTTTCATAGAAATTCGGTCCAAATCTGAAAGTACCCGCCTACATATTTTTTTTGTATATTCTGTTAGAACTTGTCCTTGTATATTCTGTTACATAGCATACAAGCTCTAACAGTTCAGAGCAGTTCCGTCTGAGAATTTATTACTATGGCACCAAAGTTGGACAGGGCTTTCGAACTCAAATAAAGTCAACTACAATGCTACTACAGGTATGGTGCCACAGTAAAAAAAATCGGATGGGCAGGCTGTAACAGAATACACAAAAAAAATGTGTTGACTGGCACAGATTTGCACCAAAATGCATGATGTCCTTTAATGTGGTTCTATGGGAGAATAACGGATATTGATGTTATATTAAAAGCCACTCTTGGTTTGTTTTGCACAATGAAACCAGTGAAATTTGTTAAAATGTTATACTAACATAATTTTATTGACTGTTACAGGAGATGTCCTTTGCGAGATTGAAACAGACAAGGCTACCATGGGTTTTGAGACCCCAGAAGAAGGTTACTTAGCCAAAATAATTGTAAAAGAAGGTACCAAGGGCGTACCGGTTGGGCAACTCATATGCATTATTGTTATGAACCAGGCCGATGTTGCTGCATTCAAAGACTTCAAGGATGATTGTAAATATCAATACTTTAATAAATATAGATTTATTTTTATAATTCTTGTATGCATGGTGACTATGTTTTGATATGTACACTGTAGTCTGGTTGGAGGAGTCAGCAAAGACTTCCAAAATTAGTATCCGTTGATGACAGAAAATCAATTTAATTTATTCTGTAAACAGTTTGATATTTAAACAACTCACCAGTATAAAGAAACAGCATTTATTGATTCTACTATAGGGGTATCAAAATAACTGAATGAGGGATAACCTGTTTTATTACACTACTGAAGATTGCAATAACCCTTTGTTACTGACCACTGCTAGAAACCCTGTAGAGGGAGCCTTCAAAGGATTGACTACCAAGGCTTTTCATTCTCGTTTTTTGAAAACTGCACTGCCACCTGGACTAATCATCTAGATCATTATAATATTATGAGCCATACATCTTCTAAATGTCTAATCTATCTTCATTATCATTCTATATACTTCTAAAACCTACACTTGATGTTAAAGATTTTTTTTTGATGATTTTTTGTTTTTGGTGGAAGCAAGAAGTAGAAAGCAATCTGCCCCTCTTGTATATACAACACTCCGGCTATGTTTTTTGTTGCATGTTGTCTATTAATGATTTTAATATATATTATTACCACCCACAGCACCGGGACCAGTTAAAAAGGCACCTAAAGGTTATTTCATTGCTCTGTGTTTTTATGTTCTCTGCTTAAGTATTTGTATTTTATGTATATAGGGCTGGTTACATGGTCCTGCGCAGAAACATTTAGTTTGTTTCAAACAAATGGTTAGTTTAGCCTGGCGTAGCCGTCTCCGTCAAAAAAAATTTTTTTACCACTAATGTGGCAAAAAAAATTTTTTTCTAGGAGACGGCGACGACAAAAAATTGGTACATAACAGATTATAGCTACTATAATTAGAAGTAAAATCCATAAATTACGTGAGTTACTCCCTCTCCCCCTGGTGAGATGTCGTGAGATTTTATTCAACCCCCTCCCGCAACCCCCAATCTCACGTGAGATTCTTCAAAATGTGGGTTTCTTACGTAAATGCGTTGGATTGCTATTGTAAAAAGAAAAAAAGTTACTTCGTGCTTTTGAACGAATTAGTAGAATTAATAGAATGATCTTAATCGTTTACGATTAAGCTTAAGATTAAATCTTAAGCATGTACAATCTGGATTAAATGGACCAAAATAGTATATATTTTTTTGTTTCAATCAGAAAAAAAATGCGTGATATTTGCCGAGACCCCCCTGTCTCCAACGTAAGATTAGATGAGATTTGACTCGACCCCCTCCCCCCCTTAAACATCTCACGTAATTTATGAACGCCCCCTTAGTTGTATATTGTTGAATTCATGTATTGCTTATAAAAAAAAATAATAGTATGTGAAATAATGAATCTGTCAGATCAATTAATGATCAAGCCAGGTAATAATAAAATGTGTAGGACAGGGATGTCATATAAGTATTTTCCCCGCTTGGTGTAAGTAGTTACTGCAAGACCCTGTAGGTCGTACAGTTTATAAGCTTCGTCCATTATTGAATCCACGGTGGGTGGCGTCAAATTCCTATAATATTGAAGCAATCATCGATATTGAATTCGGTTTATTGTGATGAATCATTAATGCGCTCAATTGATCCGAGGGATTGTTTTTTCCTTTATACTTATCACTCTAGGTGTCGGTTGTTTTACATGTTTGAATATGTATGTTAGCAACGGGAGCGCCAGCCCCAGCTGCGGTCCCGGTGGCCCCCGCGGCCCCTCGCCCGGCCCCGGCGGCCCCGCGCGCGGCCCCCGCGGCCCCACGCCCGGCCCCAGCGGCTGCCCCGGCGCAGGAAGGCAGGGTCTACGCTAGCCCCATGGCTAAGAGACTAGCTGAAATCAAAAATATCAGGCTTCAAGGTGGGTCTTGATTCTGTCACCTTCAAAGTTGATATCTTTAGTTGTCAAATATATAGCTGATGAAATTCAACATTTGCTGTTAACCACTTCATAGTGATAATGTGTTTGTGTAGATACTCCAGTAATAATTTGTTTATTGATATTGAACACAGCTTAGGTCATAATTCTAACTTATTAATATAGTGTGCTAACGACTTGAGACCGTCAAAACAGTGAGTATAAAGAATGAAACCAAGAAAGCATACCATTCGATTGATGGAAATTGGTCACCATAGTGTCATGGTCCGTATGCATATATGCTAACTTAGTCGTATAAAAAAAAAGCAGCATATGGTATCCTTTTGGCCAGCCCAATATTTCGATGGGAGATCCACACCTCATAAAGGTCTCTATTAAATTGGTAGTATCACTGCGCCGGCCGAGTATACGGTATGTTACGAGACATTGAATGCCCCGCACAGGCACTGGGTCTGGTCTGTACGGGTCGCTGAAGAGTGGGGACCTCTCAGGTGTCCCGGCCAGCGAGGCGGGAGCCCCGGCCTCCGCCCCGGCGCCGGCCCCGGGCGCGACCTTCGTGGACATCCCTCTCTCCGGCATGAGGGAGACCATCGCGCGCCGCCTGGTGCAGTCCAAGCAGACCATCCCGCACTACCAGCTCAGCATCACCGTCAACGTTGAGAAGACCCTGGAAATGAGGAAAGCCATCAACGACAAGTTGGCCGCTGAGAAGTCCAACGTCAAAGTTTGTACCTATTTATTTTTGCATTTATTATACAGAATGAAAGAAGTGAGACATAAGATGATAAGTCATCATTAGGTAATAAATTTTACTTAAATACCAACATTATTTTGTTTCAAGAAAAAGAAACACTGATATCACGGAGCATTATATTATTATCTAAACTTTTCGATTTAAATAGTTTTGCCATTAGTAACTAAAAATGCAATTTTTTATGTTGTTGGTACGACAAAATGACGTCAGAATTTTTGCAATCGACGTACGGAATAGTCCCATTGAGCTACTGATTAATAAGTAATCTCGTTAATCTTTAAAACTCAATGTACTATTCCTCCGTGTCCTGCTTGCGTTTTCCTCTAGTATAATATAGATATAATAAATAATTTTGGCCGAAGAACAGTGATGGGGTCAATTACCACATGACACTTTGATACTAAATCGTCTAATCTTATGCGTATCCATTCATGAACTTAGCAGTTACTTTCCATTCGCCTTCCTACGAATATTTTTCAATGTTATGTCGATAGATGGCGACACAAACGGTTGTATTCACATAAATGTTTTAATGTTTAAAAATATCAACAATAAATAGACATCGACCTGAAACAAATCACGGGTACAATAAATTAGGACGTCTAGTTTATTTTTCAATAATTTTAATAAGCATAATTAATTTATTTTCGCATCTTTGGACATAAAAACCTACATCGCGCTAGCAAAGTTTTCTTCCCATTTAGTATATATACGCGGTGACTTGCCTTCACTTTGGAAGTGCATTCTCTAGTGTGATGTTACAACTGTATATAGATCACTAGCTCTAGTTAGAAGGTCTACAGCACGTGACGTCACGCGCTCGTTGCAGGCATCGCCTCTTGTAATGTGCGCCGAGGACGATCGCCCGCGCGGCTGCGACGCTCCGTTGGCGCACCTTCCTTGGGGGCTGCCCATTGACCCTTACGCGGTTTTAGTTAACTCGTTAAGCTTAGCTCCGATTAAAAGTCGAGCACTTCCATGTACATTGGCGGCGAGAATACTCGATTGCCAGCTTTTTGCCCGATTATTATTAACTTAATACGTGAATTTAAGTAAATGTAATAAATATTGATACGATTTGATGTAGGCTTAATTATACAAATATTCATTTAATACGTTCCTCGGGTACTCGGGTTCACAGCCATAAATTATTACATTTTGTAAAGGAGGTTCTTTGATATACTAAGCATGGACATAGGTAGGTGAAGGTGTATCCTTTCGATATGTGATTTTTATGCCAAACTAGTACCGTTCAGAAAGCTGTTTAATATGAACGCATAATAATTTACTATAATTATGTTGTTCCATATAAAAAGCTCCGTGCCACATACTAATTATCATGATACCAATAATGTAATCCAGCGGTTTGGGTTATCATTTTCCACCAAGTGTTTTTATTTTCTTGCAGCTCTCTGTAAACGACTTTATCGTCAAAGCGGTCGCCGCAGCGTGCAAGCGAGTGCCGTCCGTCAACTCACACTGGATGGAGACTTTCATTAGGCAGTGAGTATATAATACTGGCAATTTTGTGATGTATGCTAATTAACATACGTTTTTAGGGTGCCCTAATCAAATACCAAAAGTGGGGACATTATTATAATCGTTCAATAACTCTGCTATCTTTACACATTCAGATTTATTTTCACAAGCATTCAACATGGTATGCCATAATGAAGACATGACCAATGTGAAGACTATTAAAATGTATGGCACTTATAATAACATTAGTTAACCTCTTACTTTCAAACCATGAAAAAAATATTGATTGTGTATCATATCATAGAGTTTCGAGCAAGATCTGGAACAAAACTAGATGACGTTGCTCTGTGTGGTGTGAAAATATACCAAGAGTAATAATAACAATTTTTTTGTAACAAATAAACATTTTTAGTAAAAAAAGTGTTTTGGCAGATTCTCAAACGTAGACGTGAGTGTGGCGGTGGCGACCCCGACCGGTTTGATCACGCCGATCCTGTTCAACGCGGACTCGCGCGGCATCCTCGAGCTGTCCACCAACATGAAGGAGCTCGCCCTGAAGGCTAAGGACGGGAAACTGCAGCCGCAGGAGTACGTCGGCGGCACCGTCTGCATATCCAACCTCGGCATGTACGGTAAGTGTTTGAAGAACGTGACCAACAGATGGCGCTAGGAAAATTGTGATACTGCGCCCTTTTTTGCTAGCAAAAAGTTACTATATTTTTTTACTTTTGGGCCCATATAATTTAGTTAATTCATTAATATATAGATAAAAATATGTTTTTCTGTTCTCTTTCTAGGCATCACTATGTTCAACGCCATCATAAACCCACCACAATCGCTTATCGTTGCGTGTGGCGGTGTTCAGGAGTTAGTGATCGCTGATAAAGACGCGCCACAAGGGTAAGCCATAACTAACATGATTTAAATATAATCTCCAGTATGATTCAATTTTCATACAAATCGTCGCGTATTTTGAAGAAAGAAACTTATTTCTTCTAAAATACGCAGACATTTACTATACTAAATTATATCTATTTTAGCCATTATATTAGGTCCTTACATATGAAATTGGCGTTTTTCGTACTGGCCACTTTAATCACGAATTTCTCCTCTTTGGTAAGGAATTCCAAATTCAAATTTGTACAGCTATAGACTCATGTATTTGTGCTTCGATGATCGTCATTCATTTGTTTTTTTTCTTCTGTTTTTTTCTGTTTGCGTCACTCATTTTACAAAATGGAAAACCTTAAATATCGCATTATTTACGAGTACGAGTTCCGCCGTGGCACTAGTGCTGCGGAAACAACTCGAAGGGTGAATGATGTGTATGGCGGTCGTGTTGCAAAAGAAAACACAGTTCGTTTTTGGTTCCAACGTTTTCGTTCTGGAAATTTCGACCTGCAGAACAAGCCCCGTGGACGGCCTGAGACTCAAGTTGATAATGAAGAGTTGAAGGCTATTGTGGAAGCGGATCCATCGCAAACCACGTCCGAGTTAGCTGCAGGCTGCAATGTTAGTGATAAAACTGTTTTAATTCACTTGAAGCAAATTGGGAAGATTAAAAAGCTTGAAAGGTGGGTACCTCACGAATTGACTGAAACAAACCGGCAAACGCGCGTCGACTGCTGCGTTACATTACTAAACCGGCACAATAATGAAGGTATTTTAAACCGAATCATTACCTGTGATGAAAAATGGGTTCTTTACGATAATCGGAAGCGCTCAGCGCAATGGTTAGATCCTGGCCAGCCAGCCAAATCCTGCCCCAAGCGAAAATTAACCCCAAAAAAGTTACTTGTAAGCGTTTGGTGGACTAGTGCCGGTATTGTTCATTACAGTTTTTTCAAATCTGGCCAGACTATTACGGCTGATGTCTATTGTCAGGAATTGCAAACCATGATGGAAAAGCTAGCGGCTAAACAACCTAGGCTGGTCAATCGCTCCACGCCACTGCTGCTTCACGACAACGCTAGACCACACACTGCGCTACAGACGGCTACTAAATTAGAAGAGCTTCAATTGGAAAGTCTAAGACATCCTCCGTACTCCCCGGACCTTGCTCCAACAGATTACCATTTTTTTCGAAATTTGGATAACTTCTTGCAAGGGAAAAAATTCAACTCCGATGGGGCAGTCCAAATCGCCTTCAAAGATTTTATTGATTCCCGTCCGACTGGTTTTTTTAGTAAAGGGATCAATGAACTACCTATGAGATCGCAAAAGTGCATAGAAAATAATGGTTCATACTTTGATTAATTAAATATATTATATTAAAAAATATTCGACTTTTTGTTCCTCCCATACAAAACGCCAATTTCATATGTAAGGACCTAATATAATTTCATAGACCTGCCTATATTATAGTATGTATAGAGTGTAATCATGGAAAATCATGATTTTCTTTGATAACTAAGATTTATGGATATTTCAAAGAATAAAAATATCTAAACATTAATATTTGTAGATCATACAAGTGGCAAGTGGGCGTATACATCCCTAAATAGCAAGTGGTTTGCCCTTTGCTAGATTTTTTCCGAGGTATTTGAACTTTAAATACCTCGGAAAGTTTAAAGATTTTTTCTCTTTTTTTTTCTCGTTTTAGTTTAACGTGATTCTTTTCTGGTTCAGATTCCGGCCGGCCAAGTTTATGACGTTCACGGCGTCGGCCGACCATAGAGTGGTAGACGGCGCGGTGGGAGCGCAGTTCATGAAGGCGCTAAAGGACAACATGCAAGATCCTGCCAACAACATTCTTTGAAAACCTCCCACGTACGCGACAACACGCGGCTAAGCGAAGCGGGGACTATCCTCTGAATATAATTATAGTAGTATTTTGTTATACTTACTCTGCCTTTGTGAGATTTGTGAATACTTTCTTGAGATGCAAGATCAACTGTAAGAAATATTTTTTATGAAACGTACGTGACAAAACACCTTGGTAATCATGTAATATATTGAAAGACTGTTTTTGCCATTTAATGATCAATTTCTAACGAAATTTTACAGTTAATGGTTAGGATGAAGCTAAGGGATTATGTGTATTATTTACGAGAATTAAGTAACGGTTATATGTGCTTTGGGCTTCACTCCATAAGGTATGGTTCCGACATTTAAACAGTTTGTATGTAGTAAGAGCCAACAAGGTGTTTTATCAGGTAAGTTGCCTTGTACATTCATTTATTTTTAACTGGTTATTCCAGACTGCAGTGATATATTTTAATACGAAAGTAATTTATTATATTGTTTATCTGTCAAGTCTTTTATTTATTTTTCAAATATTAACACCTCAATGCTGGAACCGCGTCCTTGTAGTCAACATTTTTCGACTTATATGTCAGAGCTTGATTCCCTAAATACTTACTATTCTAATATTTAAACTACTCTTCCCTGGAATAATCAGGAAGCTATACGAAGCGCTGATGTTAATTTATAGCAACAATATTGTCGATAAAAAAAATTAGATATCTACGTTTGGCAATCAATTTTATACATATGTATCTAGAAATTGGTTTACCTATGGTAAACTAGGGTCTTATTACAATGAAGATAATATTAATTGAGGGATATATTATAATGAGTATATTTCAGTGAGTTACACGTAATATATATGGGACAATAATAATACAAAATAATAATAATTAGTTTATATCAAACCACAAGGGGTTTAAAAATAATGATTATAATTTTCAATGAAATATAATTTGTTTCTGAAAGTTTTTCTGGTGTTTTATCGGGTAAGATCATGCGGATTAGCGATTTAAGAATGTATTTTGATGTTTGCATTTTTAATGTTTATTTTAATTTTTATAAATTATTATTTTAAAGAGTAGTGATTTGGCTATTAGCTTACGATTGCATTAATGGTAATTAAAATTGGGATTAAAGAGTCACATTAATTATTTATTCTAGTTAATATTTTTGTTAATTTCTGTATTATTTGGGATGTACCAGGCTGTTAGTGACAGTAACAGGAAATGTATATATTGATCATGTAAACAAACTCTTTACATAATCTCTTCGAAGGAGAATAACGAGATAGGTTTTAAAAAAAACAGTTTACAGATTCACAGAATACCTTTTATAATTAACAATTGAAGGATATCTAACCTAGATTACTAATTTACCTTCTTAAATGGTCGCGAAAATCAGACCCCAATTGCTTCGTAGGTCAGCCATATCGGGTTGGACCCAGACAATTTTCGGCATATCTACCTATTTCTGTAAGTAGGTTCGTACAAAGTATTGGAATATAGATCTATATAATTTTATTTATAAATAATGTTTGTATCATTTGCAAAATGAAGACCTGGTTTAGTCTAACGAAGGGAAAGCAGAAAAGAGTACAATCTCCTTTAAGTTAATTCGATCTACAGAAATGTTGTGTTAATTCATCAAATGATTTTACGAACGTTAGTAAAATATATATTTAAAAATAGGTGCATGTTTCATTTAAATTAAACCCAAACCCAAAGTTACACCACAACTATGAGCTGCGCTACACGGCCCCTGTAATAATCGTAATCAAAATATTTTGTGTTAATACATGTGTTTTGTTTTTAATTATGGTATGACACCCACACGTTGTTGACATGTTGCCACTATTTATATGTGGTTCACACCACATATAAATAGTGGCAACATTCAGTACCTTGGAGTTCCTCTTTATATAAATCTCTCGAACACTAATAAGATATAGCTACTTTTAAATATTGTACACTAAAATTAATAGCTACAATTGTAGTACTCTATAATACTTACCAGCTACATACATACCTGAAGTCAGTAATAAATAAATAATAATTGATAAACAAATAATATTCATCATAAATATGTACGTGCAGTGAACATCGCTGGTTACTAAGGTAGGTTTAATCAAATTATATTACGTACGTCCTTGGAGTTGTACGTAATAATTAAATTAACTATCCCTAGTCGTGACCAAAATTATGTGCGTGCAAATAATATCAGCATAAATACATAGAATAGGTGTGTACCTAGTGAAGAACCATGGTATTATATCTATATATATAAAAGTCAAATGCTGTTCGTTAGTCTCGCTAAAACTCTAGAACGGCTGAACCGATTTGGCTAATTTTAGTCTTGAAATATTCGTGGAAGTCCAGGGAAGGTTTAAACGGTAAGAAAATATGGAAAAATTGTGAGTAAAACACTAAAAACGACAAATTTATTTTCCCATACAAACTGTTCTTACCTGTCAAACATTTGATGAATGGTGATAAGAAGTTCACCGGGTCATCTATATTTGAAAAATGTCTACCCGTGCGAAGCCGGGGCGGACCACTAGTTTTTAATAAAGCTTAATCAAAACCATTTCTTGGTCGACCTTCATGTTTAGCCAATTAATGTTCGCCATATACCTAATGTAACATGTCAGAGATAGTTGAGTTGACATGATACTGTCACGCAACTTTACACGGTGAATCATTGGTTAACTAAAGGTAAAATAGGTGAAATATTACAAAAAAATATGCATTAACTGTTCACAGTGATACAGTCAATTTTAAGGTCGAAAACGCGCGATTGATAGCTCTCGTGTTACGTGCAAGCTTACCCTAGTCTTACCGTACAAAGCACTACCAATTCTACCTACGGCAACCTACTAGGGGTATGTAGGTATACTTATATAAACACGTTTAAATTATATCACCACTCTTTTTGCGTCGGGGAGGTCGGGGGTTCAAAATAGTGTGTTGTTATCACGTTGAATAGTCAACTTACCTAACTTTCAGATTTAGCCAGACAGCCTCCTGTGATTAAGCATGACTGACACTGGCGAGACAACGACCTCGGAGGAAGAATCCGAAGACATGAAGAAACAAATCAAAGAAGTTCCTATCGTACAGGAACAAGGCTTCTTCCAGCACACTACAGGAGACACCTATGATGGTTACTTCGAAGCTAAGAAAAAGGACCGAAGTGTTAAAATGCACGGTTGGATGTTTATTCATAAATATTGCTAGTCAGATCTGTCTTAAGTTTTTAGTCCTGTTCCATAATTCATAAGGAATTAAAAAAATCGTATTTATACGACATTTGTTTGATGTTTGTTGCCACAGGTTTAAGCATGAGTTTCCAAATATTTGTTTCATTGCAATCTTCCTCCCAACCTCAGATTATCTAAATCTGAGGAAAAACACAATATCTATAACAAGTGAGGTTACCTATTAAGGTAACCTCATCTGTTATAGATATTGTTTTTTAGTTAATTATTTAATTTTAGTTAATTTAATTATGTATTAAAACGACACAATATCTACAGATGAGGTTACCACCTGTTATAGATATTGTGTTTTTTTAATTAATAATTTTGATATACATATAGATAGGTAGTTCGGTTCACACCTGAGTATGAGTACACATTACACACCAATTCACACTATAAACTTATTTGGATACAGTTTCATGTTCCGACTTCCGTCCGCGGTCCGACTCTGTCTATTTTGTATTTAAATTGTCATTCCATGAGTTTGCTTAGTATAAATAGATACGATTATGTTAAACAAAAGTAGAAATCATGAAGCAAGTTAATGGTTGATAATTTATTGTCTCTACCGAGCGAGGCTTAATGGACCGCATCGCAATCTATTCCGGCCCATACAGGAATTTTACGCTCTAATTGCATTTGTGAAACATGGCTTTGTGTTTACGATTGCATTTGGTACACATTTAAGGGCCTGGAGAGTACAAGACTGCTGAGGGCGACATCTACACTGGCACATGGGAGGCAGACCGATTCGGAGCTAACGAGGAAGTGACCATCACGTACACTGATACATCACGATACGAAGGCTTCTTCAAAGACTGGAATTACTTAGGCGCGGGAAAGTATTACTACCCTGATGGCAGTATACTGCAGTGCGATTTTGTAGAGAGCTGCCCCACCGGCCCCTTGAAACTGATCGACCCGAATGGACACTCCTGGCTGGGGAAAGCTGAACAAGGCTTTGGATGGGTGAAGCCCGTGAACCACTATTATGAAATGCTAGAAAAAACCCGAGATCAGAACAGAATCAAGCGCCGTCAGAAAAGTATTTCGGACGGAACTGAAACAGAGAAATCTAAAATAACAATGTAAGAACTCACGAATTGATTAAATGGTTGTGCAATTGTGTTTTTGTTTTGATCATTAGTAAATTGTTTGGACACACTGTAATAAAGGTTGGCAGTTAAGTAAGATTGGTAAGACAAGTGCGTCACATAAAACTTAACTGGATAACATCATACTTAAAATAGCACAAGGCCTCACCTAACATAGAAGAGATGATACAATCTTAATGGTATGTTCAAATCATTAGATTTAGGTATTGCCGTGCTCGGGTCAAATTGGTAAACCAGACGTTTTGTTTAGTGTGAAGCTGTCAACTGTACAAGTGGGCTATTATGTGTAGTGTAAACAATGTTAGGGCGACATAAACACAGGGACATGTTAAATGTTCATCGAATTGTGAAACAGGCTCGTTCAACTCGCTAACTACAGTTACTCTTCCAGTTAAAGTACACAGCACATGGTACTTCAACATTTGAACCCACTTACGGTAAAGAGCACCTTTGATACAGTCGCATACAATCGTATTCAGTAAAGTATTTTTTCTAACATGAATAAAATTAATATTATTCAGTCGGTACCTGTGAAAGGCATATGGCAATAATTAACTCTACTCTGAATTTATATATGTACTTCGATTAGCCCTATATATACTTGCTTAAATAAATAAGCGCTTATTTTTGCGACCAACTGTTTCGTCAGGTTGCGCAGTAATTGTGTCCACATTTGGCAAGTTGTCTATGTCGTCATGCACAGAGCAGACTGCATTTCGCCCACAGCATCATTTGTTGTGTTTAGCTCTAGCAAATAAACGCTTCATGGTTTGGCCGTGAGTGTACACCCACACATCTATAGCCGTTTAAAGAAGACCTGAATAATTTGTAGGCGCTTTACCCTATTGCACCTATTCGTCGCGTGCCTCGGAGGTCACAGTAGGCTGGCTCTTGGGTGCGGAGTGCCCTGCGTGACTGAGTGCCGTGTATCTGGCAACTGGCAAGTGACGGTTGTGGCGTAATTACTAAACACCAAGCCAAGGACATGGCAATTAATAGCAGCGATGAAGGACAATTTTATGACCTACTTGCTGTGAACGTAACGTTCCATTCCATGTTGACCAATTCTCAGATCGACAGATTTTCATAGAGGTTTGCCAGGCGACTCAGGCGGCTGTCTTATGGCCTCGTGCCATCCTTTGATTGGAGTCAAGTATATAATCAATGGTCCCGCCTGCCCTTACAAACTTACATAGGTACGTGCCGTATGTAATATAAATTATTGAACATAATTTTTGGCAATGGATGATGGAAAAACCTTATGAGATCGAAATGTGCAATATAGAAACATTTTTTTTCTACCGGATTATATTTTTGTAGTCTATTGTCGTTGATATATGCGCAATAATTATCCTTATAATCCATACAATGGAATGAGACGTCCCAATCAATTTAGAAATGAAAATGTTACATTGCCAACATCCGTGCCTACGGCTACGCTACGGCGCGGCGGCAAGCAACGTAACTACAAAACGGTCATGCTTCAGAACGTGACTGCTATGTATGTAATATGCAATAGTTTTATACTTCGAAAATACATTTTTTTTTGCAAAAAAAGTATATCATATTTTGCACGCCAGTGGTCTAAATACCTTCATATTACAATTTAGACGTGCCGGAATACTCTCTGACTAGCGGCTCAGAGTTGAAAATATTGCTAGCGGGAAATAGATGAACACATCAGTCTAAATAAGGGTAGTCTCGTAGTTAATTTATGGGCTATACATATTTGATGGTGGTTAAGGCAAAAAGGCTCTTGAGTAAAGTCAACTGAAGATAAGATAATTATTAATGTGATTATTTGAGTCTCTGTGAGTTATCTCGAATAGCTGCAGATATTTAAGTATCTGCTTTTCATTTCAGGAAGGTATAAAATAAACTATTATAACTTGTAGACACTATATATGTCGGTAAATATTGTATACACAATAAGCCATTAAGATCATTAAAAACCATTGAAACGTAGACAGAGGTTACTTATTAATAAATAATTATCAATAAAGTCTGTAAAAGGCGCTCACGGCACGGCCAGCATTGAATACTGGTATTAACTCCTGAAACTGCGAGAGCTGTTATCGGCCGTCTACACACGTCAATTCGGTGTGATTCTCGAGCGGGCGTAGAGCAGGCACCGAGGAACTGGGCACAGTAACAGTAAGCATAGTTTAGTAGAGGTGTGTCGGATGTCGAGCCGAGGAGACGTCGCCGTTCGTCGGCGGTCGCGCGACGCCGCGCGCGCGCGCCCTTATCGCTATCACCTTATCAACCCTTATCATTGACTCATCGCGAAACCGATCGCACAATATTCCCAGTTTATATACACATGTGACTGCTATAACCCAGATGTGATTTAATTGTCTCCGATCATGTTTGCACGCAAATGTCTTGTTACCTTAAATTTGTGTTCAGTTCTGGTGATAATCGGATTTGTAAACGGTCAAGGTGAGTGCCACGATAACATTTTCCACATGCTGCTTATTTGCAAAACAATGTTTTCGATAACGGACATTTGAAGTGTACTTAGATACGCCTTAAAGTGAGCAATGAAGTCATTTAGTTGAACGGATTTGAAATTACATTTATGTATAAGATATACATATATATAAATGGTGTTTACGGTCTTAACATTAAACTAGTTAAAAAAAACTGTTTAAAAATATGTAAGGTTAATGTAGCTTTTGGCGTGGTTATAGTTAAAAGGGAATAAAACTTATTTCTTATCTCAACATAGACATAAATGGAGATCAAAAGGAGGTTGTGGTACCTACATGCATGGATTAACGAAAATAGCCATAACAGACACAGGCGCCGGAGCGCACCTGTTCCGGACATTAGTTTTCTAAAATAGGAGATATCCAGAATAGGATTTGACAGTTTTATTTCCGTATCTAACGAACGTAGTCACTGAGTTTCCGCCGTCCACCGGCTCGTTAACACACACTCGACTGAAAACTAATGAGCGGTTGCTTTCAGCTGTAACAACAAGTAACTCATTAGCATAATACCTACTATCTACGAGTACTCTACTAATCGGGGGGCACGGGAGTGCCCCCGCCGAGTCGAGCGCGAAGCAAACACTGCCGTACCATCCTTTACCCGAACCATTTCGCCGCATTTTCAGGCCCCTATTTGAGAACCTCCGGATAAGACCAGAACGTAGAAATTTTCGTCATCCAGTAAGCTATAAAATCATACTTAAAGTTAAAAATTTCAAATCTGTAGGTCATTTAGTTCCGTAGTTAAGCGAAAGCAAAGTTTCGCATTTATGACACACACTCACTCATGATCATCAAAATAGAACTAGTACTTCCCATAAACTCAGAGAGCTGAAATTTGGTACAGAGTTAGGGTTTTATGGCCACATAAAGGGAAAACTATAAAAACTAGGATAATCGAAGATTTGGAGTACCTGGTGACCCTTATTTGAAATTTGAAAACATATGTCATCCAAGTAAGCAAAATTACGTATTTTTCTTCGCCGTGACTTTTCAGTGGTGTTTACGATAGTTCTAATGAACTAATGATAAAGCCGGAAGATTTCTTGTGGCTTTAGTGGTGTTTACGGTCACCAATGAACTGATGTTGTAGCCGGACGGAAACTGCTGGAACTCTCTTATAGAACAAATGTAACCGAGCTGCATTTGGGCTTCGTGGAATTGACATGACCATGTATTCTGGCTATAAGTGCCGTATATTCATATAAATAGGGTATTACGTGTTACCTTGATTGATAAAAGACAGATTTCATAGTCTCGTAAACGAAAATTACCACTCAGTTTAAATAATATTGGTTGAAGGAGCCACTGTGATTAGACACGCGATTACCGTTGTAATGTCAAAATATCAGCTTTTTACTAAATGCATACGACGGAACACGCTACTGATAAAAAAAAATTCTGTCTGTCTGTTTGTCTGTACGTTACGGGTAATCTCCGAAACGGCTGAACCGATTTTAACGGGAATTTCACTGGCAGATAGCAGATTTTACTGGGCGTTACCTGTATTGTAGAAAAATAATTAGGGTTCCGCACTAAAAATAAAAATCCCATGAAATTCTTAACAAAATACGAATGGCTGAACGGATTTGTACAGGGCTTACACTGGCAAGTAGCTTTTGTTATAAGGCGTAAATCGGGCTAAATTTATTTTGGAAAAGTAATTAGGGTACCGCGCAACAAATAAAAACATTAACTAGCCGTGATGGCCTTGTGCTTATAGCAACGGCCTGTCTCCTGATGGGCTCAGATTCAAATCCCGGCTAACTCATTGATACAAATGAGATTTCTAAGCTTAAGTACAGTGATTAAGCACACCATGAGCTAAAAAGAGAGGTAGTGCAAATTGGGATCTCACTTTGTTTTCCCATTAATATTGGAGCCGCCCAACTGGGGACTGTACCACCATCTTAAAGAAGAGCGCAGTGAAATAACACTACTTTGATGTAATGTTGTGTTTCTGCGGTAAGTAAGGTTGCCAGTGCTACGAGGATACGCTGGACTAGTAGTAATGCTGCTAGCACAGTGAGTCCTCATCAACAACATGGTTGGCAACCCGTTAATGATACCCCTGGTATTGCTATCGGCTATAGGCTACAGTGACTGCTTACCATCAGGTGGGCCGTATGCTTGTGTGCCACATAAGTGGTATAAAAAAAAAGACGACTACGGACTCACCATCTGTCACGTTGGCACCAAATTATCTTAGGTGAAAAGTGTATTGTAACACCCCTGCCTACCTCTTCGGGGACCCTTGTAAAAAGGCAAGAAGGCACAAATAAAGGGCAATAAACTATTATATTATGATAAAATAAAGCCTTAACTAGTAAATGATAACGCTGCACGTACAATTCTGCGGGCAGTTCTATTATTCATAATGATGGATGATATTCTAGCGGGACATCTTAGTTTTTACTAAGCTTGTGGTTGGCCACGAATGTTTGTCGCCAATGTTTCTGCGAGCGTGTCAATGTTTTTGTCTGTGGTTTGAGTTCCTTCCAAATGTTATCGTTTGATAAGTAGCTATGTGGATATTTTGCAGAATAAACTAACGTATCCACATATTTGTATGTGTAGTTATACCTAGGCAAAGACAAAATAATTAGGTATAATTTTCTACTGTATTTGTGAATAGTATTTAAATGTATTTAGTAGCTAACTCTTCGGTAGGTGGTCGCGTATTTTCAATTGGGCTATTCTTTTTGACCAATATACCAAACAATTAAGGGGCAGCATGGATACTTCCTACACTTCAATTTTGAAGTGTAGATTGCTATAGCAATTAAGATGAGTATCCAAAGGAAGGGTCCCGCAGGCCTGATACCCCTGGTGTTGCAAGCGTCTACAGGCTTCGGTAACCGCTTACCGTCAGGCGGACCCGAGGCTTGCTTCTCTAACGGCCGAATATTGAATCAACATTTAGTTTAAAGGCCTAAGTAATTGTATGAACCGTCGTCAAAATGACGTCGTCCAATATAGTATCTAATAATAATAAGTTAACTAGGTACACAATAAAAGTTCCTACTTATATCCCGTGAAGGTATATTATCGTTTATCTTGACGACTAGTTTGCTTCACATACTAGTATAATGAATTTACCCAATGTGTAGGCGGACAGATATAATCCCACCAAAAACATTCTGTAAAAAAATAGCCTAGTCTCGATGGAGCTGCTTGTTTATCTCTCAAAAGTAATGAAATCTAGACAAAGTCGTGCCAAGTCTAAGGTTCCTTACTGCGATTTCTTTATTATTATAGTTAATGTTGTGCGACTTGGCCGTTGAACATTCTTTATACGTTAGTGGGTATAAGTCAATTTTGTTTACACGTAATGTATATATATCTGTTGTAACTACCTAATCTATGTACTAACGTATAAAGAATGTTCAACGGCCAAGTCGCACAACATTAACTATAATAATAAAGACATCGCAGTAAGGAACCTTAGACTTGGCACGACTTTGTCTAGATTTCATTACTTTTGAGAGATAAACAAGCAGCTCCATCGAGACTAGGCTAGTTTTTTACAGAATGTTTTTGGTGGGATCTTATTTTCTCAGATTCTGTAGGAACAAGAACTATGACAAAATTGTATGACCAATAGTACCATAAGTATACCACTTTGTTTTAATATTAAACAATATAATGTGTATAATATTAAATATAACTTTATACGGCGACAGTGACTGATTACCATCAAGTAGGCCTATCGCTGGAGTGCCACCTTAGTTGTATAAAAAAATGCTATTACATACTATATTTTTTTGTAAATGATGTTAATAGGACACACTTTCAGGGAATAGACTTCACAGACCCTTGTATATTTAACCGTATCTCCATGTTTAGCCGAGTTTTACCAGAGACTTGTACAAAGTCAGAGCAGGTTAATATATATAGTAATTAGGTAGAAGTGAAATAGATGAAAGAAATTCAGATTTACGGATTTTTCACGGATTGTTAAAATAAGATTAATTGAGCTAATCTATCTGAATGGTTTACCTTATAACGCGCAAGTAAACGCTTACCATCAGGCATGCGTTATGCTTTTTTGCCAATGGTGTTATCTGCTCGGAACCAGCGGGCATTTATGAGACAATTGAGGAATTAATGTAGAAGCAACACTTGCTTCTTCAGGTATGCAATTGAAGAGAGTAAAATAGCGCTGTATATTCGACAGAAGTTGTTATTTTGATCATTTCAAGAATCAAGAGTCGCTGAGTAATAGTTGTATTTATTCTATAAATTGTAACGGGTTATAACATTGTTCTCGCGTCTATTGATTACAGAACCGTTAATGACGAGGTTCGAGTTATCATCGCGTTGGATCTGTATTGTAAGCAAGCTGAGTGTAATATTGAGCACGTGCAGTCGGTGTTTCTAGATTAATTTGTGAGTGCCCATAATCTCGGATACGCCCACAAAAAACTGTGTCACGCGTCCTATGATTAAAACGATTTTAGTGTTTGGTGGTCCATGTGGCTAGACTCTCGTATGAAACATAGGTGGGTTTAAATTAGAGTAACTTTGTTTTTACCTCTACAATTCTTATTTTCTTACAATGTTTAACTCAGCAATAAATGGCATAAGTTCCAGATAGCTGTTAATTATATCATATTATAATTATTTCGATATAGGTAATTATTTAATGGACTACGATATATGAAAATATTTAATGCTCTGTCAAAAGGCCGTAAAGCACTGCGCTCCCAGTATATTATGTTTAAAAAAAAAACCGGCATCACTTCGTTGTTTGCAAAGTTCCATCTACAATTTTTAATTTAATCTGAGGCTCTATGATGTCAGAGATAACATATTGAGGCTGTGAAGAAAACATTGCCTCCGGTTTGCTTACTAGTGCTAGACTTGATACTCGATAAAATACTATTTATTAATCGGTAATGATTGTTATTGGTATGCTAGTAATTTCTATAAATACTGCAGTTTTGTGGTGTTAGATTTAATAAGACTACGACAACTCATACATACAATATAACAGCATAAAAGCATAGCACAGCCTTTAATATTACAAAAATACATACACTTATGCATAACATCTATGAAGGTACAAAACAAACGTAATGATGAAATGGAATTTATATCTGTGTCATGTATGAATAGATGATAATGAAAGAGTAATATGCTAATAAATAATGACAATTTGTACCGCGTGTGTTGGCTGGCGTGTGATCCTACCAGATGTTCCTCGTACAATGTTATTTACGATTATTATAGGTATTTCGTAAAGTACATTATAATTATATTTTTGATTGATTTAATACAAAATTTTACAAAATCTTACAGACAACCAAGCGCATTCATGAAATTTTGATTGTTTTCCCTGTATGTATTTAAAATCGTCATGTTTAGTATACGGCGTGTAAGCAGAGATATACGTAATATTTGTACGTAGTATATTATCTACTCTGAGGTAATATAAAAATAAATAAAATAAAATGCTCAACTTGTAAATGTCCAAACCATGGGTATGATACTGCTTCCCTGACTTGGCAACTATTAGGTCTCCATAGGTCAAAAGCTATAGCTACTGAGCTTTTATTTACCTACGTGGGCTACCGGGTGTCCCAAACTAAGACTTGCATTTGGACCACAGAACTATAAATACTACCTACTAACTTTTATCCAAATTTCAGGCGACGTCAGAGAGCTAAATGTTCTAGGAAACTTCTTTCAAATCACTGGTATTTTTTTAATATCACCATACTGTTATTTTCGTTGTTCACAGTACAACAGAAATTGTTGAACAAGCTAGTGTGTATTGAGCACGAGGAGTGCGGCGCGTGCCTGTCTGCGGCGTCGCACTGTCGTTGGTGCGCAGACCCTTACTACAACGCCGCGGCTCCTAGGTGCAATGATGATGAGAGGTCAGTCACAAATACAAATGCACGTACCTTACAGAAGATCGCAGTCAAATAACGCTTATAGTGTGTCAGCGCTAAGAAAGCCTCTTCAGGGATTCGCCGTAGTACCGTGAGGTTGAAGTCGACCTATCGTATCTCATTGAATGTGATACTATACCAAAGAGTATTTCTACATTTAAGGACAGATTAAACACATATTACACG
Source organism: Falcaria lacertinaria (assembly GCA_951449985.1). Taxonomy (NCBI): domain Eukaryota; kingdom Metazoa; phylum Arthropoda; class Insecta; order Lepidoptera; family Drepanidae; genus Falcaria; species Falcaria lacertinaria. The sequence goes on along the minus strand of OX602123.1, from coordinate 6,149,683 downwards.
AGCCTAGGCATGGCATGATGGGATGGGCGAGAGATCCTTCCTTTATCTGTAGCCTTAGCAATAACAAGTTTCGAATGCGTTTTCGTATCACTTCCGACTATTTTTGGGAAAATGAAGAGCATTGCGCCGGCGAAACGTGGAACAAAAAAATCGTATGAAAATGTTGACATTTTGCGAGATACGTTTTTGAATACGTAGTCGAAAGATGTTTTTGCTAGGCTTCTGGTCACATTCACTCTTATAATTTTATCGACAATCTCCATCAGTACTTTTCACGATCGCATTAATTTATTAGCATGTATATACCGAAGGAGCATGTTTTCGATTTAGTTTCGGTAGACCCCCCATGTTTCCGCATTTGTTCTACGATGTACCGAGCGATGAATAAACAATATTCTTAATAGTTTTTTTGCCCATTAAAGGTAGATTTCTTATCACGATTATAACGCATTCTCCGGGCAGGGATTGACGCTTTCCCACGTTCTCTGACCGACATTTAGGCCCGACCGGCCTGACTAATCAAGAGATCGTCGTTTGATTGATTATTGATTGTGATGCTCGCACCGCGCGCGGCAGACTACGTTTCAATGGATTATCCCGGCTGCGCGGCCCAGGCCCACTTGCTCGATTTCAATGTCGATATAGAAAGAAATCGACATTGAAATAGTTTGGTCGCTATAGATTGCATTGCGCACGAGTACTAACCTCGTGCACACTTTCTCTAAAATTATTTCTTTTATTCATTGTTTATAAAATTAGAAACTATTAAGATGTTCACACTCTCTCTCTTCCTTATCTTAACCGATGCTCTCGGAAGTCAAAGTATTTCATGGATATGTTTTGAGAATTCCATATATTCCACGGAAATGTTAGTTTCGACATTTCCGTGCGTGCGCTCGAAGTGGAGAAAAGCTGTAAAAATAGCTCGCCATATATACTCGGCAGATATGGAAGGAGAGTTTACTGAATCCTTTAGATACTTATCGCTCTTGATTTAGTTTGGTGACGACGGGATGCAGTCAAGGGATGATACAGCGACCAGAGAAGCCAATATGGGATGTTGCTGAGAACAGCTCCCTTCAGGATATGCAACCAGGGAGCCAGGAATCTGTGGTGCAGATTCAGCCGCAGAGGATACGGCTGTCACTCAAACCTAGTACGTGAACCATACTTATTTCTCATACAACTGTATCCGAAGGAAAATTAATTGTTTTTTTTTTTCAGGAGAGACGAAGAAGATAAAATTTTCTTATAGACCAGCAAAGAACTATCCTCTAGACTTGTATTATTTAATGGACTTAACATGGTCGATGAAAGATGACAAAGAAACTCTAGTGTCATTGCGGGATGATTTGCCAGAAATGTTGAAGAAGTTGACTGACAATTTCAGGTAACTATTATGTATTACCATTATTCCTAACCTTTGATTATAGACAAGTATATAATCAAAGTTTCTAATATTTTTAATGAAGCTTGACGTTTTTCTGTCCGTTCTAGAACTTCGGATCTGATCTGCACTTCTGCAGGTTATTTTCAATTTATATTTTGTTAAATGGCTAGGTTTCGCCTAGGACGTTCTTGCGGCGAGTTTGAGCTAACCTCGCTGTATCAAAAGTTATGATGGGAGAGGAATTCCAATCTTCTACTTGGTATTAAATCAAGTTTTGTAACATTCAGCAATAACGATGACTATTTTTTTATAGACTTGGGTTTGGTAGTTTTGCCGAGAAGCCAATAATGCCATTTATAAGTGTCGACGAGCGAAGACGCGCCAATCCGTGCACTGTCGAGGAGGAAGCGTGCGAAGCCACATACAGCTATAAACATCACCTATCTCTCACTAATCAGGTTAATTCAATGTTTACAACAACTCAAACTTTCCCTGCTATAGTTTTCTTCATTCACTATTTCTTATCAGTTGCATTTATCGATGGTAAAATGCTGTGCCCTTATCTCTTTCACAACTTGTGTTTTTGGGTCATCTCTTATATCTTATTTGATAAGTTCAGTACTTATAAAGTTCGTTAAGCAATTCATTAATAGACTCTTAAATTGCTTCCTTAACATAACTTCCATAAGATAGTAAGTAAAATGGGCTTACATTGTGTACTACCTACAGAAATTTGCATCAGATGTTCTGTTAATCTTAAAATAGAAAATCGTTCCGATACTTGGTCTATCACCATCATTTCACAAATTATGCAAACCAATGACTTGCACTTACATACTTGCTTAAATGTTTATATCACTTCATCTTGTTTTTAGGTGAATGAATTCATAGAAAGAGTAAACAGTAGCTCGGTGACAGCAAACTTAGATAATGCAGAGGCGCAGTTGGATGCTCTAGTTCAGGTCGTAACTTGCGGCGACAAAATAGGTTGGTCTTCGCGGAGCCGTAAGATTGTCATTCTACTATCCGATGGTCTGATGCACATGGCTGGCGATGGGAGACTTGGTAAAACCTTAATAATTTTAAAAGTGTATTCAATACTAATTATTTTAAAAAAATATTTTTAATATTGCTATTACTTACAGGAGGTGCTACAAGAAAGAATGATGGACAATGCCATTTAGATGATACAGGGTATTATAGAGACGCCGATATATACGATTATCCGTCCGTAGCTCAAATTTATAGACTCTTAGATACGTACAAGGTGAATATACTTTATTCGCATATTACGTAAACTGTGAATCTACACTCAGCGGCCGCCGTAAAGGAGGCTAAATCCAGTAATGTTTACTGATGGATTACTCTCTCATGGTTTGTGTTGTTATTTTAGGTGAACGTGATATTCGCCGTAACGGAAAGCGTGAAGGACCACTACGATGGTTTACACAAGCTGCTCGATGATTACACTTACGTCGCCAAACTGGAAAGCGACAGTTCGAATATTTTAAAGCTAGTCAGAACTGGGTACGAAGACATTGTAAGCGTGGTAAATTTTGAGGACAACTCCAGTTCGGGACCTGTGAAGGTCAGATACTTTACCGATTGCGGAGTGAAAGGGGGGTCGCTAATAGAAACGACGCGTTGTACCGGCGTTGAATACGGCATGACCCTTAATTACGAAGCGCATATTAGCCTGGAATCTTGTCCGGAATTTAAAACGGTGAGGACGCAAAGGAATTCACGAGGTTTATTTGTTAACGTGACCTTAGTTGAAATATTTTTTGTTTAATTGCAGTCAACGCAGACAGTTCTCATTTCGGAGAGCCAGTTGGGTCAAGATTCACTGAGTTTAGAAGTGGAGATACAATGTGGCTGCAAGTGTCAGGGAGACTCGCTAAAGGACATGGATCTCACGTGCCCGGTCAATTCGCACATCGTGTGTGGCGTTTGCCAATGCAATAAAGGATGGTGAGTTAGCTCGCATTATGAATTTACACGTGTTCAGTTCGTGCCAGATAAATATTTATATGCGTGCCAGTACTAGCTCGCGGGCTTGCTTGAATCAAGGTATTTCAAACAGTAAGATACCCTGGCCAGAAACATTGGCAAAAACAATAATATTGTAGTATTTCTGAGTAGAAGTTACCAACGTGATCAGTCTAAGTTAATGTACTTAGTAGAAGTAGCAAGGAGTATGTTACTACAGTTAGTCCAGGTAAGCAAAATTTGTATTTAATAAATAAATAAGTATTAAACTGAGATTTACCTAGATCTTCCGGAAGGACAGTTTTATTCAAAGACTAGCTGTAATTATTTTTCTAAACTAAAAGTCACCGAGTGCCGCCTTTTAGTATTAGTTATCGACCAGTGAAAGTTCTGTTTAGATCTGTCCAACCAATCGGATTTTGTTCGCAATATAGGTAATGGGCTTTTTTGCTGCGCGGAACCCAAATCATTTTCCAAAAAACGAAGTATCCTACTTTATGCCTTTTAGCATCAGCTCTGAAAGTACAACCATTCAGATTTTGTTCATAATTTCATGGTAGACGCGGAACCCTAATTTTTTCCAAAACAAATGTAGCCTAACTAACGTCTTATAGCATCGGCTACCTTCCAGTAAAAGTACTGTTCATGTCGGTCCTGCCGTTCAGATTTTGTTCATAATTGCATGGTTTTTTTATTTGTCGCGCGGATCCCTATTCGTTTTCCAAAATAAATTAATCCTAAGTTACCGCTTTATATCACCAGCTACCTGCCAGTGAACAAATCGGTCCCTCCGTTCGGTTATCGTTTGCAATTTCATGGGATTATTTGTTTGTTGCGCGGAACCCTAATTATTTGTCGAAAATAAATGTACCCTAAGCAACGTCTTATAGAATGAGCTACCTGCCAGTAAAAGTTATGTTCATATTGGTCCTGCCGTTCAGATTTTGTTCATTATTTCATGGGTTCATTATTTGATGTCCGGAACCCTATTAATTTTTCCAAAATAAAAGTTGCTCAAGTTATGTCTAGTAAAACCAGCTATCTGCCAGCGAAAGTCCCTTTCAAATCGGTTTAGCTGTTTTGGAGTTACAGCCAAGTACACATTTTGAATTTTATCCCCTATCCCAGGGGAACCGTGTTGAATTTTGGGATAAAAAGTATCCTATATTATACCTCGTAGTATCAACACATATCGTGCCAAGTTTCATTTGAATCCGCTCAGTAGTTTCGGCGTGATGCGCGGCCTAGAAACAGGCAAAAATTAAAAAAATAGAGATTTGCGTTCAGTATCGAATATAAAGGCCCCACTAAAAAATTTTTCAAAATATCTTCAATGTACAAAATTGGACTTGTTACAGTTTTATTATAGTATAGATAGCAACTGACACCATATTACAGTAGCGCGTGTTTTAAATACGGATATCTGTAAAATAACAAACGACAAAATTATACTAACTGCTCATTATTTGAGAACACAGAACACTGCCGATAAGAACATTGAAATTCGCAACTAATTACCACCATTTTTGTTGCAAATGTCTTTTCAGCAGCACCAAATATCATTGGCTTTTCAGGTCGGGTCCATCTTGCGACTGCTCAATAGAAGACGAGCTGGCATCTGCAGAGCTCATGGGGCAGTGTCGGGACCCGAACGCTACTCGGGCTATTGCCTGTTCCGGCGCTGGTGACTGTCTCTGCGGCAAGTGTCAGTGTGACAGCGGCTACACTGGACGGTACTGTCAGTGCAAGACATGTGAGATTAGTCTGTAAGTAAAAAAATTGAATCTATTTTCATATTCTCGGCTGCTTGACCTACCCCCAGGTTTTAGCTGCTGGTTTAGCTGCCGTTAGGCGGCTACTTTTTTTTTTACTTTTCTACGCTAAGTCAGTATTTAATTATAGGCTCCGATCCAGGGCACCGTAATATTGCGAATGAATGGATATTGACTTTCGTGTATTTTTTTTTATCATGAACACACATTTTTCTATTTAAATTCCTACTCCTTAGCCCGTTTTTAGATTGAAAAGATATTGCAGAGACTATTTTAAGCTGCAGCTAAAACAACTTAAACTATAAAGCGAAAATCTCCAATAATGTTATTTATTTGCTTTGTGAACCGGACTCGTTATATTTTCTGGAATGAATTCGTTTATTTGCGTTCGGCGGAATTTGGAAAGTGCGCACGTTTACAAACCTTTCTAAAATAAACATACTGGAAGATATATTCAAGTTTAAGATTTTGGAATAGATCCATTATAGCATTAGGATCATTCAACTTTGCTTATTAACTTTAACAAATTCAAAATCAAATAATGATTTATTGGGCTTATGCATGGTTTATGTCTAAAATGTTAATAAATAGTGTATTAATATAAATTTCCTGTAAAATATTTCCAGTGAGAACGGGATAGAGTGCGGCGGTGTGGGTCACGGCGTGTGCGTGTGCGGGCAGTGCGCCTGCTCTGAAGGTTGGAGCGGCGACGCATGCGACTGCACCGACAAGAATGACACTTGCATTGCGCCAGGCGCTGACGAGCTTTGCTCAGGCCGCGGTGACTGTGTCTGTGGTAAACATCCAAACTTTACTCAGTAGTTTGTATTCTGAAATAACCCATGCGATGTCCGGGCTGACGATGATGTACTTTTAGAAAAAACACTATCGGCTTTCGAATAATAAGTACCAATTACGATACGCCCGTACCTGTACGATTTTCGTAGGTACTAGGTTTGCTATTATACAAAGAGAGGTACATTTCAATATAAAAGTTAAAGAATTGATATATGTCACCGTGTCAACCAATTCATATATGAGCATCGTCGTAGTACGTAATGGAACGTAATAATTTAGTACGTACTAAATTTTCATCCTAAGGCCAATGTCAATGCTCGGCAACGGACGACGGCGAATCGAAATATTCTGGGCGTTTCTGTGAAACTTGCGCCACATGCGCGAACCCCCTCTGCGCAAACGCAGAGCCATGCGTAGCTTGCCACCTCAACACCAGCTGCACTGACTCCTGCGCCATCGGGACCCTCAATTACACCGTCAGTGATAAATATAATGATGCAGGTATGTGGTATACAAATATATATATTTATACATTAGCTGTGCACACACAGAAGGACAGACGGAGATACAGAGTGAATTTAGTGTTTGTACTTAAGCTGAGAACTCATTGGCTGGGTTACGAACCGTGGCCCATCAGATGCCAGGCCGTTGCTTCAACCACAAGACCACCGTGGCTTCATTCCGAAAGCCTTCCGGCACTGAAACATTTACTTTCATTGTTACCTAATACTACACTTTTACTTGTACTTATCTACAGTCCAGACTAATATGATAAAGAGCAAAGATTTTATTAGTAGCATAGTCAATTTTTTTTTTGCAATGCAAACCTAAAACCTATTATACCAATTTTAAAAATTATTTCACCAGCATGCGATATTATCACTGAGTAACATACATATAGGCTATATATTATATTGCTACGAGGGAGAAGTCGCGGTGAGAAAGCTAGTGTGCAATAAAGTTTGCTTGCACTGATTAAGTTGTCCATATCTAGTCATTGGCGTGGAAAGCGAATTCTCCGCTTCAGTTAGTTAGAAACTAGGATAATTACACTGACTCAGTCGGTCTGCGGTCGTCATTAGCTTGAAAGTTCACTTTAACTCTAACGATCACGTGGGATTGTGGTTTGCGGTTCACTAAATTACTGATATCATATCCCATGACTAGAACTCTGTTATTAATTTTTAAATCTAGCTTTAATTAAACAGTATTCAACTTTGGAAGTCAAAGTCAAGACCGAAACGGGATCTCCCGTGGGTTTTCCCTTTATAAATGGAGCCGCCCGACTATTGACTGTATCTGCACCTTACAGGAGACCACGGTGAAATAATGACCGTCATGAAATAATACGACTTCGATGTAGTGTTGTGTTTCTGCGGTAAGAAAGGTTGCTAGTGCTCCACGAGGATACGCTGCACTAGTAGTATTGCTGCTAGTACAGTGAGTACCCATAAAAAACCTGGTTGGCAACTCGTTAGTGATATCCCGGTATTTTTGGCGGCTATAGGCTACGTTGACTGCTTACTATCAGGTGGTCCGTAAGCTTGTGTACACCTTAACGGTATAAAAAAAAGACATAAATGTAAAGTCTAGGTCTAGATGCTTCTAGAAAAGCTTCCAAAAAGGGTCTAGAATACTTTATGCTACGTAGTATATTATCTACTCTGAGATGCTACTAAACGTTATCTTAATTTGCTACGGAACTTATAATATGTGGATATTGATTGCCCTGTGGTTCTGGTGATTGAGCAATCAGTTCACCGCGCAGGGACTTGGGTTCGATTCACGCTGACAACAAAATAACTGTAACAGCTCTGTTATTGTTTTGAATCTAATTTAATTCGATTCTTTATCTAATGGTAACAAACAAAATCTAGATATCTTTCTGAAATAATGTGTGTGTACCTATTTAAGGAAAACTGGGCATGTCTGAAAAAAAAATAGTTTTTTTGTATATTATTACAGAAGTGCTCACAGACAGCGACATCTCCTGCATACTGAGGTTAGAAGAGGAAGGCTATAACTGCGAGTACAAATATACTTACAACATGGCCAATACTAATGATTCCGCTACGGAGATAGTTCTCAGATCCAAAGAGTGCTCCCAGCCGACCAGCGCTGGGATCATGACTAGTGGGCTGATCATTGTGGCGTGCGTCATAGCCGCGGGGCTTATAGTCATATTATGTATAAAGAGTGCGCAAATAGTATCCGACAGGAGAGCGTACGCGAAGTTCGTACAAGAAGCACAGGAGAGTAGAAAGAATATGCAAGAACTGAATCCCTTGTACATATCGCCCATTTCGGAGTTCAGGTTACCTGATTCGTTTCCTAGAGATAAGCATGATTAGTGGATATATTATGGTGTGGGGCCAAGATATTGGGTTTAATTTCTGAATGGCAACAGAATGTAATTTTGAACGATTGTAATTTTATATTGTATTAATTTGCTGAGTTTCCAAATGTGTAAACATTAGGATTCCTAATAGAATATATTCCAAGTATTATCCATGCATTTAAAACATATAAAATATTGTTTTAAATTATAAATTGTGCTGGAAACAGTTACATTCTACATCTGTTTATTTTTATAAACAGTGATGTTACTTTTATAATTTCGATTCGTTATAATATTTACGCAGTAGGTTTTAGCATAAAAAAATTTAGATGCCAGAAGGGACCTTTAGTCTTGGCCCCACTCAACCACTATAGGAGTGTTTTTTTCTTTGTGTTTAATTGTGTTGTGTTTGTTCTTTGGAAAAGAGTATAAGTATGAATGAACTGCATGTTCTATAACCGTGTACATAACTGTTTTCAAAGTCTATGTCTGTATACGAATAAAAACATGTTTTTATAATTGAGTGGTGCTACTTGTGTGTAGGTACCAACTGTGGCGTTATGTACTTAATGCAAAAAAACGAGTGGTCTTCGAGTGTTGTACGAGAATTTTTATTGTTTTGAAGTTGATGTTAAGTTTAGAAAAGTATGGTGTCACGTAAACGTAAACAAGTTTTAAATAGGTATGTATATTTTACTATGTTTAAGTGCCTTTAAACCTAGTTTATCTAAGAGCTAATCGCATATGGTCCAGTCATAATTAGTACGAAATTGCTAGTCCTTTTGCTATTTTATCCTTATCAAGTGTAGCTTAGTTTAGATTAAAATATGTAACTATAAGTACAGAACAGTTATACGTACCTAGTATTTGTTAATGTTTTTTATAAATATAAATAGTCTCTGTTACAGTTAACCAATAATTGCAATGCTGCATTTAAATGAAGATACAGACGAAAATATTATTACTGCTTAACAGCCTAACATTCTGTCAGGGCGACGTCTGCCTTTTTGAATTTCATAAAAATAATAGTCGGGGAGCCCACGATGCTAAATGGGGATTCATTCGAGCGTCATGGGGACCTATTTTTGAAGGTTAGATAGTAGGTAGAAAATAAGGTTATATGATGTATTCCCCCCTAAGCCGGTGGGGAGACCGCCTACCTGCAAGTTTTAAAAAATGTAGATGAAACAGCCACATGGACATACTCGAGCGCGTCAGATTTTCAGAGGGGGTGTTAAGCGAACCCGACAAAAGCTACTATTTGAAAGACTGACGATTCGGACGTGACGCAAGCTCGTGATGAATTTTTGAAAATACAATATGCGAAAAAACAAAAAAGCGATTTTGAAAACTCGAGCGCGTCAGATTTTTATACAGATGGTTCAGCTTGATGTCCCAGTCGTGCTGACACTATAATCTGACGGTGATAGAGAGGATATTTCTTAAACTGATGGTTTGAAAACTAAAAAAAGGTGCCCTAGACGCGCGGACCTATATGGAGGGCTCATATATGGCGGAGGTACTCATCATGGTGCAGGGTACCCCCCTTATGTTAATCTGACGCGCTCGTGTAAATCCCAAAATCCCCGCTTCGGCTCCCCTACTATAATAATGTACTTTAGAATCGCATTGCAATGATACGTTTCGCACAAGGTGAGGTGAGCTGGCACGCAGTGACGTAATGAAAAAAAAGATACGTGTTATTCATGTATTTTATTATCCTCAACGTTTTAAAAAAGTCATGACGCGTAAACGTCGAGCAAAACAAAGAAAACACTTGTTTACAAAGAAATATAGCATTTCTTATTTTTGACTTACAGAATATGATCAATCCCCGTTACCCCGTTACATATATATATTTTTAAATATATATAATAATTTTATGTAGCAGGTAGTATGGTATTTTAAAATCATAATTTGCTAAATTATTGGCCTTCAGTTTATAAATTTTACATCACGATACAATTAATCTTTGATTTGACAATGCCGCAGTCCATTAAGTAGATATTTTCCCCACTAATAGCTTCTCCTTTAGCATGAGTGAAGTCGGAAATATTTATTTGAAGAATTGCATGAGCTTTGGCCAGGCACCTAGCCAGAACTGGAGGTATATATACATACAGTTTATTTTATTTATTACGTTCTTAATGAACTCGACTATATTCAACTACTTATTTGGGAGATTACATCGCAAATCTGCTAAAATAACAGTCACAAAACATTATGTCAGTGTTTTAATTGAATACAATAGTAGTTTAACTTCGGTTCAAATCTTGTAGGTACAGCTCGTTTTATCGCTTCATCTCATCCATTCGAAAAATGTTATTTCCATAAATTGTAATTAAACATAAAATACACAGTTGCTTAAATTATTATCGATCTTTTATCGAGCAAGTTCTCATCCCTCTTCCCCTTGTTCCGCTTTACTAATTTGATACATAACTAAAAATAGGTAGAAGAATAGAATAGGTTCTGCAGATTTGCGTTTGTGAAAAGAACCTTCAATATATCGTAGACAGACAAACATAGGTTCAAACATATTTATATGGGTTGTTAAAATTGCTGGTTTGTTTTTATAATATTATGTTTGGCATAATATTATCATAAATAATGTTTACCATTAGGCATATTTCATAAAAACCGAATTAAAATTATACACTTTTTAAATTTTAATAACTAAATTTTAGAGAATGTAGCGTTGGCTTGCGCTGAACTTATTTGCATACAAAAAAGAAAATGGTGGATAGAAAAAACAATTATTCAATAATGTTCTCAAATGTCTACTTATTAAAGAGCACTAATGAATAAAATAGAAACATCACAATAAATCAAATATCACATCTGATTGCAATACTATCAACCAAATGATGTAAATACTTATTATACTCTCAACTTTATTCAATTATAAAAAAACCTTAAGGATACTTACATAAATCGTAAATAACTAAAAATCACATCAAAATCCCTTAATAAACTACATATAATATATCTTAGTTTGACTAAGTACCACCATAAAAACGCTTTGTTATTTCAATTAAACATTGGAGGGTAAGAAATACGTTATGTATTCTTATATACACATTGTTTGTAACTATGCAGACGTGATGTTTCATAAATCTATGAAATAAATTTAAATGCCCATAATAGTAGATAGGATGCTGAAGATAATTGATTTATCGATTAATCAACATTTGATTTATCAAAATAATCTCAACATAAATGTTGCAAAAAACGTTTCGTTTTCGTTTCAAGAAGCCTATATAAACATTAATTGGTTTTGTCTTTTAACACGAGAATTGGCTAACTTCAAGTTTAAATATTTGTGGCGTAAATGTGCAACAGCTATGTGATGTTTTCCGCCAAATCAAGTATTAACTTTTACTTTTATAAGGCCCCGTATTTTTCTAGAAAGCTCTTATTAAGGCATATTCAGTACGATCGCAGTAATGTTGCGGTCAAGCCCTGTTCAATGCCAAGTTAAACGACCGCAGTTATTGCACCACTTTTATTTTATTTTATGTCCTAACCGTTACCACTACTAATGTTCTATTGTTACGAACGAGTTGCGAGAGACTTTGTCAAAAAATCACAAACCTTGCGAAAATGTTATCTTGGAACAGAGAGTTGTTTTATACTCATTAGTAAAGAGTACTTTCAAATTTCAACATACAATAATTAACTAAGGTGCAAACGTAGTTAATTATCGAATGTACTAGTACACATTATGTTGTCCTAAAAGGTATGTCTTACGGAACCATCTGATGTAGTTGAAGTAAGCAGGTGCGAGCAGAGACATGTCATGGTGCGAGTCAATGATATTTATTTAGTAAGTTTAAATAATTACCAAAAAATACAATAACACGTCCTTGGTAAACAAAATTCAACGGTAATTAATTCTTTCATTACTCAAAACATTCATTACTCTTACTACAGGACGATTGTATCGTCTCAAATAGTTTGATTTCGACATATAATAAAATTATCTTTCCTATAATAACCAATAGATTAGGCATATTCAAGGTTATGTACAATTAATTGGTTAAGATATTTTTGAGCAAGCCTCCCGCCTCTGAAATTAAGACTAAGATCACACTTGTCGGTTGTGTCTGGCGGGTGGGGTGAGAGTCATGGGGCGGGACTCAGGCTTGAGGTCTATCGACGGGGGTGGGGTGGCCTGAAGAGGTGGAGGTGGCGGCGACCCCGGAGCAGCGTCTGGGACCAACCCGCGTATCAGATCCGATATACACTGCCAGGGAACTAGCCTGGAACAAATAATAACACACTCACTTTACAGCCCTTGCTCTGGTAAGCCGGACAATGCATTATGATTGCCCTATTTTTACGATTATAAGTAATACTAGGGGTACCACCATCTAGTAGCCAACGTTTTTTGAGAGGACTCGTACCTGGGCTAGTACTTAGAAAATCCTCGAGGAGCTCTGACAGGCTGAGCAAAAGTGATTGGTCCATTTACAAAACAAACTACTCTACATTTTCTTATATTAATACATTAAGTAAATGGCACACTGACATTTTATTAATTTAAGTAAATTTTTGAAGTTTTTGTGGATTGGAGACCTCTGTGAAAACAAAGTACAAATACAAAGCCGAAATCCTTTTAATCACAAGTCGCCGGAGACCTTTAAATAATGTATCGTCCTCTTTGCAATTAATTTCCCAATATCCCTAAATAGGCCCCTAAAACCCCTGTATGTCTCTTTCAAATGCGAACAACTGATTAGAAATGTTAGTGACTGGCCTATAAAACCACATCATTACACCCTAGCAGTATTTTTATCTTCAACACTTCTATAATTATATTTGATGTTTTCTACAGTACGTACCATTTGAAAGAGATGAGCACGCGGAAGTAGCCGGGAATGAAGGCGTATGGCTCGTTGGTGCGTATCGCGAACACCACGCGGTCCGCCACCTCGTTCGAGTTCAACTGCGGCACGAACCTGTGGAAAACACCTCAACTATGTTTGCAGCTAAAAGGAGCATAAATATTAGTGCCAATTCTCTTGTCCAACTGGCCCAACATTTATTTTATATCATTAAGGTAGCAAACAAGCATACGGCCCGCCTGATGGTAAGCGGTTTCCGTAGCCTATGGACCAAATTACTCGAATGTTTAGCTTGTCAAATCGAATTATGTCCTATTTATAGTATAATATTTTAGTTTCAATGATCAACCGATTTGGGTAAATATTTATTGTTGTTTATATTTAGTCAGACGAACAAGAGGATTAGCATTATCTACAAAGGAAGCGTAAGCAACATTCTGTCTTCTGAGTTGCGTTCTTGGAGCTCTAATGTAAATTCATACACATAACTACGGTTAGCAAATCGATAAATATATGGAGCGAGATGAGTTACCGCGGCGGTTGGATTAAAGGATTCATTTTTTTAAGCAGAAATACATAATGCATTTGTTTTTTCGCTTTTAAATTTTAAGATTTCCGCGTGTTAAATAAAATAAACAGACGACTTAAATATCTATATTTATCCATGCGAAGTTTGTTTCGGTGCAAGGTCAATGATATCACCAGCAGCGTCCATCATGACTTCACGCAACCAATCAATAACAGTTTTGATCGTTTCCCGACGGCCAATTTATCTTAAATGTTAACCGGTTTTGTGAGAAGTTTAATTTGATCCGGGTATAGACGGTCAGTGACTTTTGGCTCTCCATCCGAGAGGTTAGGGCCCGGGCGTAATAGCCCCGCATTGGCTTAATTGTTTCTTAAAGTTATCACTGAATTAAAATGCCAAAAGATCCAGAAGACAAAGATAAAGAGTGTAGTAATATTTTAATGCCTCCCGTATAAAAAGTAATGAGTAACGAGTAATGCTTCGATAGATCCCAAAACTACAGTTATAATATAAACATATAAGAACATAAAACGCGCATTATATTTTTACGTGTTATAAAACGCAACGACTTTATGTCTGTTTGTCCGTCAGTGTGCCGAGAAACACTGAATATCTATATAACATGTCTTTTGTTAGCTTACCCATAATGTTATCTGACCGGACCAGGTTTTAATTAAAATTTACTCTTGCTCACCATTTCGCCAGCGCAATTAAACTTACGACGCGATTACAGAATTTGAACCAATTTAATATATTAACTGTACCTAAAAACAGCGGTGAATTACGCTTACATATACTGTACAGTACACGAATACACTTCAATGATACAGAAAGGAAATACTTCTCAAGTTACCTTGAGTTAACTTCTTCAAACATGCCAGTAGATCTTATAAAGTAGGGGCATATGAGAGAGGTGTGGACTCCGTTGAATCCCTTGGTCTCGAGCTCCAGTCTCAAGGCCTCGTCGAAGCCGCACGCCGCGGCCTTGGAGGAGCAGTAGTCCACCAACTTGGCGACGCCCACATGACCAGCCATCGACGCGATTGTCACTATATGGCCGTCGTTATGTTCCATCATTGCTGGCAGGAAGGCCTTCACTGTCTGTAGACAAAAACACTAAAATTACAAAAGTATACTTACTTATATGAGGAGAGATGAAAGTTCATGTGACTAAATACAAAATAAAAAAAAGGTCACGAAAGTGGATGGATAATGGTAAGAGGAAGAACGAAGAAAATGGATGGATTTTGTGAAAGACGATTTGATAAGGAAATTATGTGACGAAATAGTGGATACACTGCTGCCAATTGACTAAACTTAAAGCATCTAGATTCAATCCCAAATACCGTTACCGTTCACGCCCAGATTTCAATCAATTATGCGGTTCAATCCTTCCCACTGTACAATGGTGACAATGGTGTGAAAAAATCTAGAAGAATCTAGCCCTAAATCAGAACACCAAAAGTCGCCAGATAAGTCGCTAAGTCTGGCGACTTTTGGTGTTCTGATGAACTGTAATATGTTGAATGTTAGCTGCATGCATTTATGCCTCATGCAGCTTACATTCAAAATTACAGTCCCAAAATCAAGGATTTTACTTAGCCTCTGTAAATACCGGAACCGGATGTTACGCAAACACTGAGTAATAAGGGCATTTTTTTTTGTTTTTTTTTTACTGAATGTAGTTATTTTTAGGTGCTTCCTAATTTTAATGACAGTATTATATTATACGCACCTAACGTTACATATGGTTTTTAAAGTTATTGGAGTATGCAAATATAAAAAAGTATATCTTTCTATTTTGTGCCACTTCACTTTTGAAAATTTGACGAATCAAGTGTACAACCATTGACCTAACTTCACTTCAACAATAGATTTTAGTTACTGGTTACTGGCTAGGATGACACTTACTGGGTTTACATATGATTGGGTTGGGACATAGGGTTGGTATATGACTGCTGCACTTACAATGATTGTGTTGGTATGTTATCTAAGTGTACTAATACGTACGACTATATAAGTAATTCGCTTTTTCTATACGACTCGCCTGCGTAGCAATGTAATATTAGCCTAAGATACTCAGTGATATAGTATTCCATAGGTGACGGAATTTTCCGAATCGATCTAATATTTTTTGAGTTTATTCATTGCAAACATACAAATCTGTGATGATGAAGAAACAGTATGAACAAAGCTTACCCAAAAGTGTGCAAGGATGTTGACATCAAATGTCCTTTGGATGAGGTGGTCAGGCGTGTCCAGGAGGTTTGTACCTGACACCACTCCTGCGTTGTTGATTAGCAGAGTTACCTGAAATGGAATCGCACAACTATCACTTGCCACTATTTACACCATAAGAGAACAATTGGCGGGTTCGTTTAGTTTTTTTTTTTTAATAGTGACGCAATTATATAAAAACAGATGCAAAGTAATACGGTTATAATCTTAACAGTGGCCCAAAACATGTGGACACATTTTTATTTTGTTTGAGTGTCCGATATTTCGTGGTGAAAAACCGTCCCAAGTTATTTAGGTAATAGGTACTATAATAAACTATTTTGTTTAATTTCTTAGTGGTTCTTCTCAAAAATGTATTTCTGTAAATTTATAGATGAAAGAGGTTTTTTTTTCTAATTTCATTCCTTCATACCTTAGCGCAAATTATGTATACAAGTGTAGGGCCATCTTGATCCATGGGGTCCGCCCCTCTGAGGGAAAGCGGTGGCCCCAGTCTAACTTTGTTTTGGACTTGCTCATTGTACATTTAATTTAAGCAGCCCGAATCTTTGAAACCTTCTGTAAAATTCGCATGAGGATAAATTATTAATTAAAGAATGATCTGTGACTCCTCTTTGTTTCTTTGTCTTTGTATTCATTTGCGTCACAATAGTTGATGGCGTGGAAATTAATATTACAATTAGGAATGAGTTATTATTATCATCGTTGCCAAAACCGTTATACATACACATCATCACGCCAAGTCCCTCACGGGGTATGCACTCATGCAGAGAGTATAGAGTGCCATTTCACTGTTGACTTACACACTTCTTTTACATTTTCATTCTTTTCATACATGCTCGCCGGTTCCGAGTATACTTTACCATTCCATGAAAGATGCTACTCGTACCATTAGTATTTCGGTAATTTTGCCATGTTAAAAGGAGGTAAAATATCACTATGAAAAAATTCCTTACCCTGCCGACTTCTTCCTCGACTTTCTTTGCTACTCGATAGATATCATCGCGACGGGTCAGGTCCACCACGTACCCGTGGCACTGGCCTCCAATACCTTTCACCAGTTTCACTGTGTCTTCCAAACCTAGGTCAAAAATAATTTTATTTATAAATGCGATGCACTAGGCAAGCAAGCAAATCCTACTTATAATATTATAAATGCTAGAGTTTGTGAGTATGGATGGATGGATGGATGGATGGATGGATGGATGGAAGGATGGATGGATGTTTGTTACTCTTTCACGCAAAAACTACTCAACGGATTTGGATGAAATAATTTATAACCTAGATTAACACATAAGATACTTTTTATCCCGGGAATATTTTAGGTTCTCCCTGCGATTCTCTTTTCTATCGGCGTCGGATTTCGCTGCAGCGACTAGTGTCTAAGGCCGCCTGCAGTTTGCCGTGGTTTCTTCCGACACGTGTTTCAGGAATTCCACGTCCCATCATCAGGGTGCCGCCGCGTTGGTCGAGCAGCGTGGTGTCACATCGAGTTCTGGATGCTGGAGGTGATGTGACACCACGCTGCTCGACCAACGCGGCGGCACCCTGATGATGGGACGTGGAAGTCCTGAAACACGTGTCGGAAGAAACCACGGCTGAGCTCACCTGGGCGCAGGCCGTTCGACCGTATCACACTCATTAAGCGGACAAAGCAAATTATAATATATTTTGTATTCTATAAATATGAATTTCCGCAAAGTAAAACCTGAATCAATTCAATACACAAGTCTCGTATAAAAATAAATTTGATTTAATCTCTGCTTGTGAAACATCTCATTCGCATAAAACACTGGTCAAAAGCTAACCGTACTGTTATTTTAATTTTAGTATTAGTTATTAATTTAAGGATCGGATCGGGCGGAGAGATGTTTCCGATAGTGAATGTTTGTGATTAGTAGATAAAGATTGAACTCGGTTAACCACTTTTAATGAGTGTTAAGTATTTTAAAAAAACCGGATTTCGAATAGTCGTGTCAGGTCGGCCTTTTAATATACTTAATCTCATCCAATCAAAGCATGTGAAGATAACGAGTATTAGACGATGATAATCAAGGCCATTAGGGTCATGCTCAGTTATAAATTAAATTTCTTTGTTATTTTGGTCGAGTGGATCCGCTGCATGAACCGTTGCTTTGATTTGGTTAGCAAAGCTGTTATGAATGTGTGCCAATTCTATCATATTTTTTATATATGTAGGTACACAATACATAAATACAGTTAATCCGAACCGTTAACATTTTCGTCTTAAGTTTCTCGACAATGTTTAAAAAACGTCTACTGCACAGTACTGATTTGGTTGACTAGTCGAAATTACAAATTAGTGATATCACTATCCAATTTTATTCATCTAAAAGAAGGCATGCGATTTGATTTGATAATTTCAAAACAACCATTAACTTAGGTCTTTTGTGATTATTTGGTATTGTATTTCGAAAAAATAATTACAGTACTGCGTAAATGCGTAAATAAAATGTGAACGAATTTTATTCCATGCCCTCGTAGGCCAGTAGCCGCGGCCAGGGCTAGTAAATATTCTATAATTACGTAAATCCAAATTCAAAGCATCTATTTCGATTACCTTTGTGTTATGTGGGTCAGCTTTGGTTTGCGTGTGTTTATTTCATGTACTCGAACTCGTAACTGGTAAGGAAGGAAGCGTTTCAGCGTTGCATCTTTATATAATCGAAGCATACATCATCGACGTGATTACATTTATAGGCGTTTATATAAGTCAAATTGATATTTGAGATTGATTGATTGCAAGATTGCAGATTTGTGATAGATAGATATAAAAATATCGTTGTCATTATAAAGTAATGTATGTTTTTCGTATTACCCAGTCGCAAATGGAAGTTCCGAGTGTAAATGCAAATACATCCCTACATCCATTAGTAAATACTGTTTTTAATTACCTTATATCTGCATCGTATCTGAAGTCTGAACATGCGACGAAAATCATTGACTCGTAAAAGTCACGCGATATTTTAGCATAGCATTATTAGGTCGGCAGTTGGTCATAATCGGATAGAGACGTCTAGAAGATAGATAGGCGAATGCTATTTGCATCCTTTCCGAATCTATATCACGTATTAGTACAACTTAGGTACAGTACAGGTATAGTAGGTAGGCACATACTTTGATATTAAGGGTCGGCAACGTGCAAGTTATACCCCTGGTGTCATGCAATCATTCATAGGCTAAGGTGACTGCTTACCATTAGGTGGGCCGTATGCTTGTGTGCGCCCTTAGTGGTATAAAAAAATGAACTAGCGGGTGTTAACACTACCTATATGTCAAAAGCGCTTTTTAACAGCTATCGTCTGAATGGGAGGTAGAATTATGTCGGGTGACTCCAATTTTGTTGAATGGGAAATCTCATTGCGCCCTACCATTCTCAAATATTACCTAAAGCTATGTCCACTAACAATCTAAACATTACAAAAATAATTTCTTAGGACCAAACATACCCTTACTTACATAAGTTAGCAGGCAAACTGTGCGTGTTTTTCCATTAATACCGCTTGTTTAAACTTGGATTCTTGAGGTCGACTCGATCGATTTTGTGCTGGGTCAATGTTAACCAGATGGTTGCAAGAAATTAAAATTTATTCGTTTGATGCTTAATGAGAGATGTATTAAATTTATTGACTTAAAAAGTGATTAGGTTCTAGTAAATTCTATCTTATGAATACAGTTATGAAGGTAGTCTATCTTATATTTGCATATAAATACTTACTGTAAACGGGAATGTTGGTTGATTAGATACTTGTGAGTCAATCACGCATAAACAGCGGAAAAGACATAAATCAAAATTAGCAATCAAATATTGTGTAGATACCTATCTATGATCTGCGTTTGCATTTAATGTATATGTTTCTGCGATATTTAAATGCTTATATTTATATAAATCTATACTGACCTATAATTAAAATACATCTTATAAATAATATTATAAAGGATAAAGTTTGTTTATATCTATGGGTAATCTTAGAAACTATAGGCTGTTTCCAAAATCTATCACTTATGAAAACTATATATCCTATGAAAACTATATATACACGAGCGGAATCGCGGGAGAAAAGCTGACGTATATTATATTCGCTCAAAAACGAAACATCCGCGCTTCCATATCATGACAGACACGTACTTTTGTCAAGGTTACCGGGTCACCAAAAAGTTTGTTATTGAACTTCGAACGACAGTTGTTTTCAAGCTACATAACTGGCGGGTATGGTAACCAACGTTGCATTCAATTATGCAAATATGGCATTGTTAATATTTTCCATGTTCACAATAGTGAAAGAAGTGACTCATGTGTATTATTTAAAAAAAAAAAAAAAAAAATTGTTTAACTGAAATCAAATATTACTTATTAGTTACATTTATCATACCTACACACATAATACATAATGTACATACATAAAGTAATTTGTGAGCGAATTTAGCCTTTGTCACGAGAAAGCTAAAGCTCGTAAATAATCCTATTGTTTCATTCAAATTAAATTTCGAAATGGCCATTCGGCGTAGAACTTTAATATAACATTATTTTCATAAGAGGAACGTTAATCGTAAATGTGAAGTAAATTACTGTGCCAACATTTACTTCCCTATGAATAATAGAGATTGTAAACTTTGTGCTAGCGTACGGTTTTAATGGCAGGTGTATCGAAGATAAAGGATCGTGCCGCGAATGGTGCGGTGTTCTTATTCTATTAAAAGTCACGTGCGAAATGCGTTAGGAAAATAGCTAATGTCAGAATATAATGGACCAATTTATAATTAATTAACGAATCTGTTTTATTACTGATTTTGTATGAAGTAAATTCATACCGAACAACATCATTATAATGATGTCACATCGTATTTATGTCTAATAATCTATATAATATGAATACGTGAAGCAAAAACTTTGTACCCCTTTTTACGAAAATTGCAATAATTTACAATATATGGAGTGCAGGAAGTTAATATATTTATGCAATATGCATTAGAAATAATTTAAATTTATAAAAAAAACATACACACACTCACACCACCATGCGTTTGAAAACAAAGAAAAGAAAAGGAAAGACAGAAAAAAAGTGAAAACACGTAGTCACAGTTTGTTTATATTTTGAATTTTGGTCGACTTTCGATCGCTAGGCGACTTTTAGTGTATATAGTAAATGGCTAAAAACAAAGCAACATCATCATCATCATGCAATCGAATTCATATATAATTTAAATATTTTTTTTTTATTATGTATATTATTTATTATGACAACTGATATTCCCTTGCAAATTAAACCTGTATTAATGCCTAATAATATTGTCAGTACCATACGGTTACAATTTACACTGCAATGTTGGTAGGTATGGTATCTCAGTTGTTCGCTCATGGCTCGCAGATGTGTTGTTACGTTCTATGTAGTCAACATTAAGTTGTTAAAGTTATTAGCTATTTTTTTCACTTTATACTTCTATTCATGAGAAACTTTATTTTCTAATTTTGAAAAGACAAATTACGTTTGTAAAATTATTTAAAATTCTCTCTTCCTTAGTAATACAGCATCTTACTTCATAATGAACTGTAAAATGATCAAGTCCGCTTACGTTGTTGACGCAATTTTAGTAACATTGATGAGCACAGTTTTATTACCACATAAACTAGTACATATACATGCATTTTAAATAAATTGTCTTTCTTTTAATTTTTTTATACCATTAGTGGTATAAAATGGTAAGCGCTTACCGTAGCCTATGGATGCTTGCAACACCAGGGGTATCTCTCGCGCGTTGCTACCCATGCACAAATCTCTTCACACCCTTCTTGAAGAACCTTATGCTGTACTCCATTTGGAAAACTATGGCGGGGAGCTCATTCCACAATTTCGCTCATTCGATCGAACCGCGCAGTGCGAGAACATTTCGGATCCAATGTATGAACGATGAATTCCCTTCTAGACGAAGCAGAGAACGTTTTTCAACTACACAGTTGGTCGAACGATATTAATAAGGGCCTTGAGATCGCAGACAAGAGCAAACAACCGGATATCACAAGAAGGTGTGTTTTAAAATCGTCGAGAACTTTCTTCCAACCGAATTTTGAAGGATTTGATGGTTTCTCTGTAGAAACCCCAATTAAATTAGCTATTAATTTTATAAGCACTGCATTTCGTCAGAATCCAATTTATAATAAAAACATATATATAGTGTAAAATATTAATAATTAATAACGTCATGTCGTACCAGAAGGGATAGCGAATATATGATGATGATGATTTATAATGACATAATTATGTACCATTTAAATTGTTTTTACATATACACAGTTTTGTTAATTATATAATTGTTTTTATGTTCTGTAAAACTAGGTTCAAATATATTTTATTTAGATTATCTGTATGTAAAGTGATGAGCATGCGCCCGCGCACAATAATGGTAAACCTAGCAAGTAAACTAGGTCCATGCGTAATGCTCACACGCCACGCCTGTTATTCATATAGAGAAGTGAACAGCTCGTTTCCTAGTCAATACAGTTAATGTTTTACGCTCTTACAATTTCACTTACATAATCGTGCGTAACGTCTCATAATATAACACGGTTTGAAGACGAACACAATTGTCTTTTTCTTAGACTGGTTTGCCTTCACGAACTTGTGTGTAGGTTGTTGATAAATTCCACGTGTTACGATTAGTTAATTTCTATAGTTCAGTTTCAGTCGTGTTATCGGCTTCTTCAAGAAGAGTGTGAGGAGATTTTTTGCTGGGTCAATAGGCAAGTATCAATTGCAACGTAACCGCTTATTTTCAGGCGGGTCGTAGATTGTTGCCACCTTAGCGGTATGAAATAAAGTTTCAAAAAATAATTATTCAGTTAGGCCCTAGTAGAGCACTTATGAAGGTCTACTTAATCACCAGTTCCGAAAAAGAGCCACCTGAGTAGAACCCGGAAGAAACTCAGGCATTAGATTACAAGCAACATATTGGAGAACAATTTATGTCTGTGTCTGACTGTCTAAGAAAAGACCCATGAACCTATTTATAGTGTTAAAACTCATGAAACAATGAAAACATGCGTTTTACTTATTATTACTGTTAGCACAGACGAGACATAAATCGCAAAGTCAAGACATATAAAATGGCATGCCTGTTTTATGACATGTGTAGAAATTTCCAACGCCTTTCTCTCAATTGACAGAGAAGTGTTAAACTTTTTGGCCAAATCAAATCTGAAGTAAGAGAGACTGGTGCTTCCAAACTAAATGCATGCGAAGAAATCGATTCCTAGAATTTTCTAGCTTAAAATTTTTATTTTTGGGAATCAACTCTTGTAAATCCTACGTACGATGTGTTAGAATATTATGATTAATGCTCTCTAACCAAATGATAAGATGTGTGACCCAGCTACACTTATAACAATATTACCAACAGCAACGGCTGAAAACTACTT
Organism: Falcaria lacertinaria; assembly: GCA_951449985.1. Classification (NCBI taxonomy): domain Eukaryota; kingdom Metazoa; phylum Arthropoda; class Insecta; order Lepidoptera; family Drepanidae; genus Falcaria; species Falcaria lacertinaria. The sequence goes on along the minus strand of OX602123.1, from coordinate 6,126,347 downwards.
CCAGTGAAAGGTTTATATACCGACTTATCAAGTGATATATATAAGAATCTGGCAAAAGGAATGTAATGTGAATAAATACAACCAAAATTATTAAACATACTTGAAATTAGTTTTCCTATACGATTATTAGTTAAAACGTTTTATCTTAGAGAACATGACCTCCGGACAGACCGGCCTTTTATAGAACAAATATTAAAAAAAAACCGTGGGAGCTAATTTCAGTTTTAAAGTTGTTATTATACATACATACAATTTATTAATCCTCATCATGTGGCGATCCTGTGCAACCCATATAAAATGTGTTGTGTTACATCATGTACACAAAATAATACTAGCCATAGTCAGGTGTCATTCAGTAGTGCTAAACGGTGTACAATAACTATGGCATGCCCAGTAATTTGTGGAAGTTGGTGGCAGCTTACAATAAATTGCATTCGCATTTCAGACCCATTCTTTGTCCATTAAAGGCCAAGGCATAAGGTATAACGTCCTTATTCTCTTACAACTAGGGCCACTCGCCATACATGTTTACAAAGAAACTTTGCTTATTTAAACACCGAGAGGAAACAGGTATGCGTACAGACACATTTTCCATTTAAGTACCGACAGCATATTATACGTTACAAATATTTGATTTGAATGATATTAGTTCTTTCCATGTTAGATTATCGGAACATAGCATATGAAGAGATTTATGAATGCAGAAGTAAAACAGTTGTGCAAGTAATGAGTGCAATCAAATGTTACTATATACTCTGTCTACTGGAAAAAGGACTTTGGACTGCAGTTGATATGTGAGTTTATTAAAGGGCGCTCACTCAAAAAAAAAAGATTTTTAAGAGACCGATGTTTTTAAAAATACATACTTATGGCCCCTTCACATGTAAACCGGTTCCAAGCATCTTCACCAACGTTGGTAAATTAAATAAAGAATTTTATCCTTGCCGTTTACATTTTAGGGTTCCGTACGCGAAGAGTTACCAACGGAACCGTATAACTAAGACTTCGCTGTCCGTCTGATTGTCAGCGGCTGTATCTCATGATCCGTAATAGGTATACAGATGAAATAAAAGTGAAATTTAATAAAAAAATCAAGGTATTCCCTTCTAGAAACGTGTTTTTATAGTTTTGTTTTGCTCCAATTTAAAAATGCATATAAGCACAAGTAGACGCTTGAAATGCTCAAGAGAAAAAAAAAAGAATTTTAATATTACAACTTTTTAGTTGAATATTATTTTTATGTAGTTATTATTAGCGGTTGGTGCAAAAGCCATGTCTATGGGTCGAACGGCCATGTTAAGTTTGTCTTTTAACCTAGTTTCTTTTTAGGACGGAACGGAACCCTTTGGGACTGGAGTGCAACTCGCAATTCACCAATTTTTTCTGATTGACCCAAGTCGTTCACCGCAGCGGTTAACAGCTTGAGACAAAATGTTGTGTTTTTAACTTTTTTTATATTTGAATCGAAGCATGAACGGATTAGTCATACATATTGTTGCAATTAAATAATCCTTGTCCGATAATAAAATCTCGTGACGTACAAACGCGGGCATTGTGCAAAACTGAACCGGCCCTGACACAGAGAACTTGTAATTATTTTATCATACCTCGGAGTAATTAAACATACATACAGGTCGCGGCACGAAACTCTAGCGCTGAGCGAAACGTGGAGGGGATAGCTGCGCATGGGTACCATCGCGCACGCAATACAAATTAGTAATTTAATTGCTTAGTTAAAAACAGCAAAATAATGTTTTAATGTAAAGTCAAATAGTAAGTCTAGCGGTGAACAAAATGTGGAACTTAACTGCGTATGGGTACTGTCACGCACGCAAATATTACTTCATGTTACCTACAATATAATTTTTAACAAGTTTATGGGGAGTAGAAAAATAAATACACTATCGGATTTGTAAATTTTTATATTAAATACCAAATAATAAAAAAAATTATATTAAGTCCGAATTACATAAGAACCTACTGAAGTTTCTTCTCAGGATAGAAGAAACCTGCGAGTTCGGCAGGGTGTGGACATCAGACACCGCATTCTCCTTTCCGATATCTAGTCCGAATCAGACAATGGTCTTACACCTTCAATAGTATCCCAACAGGGCCTTTTGCTTACTGAGGGCCCCGGCTCAGGGCTGCTTCGGTCGTCGGCACTAACAGCGTCATCGTCATCAGACTCACCAAGGCTATCCTCTGAACTGTCACCATCAACGCGAATGATGAATTCTTCTGTAACCAAATCCACGACATGGTCACTCTTGACATATTGCTCTTCTATGTCCTTTACCTTTTGGCATAACTTTCCCCAATCCCAAGCACCCATCAGCAAAACTTTTTCTTGAATTAGTTCTATACATTTAGCAACACTCCACTTCACATTTTTACTGCCTACATATTGCTTTATGTCAGACCATGCCATTTCGATTGGATTTAGATCTGGGTGGTATGGTGGCAGTCTTAGCACTTGATGTCCTTGCTCTGCTAGTATCCTGTCAATTGAAAATGTTTTAAATCTATCTTTGTTAGCCCGTATTAAATTGTATAGTTGAGGTTTTAGTAGAGTTTCCTCATATTGTATGCCCTTTTCAGTAAGCCAACCCTGCATGTCAGCTTTTTTGGAATTAGAAGTGGGTGCAAGGTCCCATTGTTTATTATGGTATGATGCGTTGTCGACTACCACGACAGAATTAGGCGGTAAGTTCGGCAATAACTGTGTCCTCAGCCATTTTTCGTAGTTGTCGTAGTTCATATTGTCGTGGTAGTCGCCTGATTTCGCACCAGCTTTAAAAGTTAACAGTGCGTTCGGTATGAACCCAGCCTCTGATCCTGCGTGGACAATGACCACCCGCTGTCCTTTGGAGATAGGTTTTTTGAGACCTTTTGTAGTACCATCGGTCCAGGCTTTTGGAGCAGAGTGCGATGAATCTACGTAAGATTCATCTGTATATACGATGGGCCTTCCCTCTTGGCGATATTGTTTTATTTTGCGTAAGTATTCGATACGTAGTAAACGTATATTTGAACTTTCAATCAGTACTTTTCGATTGTTTTCAGTATTTTTCCACCGAAACCCTAAACTCTTAATTATTCGTCGAAGACTTCGTTCTGAGCCTTTGAAATTTATATCTTCCTCTAGCTTCTTTCTCAACTTTCCGACGGTGGGAAGTTCATTATTTGTCCTATGAAAGTTATGTATGCACCTCTTTATTAATCCTTGATCAAAGTTATCAATATCTGTGACCGGTTTTGATCTGGAGCGTTTTTTGCCTGGTGTTCTAAATACTGATAATAAGTCGGAATTATTGGCTTCAGTGGAGATTTTCCTTACCGTTGCTATGGACGTCTTTGTAGATTCAGCTGTCCTTTTCTGAATTTTCTGTAAGTCACTAATTATACTATTTAATTTTATATTTCCCGCCTGAATAACTTCTGCAGTTTGTTTTATTTCACTTATATCTACAGTGCTGCGGTCAGAATCGAGTAAAATACTCGCAGCTTCGCCAATTTCACTTTGAATTTGTTTCAGGGAATTAATGAAATCATTCGATTCCCTTTTCAGAAAACAATGCACGTCAAACACCATTTTCCGTGCCTGTCTTTTCAAAACAGTATTCCTTCTCGGCCTCGGCATTTTCACTGTTTAAAAACTGTTCAAACTTAATCAAACAGTGAATAAACTAACAAACACAACAAACAAATCAACAAAACAAACTTAACAAAAAACAACAACAAAAATTAACGATGACAACAAAACAATTCAGAACGCGACTGTACACTGGAAGTGCGCGGAGCGTCGTATCGGCACGGGGGACGGAGTACGACTGGAGAGCCAATCGGCGCAACGCACGCTCGCCCTTCACCCCTGTACCCCGCCAAGACACCTTATTTTTTACTTCTGCGCAATAACGGTCAGCGCTAGAGTTTCGTGCCGCGACCTATAACAATACTTATCTTCTACTTATTATCTAGTATTGATTACTTAAATAAAAATAAAACACTCAGTTAAAGTATTAAAAAAAATAGAAGGAAATTTCAGCACCAACTTCAAAGTAAATTAGTACCCAAAAAGTAAATTAAAATGGTGATCGTACATGGTGATTGCAGCCGGTTTTGTTTTAGTAAAAAATATAATTTTGTACATTATGATGGTGACAAGAGTTATAATATTCCGTGTATACGATTACCGTAGTTTACAGTTTACTTACGAGCATAGTCAAATTGGTATTATTTAAGCACTTTGTTGCACGTTCGTATGTTGTGCTAAGTGCGAAAGTCAAGGGTCACAAAGTTACAATTACGAAGCTAAGTGAAGATTTTGTACAATTATTTATAATCTCTGGGTAAATTAATCATAGCAAAAATAACAAGTGCATATCAAGAGTTCCGAAGTGTGTCTATGTAAGATAATTGACTTTTTAATAATAAAATCCATAGAAGACTGACAGCATTACCCAATTTGCAATGTAATTGACAATTTTCCTTGCGAGTTCGCCTGTCACGAGAATTATAAACAAGCAGCCACGAAACCTCTTTAAAAAGTTGGTAAGCTTCCTTGCCTGAAGAACTCATAATTATCACTAATAGCCTTGGACAGATAAACGCATATTATCGGCGTTTAAGCCAGCAGAGGAACATGGGCCGAAGCCTAAACATCGACACAAGCCCACACCAAAGACCCAATCTCCATGGCACAAGCGCCATGCCGCTTCTCCATCCGGCTTGCGGCCGTCATTGGTTACACGGTCGGTCAGTAACAAAGAGGTAACCTTGATCGGTCAACTGGTGGGTGAGATTAAATAACACGGCAGCCGTCAGGGGCAAAGGTCACATGACATTTCAGTTTATCTTCCAGACATTAAACAGATCATGGTGCATGGCCGAAGCTATACTTGATTTTAAAGCAGGGCAGCTGTTGTTACAGGTAGGGCGGAAGTAAAAAAGTATCTTCATTTTTTCTGGTTAATACTTTCTTGGCTTTCTTGACTTGAGAGTTGTGAACATGTGTGTTGATTGGGAATTGTGTAGATGTCATAAATACGCCAGTTTTTTTTTTATTTAGACCTTTGCTCTTATTATTGTTTGTTGATGATAATTTATCAAGGTAGGGCACTCCATCGCCATTTGCTGCAAATGCCCCTCCTAGATACACTTGGTCATGGTGGAGATACGAATAGTAAGTTTTTTGGTGCAAACTAAAACGACAGGAAATATACCTACACAACTAATTATACACTGTAAAATAATTATGTTTTTGTTAGAGTTTTTATTTGGAATATTGACTGATTGTTGGGGAGTAGGCATGAAAAATTTAATATATTGTTCATATTTAATACAAACTGATGTTATGTTGGCAGTTTTACGCACCGCCCGCGCCCGCCCGCCCGCATATCATGGAGGAGCCGACGACTGTATCAAACCTGTTTGACTGGATCCATTTTTTTTTCACGTCACCGCAAAATTTCGGGTTAATCCATTTGTATACTACTCATAAACAACTAATGAAGTTAAATCTAATGCTATGGTATATTTTATTTTGGATGTGATTAAAATTTACTGAAATTAAGGTAATAAAAAGTAATATTTTAATTACATGTATTAAATTGGCTGGTAACAACCTAAACCAGCCTGTATGCGTCATCAGCTAATTTGTTTAGGCTACTCTGACAAAGAATGAATGATAGCTAGCTACTGGGTTCAGCTACACTTCAAACTCCTCAGAGTAGATCATATTCAGCGTATTATAGGTACTGACTTCACACCGTAGTATTCACAGATTTATAATAATTATATAGTATCTGGTTTATATATATTGTATGCCTTAGTTGTATATAGTAGTATCTACTCTGAGCTTATAGACTAGACAGACTTCCTGCAATTTCTACAAGCAGTGTTTTATAAGGCTGGATTGTATCTTATATGTACATTTGCGGGTATCCGTCTTGTGCGACTTGAAACCTACATATCGCCTTATCCCAATCACTGTTGGAGTCGGCATAAATCTAGCTCAATATTTACACGCAGCGACTACCATCTAATCAGACCTTCGCGAAATGGCAACCCATATCTAAAAGGTTCTATTATACTATATTCCTTCTAATCTATAGGGCTTACTAATATATTTCTTTTTATTTGATATGAATTTTGAAAGATGCAGATCATTCAGTGCTTCTGTGTTTGAGATATACCCACCAAACTTGTGGGTGGAGGGCACTCCACCAAAACCCCGTCCTTTAATATTTACATCCAAACAAAAATATTCAAAAGCGGTACGAATACGCAGTCAACAATAATTCGATAGTCTTCCTGCTAAGTCTAGATAACATTTGTAAAGTGATTTACCATTATTAGGGCGCGCGGCGATGCGAAGCAATGCTTGTGTATTTGCCGTACTATCTAATCTAACTATAATCCCACCAAAAATATCAATGTGACCCGTTATTGTGGGTTAGAATAAAATTTTAAAAAACTACTAGAGTTACAACTGTCAAGCGTCGGTTTGGTTTGCGAAACTTGGCCATGGCTCGTTTATAAAATTTCTTAATACTAGATCTTAACGATATTTATATACCAGTTGAATTTCTTTGATTAAGGTCGCCATTTTTTAATTAAGAAGTTTGCCGAACATAGTCATAATACATGACTTTATAAAACAAACAGATATACAAACATAAAACAAGAAACATAAAATTGATATAAAACGAACAAACACACTGATTGTGCCAAAAATAGAGCAACAAAATGTTTGTTAGATTATCGTGCTTAATTCGTGAACGAGCTATTGTCATGTCATGTCTACATTATAACCGCGTTGGATTCTACACAGTTTATAGCATTTTAATATTTCTGCGTATGATTCGTTGCGAAACTGCAAAGGGACTTTGCAAACTTTCCGCTCCATGCCAAACAAGTTGCTCTGTTAGTTGAATGATGACGTGCGTCTGGGGTAGCCTGGACCCAACAAAAGCCCAACTATAAGATAAGATAAGATAGTTGAATGATGCAATAAACACATCATGTATCAACTTAACTGACACTAGGTGCTATGCACAACGCAGTGGACAACCTTGCCTTGCATTACCTTGCCTTGGTACTACTAAGGTGAATTCAATCAGACTGCCGGTAAATTTAAGAAAAGACTCGCATTGTTTATCTTATTTGCGAAGCGAGCGTGCAAGTACGAAGAACCCGAAGGTCAAGGCTAAATGTCAGAAAGATCACACTAGCAGACTAACCGGCAGTTTTTGTAATTATTATGTTTGCAGCTCACACAAATACAAGAGAGTTTGCAGTGACTTCCGTACTAAGCTCGAGACTTGTAGCGCAGAAAACGAAGTCTTAAGAATAATTTTCCTTAGTTCCTAAAAAAAGTTTTCTCCAAAACTGTAAGAACATTCCAAATCTGGATCATTAGCGGTTTTTTTTATTCTTAAATAACAATTAAAAAAGATTAAATCCTTCAATTACCTTACTTTTTAACCGTCTAAAAAGGAAGAGGTTCTTAAATTTATTCCTCAATGGATTTTTTTCGTTTTGATACGAGTTGTACTCAACCAGTTCTCCAAATTAACTTTAAGATCATAGGCACAAAATGGCTTCTTCTATAAAAATCAGTATTATTTGCAGATTAGACCTAAATAACTAAAGCTCGCTATTTAGTTATTATTCTGAGGATTAGAACTTTTAACTCAGACCAACAAAGGTACGAGCATTCTGTTTAGAAAAGTTGTTGAGTCCATTAGAGTAATAATCTGATAAACCTAATATCCATAATTCATGTTTTATAACCAATTATATTATGTATTACCAATCATACAAAGCAGTAATGGGTGCGGGTGCGCAACGAACCTTAGCTACGTCGGTCAAGGATAGTTGGCACATTCGTTCTTTGGCGATCGATGAACGTTTATCGTTCGAAACATACTAAATGTAAGGCCGCTGTGTAGTGTCGCCTCTGCACTTGAAAGTTAATTCACAGTTACTGTACCATTACCGATATTATTGTTATAACACCCAACGCAAAAAGAGGGGTGTTTGTGTATCTGTGTGTCTGTTTGTGGTATTGTAACTACTAAACCGACAAACCAATTTTGATTATCGAATCATTTTTTTTCTTTTATAGGTGACTTAATTGAGTCTTTTTTTTAGCTATGTCTTTTAGAGGATTTAAGTCTGGTGCGTTTAAATGTTTAATTTCATTTATCTAACTTGGGTTTAAAATATATTTAGCTAAACGGTTAATCTAGACTAGAACCCTCTAGTCTAGATTAACCTACTCAAAGAGTAAAACATTTTATTGCTGTTTGATATACCACTGTGGACATTACACTAAAAGATGCAGGTTTGCCCTTCTCTATTATTCTAATATCGACCTCGTTTATACATGCGGCATTTGTTTTATATATCTCTTTATTTACTTTCTTTTAAAAGGGCTTAAGGACGTCATGCTCACTAAACTGCCTTTGCTTGCGGCGGCGTCCGAAAGACGGGTCGCTCACTTCCCTCCAAAATGGTTGAAGAGGGCGATGGATGCATTCGCGTCAGAATTGTTAACAGGTGCAACTTGTGGTGGCTGGTCTTCAAGCCTTTTTATTAACTACTAGCTTAGGTTTTAATTTCAAGCGTAATATCCTTGTCTTTGTGTTAATGGTTATGTTATTATGGTATGTTATATATGTAATATGGTATGTTATTTTGTTAGTGTTAATGTGACTTTTTTGTTATTTTATTTTTCATATATTTTGTTATTCATGTTATGATAGTAATTGAAATGTAAATTATATGTTTTTTTTTTTGTTTTAAAAGAGTAATTGCTGAGTTTCTTGCTGGAATATTCTCAGCAAAAAACGATATTCCGGATCCGGTGGTAGTTTCTGACGATTTGAAAGTGCTCGTCTCTAAGTCTAGTCAAATAAAGATCATTTTAAGTTTGAGTTTATTTATGCTTATTTAATACATATTTTTTATGTGTTTTCATAAATTTACTAACAGATTTTATTGTAATATCATTGAAATTCGTTACAAATACCTACTACAAACGAAGATTTCACAAAGCACCTTTGCTTATAATATTTTTGAATACGTATTCCTGTAATAGTGATTCAGACAATTCAGTCATCCGGTTAACACAATGATTAAGAACAATAAACCCATACACATTACACATGTATGAATTGCATGATTCTGGCCTTAAGATAGGTTGGATTTGCAAACATTGAGAAAGATTTCGTCAACTAGTAGTAGGGAGTATCAATATTTGGTCTTGTACGGCCTAGTAAGTAATACCTTCTTCATTCATACTAATGCATTGCTTATTAGTTATGCTTATTTTTATGATTGTACTATACCTATCCCGAAAGAGACTTGTCATGAGAAATGATTAAGATTGTATGTAAAATTGGACTTATAAATTGCATTAGACAAAGGTATTTCTCAGATGCAGATTTCATTGTTCTATTCCGACGAATATTATGTTAAAATATATAACATTTTGAATTACGGATAGGATATAATTCATATCACCTATGCATTATATTAATTTAGATTACTCTAATTAATATGCCTTTCCATTTCAAGCGTTCTTTCCGACCTCTCACTCGATATTCATGACAGTTGTTTTGTGTCTCTCTCTAGTTGTCTCGTTTGTTGATTCAATTCCGTAATTTGTTTCTAAGATAAAATTATTATTATATTATTACTATATTAATGACGAAGCTGTTAATCATATTGATAACAAGCATTCGTTTGTGAATATTAATTCGTCATTTAAACTCACCTTGTTATTTTAGTAAGTAATTTATTTAAGTAAGTTATTTTAACGCTAGGTATAGGAAATTTGGTTTCTATAAAAATTACAATCACACTGGCTAACAAATCAGACTTTAATCTTCTAATCTTCGTTAGCATTAACGCTGCATAATTATCTCTAAAGCTACACTATTTCATCTCTATCTTCCAAGAACTACACTGAGTAAAATAGTAATTGTTTGGAATTGTTAATAGTGCTTTGAGCAATCGGCGGTAGAATAATGTTACGATTTGTGAACAACAATGATAACATGTGAGTGAATATTGTGAAACAAACCCTCGCTTATAGCTCGTTGCGAAGTTTTAGATTTACTCACTATAAAGTGAGGGCTGGCAGTGCTTGTATAGAATCCGTAAAAAAGGTGGTGTGATAAAATAGGCATGTATAAATAGGTTCTTTTAATATTTTCTTGTACTTTGTTAATATAAAAATACATAGAACAATCTGAAAATTTTATAGCTTTTATCTCAATTACTATCCAGCTATAAGAAAGAAAGGTACTTACTTAAATGTATATACTCAATACAAATAATATATATTTTTGTAGAAAAACGTGAGTATAAAAATTCTTATCGTGAGTTAGATCATTCTGTATTTATCTAAATCAGTATAATTTATCAAACTGCTTTTAAAATACATAAATTGTATTTAAATCTCACCATTCTTTACGTAATATTTATATGTGTTTTCACACAAAAGGGAGCGAAGTGCAATCCCCACGGCTTGTATTGTAAGATCATTGTTACGTGGGAGCTTGTTCGGTCACGCAACAATTTTCTTCTATGTGTCCTCTACAATACAATTTTCTGTAGCCTTTACACGAACTCAAAGGTATCTTCCGTAGTATTGCTTATTCAACAATTGGCGGGAGAGAGATAATTATTTACTTAATTAGCTATAACATTGTGGAATGAGCTCCCCGCCGCGGTTTTCGCAAACGAGTACAGCTTGGGGTTCTTTAAGGATGTGAGGATATTTCTGCAGGGTCGGCCACGCGCGAGTGATGACCCTGGTGTTGCAAGCGTCCATAGGACCATAGGCTACGGTAACCGTTTACCAGCGGGCCGTATGCTTGTTAGCCACCTTAGTGGTATAAAAAGAAATTGCTAGCGAAGATGATCGAAGATGATGATGATGGTTTTTACTTTAAGTTTTTACGTTAAGAGTTGTGATGCTGTCAACCACCGCAAACTAAATATGCACTGTGTAATTTTCACAAAGCGGTAACAATATGCAAGCAAGTATATAATCAAAGATGCAAGCATGACATCGAATAACTCATGCATATTACGCGTACGTGAGTCTGTATATAATGCGGTTTCTGAGTTGTACAGTAGACCCAAAGTCAGATTAGACGTACTGACGATCTTCTACCGCTATGTCCTATTCATTTGTTTATACGACAAATAATACATAAGGTGATGTACATACGGCCCATGTGATGGTAAGCGATGTTTTTATCACACAGTATATTTTATATCCGACCATAGTTCTGTTACTTTGCGATTCTACTCATGTGTTCCTGAATCAAATGATCACTGTAGTCTGCAATATCAAAATAGTGATATAAAGGTGGTTGAGTTGAGGGGAGTTGTTACACCCTTCCTTCGTAATGATCACAAAGCAGTGCAAACAAGCCCTAGTTCTATATAGAGGTTGTAACTGACGTTCGTCGCACGCTCAATATACGAAAAATATAATAATATTACTAACCTTGTTTGTTGATATCCCATAAAACGATGGTACAGCCGAGGCGAGCGAGCCTCAGGGCGACGAGACTGCCCAAGCCGCCTCCCCCGCCCGTCACCACGGCTACGCCCCCCCTCAGGTCCTTCTTCTTGTACCCCACTATCGACTTATATATCGCTTGTATCACATAGCCTATACCGACGATGACAAACACTATAACGTCTATAATAGCTTGCACGACGGTGTACTTGTCCCGCATACATTCCGGGATCTCTCTCGTCAACGGACCAGGCCGCATCCCGTTTATATACTCTTGGGTTTCCGCGGACATCTTACTTGTGATTGTTTTTGATAAATTAACACAATATATCACTGTACTGGCAGCACGACACTATTCACATACTTTTTATATGTAGTTGTTTGTACCTGCAATAGAAAATATAACGTTGATTATGGTTGGGTTGTGTGAAAGATGGCATAGAATATAATGGACGATGGGAGTACAGAGGTGAAAGCGGCATTTCGATATTAATTGGTCATTAGTACCTATGAATCAAAATTTTCGCGTTACGGACATCCGATTTCGATATTTATGAAATTATAACGCAAAATCATTTATCAATGTGCAAAAGGTTTCATCCACCTTTTTCTATTACCTATATTCAGACGGGTAATATTTAACCGGAAGTCATCTCGTCACGACCGCAACTTTTAATATTTGTTTAACAAAACAGTTACTTTAAACAGTAACTAACGAATATTATTTTTACCAGGAAACCCACACATATTGCAAAATACAACACGAATGAATATATTTTCTTAAAACGCCGCTTCCTCATCCCATTTAGGATGAGAACGAACTTTAAAAGGGAACGTGACGCACACGGAATTGCAACTAAATTTAAAACGTAGATTAGAGTTTGTAATGTTTTATGATCAACCTTCAGAGTAACGTAACTAATAAAAACAAAAAAAAAGATAACTAATAACAGATATTAAAGTTACATTAGTGCAATGCATTAACCTTACATTTATAATAAAATTTAATGTTATGATAAAACATCGGTTAATCTACCTTTCGTGTTTGTTATAATGTCCAAATATAATTCAACATAAGCTTAATTTGTGGTCAATCGCCATAATTACTTTGCTTCTGTAAATAAGTATGAAGATATCCCTATCCCAAGCAACTATATAAATGTATAAACAGAAGTATCGTTTCTCAAACCCTGATCAAAGAAGTAAGGTAACTTTGACATCTTGTTTGGTCTTTGATCACATGAAAACCTTAAAAGGCTATATGTATAAACGTTCCCACTGAAACAAAGGATCAGCTATGCGATTACTAATACTGCTTATAAAACCGCGGCGGAATCCACTGCAAAAAAACGATTGTGACGTGTGAGCAAGATATATATTGTAATGTGACACGAAAACCATAAACTGTAAATTATTTTTTAATTATTATTATTATATTTGTACATTCTTAATATATCTGAGTGGCAACGGTTAGAAACTGTGAAACCCTTCATTGATAGATGAATGTATGTCAGATAGACATGGTAGTGAGTATGGGAATGCATTTCCCTCTCCAAGTTGTGTTTCGCAAGCCGGTGAATGCAAGTTGCACAAACTACGTTCGCCGCCACTACGAAGGTTGCCGAACCAATCAACAATTGGTAGCTTTATGCCATATATGTGACCAAAGCACGTTAATCGGGGGTTTGAATATGCAAGAGCTATGCGATACGATGCGAGGTCTGGATATTTAACTTGACCTTAAAATGTCTCGTCCTGCACTGATCCAAAGATCGACAGAGGTTTTGCCTTCATGATTTGCGAGAATCGTTTAGCGAGGATGTGCTGTGCTGGTAATAAAGACAGCTCATCCCATTTTTAGCTGGCATAGAAAACCCGTTCTATATAAAGTTGGCCACGCGCTATTGATACCTTGTATTGCAAACGTCAATAGACTTCAGTTACCTGTTAGCATGTGATGGGCCGTACGATAAATTCATAAATATCTATATTTATATACATGAAAACCTACATTGATATAATTCTCCCCTCGACTTCGTCCGCGTAGCAATAAAATGTATAGCTTATTTGAGTCATCAAGTCGACACAAAACTACTTAATGAAAAAGTTATTATCGCAACTCGCAAGCTATAGTGAATCTATCTATAAAATGCTTTGTATATTTCAAAAACTTTACATACCTAATTATCTGGTAAAAAAATCATTTATGACTTCAAGTTTTCGTTAAATCCTCAAAATCATTAATCAATAACACTTTTTACCAAAATGAAAGGTAAAGGCATCTAAAGTTCACACCCTCATTCACAGTCACATATCCAAATTCAGTGCTTATGTAATTCATTTTTAAATTACATACACGGAAATAGACCCTAGTTTATTTTTGTGTGACACAGTGAATTGACGAAAAAACATAAAGATGAATATAGAACCTCCTCCTACTATGAACTCTGTTATTTTTTTTCTGTTCCAACATGTCATGACGTTGAATTTGGAAACCGCGGAAGAAGAAATCTCATTCAACACATACCATGTATCTTTTACCGCAGAATGTCTAATAGTACCTACGTTGAAAAAAGCATTTGTTGTTCAAAACAGCACTCTTTTTCATACTACTAAGGTTGCAAACAAGCATGCTGGTAAACGGTTACTCTAGTCTATGGACTCTTGCTACACCAGGGGTATCACTCACGCGTTGCCGACCCTACAAAAAACTCTTCTTGACAGCACGGCATGTTCCCGCACTCCCTTGGGGAGCTAATTCCAGAACCTGAGCGTACTTAGGTACTATTACGCACCAATGAAAAGATCTTTTAAATCCAGGGACCCAAAACTTTAACAAGTGTTACGAACTCTGACTACTGACGCACAGGTTATCTTTGTAAGAGCGTGATTAGAATACAATCGCGTGGTCGGTCATATTGTATGTATTGATCGCTCAAGGACGGGAGAACGACGCACACCGCAATGTCACACTTGGTTAGCCTTGGTAGCCCAGCTGTTTAAAGCCCAATGCTCAATGATATTATACTTGAGTAAAATATTAAAAATAATACAGAGACATCATCACACAGCGCCATCTGGCCCCAAACTAAGCAAAATTTGTACTATGGGAACCAGCAGAACCGAACAGAACTAACCACTAGACCAGCGGTCTCGTCTTAAAATAATAGTTGATCCATCAAAATGATACTTGTTCAAATGTTAATTTATATTGATTCTTGTCTCGTTGATGTTGGGATTATTAAATTACAGAATCTGTAGCTTGCGGAGAAATATATAAAAATAATATGTCAAATTGGAAAGAAAATAAACAGGCGTCATGTGCGTCTTCCTGCTGCATTGTTCTATTAGACGGCCCAATTTCCGTTTTTAAAATCGGCGCGACCGGGGGGCGAGAGTAAGCTGCCAGTATCCGTAGTCGGGCACGTTCGTTTAAAATTATTTCATAATTAAATGATTTTATTTATATTTTTTATGGAAACTAATCAAGCCCCAATGTTTTTGTTACTCATAGATCCCAAGGCTTAGTTATTGTTCTGAGGATCCCACACACGAACTCGATTGTTGTTTTATATGACAGAGTTATGTTTCTTGATTCTCTTCGCCACACTTAAACAGTATTATGCCACAAGATCAGATTGTTCTTAAATTTCATCTGTAAGCATTTTATCTTAATCTTGAGAAAGTCGAAAACAAGATACCGACTGTATCACTAGAATCAGTAATGTTTATCGATTCTAATATATAAGACTTCAACGCGCTCCTGTAATTTATTATTTCGAAGACTTTATTGGTTTAATTATAATTAAATTTTAGCTCGTAACGGTAAAATTCAAGTCCTTTCTAATCTAAAGCCAGTATTATGAAGCCGGAAAATTGTGTCAGTGAGAACATTTAAAATATTCCACGAAATAACAGTCTCTTGAATTTTTTTTTCTTGTAGTAGTGTGGTGTGATATAAGTTATTTTCTTATGATAATTACTTATAAGGTTAATCTTTTAATCTGAGGAAATAGCTTGATTCCCACAGAATGCGAAGTTTTTTAACGAAGCTATATAAAAAAGGCATTATATGAGAGTACTAGTAGAACTATAGCTATATTTCAGTAATATACATTGTAAATTAGTTAAATAAACGTAACGATAACTGTACGTCGTCTGTTGGACGATACTTTTAACTTTCTGATTACCACAGGCACGCCATGTGCCAACTACAATCACGATATATTATTCTCACAAGATCCATCTAGCTGTTACTTATAGAGTCCCGGTCATATTTCATCATAATTGATCTAAAACGTATTAAGCCATGGTAGTTGTGTAGTGTTATTTTGTTTTTTGTTAGATTTAACATTTAACATGTTAAAAGGAAAATTTTCATCATGATGTAATTGGTATTTGATTAACTTTAAAAATAAATTCAATACTTCAATGGTTTCCCCATGTATGACGTCAATGCAACACGACTTAATTATATTAAATTATTATAAATACCACGGTAAAGAGTTTTTATTATGAAATACAATATACAATAGGAGTATAATCTTTACATTTACTACTTAGTATATCAACTTGAAATTTATGAACAGATAAAACAATAACGTTCAAGATTTCACACGGTTAATTTGACTGACTGACTCAAATTTGGCAGAAGAATTTGGTCTAAATAAAATCTTTATCCATACTTTGTACTAACGAAGCGAAAACTGTAAATACATACTAAAAAATCCTCAAAAATAAAATATGTCAGGTTTATTTATATGCGATTAGTACGGGCTATTCTCTAAGTACTCCAAATCCTGCTCTACGTATATTTGACTACGCATATTTCCAAATGTATTAACTCATCACCTGGTCATATTTCAAACGGTGATGTGGTCGTCGGTGTCGGCACTAGATCTGGCCCAATGTGGCTGGTAACCAGATTTGGTCACAAAGCGACTGCCATCTGACCTTAACACCCCATATTACAGGGAATATCGGTTACCTTGGTGTCTAAAAGACTGGCTTTCAGCTTCTGACAGACCTGTAACGATTGCCAAAGATATTCAATTTGGAAACATACTTGTCAGACTGATATGAATGTCAATATTATTTTAAAGTTCACTAAGCTTGAATACGTTACTCAAAAAGCATTTAAGTAAATCAAAATGTATTTATTGCTGCAGGCGAATATTTCCAGTTTGGCTATATTCACCGTTGTTTGATGGTCCGGTATTTTTTGCCTCTACTTTCTCTCATGCTTTCTCCATAACGACCAATGACCCAAGATTTTTGGGCTTTACTCATATTAAGAGTGAAATTTAACATCTAAGTATGTATGTTTTAAAATATTACTATAGAGCGAGTTTTAAGATACCTCTGGACACACATTAGGTTCATATTATCCGTTAAGTATCTACCATTTTCTTTGTGCTAACTAAAACTTTTTCACAAACATATAATTTTATTTATGCTCTAGTTAATTGCGACGGTAAAGTGAAAATACGAACTCGTTGACCAAGCAAGGTACGTTATTTTATACCAAGTCAATGGAGCCAATACCAACAAAATTCCTAAATATACAGTGTAGCAATAGTTGTACGGCGAGATGGTCACGATTGATCGTAGCTGCGGCTGCGACCGGTCGGCCTTCTCAGTTTCCCAACACGGTGACGACGGAAGGACGGACACCGAGTTACACCATTGATAATAATATATACTTGTAATACAACTCTGATAGAATAATACCACTATAAAATATGAGGTTTTAGTTCGACTGTATTCAGCGAGAGATCTGTTTGGTAGCCGAATACAGAAACGTCTTTTAAAGTTTTAAGGCCCTCGTAATTTTATGAAGCGTCATCAAAATACAATTTTGTTTGTAAAATCGGAGGCCATTTAAAGTAATGTGCCATCAAATTTAACTGGTGGTTGACCTTAACCACACCAGGTGCTTTACTTGCTTTTTTTGTTGATCGGAATTTGGACTCTAGTAAAAGGCTATTTTTAATTTTGTATGTACCTATACTATAAATAGAACAGATTTATTTATGTGTGTGTGTATGTTTATATTGAATAGGCTCCGAAACTAGTGGACATATTACAAAAAATCTTTCTCCGTTAGAAAGCTACATTATCACTGAGTAACATAGGCTATATATTATATTTATACGCGGGCGTAGTCGCGGGGAAACAGCTAGTTAGTTTATTATATTTTCATTGAATTTTAATTAGATCCCTTCAGCCGTGATAATGTTCACAAACCTTCACACTTTTATTATTTGGATTTAGATGAAAAGTATGATATCATAATGGCATATGACATACAACCTAAACGTTTTCAAAAATTCGATTTATTAAAAAAAATGTAGGTTAGAAGATACATAATAATAATAATACATAATAATACATAAATCTAACACATATTTAAAGCACGTACACTTGTGTCATCAACAAAAAGAATATGCAGTTGTATTAGGTGCACTCCATACAGCTGAGTAAGCACTATGAGTATTCTCAATATTGCTGAAACTACTAAAGAATAACTATTAAAATAACAATAACTGCTTGTGATCGATAAGATTTCAAAATAACATGATTTCTATTGGCTTACTATGTCATCATCATTGTATGATATATGTATGTATAAATCACTTCGTTTTTTTAGGAGACTAATTAACTATAATAACGATTAAATTATATTTGGCAAATTAAATTTTATTATTTGATGACTCCGTTGGTCTAGCTAGTTTAGTTGTTAATGTACCATTTATGTTTATTCAAAACAGATTAAACTATTTACAAAAACCAGAACTTAACCTACCTACTTAAAGATAAAAGATCTGACCCAAAACAGAATCATGCTAACTTTTATTATATATAAATACATTATTATGTATCACTAGCTGCCCGCCCCGGCTTCGCTCGTGTGGACAATTTTTTTTTGCATTTATGGGAATGAAAAATAGATGTTGGCCGATTCTCATAGATACCGGATAAGCACAAAAAATTTCATCAAAATCGGTCAAGCCGTTTCGGAGGAGTATGGCAACGAAAACTGTGACGCGAGAATTTTATATATTAGATAGAGATTATCAAAAAGATTTGTCAACGAACTCAATGTCAGCCAGACCGGCCGCGGCAGGTGGGTGGGAGCGAGCGAGTGGCCGGCTGCATTGACTACGCACAATGCAATATCTAGTCCTAGTGCTAATTACTTGCATATATGAGGGCTTTGTACTATATTGACACAACCATACATTTTGTCACAATTTTAAATTGCTACATTCCCTTAATGACGTAATAGGTGTGTCTAAATCTCAGAATTATAACTGTAAGCTCGCTGACGCTAGTTCAAATTGACGCGAATGACGCAGGTAGCGGGCATTTAATCTCAATATTTATAGCTCGCTAAGCATTTAATCTAATCACATTTGATAGCTTATCTGAGGTATTATTTTTAGACGAAATGATCATACGTGGAATTCATAAAATATGCAGGAACGAGTCGGTAGCAACAAGAATGTAGTTTCTTATGATTCCCAAGAGTGTATGTATATTATAAAGCAGCTACCACATGTAAATCGAATTCCATATCAATAATACATACTAACTGCAAAAACCAACGGGCTTAGAAGAATTAAACATTAAGAATTTTGAAACGCCGTGATAACCAAGCTAGTAAATAATATTTACCGACTGCATATAAAGCATGCTGCATGTTAATTTTTTTTTAGGAATTCGCCTAATATCATGTACCTATAATACCTATAAATATAGGTAGCATTGATATTGCGTTAAGTTACTTCTTCTCCGAAGGATGCATGTTGTTTAGACTTGGTGATATTAGTTTATAGCAAGTTATACCGTTAAGAAATACGATACATAATTCGAAGCAAATGCACAGCGTGTAAGTTAAGTACGAGACTTACATTATTCATAAACAGTAATTAAAACGACAACGACCGAGACAGAACCAAAACAAACATTGTAACAAATTGGGGGCCATTTTATTCATAATCTATGAATTGACAAATCTTAAATTATTACTATTATTTATTTATAGCTGACAAAGCCAAATCTGCTAAATACTCAAAGGTTTTCAACAACACTTTGTTTCCTCATTTCATTTGAGTTTTATTTACTTTACCTTTCGTCTGTATTACAAAATTGATACAATTTCACGTCTTACAAATCTGAAATTATTCTGTATTACATTTCATTTCTAGTATTTAATTCTATGTTCTCTCGAATAACGAAAAAATACAGCTTACTTTAGTAAATGGTCTCAATAAGCAATAGCATAATCTGCTGTCTGAACTACATGTGCAGTCCAATTAAGTACGTTACAGGAAACATTAGCCTTTTAATTGTTAAGCTACTGACATCATTATGAGACCAATTAATTAAACACGCCAAATGCGTCAGCTCAACATCATTGGTCAGGTCAGTCGTTATGATGTTAAACAGTAAACTATATATCTAGATAGATGTTGTACACTAAAGCTTGATAAGATCTCGCGTCTAATTCGACTCAGCGGCAGTTTGTACCGCGATTGCCTTGAAATACTTTCCAAGTATGTGAACTATGCGAAATTACTTTAACGTTGACTTAACGCGAATAATTAAATAAAAAAGTACTTATATTTTTAAACTTACCAATTTGTCCCGTATTGTGTTTTAGTACACTGCACTGTATCACACGATGAATGATTGTTGTTTATTTTTAATTATTGATGTTGAAATTGGAAGGGTTTGTGGATATGTGTATCGCGAGGTGTTCGGGCGGCCCGGCCGGCGACGGCTCCCGTCTCCGGAGATCGACTGAGCAGAGCAGGCGGCGCGCGCAGTCTCGCGACCCTCGTCCGGCCTTCAGGGCTTCGCGCAGGCCGTTGGGGTGACTTCCCATGACAACAAAACAATGACGACAACTAACTACTGTAATTAGCCACCGTCATTATGTCTGTATATATTCTGTTTACTTGAAAACTTTGTATTTCTTTGTTAAGTTAATTGAGAATTGTTTCTGCAGAGTGACAGAATGGAAAAAAATCTTGAAGAGTTTTTCTAATACATTATGTTTGGATGCTAGCTATGAAGTTTGTGATATCCATCTAGATTTCACAGAAACTTTCACGGAATTTTTTACCTTTTGATGTTTGATAATATAATTATCTATCGGCTCATCACCAACCTTCATTCTTCCTTTATTCATAATAATATATTTAATAGGGTCTCGGATTAATCTATTTCTTTAGGCCTCTTTAAGTTCAAGGATATAATAATATTATAACTTCCATTTTAACTTTATATGTAACCACCATCTCTATTCTGTGCTTTATTATATATTCTGTGTTTTATTGTATATTGATCATTACTTTGCATTGTTATGTAAACTTAAGCTGTGGTGTAACACCTTTAATTAATATTACACTTGGCAAGATGCAGCTTGCATGTGTTGTTGGAAATAAGAATGTGTGTATATCTTGTTGGTGTTAATAAAATAAATAAATAAATAAATTTCAGCTGCTGTCATCAATAAAATACTTCCACTAAAAAATCTTGGAATGGCCTTTAAAAATAAAAAATCCGGTTTTTAACACAAAAATATAAGAATTTGGCTTTCAACTAATAAGACACAAAATGTGAAACAACCGCAGCTAAAAAAAACCTTGATGCGATAGGCCTTGCGCGGTTCATTTAAAAGCCTATTATAATCTACATCTACACTATATAATATTATAAAGAGGAAAGATTTGTATTTTTGAGAGTTTGTATTGAATAGGCTCCGAAACTAATGGACCGATTTCAAAATTCTTTCACCGTTAGAAAGCTAAATAATCACTGAGTAACATATATTAAACTAGCTAACCGCCCCGGCTTCGCACGGGTAGGCACAATATTTGATAAATGTCTACCCGTGCGAAGCCGTGGCGGGCCGCTAGAATTTATTACATAGGTTTCTTTATATTCTCGCCTTCTCAAAAAGTTCCTCGAAGGAGTAGTGTAGGTAAGTATTACTTTTAATATTGTCTATAGGATAACAGATATGACAGAGTTAAATGCAGATAAAGAATCCGTCACCTTCTCTCAACAATAATATTATTAAGATAACCTGCTGAATATCAAGATTACCTGCTGGCTGCTACTGCGTGAGAACCTACATTTGCGATTTTCTACTCCTGAGTTTTATTTAAGTGGACCTATTTTTTGGGTGCTTGGTTCGTGGATTATTACATTAGCTAGGTCAACCAAAGAAAAAATAAGTCATACACACTTAAGGTGTTTTTACTATTTAGCGTTTTGTTAATTATTTATCCATAGAAAAAATCTGTTAATTCCTTAATAATTTTCTTGGAGCTAGTATTAGTGGACACCTAGGGAGAGAATATTTTTGTTAATTAATCTACAACAGATTGTCGGCATTAATTTATTCATATGGCAGTTAGACCGATCCCCGCATGCATAGCGATTACCAACAACATACAATCAACACTATATAAGTAAATTAAAATATATAAAACATTCGTTCCCTAACGCCATCTCTGATCAAATATATAAGACTCTACGACTGAATACAACCTAACCTTAAAACAAAACACAACTTAACATTAATTGTTACGGACATGTTGCCATTAAGCACTGTGCTTAAAATGTATACTCTAAGTTACAATCGTTAACGATAGATGGCACGACTTCATCGTACGTATGTTCTTTTAATCAATGGCCAGAGACAAACAGATTGCACCTACATTTATTTGTGGTGTTTTGTGTGAGTTTTAGAATGCTGCCTTGGAAACATCGTGGGATATTAGAACCTAACTTTTGATTCCAGGCCTTTATTTCTTACGTAACGCGATATTTTATTCCTTAGGAAAGAAAATGTATCTATTAAGAAGTTCTTCCTATTTCAGAAATCTAGCCGGATGAAATCGCAGGCCAAAGATGTTAGTAATATACAGGAAAGAGAGTTTACAAAACAACATTTATCTCTTTTTATGCCTCAAATAAGTTAGTTTCGTAAATCAGACAAAACTGTGTCGAACGTGTGCGAAATAATACCAGCTTTAAATTTCCATCACAATAATAAATAGGTATGCCAGCCAAAGGTATTCTCGGAAACCCATTTATTACCAACTCGCTTTGAATTGTTGCATGCGCTTGCAGTTTCCTTGAAAATGACTATTTTATTGCATGTAAATTAGGATCTCTAGTTCTAAAGCTTACGTTCTAACATGTAATCCCAATCACATAGTAGGTAGGTAGGTATATGTAGGGTAGGGCCTACAAAAATCACTAAGTTCGTTGAAATGAAACCCTCTGTAATCACAATCGTAGAAAGAATTAATAATATTAACTGACGCCACCGTCACTCTGACGATAGTAAATTAATATCGTCAGAGTGACGGTGGCGTCGTCGTATAGACTCATAATAGATAATATACTATGTACAAATACTAGAAACACTTTTTATGAATCCCATTCTATGGTTCTTTCATATAACATTGGTCCATCCTACGCAAATGAAGTCGAGGGCAATAGCAATAGTTAGAAGTACTCCATAAACAAACGCCATTCGATGTTGATAGGCTAAATAACAAGCGCGTGCGGCCTCCGGTAATGACTATTTTACATGAGCCGCATACAAATCGGTCCATCTTCGGTTCACGAAGCACCTGTGGCGCGTGCGCTGTGATTTCGTCCTCACCAGAAATGCAATCAGCAGTCACTTAAGAAGTCAAATAAACGATTTAAAAATATATAGGTAATAAATACTATAAGGTTGAAACTTATTCGTCGACATTTTTTGTGAAAATCTTTTGTTACGTTTGCTGATCATACGGGGATTCCGAATCACCCAATGTAGGCCTGAATTGGTCGAGAGTAACAAACACACAGTTCTTTGAAAAAAATATTTAGTCTAACATATATTTTTGTTGAGTTTTTTTTTTTCATTACTGTTTTTTCAGCAGGCAGACTTTTTAAACCGGTGCTCTTGTCTTTGGTTAAGAGTCGCATGCTAAATGATAATATAATTTAAATTATCTCTATAATCGTATCTTATGTTATATACTTTATATAATCAAATGTATGTATGTATATGCATCATTGTTATTCATCCTATCAACACTGAGCAAATAGTCAAGACAAAGCCCAAAGGTACAGGGACGGTACAAAATGGGCACCAGACGACGCCCGACGCGATAATGTTGAATTCTAATTGGTAGCGAGCCTTTGTGATTGTTTGTATATTTTGATATGTGGCACTTTATAAATATGTGGGTTGACATTTTCATATGGGTACCTATTGCATGTTTTGTCTTAACCTACTTCTTTATACTCCCTATAGTTTGGATTCCATCATCAAACGCACACCTGGTAAAACTTACATATAATATCATTGGGGAAAACGATATAGGTAGGTAATTTGTAAAATGGCAAGCCGGTTTTACAAAATAAATTACCGGAAGTCGGAAGGGTCTTAGAATGGGTACGCAGAGGTCTGACTGCCACCAGTCAACATCAACATCTACTTAACACCGAAGATATTTCAGTTCCCATCAAGGTTATCTTCACTTAATATCGAGTACCTACAATGAGCGATACTTATAAATAGAGTGGTAGAGAGAGGTTTGTGGAAGGTAAATTAGAACAAAAATGCATGCACCCACCAGCTAGCAGGTTTACAAGAGAATTATGCGTTTATTCTATCTTAGAGCGCTGTGAAAAGCAGTAGATACCGTTATCGGAGAAAGCTACGTATGAGAGTAGAACGCAGTCGGTGACCGAACACAGTTACGAGTAAGCGCGCTGACGTCGCGCGACAAATTTTTAACACAAATGCGTTATTGAATATCTTAAATATAAATAGTCGTGTTGATTAGTTGGTGATTTTATATCGGGAATATAGAACAGCAGGTGAGTTATTAATTGTACCTACATTGTATGTGTAAGTACCAGAGTAATATAGACCTGAATTTAAAGGTAGTTCTAAACGTCTGTTATTTAATACTTATTTATATAAAATATATGGATGGCCAGAAAAAATATACAATTGGATTTAGAGATAGTTAAATTGATCGATTAATTTCATTCCTTTTGTTTTCTCTGGTAGCTTACTGGTCTATGTTTTACGGTCAATCAATAAAGGACCATATAATTATTACATAATTAGTGTTTTATACATATAATATAATACACAGCTGGATATACACATAGATACTAGTTAAATATGACCAAAATACTGGGCTAACTTTCTTCGATCTACTTTCCCACTATTGGATACAAACAAATAACGCGCCTGTGTTTAAGATTTCTGAACGGCCATTTTCCTTATTTATATTTTATTGTATATTACTTTAAAAACTGCTACAAAGGAAGCAGTAGAGAAGTGAATGTAACAACAATAAATTGGATTTTGAAACTCAAACCTATTTAGTATATTTTTCTATGACAGCGTACCTATTATAAAAAGGAGTAATAAATTGAAATTATTAATTCTGTAACTTAACAGACTTTTATAATTAGGTACGCGTGTGCAATCGAAAGATAAACCTTCACTGGAATAATTGTAATAGTTGTAGTACGTACATAGCAAATTATCGAAACAATTAATTCGTGATGTTATTTATGTGTAAAATGACATAAAAAACAATTAAATATGTTTTTAAAATGTATCTAACTATTTTTATTGGACTAAGGGTACAGTTATCTACTTCGGCAGCTAATATTAGTACATACATATTATTATTTATTTACATATTCTTAATTCGGCAAATACATTTATTTAATGCGTTGCGTACAACCGTACGTTGTCGTCTGTAGCGCTTGCATACCAATTTATAACATTGTGAAGAACTCGTAATAAAGAATTGTTTTGAAACCACTACCGAGAAGCAAAGCCGAGAAGCTAGCACGTTATTTTGTTTCGCAACATGAATTGCTGCCCCCTCATGGTTACTCGAGACTCGAGCGAGTAAATTAGAGACGGCGTCGACGGCGACGCATTATTATTAGATGCACCTACCTTCTAACCTTTGCAATGCATCATTATCATTACCTTTCTGTAATAACCTCGAGTCTGGACCGTTAATTAGTATTTTGAATTTAACAGAATTTGTTTAGTTAAAGGTAGATTTGCAGGCTAACGTGTAACTGTTAGAGTGCTCCAACTTCTAAATTTGTAATGCCTAGTTCACAAGCAGGCACAATGTTATACTTAGTATAAACATAATTGCGCTTGCTTATGAACTAGACTAGAGGTATACGCCATAAACCAATAATGAGATAACAACAATTAAGTGTAGTGTACAAGGTACCGACACTACGATACTGACACAGCGACCCGCATCAGCTTCGCACGAATCGCACGGACAGCGTTAGCCATATAAGTTTAATATCTACAAAACAAAAATCACTCGGTCTATTAAAAAAACCGTTTTAAACATCTGCGTACATAACATAGGGAGGGACAGACAGACAGCGGGAAGCGACTTTGTTTTATACTATGTAGTGAATTATCACTACAAAGTATAAAACAAAGTCGCAATAATATAGTATTACTGATCGTTCAAATTCAAATTCAAATTCAAAAATCATTTATTCAGTTTAGGCCCTAATAAGGCTCTTATGAAGGTCTAAATTACCACGTTCTATGTGATATCCCTAACTACAATAATATTTAGGCCCCATGCAAAATTGGGTAAATACTTCTGCGGGCGAAATAATAATACATAAATCGTCTTCTCCAATCTTAATTATTTTTCTTGTTGTTCCAGGATAGAACGATGCTAGAAGGCACTAAGATAAATACTCCATCGCAAATGTCGAGCATTTTCGACATCGCTAAAGACACTGTCCTATTTCTTGTGCTGTCCTGTTACTACATCCTTGAATCGCTCTTCTGGACCTTGGTACCTAATGCTATAAGGCCTATGAAAAGCCTTAAAGGGGATGTGGTATTAATAACCGGAGGTGCCGGTGGAGTTGGCAGACAATTGGCCATTAAGTTGGCGAGACTTGGCGCCAATGTAGTCGTATGGGACATTAGCAAAGACGGTAAGTAGGTGACCAGCTTGGACCGATTTTCCTTTTACAATCTAATTTAGTTGGTTTAAGTACAATCTAATTTACTTTGGAGGTCGACTTCTCCTTAACTTGAATATTTCACCTAGATTCAATAGAAATATACTTATTTACGTAGCTCATTTATCAGAAAATTTCTTGAGTCGTTTTGCGACTAGGGTCCAATATTTTAATTTAGGTACTTTAAGATCTGGCTCTAGCTAACATATCGCTTAAAACTTTTAAGTTAAAATATACGGCCTCCAATATCAAGCTTCAATTAGAAAATACGTTTTTACAATTTATAGGTAGGTACATACATCGTTCAAATTTCACAATCTAACACCGAGACTTTACAATCATAACGTATGACGAATCACAATTCACAGCACTATTATTTTAATGGCAGTAATTACTTAACGGCCGATAAATGCCAAATTTGTTGGATCAAAATTTACTGGCTAGTAGATTATTAACATGACTGCTAAGTGTATAGCGGGTTCGATCCCTGTATCAGGGAAAACATTTGTTTAATAGATATATATGGGTTTATGTTGAGCGTGGATGTCTCGTAAGAATCGACCACCTGGAGCTCTACATACTAAATCATAAAAAAATAAAAATAAAATTTGTAACAGTAACAAAATAAACACAATTTATGATAGTATGTACAAACAGTTTCATTTATACAATTCAAAATTATTCTGTTTAAAGGCTTGCAGAAGACAAAAGAAGCTGTTTCTGATGAGGGCTACGAAATCACTTGCTACGTCGTAGATCTAGCTGACCGTACCGCGGTCTACGACGCAGCAGATAAGGTGAAAAGAGAGGTAATAAAAAACAATGGAGTATATCTACGTATATGCATATGGAAAACATAAACCAATATTTTTCGTGTTTAATGCTTTGTAAATGTTGAACAGGTGGGTAAGGTCGACGTGTTGATAAACAATGCCGGGACTGTCTTCGGGGAAACGTTGTTGAATCTAACAGATTCCGCCATCGAAACAACTTATAAAGTTAACATTCTAGCTCATTATTGGGTTAGTACATACTAGATATTTTCAATACGACTTCTGCTAATTTTACTTATGACTTATCATCAAACAAAAGCTTGTTTGTTTCGTGGGCGATGAGAAAAAAATTATATTATTATTATACTTTAGTCGTTGTCGCCCGGAAATAAAGGAAGGTATATTACCCATTAAATATTTCCTTAATCGGATTTCAGACAGTAAAAGCCTTCTTGCCGGAGATGATCAACAGTGGTAAAGGCCACATTGTGACGGTGGGCTCGGTGGCAGGTCTATTGGGCACCTACCGGTGTACTGACTATAGCGCCACAAAATTCGCCACCGTCGGCTTCCATGAGAGCCTTTTCACTGAACTGAGGGTGAGTTAACAATTTGTTATCTTTTCGTTGTATTTATGGATTATGACCTCCTTACATTTTTCACTAGCTACAGCGACTAATAATACATATTATGGAGTTTTTGGCGGGAATCAGGCGGAGCGGTTGAGATTTTTTCCAGTGTGTCGTAAATTGTGTTATAGTGATCTTTAATGTGTATTTTTGGTGTCGATATGTGCAGTAAAGTTTCATTTAGTGACTGATTTATAGGAGCATTGGAAATAATGCCATAATACGACTTTTGGGTTAAGTGATTTATCATTTTGGTCAATAGGTTACCTCTAATCTAAAGGCGTGTTACGATCTGCTACTGCCGTAGGTTGTCTCCAGAAACTCCATTGGGCGTTAGAATGCATGACACTAGGCATTTTAATGCGGCAAACACGAGAAATTTTGCAACATGAAAATTCTCTAACACTCGACACTGGCAAAAACAGTCCCTGAAGGGATTGATTGCCATACTTAGGAAGAAGAAGAAGAAGAATACATATTATGCTAATACTGACATCGAATGTACAGTAAATTACCTATCGCACTTTATGTATGTTATTGCATGAGGAAAACAAATAGGTATTCGCCGAATATTCATCCGAATTAAAGTTACTTTGTGAAAAGAAAAACAGGACAGTTAAATAAATTGAATTTATTTTATAAATATTTTTACTTAGTACGAAATACTTGCAATAAATTAAAAGAGAAATATTTTGGCCGCCATATTTGGAAATAAAATAAAATATCGATTAGAATTCGTGTAACTAATTGAAACAGCATTGAGCACCTGCATAGCACAAGGCCATCTTAAAATTGGTAGTTATAATAGATACCTACCAGCTTTTGCCCGCGACTGCTTCTGCTTCGATTTAGAATGAATACTTTGACACTTCAGGCTAAATAATAAACATAATATCTAAATCTGCCAAATTTAATTACCTATTTTCCTTATTTGCCTGATTGAACTTTCGCATTTATTATAAGATTAGTCATTATGTTAGTGGAAATACCAATGTGTTTATTGGTTCTTCAATGTTGCAGATTATTAAGTGTTGCGCAACGGTTGCAGGCATTACCATTTTTATTAGTCCATAAAATTGTAATTCTAAAATATATTGATTGTGTATTATTTTCAGGCGCACGGGCACAGCACAATTTACGCCACTCTCGTGTGCCCTTACTACATAAACACAGGCATGTTCGACGGAGTCACACCACGGTTGATGCCCATGCTGGAGCCAGACTACGTGGCTGAGACTATGATAGACTCCATCAGGAAGAACGAGGTGAACTGCATCATGCCAGGATCCGTCAGATACCTTCTGCCACTCAAGTGGTGAGTTATAAGAGTGGTTATAAGTAACGCTACTGGCATCTGCCAGCCAAGTCTATCATAAATATACCTACCAATCATAAACATATATAACCAGTCAAGTTACCCAAGTTGTATGAATTTACTCTTTGCAGTCACTTTGATCTCGACCCTGCAGCCATGACGAATTTCTTAATACGACGACCTTTGTTTTGGAAACAATACTCTTAAACCGTACATAATAATTATCATTAATATTATGTGCATAATATTCGTGGCTTCATTCAAATGTTTAACTATCTATGTATATGTTCTTATTAAATGTCGGTATGTATTTTAGTCAGCCGTGGTAAAACCTTGACCCTACGTATTAACCATACAAAACCGACACTTGGCCGTTGAACAAACTTTTTTCTTATTTACTTACCTAGGTAGGTATCTTTTTTTGATGAGTGAGGTTGAAGTACCACTTTGCTGTGCAGGCTGATTTCTTTGCAAATATTTAAAACAGTCTTAGTTGTCCACTATGGTAGGTATGTAAATATTGAACTAAAAACAGAGTATAATAAATAAGTTTGTTTTTTTTTATTTCCAGCCTTCTCCCAGCAAAAATGTGCTGGGATTTGATGCACCGAGTGATGAAAGGGCCTCAGTCTATGATGGATTTCAAAGGAAAACCCAAAGTTGCTGTTAGTTCAACTTAGCATTTACCTTTGTAAGACCTTCCAAGTAATTCTATTTTTATTTAGATATATTTCTGGCATAAAATTCGTAAAAAAATATATTTTCAATCAATTTTGGTAGCAGTAATCAAGTTATTTTTCTTGACCATTATGCGTAGAGAAGGTAACTTAGTAATTCCATTTCATTATGTAGGTATGTATAATTATATAATGTATGTTGCCTACGTAAATAATGTAACGGTACTAATTTACAGTTTGCTTTATAGGATTTTTATTTATAATCAAAATTAAGCACAGCACAGTAACACCAGGCATTTATTGGTTTTATTTCCATAGACTATAGAACACTATAGCTCAATATAAGACTGAATTTGGATTAAACATATGTTTATTAGTAAACAAACATAATTAAATCTGTTTTGTACATTGAGTATCTGTCTTTTATTTCACTGGTTGGTCGAAAAATCAAATTACTGTATTGCCAGCTAAACAAACATAATTTACTAACTTATAATTAATATCACAAATTATTACAATAAGTCGTAAAAGTAATCGAGGCCTTGACCTAATTCCCATATTGCGACCCCAGTTCCGTATTCTTGCGCTAATTCCAGCCTCTTTTGTATGGAATATAAAGTGGGGTAAAATATCTTCTTTGTGCCCTGTGAAGTCCTGCAAAAAATAACATGATGTCAAAATCTTTGCGCTGACACACTACGATTTTAGATAAACCATCACATCTTGGTTTATATAATTTAATGATAACATTAACATATATATTATATACTATAATTTTACTTTTTTTTTGTAATTTGTGATAAATAAATACTAGTGATATTAAGTTTAATTCTTAAACCAGTATCCTCAGTTACTTCCTCTCAATTAAACTATTATAAGTTGGATTGTGAAACGGAAACAATCTTACCGAATTTCCACGTAATTCTCAGCCGTATTATTATTATACGACACAGCTTGATTGTTTTTAGCATTCTTCAAGAGTTCAATGTATTCAGTCCCAACTATGGGGCCGCCTCCGTTAGCTGTGTACGAGTTACCATAGAAGTTTAACCCAAGTAAAATCTTAGATCGCTTTGCAGGATTTTCATCATTATCTATCAATTTTTCTATGCACAACCGCATCCAGTACAATGGCGCATTTGGACCTGAGTAAAAGTATTAAGTAAAGTACTTGCAAACCTTGCAGGTTAATGGTATTAATACACTTCATATTGCCAACTCGTTGGTATTTACAGTACAAAATAACTTGAGCTATTGGTGCCAATTCTGTTGTTCAAAAGTTTAGTAACTTAACTAACTTGACAGGACTAAAAATATTGCCATCCTTATTTAACCCCGCACATGAGCAAGGGATAGCAAGACTTTTAGACCTGTCAAATTAGTTAAGTTTAGTAATTTTGAACAACAGAATCGATACTATTGTCTTGTTACTAACAGGAATACATGATGACCATGGAGGAAGTAAAGGATATTGAAGAAAAAGTTCTATTAACCGCAAACAATATATTTTATGAAGAGTAAAAAAATAGGTATCTTTTGTCATGGATACTATGTTCCATGTTGTATCTACTATGAATTGTGATTGTTTGTTTAAATATGAATTGTGTGCAAATTGCTTACCAGGCTTTTGTGGACTAGAAAAATCATAGGTCATCACAGATACAGCTTCAACATATGGATAAATATCATTAAATGCTTCAATAAAAAACTCATCTGTAGGATAGCCCCGAAATGGTGGATAGACTAGAATCAAACTTAAGTCATTCTCATTCATCTCCAAACCTGTAAAAACGTTACAAAACATTAATATCAAAACCTCTCTAATTTTTGCTATTGTCATAATTAAAAAGTATGTCTGGTCTCTTCCATTGACAAAGCTTTAGGTATTTCCAGCCTATATTGTGTGACAGCATAACAATACATGATAAACACAAAACAATGATGAATTCTTTAGAAACTCACCGAACTGCTGTACAAACTTGACAGACCTGTCAGCATATTTCCCAATCTGTGAAAGCATTTCAAGCACAACTCCATCAAACTTCCATTGCTTACACACCTTCTTTATCTCCTCAATAAATGCTTTCTGCTCTGTATGTGATGTTGGCTCCATGAAGAAAGATTTGAGATCAGACAGCTGCCAGTTCTCAAAAATTATTCTTGGAAGAACTGCAATAAAAATATCATGCACAAAGTTTATGCAACAGGAAAACCATTACTGGGTGGTTTATAAAACATAACAAAAAAAATATTATGAATAAACAAAAAGTAATTAATTACTTCTAGTAATTATTAAGCAGTATTACCATGAGAATGAACTATACACCTACTTTTTAGATTACTAGTTAAACCTCTTTGCTTGACTGACTTCATCCAGGCATGGTCTACATCATGCAAGCCTGATATAATATAAATATTTGGCGACTGCCGCTTGATCTGCAGCCATACTGGCGCAATGTAGTTGAATTTAGGGGCCCATGTTTTGGCCACATCATACCCTTTATTGTTCCACTAAAAACAAAATGAACACTGAAATCTATTCATAGCAAGATAGTTAAAAATCTAAAGTTTAATTATCACCAGAAGATGAACACACCACACGTCAGCAACAACAGAAAAATAATTATACGATTATTACTTACCGGTGTCACATAGCCTAAAACTGAATTTTTAAAGTTAAGTTTTGATACGTCCTGGTGATAGGTAGCATGGTATTTGATAATATCTTTCACTAATATTGTTTCGGTAACCAATTTTCGATCTAATACATTATATTTTCTTGGACCTTCCTGTGATTTAATTCCTTTCTGTCCCTTCTTATCCGAGGGTGGCGATAGCGTTGCCAAACAAACATGGATCAGAAAAATTAACTTCACAACTGTATTGAAACACTTCATCTTCAGTTAAATAATAAAAGTAATTTCTTCTCCATATAGTAATATCAAGTGAACCAAATACGGATGCAGAATAGGAACACGCACTAACCCGCTAAACTATATTTCTGCTTTGAATCCGTTTTGTTGTTTTACTTTTATCTGCAAGACTACACAGAGTACATAACCACTACATTTTCAAGACAAGATCACAAAGTACATAACCACTACGTTTGACAAGATTATTCTCGTCATTTTGCTTTTGACAATTTTGACACCTCTTCCTCTTACTAAGTATGGCAATCAATCCTCTTCAAGTAATATTTTTAATTAAAAGGAATTATCAAATTTCTCAATTTATTGGGTTTGTTGCATTAACATGAATAGTGTCATGCATTTATCGGAGTTTTTACTGGAGATAATCCACGGCGGTAGCAGATCATAACAGGCATTTAGGTCAGTTACCTTTTCACCAAAATTATAAATCAGTTCACCTTAAAGCAGCATTTCCAATTTTCCTATAAATCACTCACTGAATTTAACTTTAGTGCACATATTTACGAGACACTGGATAAAATCTTACGAAACCGCCCTGTCTGATTCCCGGCCAAAAACCCAATTTTGAGTTATTGAATGTCGAACGAGTGGCAATGCCACGACTAATATTTATTAGGGTTCAAATCAAATTTGGAATTTAACCTAGTTTGTTTTTAATACGGAAATGGTCTCCTCGGTGTGCGAGTCCAACTTGCAGTTGGCATTTTTTCCTTTAGAGGACTCACTTTGCTAGCAGCATATGGTTTTAGCTACTGCCAGCGGGTATCCTTTAGGAGCCCTGGAAACCTTACTACAGAAACAACAATACATCAGAGTATTGTTTGCTGACTGCGCTCGTCTGTAACGAGAACGTTTTGAGTACTGCTCCCTATCGGGCACCAAACTTTTCGTATATTCCTATTTCTCTTTAGCCTCCATTTTATCGTTAGTGGTGTGTTTAAAAAACATTGTTATAGGCCACCGTTGCCAACAGCAAGGCCTCACTTTAACCACACGTTCATCACGGCTTCATTTTCTGAGCCCAAATTATGTGGCACAGAAGTTCCTGATTAGCCAATATGTGAGCACTAAGGAAAAATATTTCAAAATGACCCTAGAGGCTTTGATTATATACCTATGTCCCTAGACGTTGTTGGCAGTGAAAATTGGCAGATATCCTTTTTGATATAGGAAGCTTTTGGAAATTCAACCGCCAGGTGTTATTTCATAAGTACACATAAAACATTTTTTGTATATAATTTGACAGTGTTGTGTGGCGTTTCGACAACACCATCTAAGTGTAAAAGAAAGTAATGTACCTACTACGTGGTCCGACGTTCAATGAGTGCTTTATTGGTAATTCAGTGTTTCTACAGAGACCGCGGCCGCAACATGGCTCGCCTTTTAGGATTATTCGCGGTGATATTTGTTACAATAGTTTTCTTGGGTAAATATAATATTATCATAGTTGTAAATAAATAACGAGTGTAATGGTTATTGGCGTATGGTTAAAATGTGGTTATTGCAGGAGTGCGTGGGAAACATGTGACAAAAAGAAGCTCAACAAATGTAAAATGTCACGAAATTGGACGATTTTACAGGTTTGTTTTATTCTTAATTTAAGAGTAGTAGTGTGTTTTTTATCTTCATAAATATTTTAATGTAAGCTATGCAAGGATAGGTTCTAAGCTCAGATTAAAAGAACAGGATACAACACAACACAACGCAGAAATATAACAATACAAATACCTAGTGAAGTAATGTTATTTTCAGGCATTTTTTGTGAGGTGGATATCCATCGGAAAGTTCCTTTTTGAAGGGGACAAACTGCAACTAGATTTTAATTTTCGGCTACTAATCTTTACTAGCCCATCCATTGGTACTTAAACTACATACCTACTTATAAAAACCTACTGATAGAAATAGTTTAAGGTATTGAAACCCAAACCTTAAAGATGACATTTTGAAGCTAATTGTAAGCAACTAGCGCGACAACTCACGGCTGCCTGTGATTCTTCACGGGCACCTACCTACCCGCAATTGGCCGCAATGCTTACCTAACGCTTTTACCATAATGTCACCAAGCTCAGCAAATAGAAAACTGTTGTGCGAAATTGTTTTGATACCAAGTACCATGTCCAATTAGGTACCTATAAAATAACAGTATGTAAGTAATAAGTATGAACCCTATATGCCGGGGTATGAGGTATTTGCGTGTGTAGTATAGAAGTACGAAATTTTATTATGTATCAAATATGTATCGAATTTCAGCGTAAGGACGGAGGGAAGAAGGATTATAAATAAGCAGCGCCGGGCTCTAGTCCATGATCAGGGTAAAGCGAGATTGTCTTTCGGCGCCCTATAGTCGATGTTGTAATAAAGTTTTATTAGTTAATAGTTATTAGGCACCTATTTTCATAATAATAAAAATATTGGCGTCCCTTGCCATCTGGCGCCTAGAGCGAGCCGCTCTCACTCTTCCCTAGGGCCGACGCTGGTAATAATAGGTAACCCAATATTTTCTTGTCGAAAGTGAATTATCCAACCTTTCTTGACCCACCCAAGAGAATACAACCACTAAGACCATCCCCTACTAAATGCCTTCCAATTGTGTCATTATGGTCCCATTCTCACTTAATAATTTTTATTTCTGCAATTTTCATTAATCTCTTAGAGCATATGTCTTGCTAAGCTACCCACAACGATGTACCTAATTAGGAAATACATTCTCATGATCGCTTCATTGATTAGAGTGACCCAATTCTACCGGGTATTGAGCTCCTAATTCGGTTTGCATTTCACTACTTCCCATATTTCCGCACAGCTTCCGCAATGTATGCATTGCATTTGCGCACACGCATGACGCAGTGCAGCGCGCCCGTCATGCAATGGGATAGTTTTCCCGCTGTGTACGCGGGCGTCGACCCCTCAAGACTTTCGCTACAACCTTGACTGTGACGCGACGGCGACTCAGGCTACTGTCTGACGTATCACACGCCAAACTATTGCCATTTCCTGCAGCGTCTTGAGAAATTCACTTTCGCTATACCTACATTTGCCTGGCTGTACGCACATGACGTAAGCTGGGTAATTTATATTCCACAGAACAAAACAAAAATTGTATTATGGTTGTGATACTTCTGAGATTAGTTATCTCTTCATTTTGTCTATTCTCTTCCGATTAAATAAGGGTATTTATATTTATATCAATTCCTAGCTCATACCTTAATTGGCTTTCCTGTTCAGAAACCCAGACCGGTCCGAAGACATAATGTGGACAAAAGACGAATGCGCGAAATACTACCTTTGTTTGGAGAATGATGTCTTCGAGTTCCACTGCTCACCGGGCTTGCTATTTGACGTCAATCGCCAATTATGCGACATGCAACAGAACGTGCACAATTGCGACCTTACTGCAGGTAGCTGTCTAAGCTAGGAATATTTCTAATTTGCCCGCACTTATGGTATAATAAAGTATGCTAGTTTTCCACTAGCCATGTCTGCGTTTTTGAATTCAGAAATACCTAATAATAGGAGTATTGTAAACATTTTCAAGGTGCCTCAAATACATGCCCAAAATTATCTGCCACCTCTTAGGCTATCTAGGCTATCTTAGGCTATCAAGAAACTTCTAATCTCACAATTTCAGAAACTAGGATCCCGAAGCCTCTTCTAGACATGGCAGATTGCGCAAATGACACTCACATAGGGTGTTCTGATGGCAGTTGCCTTCCTGCTGAATACTTCTGCGATGGTTCCATGGACTGCAATGACGGCTCTGATGAAGTAAAAGCCTCGTTCACACATCAATGCACACTTACTTTAGCATTACGTATGAAAGTGAAACTTGATTGCGTTTTCATTAATTTTGCTTCTTTTTATGACTTGCAAAAGTCAATTGCTTGGTCCATTTCATTAACTAATGAGAAATTGAGGATAGGATATATCAACGGTAATATTTGTACTTTCACTAGTCTTCCATTGTGCAGATCTTTGTATAAAGTTCAGTTATTTTTCTTCTAATCGTTTCTTTGCCTAGGGCTGGTGCGACGTTAATTACGACCCAAATGCTGCGGAAACTTGTGACACAAACCTCTGCCAATTGCCAGCATGCTTTTGTACCAATAATGGTACTCAAATCCCCGGAAATCTCATCCCTATTCAAGTAAGAAAAAATAAACTAAATTATACAGGAAGTTGATATAAACTTTACCTTAATATAAAAATGTTATTTGCTTTTTATCAACAGACTCCCCAAATGATAACTATAACGTTTGATGGTACGATAAACCATGAAAACTGGGATGTATACACGAAGCATTTGTTTACTTCGGAACGTAGCAACCCTAACGGATGTCCATTGAAAGCGACTTTCTTCGTTTCACACCCGTACACCAATTACAGACATGTGCAGAAATTGTGGAACGACGGACATGAGATTGCCGTCAATTCTATAACGTATGTACCTAACTCATAAAACACCCAGGGCCACCTGGTTCCAACCTGTACCTGCACAGCACTGATAGACTTACTAAGTAGGGAAACACAAATGCTTGCCTGATGCGAATCGAGCCCGCGAAACCCAGTCAGGTTTTATTACCACTAGACGAATGGTATGTCAATATAACATTTTTTACAGTCATCGCGGTCCAGGTGAATGGTGGTCCAAAAACGCAACCGTAGAAGATTGGTTTGACGAAATGATCGGTGAAGCCAACATCATTAATCGATTTTCAAGAGTCCGAATGGAAGACTTCAGGTATTCCTTTCATTCATACTTCGGCCAAGTCACAGATAGTCAGATAAGTACTTATATATTTAAAATATCAGCTTCTCTTCTGGTATGATCGGTGGGTTTTCATATCTTAACAATCTATGTACGTATACTACATGTACCAATATCTAGCAGAGACGTATCCTAAGATATAGTCATGTATCTGTAATCTGTACTTTCTGCAGTATCTCCTAAGAGCTAAGAGGTACATTATGTTGAATATAATATAACACACGAGATGTTGAAACGGACACTTCGTGTATTCGAATCAATACAATACCCATATTGATAGCTCTAAAACGAAATGTATAGTCTAAAGTGTATTTTGTTGATAAATATATCGATATATTTTTTTAAATACGTGGCTACATAAAACTGTCATATAAATTTACAGAGGCATGCGTGTGCCATATCTCTCGGTGGGTTGGAACCGACAGTTCCTGATGATGCAAGAGTTTGGATTCGTGTACGATGCGACTGTGGTGGCACCATTCTCAAACCCTCCATATTGGCCGTACACTCTCGACTATAAAATGCCTCATCCATGTAAAGGTAATGAAACTAATGTTATAAAATATTTTGTTACTTAGATTGATAACACTGATGCTGATTAAATGGCTACGAAAATATGTGAATCAATGAAATATGATATAAATAGGATATTCATAATTTCCTATCTGACAACGTCTAAGGAATTTTGAAAATATATTATCATAGTATACATACCTTCTCGAAGTTTCAAAAAATTGTCCTCTAGGAAACAAGAAAGTAAAATCTCCATTTGTACTTAGGTATTTGTTCATAAATTGAAATAAACATTCAAATTTCAAACCTACTACAATTTGAGATAAAGCATGTTTAAATGGCAAGCACGCAATACGTTTTGTGATAAGTAGAGCGTAAGAAAGATGGTTAGATAATAATTATTGTCAGTTGTGTTCTCACTGTTGACACAAAGAGAAAATTACAAGCGTGCAAGATGCGCTTAATGTCTGTGCGATTTTAAACGCGTTTGATTGAATGCGGAAGCCTTACAGTAGTGGCACTAGTGGCGGTTTTATAAAGTCGTCAACTTATGTTATTATTTAACTTTGAACAAGACCATAATTTTAATGAAATAAGAAATGACGAAAGCGCGAATCAATCATAATAATCAATTAATGATTACGCTGCTTATAAAATGGAAAGATTTGTAATCTTTACCAAGTTTAATGACTTTAGGATCTATGACACACTAGCACACGGATTAAAAAACAAAAAAAAATGAGCATGGCTTAGATACAGCAGGGGCTTGCTCTGTAACATTTGACGACCAACCTGCTACTGCGCGTGCCCAATGGTGAAATCAAATAGCGCGTACTTCCCCAGCTTCCTGTAACACACTTCCGTCCCTTTAACAAAATCACTCCGATAGATTATAGGAAGGAGCGAGGAATGAAGTTATACATCAATGTCTATTTTACCTACTTCGCAGTTAGCAGTATGTTATCTAGTCTGAGCCTACGACCTGTGTTCTCTTATGTTTACCATAAAATTTTCAGGTAACAATCAATATTGCCCAACGAGGAGTTACGCCGGCCTCTGGGAGATGGTGATCAACCCTCTCTTGCACGAAGAACACACATGCGCCACTCTGGACTACTGTCCCTCTACGTTGAGCGGCGATGATGTCTATAACGTCCTAATTAACAACTTCAAAAGGCATTACTTGTCGAACAGAGCTCCCTTTGGTATACACCTCAGTTCATCGTGGCTAAATAATGATGACTATCTATATGCTTTTAAGGTATGCTTAAATTGCTTATGAAACACGAAAAACTGTTTTCGTTATAATAGAATGGTTGCAAAGATGTATGTATACGGCTCGTTTATTGGGAAGTGGTCACCATAGTCTATATGAGATTGACACTGGTGCTTATATTAGGTTATACTACTTATACTGAAGAATAGCTGGTCTCCTTACTGCCAACCAAGAATCTGTGAACTCAGGTCATCTCACCCAATCTCACAGCAGGAACACGACACGCACTACAAAAGAGTAGAATAATTTGCACTTTGCAGTAAGACATTTCCGGTTTTGAACGGGAAATGCCGTGGAACCCTACTTTACGTGTCTGTCTGACATATTTGACCTAGTTGGTCAAGTGATGAGTCAATTATCTGAATGCGCCAGGGTAGCGGGTTTGATTCCCGCAAAGCTCTAACTATAAGGACTTACAACTTACAGGACTACAGGTAGGCATTATTTTTATGTCCGGGAATATTTTCTTTAATTAAGACGCTCCTAAAGCGTGGAGTTGCTAAATGTTAAGCGTTTATCACATTATATTATTCAAGTCGTAATAAACATCATTTAACATTCAGGTCAGGTAAATGTATACTTTTTATGTAATTAAATAATCATACCTTATATAATGCCTCTAAATGTTCAACGAGATTTAGAGGCTGGATTCTACTACCATTCAAAATCAATATACAGGTAATATGTACGGTATGTTCTTAATACATATGTAAAGCAGACATACGTCTGTATGTTCACTAAGAAATTAGAAAAAAACAATATGGCTTAGATATATACCTATTGATTTCAGAAATTTATGGATGAGCTGCTAAAGTCACCAGATGTGTACTTTGTATCATATAAAGATGTAATCGAGTGGATAAAGCGGCCCACTCCAGTACAGCAGCTCAAGAAATTCCAACCGTGGTTATGTAAAGGCCGACAGTTTGAAGAAGCAGAGATTGCTTGTAATAAACCAAGAACTTGTAAACTATCTTCAAGAGTACTGGAGCATGACAGATACATGATGACATGTACAGATTGTCCAAGGACCTATCCATGGATCAGAAACGAGTTTGGATTTGATTAATGGACACACTTATGTAGTATCAAATGAGTTACCAGTTTGAATCTAATATGCAATAGTATTTTAAGATTAATTGTAAGATGTAATGTTTGGTTTGCTTTAATTCTCAAAAGTTTAATTTATGTAATTACACTTAAATAATTTATTTAGTAAGTATTCAACTTAAAAGTTAGGCTAAACTTTTTAAGTTTTTGATTCTGTTGCAAAATAATGGTTATGTTATGTTTATGGCAAAATGTAACATTTAAATGCATTTTGCATAGAAAGTTTTGAATAATTAAATATGTAGTAACAATTTGACATTTCAATGGAAATGTAAAATATTATTTTTTTATAGGAAGGAAGTAAGAAGCTAAAGATCAATTATGTAACGTTTTTATTGTTTCCTGTTTTAGAATGGCAATTGTATAAACTAATATTTATATTATAATGGTAGTTAGTTCTGGCTCATTCACAAGTTAGGTGGATGAAAATGCAGATTGTGGATGCAGCTTAGATATAGAATGAGGCTAATGGAAGTATTATGTACTACATACAACTTCAAATATGTATGATATTGATAAAGGTACTCGGGATATATTTAAGGTGACCATTAAGTATTGCCATATTTGATATGCCTAATGTATAAAATCTTTTTTTTTATCTTGCTTAAATACATGAATTCAATGTGTTTGTGTTAATACATTATAACTCTTTTACTTTTTTTAGAATCTTCATAATACAGTTAAAAACATTACAATAACAAGTGCCAGCCAATATTATTGCCGATTTAAACCCCATCCTCTTTTTAAAGTAGTAATTTAATAAAGTAGCACAGAAATAAATTCATAAAAAAACATACACAAAATATTAGTATTGCTTATAATTTACTTATTATATCACTTAAATTACAAGAATGTCCATACAAGAGAATGTATATATCACTATCCCTCCTGTGTGATGAAAGGGTTTGGTATGGCCTCCATGCCATCCATGGGACATATTAACACTACTGATGTGCCACGGCACACTACTAATCCTAGAGCTCTTGTGTCATCTAGCAGCTTATATGGGTCATCTGGATCTGAGAAAATATATCTTATTTAATATTAATTATCATCTATCATGCATTAACACACAGCACCATCAAGTCCCAAACTAAGCAAACCCTTTACTTAGGTATAACAGAACTGATAGTATACTTACCAAGTTCAAGACAACACACATCTGAAAATCACATAAATGTTTGCCCTCATGAAGGGATCAAACCCACCACACCAAGTGTAGTAGTCTGGTTTACAAACCATTGAGCCACACCAGTATAAAAATGTCATAGGTATATTTTGAAAAACTGAGGGAAAGAGCTAAATCGATGAAAAGCTATTTTCATGAGGTTTGAGTACATAAAAGTGAATGTGAGTGACCTTTAAAAGGGTACTTGGCTAATGATAAGTCCTGCTTAGAATTCTAACATATTTATTAATGAATATCGAACATACCTCTCAGAAATTCAGTGGTGTTATCCAACACTAGATTCAACAGCGGGTCGTAGCCTTTCAGTATACCCGCCGCTTCCCGACCACCGGCAAACTTTACACGAATACTCTTCTCAAGATATTTGCTCAAGTCAAGGATGGACTCTTTTCGGCGCTTCTCTTTATTATCACCTCCTCCTTGACCAACCTGATAAACAATTATTATGATTTGAAATAAACACTAGCTTTCAGGTTATTTTTATTCTTGGGTTAATGTTATTTTATTACCTTTGCTTTCTCGCCTCCTTCTTTAGATGCCATTGCAGACTTGCTGTTCGTAAAGAGGATCAATTAATTATTTGTTCTATTTGTAAAAATACAACTTACAATGAAGTATTTACCTTTACAGATTTTAGGTTATACGCATAGCAAATTAAAAAAAAATATTGTTGTTTTCCACAGAGAACATAATCTCTCTGTCATATTATTGAATTAATCATTAATTACGTTTGTTTTCTGCTGCATTCCGCAACTCAACTACCTACCATATTAAAATACAAATAAACTAAAAGTAGGCAGTAGTAGTACGTAGTATATTATCTACTATGAGACAATAATAGGCATTCAACAAAATGTATGTAATTGAAAAACTTATATTCATGTCAGAAGAAAATTATTAAAAATAATTGCAGATTTTGACAGTTGACACTGACTGACACTTGTGACAATTAAAAAACAAGATACCTACGTAAATAAAACGCTGTTAATCTTGCAAAATTTATTTTTTTATTGATTTCAGACAAAGTTGTGTTCCACAACAATTTCTAATAGATGGAGCAGCGTATACACTCAGTTCTTTTATTTGGAAAGGGCTTCTAATCTAGTGGTAGTCTCCGTGAACAAATGAGATATCAATGCGCTCTTCGGTGAGCTACATTCTGTCTCACGCTCCTGGAGAGTCGGTGATGTCGCACCCTGACTACGCGCAGCACGCCCAGCACCATGCTTGCCTCCTGGTGCTGGTCAAAGGCATTGGGGGAATGCTCAAAAATTTCAACAAGCTGTGGGAACGGATACAGAAGGTCAATAACATTAAAGTTACTGGTACGTACCAATTTTCGCTTTCTATAATTAGTATTAAACTATGCCAATAACATTGACTCAAACATTTATTGAAGTAAACACAATGCTTTTTTTTGTATAGATTCAACTGGACAAGTGAGGGACATATGGGTTCGTTACGTGAGAGATTATCCAGTTGAGAATAACGACTGGGGTGACTTTCAAACCCACAGGTACATTTAACATTGTATTATTATTTTACATTGGAAATTCTGATTTAACATCAGATTCAGATGTACCTACATGATTAATGATTGAATTGCACTGTGCAAGATTTTATTGATCTCATACTATGTGATCCCCCCTAAAAAAAACCTAACAGTATTCTTGAAGACCCTTGCTGATTTGGTTGAGACAACCACATAAAATAGCTAATATAAAAATCAATAAACAACTGTAAAACTTTCTAGGCGTCTACTGGGCCTGATTACTCTAAGCAAGTTCACCAACCAAGTGGAGTTGAATGAGGTGTGCAGAGTTCATGAATCTTTGAAGGTGAAGTATTCAAACACACTGTATGACTCCCGAGCATTCATGTTTGGGCCTGTCAGTAACATGAAGAAACCAGAACAAGAACCAGAGACATACAGTGTCTATGAAGAGGATAGAGCAGCTAAGGAAGGGAGCATGAGTGATCAGTAAGAACCTTAATATATAATTGGATATGAAGCTCTCTCATGTAATTTTTTTTTTTACCTAGGAAGTGCAAAGAAGTTTTGTAAGTTATATGTGTGTCTGTGGCTTCA
This sequence comes from Falcaria lacertinaria, assembly GCA_951449985.1. NCBI lineage: Eukaryota > Metazoa > Arthropoda > Insecta > Lepidoptera > Drepanidae > Falcaria > Falcaria lacertinaria. The sequence goes on along the minus strand of OX602123.1, from coordinate 6,082,473 downwards.
TACCTCCTAAATGGGTGAACCAATTTTGATTTAGTTTTTTGTTTGACTTAACTCTGAGAAGTTGACTTAATTCTGAGAATTCTTAGCTTGATGCTTAAAGGATTGTGTCTGAAGTTTCAAAATTGTTTTATTTACGTTTTCTTAACTACACTTTCTATTGTGAAGCTAAATATAAGTCTAAAAAGGCTTTTAATTTTTACTATAAAAAATCCTTTTTCATGGTGTCTGGTATTTTCCTTTTATAAATAGGTACTGGACATAATGTGCTATAAACCTGTGTTTGTTCTTAGAAAAATACATATAGTTTTTTTTTTACTAGATCTTCCCTCCGTGCTGAACAGCCAGACAGCCTCTCCTCTGCTGAAAGCTTCCCACGGTCCACATCATCCAACACCTCTTACCCTCAAGAAGAGAACTTCACTACACCATCTAACTTCAAAACCCATGCTATGTTCAATGGAGAGAATGACCCAGTACCAGACTTGGAACAGAATGTGGCTGATTTGATCAACTCATTGTTCTGGGTTGTTGAGTCCAAGAGACTTGAAAGGTCTCGTGAGAAGCTTGAGAAGGTCTCTTTATTGTTAGCTCCTTTTGAGAAGAAGGATTTTGTAGGTATGTCATTTTTATTTTGGTACTTGTTTTAGGGGAATATTTTCTATTTGACATAAATCTTTTAAATTATTTGTACAGCAAATAGAAAGACAGTTATTAGAATGTAAAAAATATATTAATTGTTGTGTGATAATTTATTTTATGTTTTAGGTCTCGACATGGAGTCACGCAACAATAAAAAGCGATGCATGGGCCGCGTCACAAAGAACTTGGCAGATTTGACGCTCCAGGCCGGCCTAGTAGCCGACAGTTTAAGCTTGTACCATTCTTCTGCTGAAATACTAAAGTCGGTGAATGATTGGCTATGGCTGGCTGCAGCTAAGGAAGGTAAGTAGTGAAACAAACCAACCTAAATACAAACTTTAATACATAATATGACAGATATGTATCATTATAAGTTGTAAGTTGCCCGTAAATTAACATTTACCTTTTCTCAGGTTTATGTGCAGCATCAGCAATACTCCAGTACCCAAACCTTCGCAATTCTGCTCCGTTGCAACGAAATGCAAGTTTACAAGAGAGTTCACCTAGTAAAAAAGCACTATCACTATTTCAACCAAACAGCGACCAGTTCAAGAAATACAAACTCAATTCACCTTTGAGGACCCCTAAAACTTCAAGTCCAGTGAACCCGCCTAGTGAGCTGACACCCACGTCATCAGACAGCGTCGACACGTCCTCCCGCCAATCGGAGACGGACAATGCTGATTCCGAATCCTTAGCATCCTCGAGCGACATTGAATACCAAAGCCACAAGTCCTACTTAGGGACTGACTTACCTTCTATTCCCAGACAACCACCTTCCCAAATTAATAACCAGTATTTGCTGAATGGAGAAGAAATAGCAGAGAAGTATCGCAAAGCGATCATACATTATAGTAAATACCAAAACGCAGGAATCATAGAGACGGAGGCATGTTTCAAAGCTGCGAGAATAGCCGTGGAGCAAAACAACAGTCTTCATGCATCCAGCTTCCTGCAGAATGTTATATTCATAAACTTGACGCTGAGTGAACAGGAGAAGATTCAGAGATTCGATACACTAGCTGAACTTTATAAGGAAATAGGTAGTGATAGACACTTACTCAGTTAAACTTACATCCACAATGCTTATTGCCAGTTCTTAGATATATTTGCCAACATTCCACCATATATTTCTAATAAGATATTGTAAATTATATGAATAATTTATATTCTAAATAATATACATAATTCGAAGTGGTGTGCTGCTAGATCTTATTAGAAAATATCATAAATGCAATAGGACGTTATCAGCAAAATACGAAAGGGTGTTTGTTTGTTAATTAATCGGAGTCTAACACCAACACAGATAAAATTAAATTTAGTTCGGAGATTGGCAACCCGGAAATAACCACAGACCACTTTTTTTTTATTTTTAAGTCCACATCAATCAAAATGTTTTCATAATGTAAATAGTGGCCGCGTGAAGTAAATAAATGATGTGTATGATCAGGTTTCCTCCGCAAAGCCGCTTTCTGCCAACGTCTAGCGGCCACTCGGCAAGTGAGCCCCAACAACCCCAACCCGGACTGGCAGCGCTGCTACTACCTCATGCTGGACAGCTTCCCGGGACACAAGCTCAGTCTCGACCCCAACTACGTCATACAGCATCAAGTTGGTAAGTAAACATTATCTCAACTTCAATAACTAACTTTCTCACCCCGACTTCGCCTCCGTAGCAATATATAATAAGTAGCCTATGTTACTCAGTGATAATATAGTATTGTTGATGAAAGAATTTTAATAATCGGTCCAAATGTTTTTGCTTTATTCATTACAGACAAAAATACAAATCATCAATCAAAGTCATTAAAACCAATTATCAACGAGCTTTTATCACCCCAGACTTAATTGTGATACTTATTTACTCATGCCGCGAAAATGTGCACCTTTGATTATATACGTACTAGCGCCCGCCCCGACTTCGCACGGCCAGCGTTAACCATATAAGTTAAATACCTACAAAACACAAATGAATTAAACATAAAAACCTTCCTCTTGAATCACTATCTATTAAAAAAAACCGTTGGGTAGTTTTAAAGATCTAAGCATACATAGAGAAGGGCAGACAGCGGGAAACGATTTTGTTTTATACTATGTAGTGATATAATCAAAGATGTGCTCCTTCGTGTCCGTTAAGTGAAAATATATGTTGTTAATAATAAAAAAAAACAAATGGGCGTGGCCGTGCCTTCTGCGGCTATGTCTGAGCGGGCTCAAACTCTAGCCCGCTCAGACATTTTAAAGAGTGTACAGACGGTAAGTAGAATTGTTTGAGGATGATGTCTAACAGTGTAACCATGGTAGGTTGGCCCGCGCTGCAGATCCAACTGCTGCAAGAATTGGTGGTGGCTGCGCGCCGTATGGGTCATCCTGCGCTGGCCACGCGGCACATGACCTTCCTGCTGCAGACCATGTGGCCGCACCTCTCGCGACACGAGCACAGGGACCTCGCCATACAACTGCAGGTCAAATAGCTATAGAGTCTACAGCTGTAGGTTATACAACTAGGGCCTATCAGCTGCAGAAGCCACACTGGGCCGGATTGACCCCCGCTGCTGAACCGGCCTCAGTGCAAGTTGCGAGTTTCGAAAAATTATAGAATTTCCATATACTCGTAAATTGAATGTAGACAACCAACTGAAGATAAGTTGCGGGCGTTGCGGCTGGCCTATAGTCATAATGATCATCATTCTCCGGCCCTTATCCCATGTTATTAGGGGTCGCTGCAATATGTGTTGCTATGCGGCTGGCCTTAAGTATGTACCTATACAAGTACGCAAATAGGTGTTAAAGTTTGTCAAAGACATCATATAGCTGGCACAGCTAGTTAAGCAATAGTTTTTTTTATACCACTAAAGTGGCGAACTAGCATACGGCCCACCAGATGCGTAAGCGTTTAGCGTATGCGATTACCGCAGCCTATGGACGGTTGCAACACCAGGGGTATCACTCGCGCGTTGCCGACCCTATATAGTTTTAATTTGCAGGCTCTATCAGCGCAATGTGAAGGCGGGCCAGTACCGCTAGTGCTGGAGTCGGGGGCAGTGATACCGCCGGCCAACCTGAGCCATGTCCCGCGGTGCTCGGGCTTTGCCCCTCGCGCTCCGCCCTCACCCCGGGCGCCACACCAACGTCGGGCCAAGCTGCCTCATGGACCGTTCATATTCACGCCCATACATTTCGGCACCTTGGAAAGAAATGCCAAAAAGGATGAGGGAAAAATGGGTAAATTATATAATTATCCTAAATTTATATTTATTATTTATAAAATATATTATTTATTATAAAAAATATAATATTTTTTTAGTATTATGTTTTTATATATTGTCACCTACTAACATAGCTTGTAAGATACTCGTTTCCTAATAAGTGGGTCAATAAATCAAATTGAATTAATTATAAGTCTACATTTGTCTACATCAGCTGCTGGTTCCCATAGTACAAGCTTTGGTTAGTTTGGGGCCAGATGGCGCTGTGTGATTGTGTCCAAGCATTATAAAAAAATAAAAAAAAAGCATTATATAAAAAAATATTTATGATTGAATTCTTTTCAGAATACCTTTGGGTTGAGGACGACATATGCGAAGTTCAAATGAAGCTCACCAACCCCCTTCCTTTCGAACTGAAAGTTTCCAATATGCGTCTTCTAACCTCGGGCGTAGTTTTTGAGTCCATTCCTGAGACGATAATCCTACCACCAGACTCCCCTACCACTGTCAACCTTCACGGAACGCCCAAAGAAGTTGGCGAGCTTCAAATCCTCGGCTATTCAACCCATACATTAGGCGTAAAGTCTAACTGCAGGCTTAAAAATATGCCAGCGCCTCACAAGTTCCCAGCTTCGTACACTATCGAAGTGATACCAAGTCTTCCGGTGATTGCAATCGAAACTACTGTAGCACCTGCCGGTAACATAAGTCTATCTAGTGCGGAGAATGTGGGCAGTACCACCAATATATCGCTGTACAACGGAGAGAGCACTGACTGCACAATCAAGATTACTAACACGAGCAATGTGCCCATTGAGTACTTGGACCTGGCGGTACAGGTGAATGTGATTTGAAATTATATAAGTTAATGCATCCATCCTCGCCCTTATCTCAAATATTGGCACCCTAATACGGATTTATACACTTAGCGACTATACCTGACCTTCGCAGGCTATTTTATTAAACGCTTTCATCAAGGTCAAGGATCTAAATTAATATTATTGTATTATTTCATCAATTCAACTGTTACCTTTTCTAAGGATTTAGACAAACCTGTTACGATTGCTACAGATGTTCATTTGATAACCGACCAGATATAATGTATGACAGTTCATCTGTGCAGTCCTGTCCTATGACCACGGGATATTGCTCAACTTCGCAGATACATCTATACACGCAAAAGCAACAATGCATGTTTGTGAAGATTCTTAAACTAATTTCTTCTCATTTTCAGTCAAATATGGACAACCAGTTGCAGTCAAAGATATTCCAGTACTCCAATGACGATATCCAGTCGCAACTGCCTATCGCACCGAACGATACAATCACGGTCACCATCCAATTGTACGGCGAGGCTGACTTCTTGGACCTGGGCGGGGGCGGGGAAAACTTATTCCCAAATAGCCTCACATCCAACTATCCCTCGAGGGTCGGCTCGCCGGTCCCTAACGCTCAGACGTCACTGCCTACCCAAAGTTCTAACCCACAGACATCTCTGAGTAGTGGCTTCGTGCCTAATAGGACTTCTGGGAGTTTTAGGTGAGTTCTCAATTTGCCGTTTTTCACACTATAGCTGCTATCTGTAAAGTTGTCCGCTTATTATTTGTCAACTTAAACCTATATATTGTTAACATAAATTATTATTTGTCTGCAGAATTATTGTGAAACAATAGTAATAATAATATGGACATATTATTACTACTCCCTAGTTTAGGTTTATTTCAATAATAATATTTTTGTTTTTATAGAATAAAAAAATATAGGCTAAGAATCTAACTAAGAATAATTTTAATTTGAAAAAAGATTATCTCCGCTGCGCTATTGCATAATAGGTACTTCAAAACGTGTGTATTATGAGACATTATTTATTTTTCTTTCTGTTCCCTTGTTAAGGTTTTATTGCAGGTGTTTGATAAATTTTCGTTTGTTTCAGATCGAGCAACTCACACACAACTAGTTGGTCAGCACCAATTTCTGTAATGCCTCCTTCTAGAGGTCGTCATGTTGACGCTCAGGTTTGATTTACCTACTTAACCTATTTTTTCGCGCCCAGCCTATACATTATAAAACAAATGAAATTAAATGGAGTGCGCAAATTATGCGTAGACAAGCTCAGTGCGTGTATTATCGGCTCCGTGGTTAAAGCAGATTAACGTTAGGTAGAAGTGCCATGGTTCGATTAACAGGATAGGCAGAAAATAATGAAGTTTATATTTTAGGAATTGTTATATTTTTGATGAAGAATTCACCATCTGTGATGATATCACACCTTTGTCTACAAAGATTCGCTCTTTTGAGAGACGTGAAGATATTTTTTTTCAGTTACGCACTTTATGACACTCTTTTATTACAGATCATAATAAGGTATTCCGGCGGCGAAGGAAAAGAGACTCACTGCCGTCAGTCCACGCTGCAAATCAACTTGGAACTGTTGCCGAGCGTGTCCATCACACATTGGGATGTATTGCCTGCTGAAACGTGAGTATTTACCTACATACCTTTTCACGAGATATTGCTGCTGTCTTTTATATTTCAGCAGTTGATTTTACCACAAATAAAAAAAGATATGTTTTGTAACAAATTTCAATATAATTTACAACAACAAGTTTTACAACAGGCCTCTGTTACTCAGTGTATCTTTTTTATGACCAAAAGAATGTTTAAAGTGATTCCGTAGGTCCAGAGATTATCCCACACAAACATAAAATAATTGTACTTACCTCTTTTCAACATTAGCTTGACAAATAATAACGTGAGCTTGTTGTGTGTAACACAAATTAATGTTAGTGTTTTGTGTGTGTCGGAAGACACTTAATATCGTGAGCGTGTGTTGTGTGTGTCAGAATACACATACATGTATGTAATAATAAGAAGGAAAGAAAATACATATAATAATAAGTTGATTGTATGTCGTGTGCGTCAGTCCGTCGCAGCTGTACCTGGTGCTGGACGTGTGCAACGTGTGCGGCGAGGAGCTGGAGCTGCAGTACGCGGCCGGCCGCCTCGTGCTGGCCGCGCCCGGCGAGGCGCGCCGCGTGCCCGTGCCGCTGCCGCGCTGCCCCTTCCACCTCGCGCTGCCCGCGCACGGTAACCACCACACTACTGCCCCTTCCACCTCGCGCTGCCCGCGCACGGTAACCACCACACTACTGCCCCTTCCACCTCGCGCTGCCCGCGCACGGTAACCACCACACTACTGCCCCTTCCACCTCGCGCTGCCCGCGCACGGTAACCACCACACTACTGCCCCTTCCACCTCGCGCTGCCCGCGCACGGTAACCACCACACTACTGCCCCTTCCACCTCGCGCTGCCCGCGCACGGTAACCACCACACTACTGCCCCTTCCACCTCGCGCTGCCCGCGCACGGTAACCACCACACTACTGCCCCTTCCACCTCGCGCTGCCCGCGCACGGTAACCACCACACTACTGCCCCTTCCACCTCGCGCTGCCCGCGCACGGTAACCACCACACTACTGCCCCTTCCACTTCGCGCTGCCCGCGCACGGTAACCACCACACTACTGCCCCTTCCACCTCGCGCTGCCCGCGCACGGTAACCACCACACTACTGCCCCTTCCACCTCGCGCTGCCCGCGCACGGTAACCACCACACTACTGCCCCTTCCACCTCGCGCTGCCCGCGCACGGTAACCACCACACTACTGCCCCTTCCACCTCGCGCTGCCCGCGCACGGTAACCACCACACTACTGCCCCTTCCACCTCGCGCTGCCCGCGCACGGTAACCACCACACTACTGCCCCTTCCACCTCGCGCTGCCCGCGCACGGTAACCACCACACTACTGCCCCTTCCACCTCGCGCTGCCCGCGCACGGTAACCACCACACTACTGCCCCTTCCACCTCGCGCTGCCCGCGCACGGTAACCACCACACTACTGCCCCTTCCACCTCGCGCTGCCCACAAACGAAAACAATACTATGAAACTTTCTTGTAAATTCATAATATAGTGACAGAAATAATCATATTCTAGGATATCGGTTATCACAACTGAAAAACAACATGGTGAGCTTTTCAAATGTGTACAGATCAAATGGAGTCGAAGTCGACAAGCACAGGCGCGTCGACGAACAGCCTGGAGCTGATGTGTTCGGAGCACATCACTAACAACACTGACCTGCGGTGGCAGCTCGTGCACTCCGGGAACAAGGGCCGCGCCTCCGTCAGGGGCATCACGCTCTCGCAGGCCATGATGGACATTGTCAGGATGTCGCCCTTGAATTGGGGTAAGCAGTGATCCAGCATGATCATCCACTGTTGAACAAAGATCTACCACATACATTTCCACAGTAACTGATATACTGTCCCTCGCACCCAGTGACCTTTATCAGGTAATCGGTCCATCTAAAATAGTCGGAGGCCATCCGACGCTCCGTTTTCCAGTGCGTGCATACACGACCGCCGGTTATTAACACTATTTTATTAGCTTTATCTGTATGTATGTATCTATGTAATGGAATATTTCAATGTAATCTTCACACACATTAGGAACCAATTACAATACAATTATTGCATAACATTCTAGGGTCGGCAACACGCGAGTGATACCCCTGGCGTTGCAAGCGTCCATAGGCTACGGTGACCGCTTACCATCAGGTGGGCCGTATGCTTGTTTGCCACCCTAGTAAAAAAAAATGTCCTGACCAAGATCATGATCTTTTTCACATTTTTTTTTGAGATTTCGAGATGAACACATTTAAGCGTGTTTTTTGAACTGTATTTACTTAATTGTTGTTTCAATGTGTTTAACATCAGAGGTGCACCTGAACGAGTGGTGCATGAAGCCGCAGGAGCAGTTCTCGTGCTCGGCGGGCGAGCGCGTGTCGTTGGGCGTGGCGGTGAGCAACCACCTGCACCGGCCGCTGCGGCGGCTGCAGCTCGCGCTCGCCTTCTACCAGGACTACAACAACGGCACGCTCTGCTACAAGCTCGACAACCGCCTCGCCACCGCCGGCAATAACAAGTACACTTCACTTACCCTCACACCCTCCCACCGAGGGACGACGTAGGCAGAGGTGTTACAGCACCCACTTCTCACTGAAGATAATTTGGTGCCAGCGTGACAGATTGTGAGTCCGTCTTCGTCTCTTAAGCATTACTTCCCAGAATTTGTTCCTTATTAGCGACACTATCGAATGGTGTAATTAATAATACAGTCAGTGTTCGATTCTTGGCTATAATAGTGATTTTTCAAAAATCTTTGATTGATTCTTTTTTAGTTTTAATCAAAATCGGGCCCGAGAATCCTTTGAGCACTTAAGCTTTGCCTCATAGTTTCAGATTTGGCCATCCACGCCCACTTTAAAAACTCATCCTGTTACTGGTAATAAGAACATCTTTCGATTACGTATTCGACAACGTAACTTTTAAAATGTCAAAATTTTCATACGACTTTGTTTGATTTTTCGCCACCGCAGCTTTTTTCATTTTTCCATACAAAAATAGTCGAAAGCAAAACGAATACGTAGTCTAAAATTGTTCTTGTCAAGGCTACTGTATAATGGAAGTCAAGCCTAGCCACGTAGCCAGTGGTGTAGCTAGGGTGGTGGTGTTGGTGTCACCCCAAGAATGTCATGTAGAAAGACATAAATTTTGATCTAATGTTGTTGATATTTATCATTTTACGGATTTTCCACTGACGGGTGTCACCTGAATTGAAGTGGTTCCCGGTCTAAATTGACAATGATTTTTCTGTTTTTTTTAAATGCACCCACATTTAGAAAAATATTTCTAAACGGAGACAATCCACTAAGAACGTTTCCTGTAGCTACCATGTTTAAAAAAAACACTTATTGCCACATTTCAAAAATTGTATTTCAAATAAAAAACGTGATATATCATTTTGCAGGGTACTCTTACCAACGTTGGCAGAGTCAGATAAGGCATACCACGAGTGTACAGTCGTGTTTTTGACACCAGGAGAATACAAGGTTGACATCCAGTGCTCTACCACAGAGCCAATTTTAGACGACTCTACATTGAAGGATGACGACCAATCCATCGTCCAACCGTGTTCAGGCGAAGTGAATCATGTCTGGCGGTTCATACCCCCCGTATCTATAAGTGTTACAGATTAATTATATATTCACATTATTGAAATCACATTATGTATCTATATATACTATTAAAATGTATTATAATAAATTAAATTATTTGATTTCATAACGCCAGTTATTCTTCCTGACCAATTTTGTTCTGTTCTGTGATTTATTACTTTGGTCAATAGGTTATATATTATATATCTGCTACCGCCGTGAATTGTTTTCAGAAACTCGGATAAGCATTAGAAAATTTAATTAAACATAATAAAACGCGAAACTCGATAAAACACCACACTGGCAAAAATAAGTCCCTTGAAGAGTATTGATTGCCATAGCTACGAAGAAGCACGAATCTAGGTACTCTGCTCTATGCAGGTAGTGGTCACAGAGTACATAACCACTACGTTATGCACTCTGAAACGTAGTGGTTATGTACTCTGTGGTACTCTGTGCTGTGCCCAAACCGTAGTGATTATGTACTCTGTGGTACTCTGTGCTGTGCCCAAACCGTAGTGATTATGTACTCTGTGGCCCAAACCGCTACGCTAGACCACAGAGTACTTAACCACTACGTTATAAGAGACGGCACTTCCCTCTATAGGCTCGTAGCTAATAAAAATACTATACAGATTCAGCACCACTTGGTTTATTGTCACTCATTGTCACTGTTTTAAAATCACAGAATCAGTATTTTAAGTTGTAACGCGCTCTTGAAGTGTTTTTCAGGTTTAAGCCAAGAAAATATGAAGACTACTATTTCGACTACTCATTGCGCTATAGAAAATTGCAGGACGACTATATTAAATAAAGCTCCGGGAGTTTCATTTCATCCGTAAGTGTAAAAACTCCATGAATTCATGTTAATTAACTAAAGCCAACAAAAATACTGTTTACCTTAGTTATATTGATAAGGATATATATTTACACCACCTTTGTTTTTGTCTAAATTTCAGATGTCCAACATCAAACGAAATGCGGAACAAGTGGCTGAAAGTGTTGAAGAACAAGTGCACTATGATTGATCTAGCCAAAAGTCGGATTTGCTCAAAACATTTTGAGTCCAAATTCTTTGACTCACAGCGGAAATTGAAGGACAATGCTGTGCCTACGCTGTTTGCCCCTAAACCTGTAAAGGTAATTATTTATAACAATTTAAATTTGCTATGCAGACCCTGTTGACAAACCATGCCATGACCACAAAAATCCTGTCTTTCCTAGTCTAGAAATATCTATCCATCCAATAAACCCTTCTACAATGTGTACATTCAAGCATTTGTTTGATTTGAGCTATGTTCCTCTACTGGTGATAAGAAAGCTGGAATTAAGTGTCATAACAGTGAAATACAGGGTTTCTCAAAAAGGCTGGCATTCTTGGTGCCTTTAAAATTAATTAATTTACATGTCTTAAAGTAGTTTTAAATTTATATGACAGACTATGTATAAGAAATAGATTGAATCTGTAATTTACCAAATACATCTTATTTCTGCCATAGGCCAGCCTCCTCTCTTTTGTTAGTTTGAAAACCTCAAATAATGGTGATTGTTAACAAAAAAATTTCAGAATGATGCAGCTCCTAAAACAAAAGTGGACAGGCTACTGAATAAATGTACTCAAAGTGATTTGACTTCTGACATAAAGAACAGTTTGGCCAGGATCAAAGAACCCACTAATTTTGATAATTATGTCTCTGATGACCTAAAATGTAAACCTGGCGCATCAACTGATGTCCAACTGTGGCTGATTATTAAAAAACAAGAGCATTTGAACAGTCGGCTGATGGACCTTGTGGTGCAGACGAAGAAACATGTAGACATCCTCCAGAACAATATGGAGGACAATAAAAATGTCAAAAGAGAACATGAGCAGAACATTGAATCACTGAAGTATATTGTCAAGTGTCTACAGGAAAAACATACATCCCTAGAAGAACAAATTGAGATTCTGACTAGTGTAGAATCAAGATAATTAATTTTATTGAATGTGGAACAAATTATACCAGCAACCCACTGTGGGTATTATTACTAAGTGTCAAGTTATTGTAATAATAAAACAACATGAGTATTATATAAGGTTTTATTTGTCATAAATAATAGTGCAAATTATTTATAAATTGCAAAAAGAAGGATTACAATGTTAATTACCTATATAAAAATATGATCAATTAAATATGATGTCAGTCTTTATAAAAGATCTTGTTAAAATTGTTCCCAAAATGAGTTTTATTATACTACAAAATAGAGGCCTACTTTCTTCGTAATTGCTTTTCTAATATTTCTCTTAATTTATGTTTCTTATTAGTTTTGTCAGACAGTGGTCGACCAAGACGCACTATTTCCATTTGTTGCAAACGTCGCCTAAATTTCTGGTAGAACTCCAGTACACAAGAATCTGCCCAAACATGACGCGAATCAAAATCTAGAACTCTCAAGGTATCTAAACTTTGGGCTCTACTTAGTGCAACATAAGCCTGGCCAGCTTCAAATATTTTTGACAGAGACATCTCAACACAATCTAAAGTCAAACCTTGTGATTTATGTATTGAGAATGCCCATGCAAGATTCAAGGGAACCTGCCTTCTGCAGAGCAAGGTGCCATTGGAATTTTTTACATACCAGCGTTCAGTTCTAGCTGTGTATTCCTTTTTGTTCTTAAACCGTACAACTGGGAAACCCTCTTCAAATCTAACTACAACTCCTCGAGCACCATTTACTAAGCCTGCATTAACATTTATATTCTTCAATAACATGACCTGTGCACCAACTTTTAACAAAAGCTTGGAAGGGACAATTGTCTGCATGTCAAGTAATTTAGAGGAATTCTCACTGTCTTTGGACAAAAAAACTTTTTCCTCTCCACTAAGATCATTTAACTTTGAAACATTTATCATTTTAGAATCATTGGTATGTGAACAAAGACGTGTTGCCAGGATTCCATCACTTTCAATTTTTTGTCTTGCAGTACTAACAAGACGGTCATTAATCTCCTTAGTCACACAACCAATTCTTATGCTGTTTAGAATAGAAACAAATTCTTGATCTTTTTGTCTGTGTACTTCTTTTAATTCAAAGCACAGTTCAATACATTTGTCCCAACTAGAAGATTGGAAGCAAAATCGTTTTACTGACTTGCCCTTGTCAACAATTGGTGGTAACTGAAGGAAGTCTCCACATAGTATGAGCTGAATCCCTCCAAATGGCTTGTCATTTTTCCTTACATATCTTGCCACAGCTTCTAATTTCTGTAAACAGAGAGAGTTATTAGTACAATTCTGCCATAAAGACATCTATTATCATTCCATTTTAATAAAATAATCTCAAATTTTAAATAACACAGTCTGTTGAGCCATACCTCAAAGAAAGTACCATCTACCATGGATATTTCATCAATAATGAGATGCTTGCATTTCCTCCACTTCTGTGCTACTAATGGCAATTTCATGGCTCTTTCACACAGATGTTCTACAGACCCACTTCCATCCCCTACACCAGCAAATGCATGTAATGTTGTACCACCTGTAAAAAATGCTTACATTAAGTATTCTTTAAGTTATTTTATTTTCCTGATATGAATTTCTAATTCCTACTTCTTCCCAAATTCTCCATATGTTAGCTGGTAATACCAGACGACTGCCATTAACCTGAAGCCTACAGAATATGATTGCAAAAGATTTTTGGGATTAATTGATTATTGTCAGCTAAACTACTACATCAGTAATCTGAAAAGGAAGGATACTTTGTTAAACTTACCTACATGACAAGCTGCTACACCGGTAGATGCAGTAGGAACAGTAACTTCAGGTGGTAGAGCAGCCACTATGCGTTTCAACAAGAAGCTTTTACCAGTACCAGCAGACCCCGTGAAAAATAAATTTTTTCCACTAAGACATGCTTCTAACACTCTCTGCTGCTCAGAGTTCAATGAACTTGTTTTTGTCAATGGTGATGGAGAGTACAGCTTCTTAGGAGCGGGCCCACGCCCGATTTCATCACATTTACGCTTCTTTGACGGTGGAGAGGGTGTGGTGACAGTCGACTTTGGAATTTTGCTCTTAGCATTATGAACATCAGCCACTGTTACTGGACTTATTTCTTCAAAAGCTTGAGCCTTCCCGCTTAATAACTTAGTTCTCATTGATGCTTTGGAGTTCAAATTATTTGGCTCCTTATCACCAGTCATTTTAACAAATATTGTCCTAAGGAAAGAAACTAAGTTAATCGGCGGCGCGTTTGACACAAATAGTGTGCAACCGGCATCTTGGAACTTGATGCTAGCTTTTCCTTCAGCCATAAACTTTTTAAATACGTTAATACCCTTTAATGCTAGCCTGATTGCAGCGTGTTTTTCACTCATTATCTCCATAAACATCTCGCGAAATTCATTGCGTATCAATCGTAGTGATGCTGTCTTATAATTAACCTTTCTTGTGATTGAGCCTTGTGTAGCGGTCCACTCTATTGTCACGGCACATGATAGAAAAGATTCTCCGTTATCCATCTGTGTTACGGTAATACTTTTAATTCATACAAATTATTTGTAAAAAATATTCTTTCGAAAGCATTTCCCGAATACCGATTCTTTGAATTTTGTAAGATTGATTTGACATTGACATATGTGGTAATTGTGGCGTAGTGATGTTCGAGTACGGCTCGACTCAAGTTTAACATGATGCCTGCATTGGACTCGCCTACTCGAGTACCAATTTATTTTGATTCGAGTACGCCGGACTCGATTCCGGTACTCGAGTCAGGAAAAATCTACTTTGTACTCGTATATCCAATTCCATTGTGCGAGTCCAACTGACTCGAGTCTTATGAACTTGAGTCTTTAGATCGTTGCCGAAATTCAGATTCGGTTTCGGTCGAAAAAATCAGTTTCGGTCAGACACTAAAATGTTTTCATGAAAAATAGTTGTTTTATTTGGTTGTGTCATTATACTGACACACGCTGTTCGAAGTTTACTCGATTTTCCTTTTGCTCTAAAAGCGTTTACGGACTGGAGTTATTGACTAGAATTTCCAGACTCTAATCGCGGAATAGATGACTCTATTCCGCGTTTGTATCCTGCGTATGTTTCAAAGTGGTCATAATTATCTTTGGTGAAAAGTGGGTGTTGTAACCATAAAAAATCCTAGGCCGATGGTTGTAACACTAAGAACGTGCGCGCATCGCGTTGCAGTGGCAAACTTTGCTGTAGTTCACCGTGCGTTGGAACTACAGCAACTTCTGGGGTCCGCGCACTACGGCCAGGAAAGGCAAGTTGAGGGATGTAACATCGCTCATAAAAACCGACTCCGAGTCTTCTTCTTCCTAACTATGGCAATCAATCCTATTCATGAACTATTTTTACCAGTCGAGTGTTTATGCTTGGTTCACACTTCTGTGTCGTGGTGTGTTTTGGTACCGACTATTGTGTCTCTCAACTCTTTTTTTAAAGAGAGTTATACCATACCACCTTCATTAAATAGCGAAAATAGAGAAAATTTTTAGGAAAAAAATAAAAGAATATTTAAAAATCTTTTTTTAAATTATTACAAAAGTTGCATGATTTTATACCTCGTAACATTAATACGAGTGATATTTAATAACCGGCCAGATTTTTTCTTTTACTTGTGCTATAAGAGACTGCTTCTTGCCAAATTTCATGATTCTAGGACAACGGGAAGTACCCTCTAGCTTTTGATACCATTGTGAAATCGCAAAATATGCGAAAATTCGCGTCATAAACGGTCACATCTGTTCTTCATATTGACATAGAGGTTTGGTATTTTTACAGCTTAAAGAGAACATAGACCCAGGTATTTGATATTAAATTTAAATTTATAACTCCACGCGTTTTTGAGAAAAAAGGTCTTGACACACAGACACACAGATAGACAACAAAGTGATCCTATAAGGGTTCCTTTTTTCCTTTTAAAGTAAGCAACTCCGTCAGAACTATCAAAATTTTGTGTCAAATTTACAAATTCCAATTCACTTTCATTCCATTGATGGATGCATGACAAAATGGCATTATAATGCAATCACGAAAAAAATTGAGACTTGAAAATGTTATTCTCTTACATTCTACACTGGCATAAATAGTCCCCAAAGAGGATTAATTGTCATAGATAGGGAGAAGAAGCAGAAGAAGACTCGACTGGCTGGAGCCACAAAATCCTACTCGAGTCGCATCACTATCACCAACTGAGCAAGTTTGTGGCGATGACCTTGGCCGCGAATACAACCGGAGAGTTTTTGGCGGGAATCAGGCGGAGCGGTTGAGATTTTTTCCAGTGTGTCGTAAATTGTGTTATAGTGATCTTTAATGTGTATTTTCGGTGTCGATATGTGCAGTAAAGTTTCATTTAGTGACTGATTTATAGGAGCATTGGAAATAATGCCATAATACGACTTTTGGGTTAAGTGATTTATCATTTTGGTCAATAGGTTACCTCTAATCCAAAGGCGTGTTACGATCTGCTACTGCCGTGGGTTGTCTCCAGAAACTCCTTTGGGCGTTAGAATGCATGACACTAGGCATTTTAATGCGGCAAACACGAGAAATTTTGCAACATGAAAATTCTCTAACACTCGACACTGGCAAAAATAGTCCCTGAAGGGATTGATTGCCATACTTAGGAAGAAGAAGAAGAAGAAGACCTTGGCCGCATGCGTTTGCCCCAACGCAGTGCGCGCACTTCTATGAGACTCCATACTTCACAGAATTTCCGGCAGCTAAACGCACGCTAAACTAACGCAATGCACTCACGGCCTTAGAACTTCTTTAGCGAAGCGAAGTCCTAATTCTAAGTTTTAACACTTCTGCCTACCGGTCGGTCTTAGAATAATTTGTACGTAGTATACTTAAATGACCATATTTAATCAGAAGTTGTATATTACCTACTCTGAGGTATAATAGAAAGGCGAAAACATGAAGTAACTAAGTAGACAAATAATTTAAGTTTGTTAAGTATAAGTAAGAAACTGTAATATTTGTTTTATCACACACATTATTAAAATTCTATAAAACTTTACCTACTTGGGTCCACGAGAAAATATTTAGCGCATATACGCATCGCACCGACTGACGGCACTAAAGTAAATTTTATTTGGTTCCCGGAGACAGGCTGTCACTTGTTGAATGGCTAATAATTCATCGGTCGGTCGTAAAAGCGTCTAAAGATAAACATTCTGTCAGAACTTTAACACTAAATGGACTATATTGCGTTTCCAAGCACTTTTTAGCTTTTTAGGATAATTTCGTTGCGTAATCTGCTTGGTGTTTGGCGTTCATTGCTGATACGTTTAGGTGGTGGGTTTGATTCTCAGGCCAGGCTTAATTAAATTGCTTAATTATCTACATTTGAAATATAATAATAATAAATTAAAATATTATGATAGACTGGGATTGGAGAGTAACGAAAACATGCGACGAACGACGCGAAGCTTAATCTATACAATTTTTTAATTATAGTTCTTTAAAATAAAAATCTACAGGTGAAAAATTGCTTCACCAGTACAATGCAATATCATTGACTAAGATAGGCTATTATATTGCTACGTAATAATAATTATGTACTAATACTTACTTTATAAGTACCTACCTACTTAGTAAGTAGGTGGCACTTAGGCACTAATAGTAGGTACATGTACTTTCTGACATTACAGTAGGTATCCATAATATACCTTAGATAGTACCGACATTTATAAACACAATCTGTTACTTAGTATTACGAAGAGATATGCAGCCAGTAAGATGATCTCGCAAGACAAGATACAAAGATCTCTGTGCAGAAATCGGCGCTCTATAAACATGACGTAACTGCACTAACAGACGCCGGAACGAGAATTACAGTCCACATGTTATATATCTTTTCAAAAGCCTACTGTGACATTAACCATCCGTCGATGCCAAGCGATATATGAGATCATCACTCTATCTTTGTGTGTTTCGCTCAAATTGATTGCGGCCCGCATTTACGAGGGTTTAGTGCATTCTAGAATTTTTTATGTACTTAGGTACATAAGTATGTAGGTAGAACTTGCACATCTTGTGTACTTAGGTCACAGTCGTAAACTTAATACATATTTTCTTCGTAAATCGTTATAATTATTATATAAATATTTCAAGGCTGAATGTGATTTCGGTAGTCTTTAAGTAAGTAACTTTACTAAACCTTGGTACCCGTAGTTTCAGTAAACATTATAAATCATCTGAAAGTATAAAAATCTTTGTTAGTTAATATAATCTAACGCTATTGCTATTGCACTTAATCCATACATTTAATATAGATAACTGAAAACGCGAAGAAACTTTAAGTGCTAACGGAAGCAGCCACTAAACGTATCAACGCGGTTTGCTCTCAAAGTAAATACCAACACTCATATTCGCGATCATTGGGCAATATTGGAAAATGAAGGAGATAAACCGAACTGCATGAGATTGCTTTGTGAATCAGTATTTATGGATAATGACTCCTGCTTGTTTGAAGATAAAGTCAAAATCGATTTGGTGGCGGGTGTTATAATAATATAGTTATAGTCTCGGGCGTGAGAACGAATTTGTGGGATAAAAGACACGTGTTTTTTAGGTACCGGTAAAATTTAGTAAACAAACAGCTAATTCCCTTTCTGTTAGGTCTTGCTACCATTGTATAGGTCGCGGCACGAAACTCTAGCGCTGACCGTTATTGCGCAGAAGTAAAAAATAAGGTGTCTTGGCGGGGTACAGGGGTGAAGGGCGAGCGTGCGTTGCGCCGATTGGCTCTCCAGTCGTACTCCGTCCCCCGTGCCGATACGACGCTCCGCGCACTTCCAGTGTACAGTCGCGTTCTGAATTGTTTTGTTGTCATCGTTAATTTTTGTTGTTGTTTTTTGTTAAGTTTGTTTTGTTGATTTGTTTGTTGTGTTTGTTAGTTTATTCACTGTTTGATTAAGTTTGAACAGTTTTTAAACAGTGAAAATGCCGAGGCCGAGAAGGAATACTGTTTTGAAAAGACAGGCACGGAAAATGGTGTTTGACGTGCATTGTTTTCTGAAAAGGGAATCGAATGATTTCATTAATTCCCTGAAACAAATTCAAAGTGAAATTGGCGAAGCTGCGAGTATTTTACTCGATTCTGACCGCAGCACTGTAGATATAAGTGAAATAAAACAAACTGCAGAAGTTATTCAGGCGGGAAATATAAAATTAAATAGTATAATTAGTGACTTACAGAAAATTCAGAAAAGGACAGCTGAATCTACAAAGACGTCCATAGCAACGGTAAGGAAAATCTCCACTGAAGCCAATAATTCCGACTTATTATCAGTATTTAGAACACCAGGCAAAAAACGCTCCAGATCAAAACCGGTCACAGATATTGATAACTTTGATCAAGGATTAATAAAGAGGTGCATACATAACTTTCATAGGACAAATAATGAACTTCCCACCGTCGGAAAGTTGAGAAAGAAGCTAGAGGAAGATATAAATTTCAAAGGCTCAGAACGAAGTCTTCGACGAATAATTAAGAGTTTAGGGTTTCGGTGGAAAAATACTGAAAACAATCGAAAAGTACTGATTGAAAGTTCAAATATACGTTTACTACGTATCGAATACTTACGCAAAATAAAACAATATCGCCAAGAGGGAAGGCCCATCGTATATACAGATGAATCTTACGTAGATTCATCGCACTCTGCTCCAAAAGCCTGGACCGATGGTACTACAAAAGGTCTCAAAAAACCTATCTCCAAAGGACAGCGGGTGGTCATTGTCCACGCAGGATCAGAGGCTGGGTTCATACCGAACGCACTGTTAACTTTTAAAGCTGGTGCGAAATCAGGCGACTACCACGACAATATGAACTACGACAACTACGAAAAATGGCTGAGGACACAGTTATTGCCGAACTTACCGCCTAATTCTGTCGTGGTAGTCGACAACGCATCATACCATAATAAACAATGGGACCTTGCACCCACTTCTAATTCCAAAAAAGCTGACATGCAGGGTTGGCTTACTGAAAAGGGCATACAATATGAGGAAACTCTACTAAAACCTCAACTATACAATTTAATACGGGCTAACAAAGATAGATTTAAAACATTTTCAATTGACAGGATACTAGCAGAGCAAGGACATCAAGTGCTAAGACTGCCACCATACCACCCAGATCTAAATCCAATCGAAATGGCATGGTCTGACATAAAGCAATATGTAGGCAGTAAAAATGTGAAGTGGAGTGTTGCTAAATGTATAGAACTAATTCAAGAAAAAGTTTTGCTGATGGGTGCTTGGGATTGGGGAAAGTTATGCCAAAAGGTAAAGGACATAGAAGAGCAATATGTCAAGAGTGACCATGTCGTGGATTTGGTTACAGAAGAATTCATCATTCGCGTTGATGGTGACAGTTCAGAGGATAGCCTTGGTGAGTCTGATGACGATGACGCTGTTAGTGCCGACGACCGAAGCAGCCCTGAGCCGGGGCCCTCAGTAAGCAAAAGGCCCTGTTGGGATACTATTGAAGGTGTAAGGCCATTGTCTGATTCGGACTAGATATCGGAAAGGAGAATGCGGTGTCTGATGTCCACACCCTGCCGAACTCGCAGGTTTCTTC
This sequence comes from Falcaria lacertinaria, assembly GCA_951449985.1. NCBI lineage: Eukaryota > Metazoa > Arthropoda > Insecta > Lepidoptera > Drepanidae > Falcaria > Falcaria lacertinaria. The sequence goes on along the minus strand of OX602123.1, from coordinate 6,061,979 downwards.
TATCCTGAGAAGAAACTTCAGTAGGTTCTTATGTAATTCGGACTTAATATAATTTTTTTTATTATTTGGTATTTAATATAAAAATTTACAAATCCGATAGTGTATTTATTTTTCTACTCCCCATAAACTTGTTAAAAATTATATTGTAGGTAACATGAAGTAATATTTGCGTGCGTGACAGTACCCATACGCAGTTAAGTTCCACATTTTGTTCACCGCTAGACTTACTATTTGACTTTACATTAAAACATTATTTTGCTGTTTTTAACTAAGCAATTAAATTACTAATTTGTATTGCGTGCGCGATGGTACCCATGCGCAGCTATCCCCTCCACGTTTCGCTCAGCGCTAGAGTTTCGTGCCGCGACCTGTAAATGACAGCGACATGACAGCACGAGGAACCGATACAGGAAACGAGCGAGCACACAACCCAGAATAAAATTAGCAGTGTCTCAGCTTAGCATATGCATTATGCGGCAAACCGCCATCATTACGCCTCGTAAACTGCACCTTTGACGACAAAATTACGAGTTTTGCCGTTATTGTCGTCAAATAATTTTGGATCTGAAATACCGGGTAAAATTTTCAAGTGGGTGTGGATGGTCGACTCTGTGGCCGACAGCGCCGCGCTGCGACCAACTATCTACCACCCATCCATCCACCCGGTCATCAAAATCAAATTCTTGAGTAAATACTACCATTAAGGGATTGACAGAACCGCTGTTTACTTCGAAATAATTTAGATGGTAATGTTTGGATATGTCCGCTTGAAATTAGTTGGCACCGCTCCGAGTAGAAGAATGCCCGGGGTTGCATTACGGGCATATGCTGAAACAAAACAATTCGTGTGAACCGGACAATACGGGGTGACGCTAAGGTGTCTACATACTCTCTACTAATTAGGACAAAATATCATATCATAGGTTATCTTATTCAAAATATTGCCTTAGAGTTTGTTACATAGGTATTTAATATTTGGGATCTCCCAATGACGAAGTGGCTTTTCCCATTAATTTTGGATCCGCCCGACTGGTGACTGTACCTCTACCTTACAGAAGATCGCAGTGAAATAACACTACATTGATGCAGTGTTGTGTTTCTGCGGTAAGGTTGCCAGTGCTCCATGAGGATACGCTAGGCTAGTACGTATACTGCTAGCACAGTGTCTCCTTATCAACAACAGGGTTGGCAACTCGTTAGTGATATCCCTGGTATTGCTAGCGGCTATGTGCTACGGTGACTGCTTACCATCAGGTGGGTCGTATGCTTGTGTGCCACCTTATTGGTATATAAATAAAAAGGTATACAAGTTAGGAAATGGGGTCAGTAGGGAAAAGGAGGTTATAGTAAGTTTGATATTAATTAGCAAGCTTTCTTGTTATGTATCGTATTATATTTCGGCATTAACATCGGACGTTCATACAGACCGACTTTAGAAACTGAGCCTTATTTGGTGATACCGTATTAATTCACTAGGATTTGTTGATCATGTTTTTTTAGCAAAGTTGGGAAGATAATAGTGAAAAAGGCAGGAATGTCCTGTAGAAGACGATGTGTTGGTGTTCTTAGCGGCGGCATCGACGCGGAGAGCCACACATGGGCCGCATCTGTGCGCGGCCGCTGGAGGTGTACCTCTCAGCGCAAAACCATAGTACGCGTTTCCATTTCAGTTCGCTAGTGAGTTCACATACAAATTAAGTGAAGTCATGATAAATACATAGTTACACACACACCGAGTTACAGAATCGCCAAAGGCGTTTACTAAAATGAAATATACCTACTTCTTTTTATAGTTATAAGATGAAATTAAATTACATATAGAATAATAAATTAAAGAGTTACCAACCCCAAATCTGACAAGAAGCAGTGAACTTAACTGTTTTAATTTTGATATTCATTTATATAACTTGATAGTACAAAACTCAGAGTAGATAATATACTAGTACAAAAGTTACAAAACGTATGTTGTATGGTATTCAGATGCGAACTAAGAGTAATAATTACGATAGAACTTATAACACAATTTACACACGAATGAAATATGACTTATAAAATAATTTGTATTATGTAAAACTTAACAAGAAAGTGTGATTTCTTAGAAAACATTTTTTATTTAATATCAAAACGTACTTAAAGTACGTCGAAGTTAATCCGATCTGGCCAAACTTGACCTATTATAGATGTAATTGTCGATATAATACCAACGATTATAATACAGATTAAGCGAAAAGAAGGTATTTACTTATAAATCATTTAGTTTCAATTCACGCCTTTTAAAAATCCAAGAACGAATTCAAATATCGACCGTTGAAATAATCGGATATACCATTACTAATTTACTAATTAGTGCAGGTTCCAGCAAGTCTTAATACCTACCTATTATATTGTATGCACGTGTTCGTAGTTACATTAAATGTGGTATTAGCTAATGTTAGAAGACAATGGGTTTGTCCGTTATCAGAAGGGCAGGTAACGACTCGCACGCTGCACTATGGATTGGGCACACGTGTGACGTATTTTCTCCTAAACGCAGCTGCAAAGGCCTCCGCAGATGTTTTATGGCGCTGAATATTTCCAAGACGCCTTATTATTTATTACGATATTGCCGTTTAGAACCTAATCTTCGTTTTTACTATCCAGAAAGAAACAATGGTCATCGTCATCGCTGGTCAGTATTATTGGCATACGGTGCGCAGCTGTGGGCAACTACTCGTGGGAAAGTATATTTTCTTCAGATCTTTATATTACCACGATAACGATTGAGCCCTAAAACATTTAGCAGGATGTCCTATCAAATAAGGCACCGCATAAGCATAACAAAGTACAGTTTCAGCTATTTCCTTACAAGTACAACTCACAAAGAGCAGATACTTTGCTATAGCATTAAGTATTGAGAGAGACTATTCAATTCGTACTTAAATGAAATAACGTTATTTTAAGGCCAAGAAAAATTTACTCTTTGCAATGATTAGGTATAGTTTCTGAATATTGTTGAATGAATTTTCCATTCTTTGGATCAATAGGTAATATTATCATGAGTATTAAATTAATTAGTAGCATCAGCAAGCATCTACCAGCGTACTGGAATTGAAATTCCTGGAATAAAAATCGGAGGACGCTCGACTCCCGAGTTACTTCGCCGAATTAGCCTAAGTAAGTTTACCCTTAGGTATCTTATAGGTATTCTTCAAATTTGAAATTTGTTTTTCTAAATCTACCGCGACATTCATTTTCCACAAATGAAACCGCCCAAGCTAGATCTCTTTATCTTTTGAAAATACATAAGGATACCTAATTTTGTAGAAAACTAGAAACCAATATCGAAGAAACATTTTCTAATCATAAACTTTTCACACTATATAGATGTAGAGTACATAAATTGTTCCATTTGTTAGTTGGTCCTCGAAGCGTGTTTGCACAAGATCAATTTCGTTGAAGTTTTCCGCAACATCTCAAGTAGTTACACCTCGTTATCTAAAGAAGGTGTCAACTTCACGGCACAAGAAGTTTGAAAATAAACCACAGTGCCATAAAACTCTTAACAAAATAAACTTAGCAAGGCGCTAATGCTCTACGGTAAAACATCTGTACAGAGGTATAACTAACAAGGGGGTGACAGTGTTTTATCTGTGCTGCGCTTAAGAGATTACAGGGTTTTAAAATGGAGAAGGCGGATTTTTGTTCATGGATTACTTTCACACAAGCACTTCTTATTAGCCTTGGGAACTTGTATATTTAAACTGCATATCTATCCTCATATGCGCCAGGCTATGGAAGGGCTAGGCTTGTTCATCTGCAAGATCAAATTCGAAACTAGGAGATCCGCAATCTGCAGAAGAGCTAACGTTACCTACGATATAACAACACTATATATTCATACAAAAGAAAGGAACTTTTTATTTGTGTATCGCGATTGCTGTCTAATATCAGCTACACCACTATTTACGTCAACTGTATGAAGAAAATTGAAATCATGTCAGCTAAGTAGTACCAGAAAAAGGCGAAAAAATACAAACAAAGAACCTGTCAGATTATTTAGCTTGTTTCTATAGCCGTCCAAGATGTTTTTATTTATCTGCAAAAAAATTTATATCCAACCGGATCAGAATTTCTCTTCATGTTTCTTATTCAATTCATCCGCGTCAGAAAGTTATTACTTTTCGGTCGTGTTCCGGAAGTTCGCGATTTTTTAGTGTTCCTACGCATTATACCTACACGACATTTTATTCTTGCAACATGTGTGTGCAAAGCGTATGATAAATGTTGGTGAGTGAATGGAGAACCAACTAAACTAAAAATAATTACAATAATGTATGTTCCTTACATTAATTTATGATGGTATGCGTTTAAAAAAGAAATATAAAGAAGAGTTACTATCACCGCTAAATTGACAGGATCCTGACGCACGGAGCGTACGCCAAAGGCATGTGCGTATGTAGGTAGGTAACCTATAACTATAGGTACCGCCAACTTTGGTTTGTATTAAAGAATAAAGTTCCACATAATTATATTACAAGTAAAAAAAACATACAAACGTACATAGAACCTCCTCCTATTTGAATTCGGTTAAAAAGGTGTTCCACACTTGTAACACAATTATTATGGTAGGTAGGTACTCTCTTGCATTGACAGGAAACGGGAAGATTGGTAGGTGCTGTTCGAATTAAGAATTTTTATTCTGACTCGAAATGCCAGGCCCATTTGTTTATTTATCTGGTTAATGTTTAAATAATAATTAATTATTCATTTCACTTCCACTAGCTTTGCAGATAATGTAAAAGCTGTAATAAGTAGGGATATAAACATTTAATAATTACGATTTGTCTTTAATATTTTTCTGTGCAGTGTGTGACATGTTTACGTTTAAAGTGCACCGCGTCTTAGTTTAGAAATGATAGTTTGTTATTTTTAGATCTTTGGATAATGAACCTATAAATATTTTGTCGGGTACGTCACCGTGTGGTGGTTACTCCAGAAATACATCAAAAACTTGTAATAACCGTCAACTTGGCAGGAGGTATTTTTATAATTATCAAAGTATTTTGTTTTAATATGACAAGTAACGAGACAAGACAAGCAGTGGTTTCTGGTTGGTGGCAAACTTGACATTAATACTTAAGTGTCTTGGTTAAAATCATGACATTATGAAAAGGTATCTAATATATAAAATTCTCGTGTCACAGTTTTCGTTGCCATACTCCTCCGAAACGGCTTGACCGATTTTGATGAAATTTTTTGTGCTTATCCGGTATTTATGAGAATCGGCCAACATCTATTTTTCATCCCCCTAAATGTTAGGGGTAGTCCACCCCTAATTTTTTAGACCGATTTCAAAAATTATTTCACCGTTAGAAAGCTAAATCATCACTGAGTAACATAGGCTACCTGCCCGCCCCGGCTTTGCACGGGTAGACAAAATATTTGATATAAAAGTCTACCCGTGCGAAGCCGGGGCGGGCCGCTAGTAGTATATAAAAAAGTAGAGGCTCGAAAAAAGGAGCACGCAGTTTGCAATATTTTTTACGAGGAATGTTTTGTATGTTAGCAGCAAATATCAAAGAGCCCGCTGCTATGTCATCACAAGCTGTGCTTCATGAAGCTCTGGAAATCTTATCCATCGCAGTAGGTAACACCCTTTGATTATATACTTGGTAACACCTACCTACACTAGTGTTTGGCTGCGAATTTCTGTAAAGATGGAGTTAGTAATTATTTCTCGATTAAATTATAAATTTGGAACGGGAGATCCCAGGCAGCGCACGTAACAGATTAGAATTAAGTAAATATCCACACACAAATCATGTCCTATTTGAAACCATTTACTTATAGATATTTAGCTAAAGAAAATCAAAAATATATGTAATATGAAGTGTAGGCATAGGTAGTAATAAAGAGTTATGGGAAGTTAAACAGATACCCACTTAACGTTTTTCAGAATCTAACCCGTCCAACGATAAGAGCTGTACAAAATGTCAGTTGCGGGTAACATAGTCCAGACTCCATACGAGTCCAGGCTCTGCCTAACATTGTTATTGGAGCGCGAGACAAATTTATCAAATATTTATAATGAACACGCCGTGTAGCCCGTGGGATCGGCTGGATCGGCTCCTTAGTATTGCGTCAGGGATATTTTTAGTGGCGACAGGACGCCGAGACCCCACAAAAACTTTACAAGTGAGGGTGGCGCCAAATATTAACTTAATTTTATAGCCTGAAATTTGAGAGCATTTCGTTTTCGCATTTAAAAAATCCTTTGGTATGTTTTATTTAATCCCGGCAATCAAAACAGTTTCTATAGTAGGTTTAGTATTACTACGGTTGGAACCTATAAAACCAACCGAATAAAATAAGTTGAAAAGTAACAAAAAAATATCAGGAAATAAATCTGTTCTTATATTATATTATATATATGCAAGTGAATACGTTTATGGCTTTGATTATATACTTGGTTGATATCGAACAACTTAGTAGATATATGGACCCAAGGCTATAGTGTCTTACAGTCAAAGCCCCCACAGGATGCAAGCACATCGATGCGATACACACAGCCGTATACCTATCTATGTACTCTCAGTAAATACGATTCAAAGATGATGGACAAGATAAACAGAAAACGATCAACACGTTTACTATGTCCGTCTCTGTCTAACACACGCGCGCGCACAGGAGGCGGCGCTCTGGGAGGCGCGACGTACTCGCACCGCGGTGGAAATGGTTATTTTTTGTGTCTTGTCAATGAAGGGACGGGTAGGGGCGGGCCGCGGCCCCGGCCGGCGCAGGACTCGGTCCGGGTCCGTAGTTGCAGCCCGACTGCGCCCATCAGCACGTCGCGACGCCGTGCGACAAATATGAATTACGAACACATCGAAAATAGAACAGTGCCGATTAAGCGCGAGGAGGACCTCGAGTATCCTGACGACGACGACCAGTACTATGGTTACGCGCCGGTAGAAGCTGAACGTCAGATCGAACCGCAAGGATTCGCGCCTTCCTCGCCAACCCATCTTATGGACCTCAGCAACGGCTCTGAACGACCGCCACACATGCCATGGCCTGCCACCATTCCCTTTGACAACGACCGGGAGTGTCACCAGCCCCAGTACCCAACCTACGACGAACAGTTCATCGACCAGCGGAGCAGACAAATCGCCAGAAACATCTACTTTGAAGATTCAAACTCGCAGGACAGGGTTAGAAGTTTTTACGAGAGTGCAGACATTTCAAAAGTTAATGAAGTGTATCACAGTCCTGAGCAACGCAGAGACGAAACAGAGGAGCAAAGACGCTCGAGGAAACGTTCGTCGAAATCATCGAGGAAGAAAACGCAGTCATTTGAGGAGATGCAGATCCAACGGGTGATGGCAAACGTGAGGGAGCGTCAGCGGACGCAGAGTTTGAACGAGGCGTTCGCGAGTCTGCGACAGATCATCCCTTCGCTGCCGAGCGACAAGCTGTCGAAGATACAGACGCTGCAGCTGGCCACGCAGTACATAGAGTTCCTGTACCAGATCCTGTCCAACAGCGACCCCGCCGGCAGCGACAGCGGCAGCGACGCGGGCAGCGACCACGGCAAGTACCTCGCACAGGACAAACTCAGCTACGCCTTCTCCGTGTGGAGGATGGAGGGCGAGTGGACTAACGGACAGATGTGATACATCGATGACTTGTTTAACACAAAAGACGCTTATCATATTCCATATTATAATTACGATTGTTATTTTTTTTATTCTGTAAAGTGAGGTGTAATTGATAGAATGGAACGTTGATTTGAAAATGTGTATATTGAATTTGTGATAGTTCATTAACTAGGTATAGAGAAGAACGCCAAAACAAAGTTAGTGTTAATTATTTATAATGTGTAGGTAAGTAATTCGGATTACAAAAGGACCAACTACTTTAACGGATTTAGTTATAATATGAAAAAACATGCAGCTGTACGCCAAAAACTTGATAAGATGAGGATGCTCTATCCAATTATTTTTTTTAATAATTCTCGTGTTGATTAAAACTCTAAATAAAACATATTAATAAAACCTATTACTTATTTTTATTAACTACTTACCCTAGTTTTACTATAATAAATATTAATGTTCATCACAAAACACGATAGGCGGAGGTTTTAAATCATCGGAAATGCACAAAATAAAATAAATAATAAAATCTGTTTAGCACAGCAACTTTTTTGAATGTCACAGTCGTAGATAATACAGAAACTGGTCACAGTTTATATAAGTTGGAATAAAACGAAACAATATATTGATTTAAATGTTATTTTATTTCATCTTTCATTGAGTTTAGATCATAAAATAACAAAGACTAACAATATCAACATTTAAAAAATATCTTACACATGTATTGTTGGCGAAGTAACTACATATTTTATCATATTCACAGATTTTGTATGTTTGCTTTCTTTAATTTTTTTAAGCTATTGATTAAATTAAATTGATTTTTTATTTTGATAACCAAGTTTGTTGCGACATAATTATTACGTTTCAACAAATGTGCCGCTTTATAATAACATTTAACAGTAAATTCGAGAATGGTGTAAATACTATTAAAATATGAACACACATTTCAATTCCTATAATAGAAAATCATAAAAAAACTTTCGACACAAATAATAAAATAAACACAAGAAAAAGCCGACAAGAATTTTCACCTTAATCGTACAATTCTTTACACGATCGATATAATGTACAAAATATGGAAGCATCGTTATATTTTTTAAAGAGCATTTTACACAGCATTATTACCAATTCAATGGATTAAAATATTAAAATTTGATTATTATTAATAGTACATATGAATACGTTAATTTCTTGATTGAAATACAATATTATATTTATTTTTGAAGATTATTTTAAATTACAAGGCAATCGGTTATAACATATGAGAATGGTGTTTCAATCATTTTACAAAAGTGTCTTTAGGTTGGGTACCTACATGTATGAATAAATGTAAATACAATAATCTGTGTTGAAAGCCATGTGCTAAATAACAGCTCAGGATGCGCATCTAGAACACCACAGGTTTAGCATTAATACATTATCCAACATTGAGAATCACTTCATCGTATAAAACAAAGTCGCTTCCTGCTGTCTGTCTGTCCCTATGTATGCTTAGATCTTTAAAACTACGCAACGGTTTTTGATGCGGTTTTTTAGTACATTGAGTGTTTCAAAAGATTCAAAAGGAAGGTTTTTATGTATAATTAATTTAGGTTCTGTGTAATCTTGGCGATGCCGGCGCAGGTCGCTAGTAATTATATATAATAATCGTCACGCCTTCCCAAAAGGCTTCCCGAAGATTTAGGCAGAGATATTACACCTACTTTACAGCGAAGATAATTTGGTGCCAATGTGACAGATAGTAGGTAAGTCCGTAGCAACGCTTCATGCCACAGGAGTTCACAGGACCACCAGGGCTATATATTATTTAATAATTAAGTCTACTATATTATACTTTATTTGTAATGAACATGTGTATTCAATCAATATTGGTATTTCTTGCGCCTCCGAAATTCGTCACCGTTATCGATACAAATACTTTTAAATAGAACGATCCTAATCATTTACTGCTGTAGCGGCGGTATGTTCAAAAAAATGTTTTACCGGCGTCACTTCGTTCGCAAAGTTCCTACAGAATTTTTTATTTGGTCTGATGGCAATCACGATTGAGTCACCTTCAAAGAGAATACTTTGGGTAATTTTAATTAATGTAAATAAAGACATTTTCATTTAGGTCTGCAATTTCTGAAGAACTTACCTACGGCATGGATAGTGGGAGCATGTCGCGGAGTTCACAGATTAATCCTACTAATATTATAAATGCCAAAGTTTGTGAGTATGGATGGATGTTTGTTACTCTTTCACGCAAAAACTCCTCAACGGATTTGGATGTAATTTGGAACACAGCTAATTTATAACCTGGATTAACGCATATGATTTTTTATTCCGGGAAAATTTTAGGTTCGTCTGAGATTCTAAGCTCAACGCGGACGTAGTCGCGGGCAGAAGCTAGATAAAACTAAACCACTCAAAAACATCCTTATTAAGTTGCATTAGTTACAAAACATTCAATTCATACATTGTGAATGAATCAAAATATATTGCATTTTACAGTTTCTAATAAAGGAATATTATTTGTCACCAATATGTGAATATGATTACATTATACAAAATATAAAAGGACTTATCAAAATTTCTATTTACAGTAGTTCAATGAATTATCATCATTAACGATCAGCTCGCACTCCGTCTTCTTGTAATGAGAATAAAGTGAAGTTTGAAACCATTTCCCACATAATATATACTACAGTAAATATTAAGCCATAAAATGTCCAGTCATTGTCTAGATCCCCGTTCAACACATAATAATGTAAATACTAAGGAATAATAAGTTCGTTTGTTTGCATTTCCAAATCATCGATCTGCAAAAAAGACAGGACTACTATTATTCAATTGAAATTGACATTGAGAAAATGGATAATTCTCTCACACTGGTCACTAGTCCAAGGAGAGGATTGCCATAGCTAGGAAGATGAAGAAGAGATTGACGTAATCGACGTGACGATGCACCGAAAGACTATCGGTTCAAACGATCTATCGTATCGATCCGTATCGACCACTGCGCAACAAGTTTGTAAATGACAGCGCCATACCATATAAATAAGCGTTTCTAACGTCATTCAAATGGGTCTTATTTTGCAAGATGATTGCAATAATTTTAGGGTCGACAATTCAACGACAAAGACTATTCAGCCGCAATTTTGATGTAGCAGCAATATAAAAAAATTAAGGTATTTTTTCCGCTGTTGATCTTAAATTACGTCAAAATGCGGCCCCTGACCTCGATCCGAACAGCAATAAGATGCGTATATGCGCCTTGATCGCTTTAATAGCATTTGATCATTGCAGCCATATATAGGCAGAAAAAACAACTGATACGCCAATCTCTTGTTATATAGTAATGACGCTTACCTCCTGTGGTACAGTTTTCAGTACTTGAATTGAATTTTTATTTCCTTGCACCCATTCTTCTTCTTTAAGGTCAACCTGTGAGAAAATAAATAAATAGTATACACAGTACACACACAGTCAATAAAAGTTGCAACTGCCTATGTTTTTCAGAATTTATTTAAATGTACTTAGTCAAATTTCTTGTTAAGCTACATAAGTCACCTCTGATCGCCACGGATAGGATCATAACAAAGACCTTATCAATACTTTCGATGAATTTTGCTACAAATTGTTATATCATGATTGTTACATGAAAAAAAAAGACAAGAAAGAGCACTGAGTTTCTTGCCGGTTCTTCACAGGTGGCTTTTTCCGAACCGGTGGTAATTAAGACCTTCATAAGTGCCTTATTAGGGCCCAAACTGAATATATATTTTTTGATGATGATTTTGATTTTGATAGTCATATCATATAGTTGCTTATCGATAGTTACATATCAAGTGGCAACCAATGACCTAATAATACATGGACCTGGGGTCTAGTACAAAAATCACGAAAATAATGTGCGGAGCTCACCCATTTGATTGTAAATCTGTATAATATAAAAGGCAACGGTTACTGACTGGCTAATCTATCAAGACAGAGCTAAGCCACTGAACCACTGAACGAATTGCGCTGAAATTTGGCACGCAGATAGTTATAATGACGAAAACATTTGCTAAGAAACGATTTTCCGAAAATTTACCCTTAAGGGGATAAAGCGGGGGGTCCAAAGTTCAAATGGAGAAACAAGATTTGATAGACCTTTATATTCGAAACTTCTCACTGAAGTACCGTAGTATTCTATATATTTCCGTAAATAAATACGTGTTTCGGGCGTTTTCAAAATTCAACCCCAAAAGACGTGAAATCGACTTCGCCCCGAATTTATGGCGAGGGAAGGCCGTACCTTTTAAAAGCAATTTTTGGAGAAATCTTAAACACGTTTAGCCCAAACTTCAATTTTGCGCTTGTAGCGCACACTCGAAGGGCATGTATAATTAGGTCAGTGGTGGCAACCCTACTAGAATAGGTACGTACAATGTGTTCATTGGCATCGATCTCCTTGTTGTGTTGCTGCTTGACGTGGTCCTTGAGGGCGAAGGCGCGCGCGTAGCTCGCCCCGCACAGCGAACACTTGAACTTGAGGTTGTTCTGTCGCGAGTGCGTCTCCGTGTGCACACGCACCGCGTACAGCGACGCGAACGGTCTAACATCAACAGAGGTCAGCTTAATAATGGGACTTGCCATTTTGAAGCCTGGGGCTAGTGCCTACATTAAAACGACCTTATACTGTATTCTGTATGACAATTTTTAACCACCACGTCATTTTTATATCAACAGCGGAAGTAATTCTGACATTAGTAACCTAAGCCGCTTAGATTGGTAACGGTGACCGGTAACCATCAGTATTACGCTGATTCGCATGCCATATTCATTATGTTATAAAAATATTGACGTAGGTGTTCTTTTAAATAATATTAATATCAAATGATCGAAACAAAAATATTGCGTTCGACTATAAGGTTACCTAACTTCCTGCAAATACAATTTGCGAATGCGGACTCAATGCCGTAGGCATTCTCTATCAGGGCATGTTTTAGACGGTCGTGAATATCTAGGGCAAATATATGTCCATCATAAGCTGTAACTTCGGCTAATATTATGATATTTGATTAGGTATATGTCGAGCTTAGTCTTGTCTCCTTGAATTGTTCGCTTACTGAGATCAATATAAAATATATACACACCTATTACAATGTTGACAGGCGAAGGGTTTGGTGTGCGAATTCTTGTGTCCAGCCAACTGTACGGAGGTCTTGAACGCTTTCGGACAGTACGGACACTTGTACGCGCGCACTTCCGAATGCGTTAGCAGATGATGGTTGTACACACTATGAGCTTTGAACCTGTTGGACAATTTGATGTGTTTTGTGTGTTTCAGATATTCGATTTAAAATTTGATTATTACCATATTATCTTTATGTAAATAAAATCCGATAGCTTGATAAAATACAGACCCTTTGTCACAACACAATCACTTCGATTATACAAATGCTTCTTAAATAAAGTCTATACTAATATTATAAAGAGGTGAGTTTTTGGTTTATTTGTATATATGAGGTAGCTACTGAATCAATTAAAAAACATTAATGAAAACTACACTATTCATGGCAAAAATATCAAACTTCTACACGGGCGAATTCGCAGGCATTAACCAGTAATTAATATGTTTTTTCGTCCCATATAATCACTTTGTAGTCTTCAGCAAACGCAGATACTCTAAATTAAGATGCCATCCATAAATAAATAGCACAACAATAATATTTTCATTAGACGGGCTATCCTTTCTGCACGGACGCTGGGAGTCAACGTAAATAAATACATCATCACTAACTGAAACTCAATAATACTGTAGGTATGTCTATTTTAAACTGGTGTTCCGCTACCATGTGGCTAGTAATATGGACAGACATTTAAAACCGTCGGATGTATGATATTACTGCGATAATCGTTATGCAAATGAATAGACATCCATGCAACAGTGTGCTGGCTGTTATGAACAATTTCATGGTAGCGCAATATATTTTTACATAACTTATTGTAAGTATCAATATCAAATATCAAAGATAATAATACAACGATAAAGATGCCAACTTCAAAACTAATACAACAATTTTCGGCTTATTTATGTTAAAACAGCTGTAAGGTGCCCTTGTCGGAGAAAAAAAACATCAGACATCGAACCGCACATACAGTAGTACCGCATATAGTCGACACGATTTAGGATTAAAGTCTAGTCAAATAAAGATGATTTTGTGTTTGAGTTTCAGTTTGAATAATAAATGATTTGCTGGTATTCGTTGAACTGTACCATCTACCTGTATCCAAAGAACTCTATCTGATTTTCTCCGCTACTGGTTTGGATTGTTTCCAGAAACCGCAAGATTACCTTGACATTTTAATGCAAAATTGATAAATGACTGCACTCGATAATTACAGCAAAAATCATGATAATGAAAATGACATCGATATAATCCATTACATAGATACATACATATCCCTCACGCACGGGGTAGACAGAGAGTATAGAGCGCATTTACACTATTGACTTACACACCTTTTTTTGCTTCTTTTACATTCATAAATCGTTTCATACATGCCCGCTGATTCCGAGTACTTTTTACCTATAATCCATTACATTGATAGATATATAATTATATACATAAAACAGGTGTTAAAAGGATTTCGTTACCTCTTGCCGCAGTGCGGGCAAGCGTAGGGTCGCGCGCCGGTGTGCGTGCGCATGTGCAGCGTGAGGCAGTACGACACGCGGAACGACTTGCCGCAGATCTCGCACGAGTGCGGCTTCTCTCCTAAAGATACAACATCATACTATTGAGTACAACTGTCACATAACTCTAATATGTCATGTAGTGGTATGTATGTTTCTGCGATAAGGATTCCATATTTCCCATTACATAAGGTGGTCCGGCTTTAAGCTCCCGCGGCGTGACAAATGAGATTTCTACGCTTTAGGACAGTAATTTAATTATAGGTTATAGGTGACTTAAAGAAATAGACGATCGGCGTAATGGGATTTCTAGCCGCTCTTAGAAAAGACCGTACCTCCTACATTACTTACCTTCTACCGTACAAAAGATCGCATATAACAATTCTGTGATGATATGTAGTTTCGCAGTGAGGTTTGAAGAGTACCTCGAGAAAGCGATTTATTTATTTTATATTTTTTATTATGTTGCTAGCAAATAGGACCTTCTACAAAAATGGTTGGCAACGCTAATGATTGCGCAAGGTATTACAAGTGTCTATGGATAGGTTAGGATGACCACTTACTATCGGGCGGGCCGAGCGCTTGCGTGCTTCCTTCGAGGTTTTAAAAAAACACTTCATATGTTTGGGAACGATCTTCGGGATAGATCGTTTCCAGCCACAAGTTGCTAATGAATGGAATATTATCTCACCGGTATGTATCCTTTCATGTTTAACCTTCTCGTGCGGCCGCGCGAACCGCCGCGGACAAAACACGCAGTTGTAAGGCAGCGATTTGTCTTGCTCACTCACTTTCACCTTCAAGCACATCGACGTGTTAAAGCGAATATTGCTTAAACTATATTGGAATTAAGATCTATACTAAACAAAGCATGTTCAAAATAAGTGGTTACCCTGTACCCACTCAGACAAGAAATTCGTGACTCGAAGATACGCCTAGATTAGGCACACGCTAATAAATTTAAACTTTACACTGATTCAGGAAGGTTCAAAGTTACCTTGTCAGTGCTGTGTACATTCATATGCATCTCGAGGTACTCGTTGGAGTGGAACTTCTTATTGCATATGCTGCAGTTCATCTTGTCGTTAGTTTTGTGTGAGTTCTGGTGGATGACGCGGTAGTCCATAGGGATCATCTTGTTACAAACACTGCACAGGTACCGGCAATCGGTCACCTCTGACCCGTCCGTATTCAGTACAGGGGGCTCTATTGGGCGGGATCTACAAAGAATTTAGGAAATAAATACTAATCATCATATAAACTGTGTAGGTAAAGCGAAAAAGAAATCAATTCGACATTGAACTAAGTAACGATTTTCAATAATTACTGCTCAGAATTTCAAATAAAGTAAATAAGGTTTCCTTTTTCAAAAATTTATTCGATTATGCGACAAAAAAGTTTTAAAGGTGTGTAAAGTAAAATACATTGAATAAGTATTGGGAGATTTAAAGATCGATCAGTAGATATCAGTTTGTGGTAACAACACAAAAGACTATCGACCTGGCACCTTGTCCGACGGGAAGTTTGCTACTTACTTAATAGGATCGTGCATCCTTTTGTGTAGTTTCAATGATTTGTTTGTTGGAAACACTGTGCAACATACTTCACATTCGTATGTCACTTGAGGTTTGTCGGCAGCTGTAACAAATCCAAACGAAAATGTTACTTTAGACTTATTAAGTATTTATTTTCTCTACAAAATAAGTACTAAATGTATTCACGAATAAATCTCTCACAGCCCTATTCTGTATCATGTATCGACATCGTGCATGAGTGGCAGCCACACAATAAATAAGCTGCTCCCCTTCCCGAGAAATATTGACAAAAGCAGTGCAACCAAAGTTCTAAGTCCTAAAAACTTGGTTGACGGAAAATTTCCGTACGTTGAAAAACTAATGAATTAACAAATTCCATTCTAATGATCCCCTGTCCCCCAGAGAGCGGAAAAATCTGACATTAGTTACCGATACTGGCAATTTTTTATGATGCTGCTGCTGAAATTTTCATACAGAATACGGGCACGACAGTGCAATTGTAAAAAACAGCGACTGGTGTTGCGTGAGTAAGAACAACGTTCAATAGGCTGTGCGATCGCAACAAATATATTGCACCGGTTATTTTTTTTTCCGGTCTTTCGTCAATTTCGCCGGCAGTATTTTGAGATTGATTGATTAATTAGAAGATTGACGGAAACAGCAGCGAATTCTGCCGCGGATTCTTCAGTAACTGAGGAATCCCTGGCAGAACTTTCACTGGACGAACTGAACTTCAGGTCGTCCAGAAAGGAATAATAAAAATAAATATTATTTCAGAGTTACGATAACAATAAGCTTACCTACTTTAATTTTGTGCACTTTCATGTGAGCGCACAATGATTTGGAGTTGTGGTAGGCCACAGGACAATGTGGGCATTTATACTTTACTATAACAAAAACCACAAGAAAACGTTTACACACAATTTAACACAGCACCCATAATTCTTCACACGCCATAATTTCTCACATGTCAGATCACTTTTCAGATTTGAAATGGTTACTGTAAACCAAATAAAATAAAGCTTAAGCTTTTATTAATTGTATTTTATGATTTTTATGTCATGAAAAACATATGAAATTGCACAGGAGTCTGTGCAATCCCAATTATAAAAGTTTTATTTTTATATACTACAAACGTGTTGGCCCGTACGCTTACGGCCCGCTTCATGGTAATCGCCCACCTAGGCTATAGACGCCTGCAACAACAGAGCTATCACTAACGCATTGCCAACCTTATGTTGAGAGGAATCGCTATGCTAGCAGCATAAGAGACGACCTAACTAAATATCTTTAATGCCAGTACTGCGCATCTTAAAAGTCCTGAAAACTTATTCACCGCAGAAACCTAACACTATAAAATGGAAGCGTTATTTGGCTACAATATTCTGTAAGGTGGAGATAGTATCCCAGTCGGGTAGCTGTCCTATTTTGAACGGGACATATCCTTGCGCTGTGCCCTATTTCATAAGGAGATTAAACCCTGGCAGGCTGTCACCAAGTCACGTGCATATAGTTAAACAATATACTCACAAGTTTTACAAGGATGTGACTTAAACTCTTCCAGAATAGTAACACAAACATCGCACACGGTACATTGGTACATCTTAGTATCGCCAGTATTAATTTGCGCTACTTTGTGATACGGTCCATTACCGGTTTCTGCAAGGATATTAAAACTGTCATTCATAAATTAATATTACAAGCATCTATTATTTCTATAAAGAGATATTTTCAAGCTTGTTCAACGGCTATTTTTAGCCTTGCGTCTAATAGCATTAACATCGGATAGGGAATTTATTTTTTACACTTAAATATGAAGCAATATTACAATGTATTATAGTGAACGCGTACATTTTGTTAACTAACTTTTACCCGCGATATCGTCCACCTGTATAAAGAACAAAAATGTCTGGTTCCCGCTGCCTGTCTGTCCGTCCCTATGTATGCTTAGATCTTTAAAACTACGCAACGGATTTTGATGCGGTTTTAAATAGATAGAGATCCAAGAGGAAGGTTTATGTATAATTCATTTGTGTTTTGTAGGTATTAACTTTATGGCTAACGCTTGCCGTGCAAAGCCGGGATGGGTCGCTAGTTCATTATACTAGTGGGTAAAGTAGCTTACCCTCGTGCATGATATTTTTGATGACGCTGTCACACAGCTGTTCGATTTTTACGTACCGCCTGCCATACACTCGGCCTTCATTGTCCTTGAGTTCAGTGCTTTCGAATTCTGAAGGAAAATTCACTTACTGTATTCCATTCCGCATTTATTGTATGCAAGTACAAAATCAATATCCGAACTCATATATTTATTGCTTAAAATTTGTCCACACAAATGATTGTCGTGACGAGAAACGAACCCGCGACCGTCACTACAGAACGCAGGGGAACTGCCAACTGGGCTGTAGTCCATTGACATGCCCTGTAGGACATGGCAATTTGAATGTAATTTTATCATCTATTATTTACCGCCTTATAATATAGTCGCAGAAATAGCCATCTTTACCGACCAGACAATGTCATCGGCGACAAGCGGGCACCAGGATGCCTCCTCTTACCAGAATGTTCATAATCAACCAGAACACCTATGCTGTAATCCTACCGTGACATTGAACTCGTCGGTATAACCTGCGGCCTTTTTAGAATACCCATTGATTCGTGCTTTATGGCGGCGATTTGTTTGACAGTGAGTGGCGCTTCAACAATGTCCCCAGTGTCAGTGATGACGCGTCGAGATGTCTGCTTGTCGTAAGCGACCGTCGTGGTGTCGTCGTCAAGTGGCTCGTATTCTATTGGAAGTGTCTCGTCTATAGGTTCCTGAAATTCAAAACAATTTCTCTATTAATTATGCTCGCCAGCCAGTATCAAATTATAATAGCTAGCTAAAGAAATGGTATAAAAGGGGCTGCTTTATTTAAAGACACATAAAATGATACTTATCCACTAATACCTGTAATGATAGTTGTAAAATAAATAAATAAATAAAGCTTGCCTCTTATTTTTATATCAAAAGTTATAACCATGCTTATCGCATGTACTGTGCCTATCACTTAAGCTCATGGCTATCTGCCACGATTCTGAACATAATAATAAATAAACTTAAAATAATTCTAGTATTTTAATCATCTTTATTTCTTTAGTGACTAACATAAAGATGAGTTGTGTTGAATAATGTGACTAATGAAGCAAAAATGATTTTAATACAGGAAGATTGGAATAACTGTTGCTCTCCCTCAGCCTACCCAAAGTATAAGATAGCAAAAGTAACATGACATACCTCCACCACTACTTCTTGGTCATTGTGGTAGGTCTGTATATGCTCAAGAACTGAAGAGAATGTCATCCCACATGTATTACAACTGTAGATTTCTTCTTGATTATCTAAGTCATTTTCTGGTGCACTGAGCATTGGATCATTTTCTATTTTCATATCTGAAATTCAAAATGAGTTTATTTTTTTTTTTTTATGTAATAAGACCCTCGGTCTAGCATAGCTAGTTAGTAAGTATATGTGACTGCTAAGCTGGAGGTTGTGGTTTCCATTCCCACCAGGGTGAACATTTATGTGATATAAGTATTTAGTGTTTACCTGGCATCTGGGTGTTTAGTATGTATTACAAAAACAATATCATATAAGTATTATATCAGCTGTTAGTTTCCATAGTACAAGCTTTGCATATATTATTGGGGGCAGATGGTAATGCGTGACAATATCCAAACATTATTTATAATAATTATTAAATAATACAAATGTTTATATGGGTACACATAACATACTCATTATGTGGGGGAATGAAGATAATGTGGTAAGATAGGTTTTATTTATGAATGTGGATGGGTACAGGGGTTGAGGTAGACCTAAGAAGAGATGGATGGACTGTGTGAAAAATGACATGGCCAGAAAGGAAGTGATTACAGAGATGATGTCTGATAGAGTAGTATAGAAGAGAAATACATATTGCACCAACTCCAAATAATATGGGATAAGGGCAGAAGAATGATGGTTAATTAATTTAAAAAAAATAGCAGTCTTCTCACACACTGGACACAAATGCAAGACCTATATAGGTCATAGTCATAGTTAGGTCAGTGTTTAATCTTTTATTTTGTAGTACTAGTTAATTAGGTTCTTGAGGGCTAAAATGATCACAGAACATTTAGCAAATACAATTTTTTAAGTATCCCTAATGAAAAGCTATACTATCAATGAGTTAGGCCTTTTATACATTTAAGCACAAAATGCACATATGATAAAAAGCAGTGTAGGGCAATCAAATTTTCAAATAAATAAATTATAATAGTTCTCTGTGGTGAAGTCACGGGAAAGAGCTACTAAATAATGAGTTTGTTTTACCTTTAACAGAAGTCAAAGAAATTGTTCCATCATGGTTTTGTTTAGTCATTATGGTGTGTCCAGCTTCTAAGTCGTTATTGCCCTGAGTCACTACAATATAAGATTCATGATCCTGGCTGGGATCCTGTATAAGTTTCAGGTCTTGACTGTGATGAGGTTTTGAAACCTCTTTGTTTAGAAACTCCACAAGCATTTCATTGGTGTTTACATCAGTGTGTAGTGTGGAATCAGATGTAAGATTAACAGTGCCTGCTTGAGATATGTGTGCTGTAAGAAATACATAATGTTTTTTGTTAAATATTCCAAATCATAAGGTAAGTAGTAACATTTTCTGTATTAAAGAACATAAGATTAATTTATATATTTTGTCATTTTACTTCATCATCATCATCATTTAACTTGTAAGCTTTAGAATTTGGTTAGAATATGTTATAAGAAATAATATTTTATTGAACAACAGATATATAACAAAAAAAGTGTACTAAGTCATTAGTTGTAAAACAAATATCCCTCCCCTGATAACCCTTGTAAAATTTACATGCATTGTGCACTCCTTAGAAGTTTTCAAATACAATCAAATCAAGAATAATAATATTCATTCAGGCCCTAGAAAGGCACATATGAACATGTACATTACCACACAGAAATACAGCACCTGAGAGGAACCATCTCTGTTAAGGTATATAATCATGAAGCATGGGGGTATTTAGCATAAGCTGTAAGCTGCTGCTGCTAAGTTTGGTACCTAGTCCATCATTCACAAAATAAAGTTTTAGTCTATACTCTTTATTGCTTACCAAATTGAGTAGTGCAATTTGAATTTCCTATCGAATTTTCAATGTTTTGACTCTCAGCACTACCGGCTTCGAACACTATTGTGTGTACTGTGTTTTCAGGGTGGCAATTATCAAGGGTCAAATGTTCAATAAGGTGTGCTAAAGTTGACCATTTACTTTTGCAAATAGAGCAGTAATAATTTTGCTCGACACTTGACAGATGCTCTAACAACGCTTGTTTACTGCTAAAAGTGTCATTACAACAGAGCGGGCATTTGTATGTTATATCCCCCATGTTTATAGAATAAGAATTCATACAACATTCACACCAGGTTTCGAGACATTCGTGGGTGCTAATGTTGCTATACAAGCGTGCTTTAGACAGTTAATTTTTCATCAAAACAGTGTAAATGCATCCTTCAGTGAACATATTACACGACTCGAATCACTTTATTTATGAAGAACTTCACTCTAATTTGTTATATCGTGAAGAAAGCACCGAAACGCAAAGTCACAAACACCATTTTTGACTGACTGACGTGACTCTTTGTACTGCCTGACAGTTTAGTTTAGTTTACGTAATATTAAATGCATTGTCTTTGGGCAGGGCATTGAGGACAAATGGTTTTCAAGGAACCTAAAAATCATGCAAGTTTATACATAGCTATTTCTATTAGGTCTTTAGGGCCTGAAAAAATCCTTTGAGATAGGTTAGATTTTTATTTGTCATCAAACTGATTGACTGATAGATGATAAGAGCAACAAGAGACACTGAATGCCTTTGGTTGCGATTAGAATAGACACGATTCAGACCTACCAACTGAATACCAGTGTACCAATGTACGACTGCCTCAAATCAAAAGAACTTGTATCCAAGAACGTAAATCCTTTGAAAGGTGAAAGCCTAAGGGTTAGTTTATGTACTCTGTGATTAAAACCAAAGACTATTGATTAATTTTCTTGACGCCATTTTGTTGTATTTTTGATGATTGATGCTTGCAATGTATTTATAAAATTTTCTAAACTTTGATTTCTTCTATATAATACTAAATGGCCACTTATAAGTGAGTTATTAATTGTGTTATCTAAGAAAATAAAATCTTAAATTCGTTAAATCGGGATGACCAAAGACTGACTTAATTGTGGTTTAATGTATTGCGTTGAATATTTACGCGGGTAAATTTAAAAAGATGTTAGGGAAGAGGATGCTCAACAACAAAGGACGACTTGCAAGTAAAGGTCCTGACAATGGGAAACCTTCGAGTCCTGGCGTAACGCCATATAATAAACCTGCAAAAATACCAGGTGCTGTATCTGTTGGTAAAACAAAATCTGAGACATGTCCCATACCTTATATCAAAATACAAGATAATGCAATACATTTGCCGCGTTTTACTGCTGTTGCTGCGAGATCTGCTGATGAACCGATTGGAATGGACGAGCTTGACAATCTACAACTGGAACTGGAGTCATTGCTCTCCAATGCAGCACTCCGAGTAAGATACTTTCAAGCTGAAATAGAAAGTATAGATACAAGCGAGTCAAAAAGAGAGAAAAAAGGGAAAGCAGCTGGAAAACAGTTACAATACCCAGTCAAAAGAAAATTTCAAGATGACAAATTGACTAAGACTAAAGATTATACTAGATTATCCAACCAACCCAAGGTGCCTAAATACAAAAATTTCTCAAATGTTTCCTCTGGAGGCTCCAACAACTACTCCAATGATGTCATGAATTCTGATAATTCTGTCAAACTTGAATTATCCCAACTTGCACTTCCGAAAAACAATATCCCATATAAATTTTGGAACTCAGTTGATCCATATTGTGCTCCTGTTACATTGGATGATATAAAATTCTTGGAGTCATTGCTGGCACAAAACAGTAACACAACTCTTCCACCCATTCCGCCACTTGGAAAACACTACTCAGAGGTGTGGGCGGATGAGCACCTTGCAGAAGATCAGAATGCCTCCAATCCTAATAAACAAAAGTCTTCAGGCATGTCTCCAGACACATCTAGTATGCGTAAGAAAATGGAAAAGTCTAATGAAAACATGATTACGGGACCCTTAACCCAGAGACTGGTTTCAGCACTGATGGAGGAAAATGTTTTACCATATGAAGTACCCGATGTTAAAATAAAACAAACTTCAAATACAAAGAATTCTTATAAAAACTCCTTAACACTTGAGAAGTGTCTCAGAAAGGAGCTGGTAGAGCAGGGTATACTGGACCCCGAAGATTTGCCTCCTTTGACAAATCCAGATGATGATGAAATATTAGCTGAAATCAAGAAATGTCAGACTGA
Source organism: Falcaria lacertinaria (assembly GCA_951449985.1). Taxonomy (NCBI): domain Eukaryota; kingdom Metazoa; phylum Arthropoda; class Insecta; order Lepidoptera; family Drepanidae; genus Falcaria; species Falcaria lacertinaria. The sequence goes on along the minus strand of OX602123.1, from coordinate 6,038,705 downwards.
GTTGATTGCTGTACGAAAAGACAATTGTCGCAATCTTAAAAACCTTATTGGACTGTGTAAACAAGAGATGATTAGACTGAATCTTAAAAAACAATTGGATCAAGTGGACATGGAATGTATTGATACATATAAGAAGATGGTGGCAGCAAAACAAAAGAAGCGGCCAATAACTAAAAAGGAGAAAGAGGATGCTTGGAGAGCTATTAATGAGCAGATCAGGCTCAACAAGGATATAAATGCTTTGCCACTTACTGGTCCAAATACAAGCTAAGATGGGAAATGGTTTGGGATGAGTCTTGAAATTTCAAGAATTAACTATTTGTAATAGGTGTTTATTATAATTAAGAAAAAAATATTATGTTTAAAATTATGTGTAGCCTACCTTAGGCTTATGTTATACCAGCCCACTGCAACATATTTTTCTTTCGCTATGTGGCTTCCATCCAACCTTTGTTTATACACTTGTTCACAAGTACGTAGGCAAAGCTTCCAACATAATGTGTGTGCACTCAGTATCAATCCTGTTTGTGCTGTAGTTGACCTGAGTGATACATTTTAAAGAGAAGTCTTAATAAAATAACCTAGGTTATGTAAGTTAATATACATATATTATTTGAAGTAAGGAGTTTATAGGTATTTTTGTGATTGTAGGTACTATTAGTACTAATTTATAAAAAAAGAACTGATGCTGGCTATGCCTTATGATACAGGCACAGAGTACATAACCAGAACCACTATAAAATATACTATATATATACTACAATATGCATAGCAAATAGGTACTTACAGATATGTTAAATCTGTAGAAAAAAAAATGTTGCAGTGCCAGCTGATATGATAATTAAATATATTTAAATTATGTAAAAAATAAATGTATTTTACTACATAAAATCTAGTACCTTACCTATTTGTTTGGAAAATAATAATAATGCTTGGACATTATCACACAGCGCCATCTGGCCCCAAACTAAGCAAAGCTTGTACTATGGGAACCAGTAGCTGACATAATACTAATATACTTTTTTTTTTGTAAATACATACCAAACACCCAAACGCAAGGCAAACATATTTGTCACATAAATGTTTGCCCCGGCGGGAATCGAACCCGCGACCTCTAGCGTAGCAGTCAGGTATACTAACCACTAGACCAGCGGTCTCGTCAATCTACAAAATACATCACAGTTGGGTATGTGACCACGCCAAAAATCTTTATATTGAAAGTGATGTTATAACAATTATTTAATGGCTGTTACCTGCGACAATTTTCATGGATTTAACTTTAAAAATGACTGATATTAATTTTCATCCCGTATTTTACCTTATAAATTTGTAAATACGTATTTGTTTATTTTTAACTGAAAGGCCAAATACCAATTTTCATGCGTATACCTTCAAAAATTACGGATTCGTATACAATCTTTCATCCCCTATTTACCCCCTTAGGGGTGGTATTTCCAAAAACCCTTCCTTAGTGGATGCCTACATCATAAAAGGTGCCTACAGTACTGACAAAAATTCCAGTTTTGATTTATAGACACGTATATAATAATCAATGGTCAAACACCAGCCGTTTAGGCTGTGCGTAGATGTCAGTCAGTCAGTTCAGTTTCTTCTTTTATATTAACAGACGTATATAATCAAAGAAACAGCTAGCTATGCCCGCGACTTCGTACGCGTGAAATCGGGTTTAGTCCACAATTTCAAGTAATCTCAGTTACGCCTGTTCAAATCGGTCCAGTAGTTTCGGAATTCGGACAACGTAGTGGTTATGTACTCTGTCTGTGGTTTCGGAGTTACAGCCAAGTACACCTTTTGACTTTTATCCCCTATCCCCACAGAGTACGTAACCACTACGTTTTATATCCCGAGGGAACCGTGCTGAATTTCGCGATAAAGTCATATGTTATACTTCGTAGTATGAACTTAAACTGTGCCAAGTTAGTAGTTATCGTAGCCTATGGCCGCTAGCAATACCAGGGGTATTAGTAACGGGGTGCCAACCATGTTGTTGATGAGGACTCACTGCGCTAGCAGCAATACTACTAGCGCAGCGTATCCTCGTGAACCACTGGCAAGTGGCAACCTTATTTACCGCAGAAACACAACACGAAACAAGTACAAGTAGTGTTATTTCACTGCGGTCTTCTGCAAGGTGGAGGCACAGTCCCCAGTCGGGCGGCTCCAATATAAATGGGAAATCCCAAATCGCCCTACTCTCTCTCTTTAAATGCTCATGGTGTGATTATTCATTGTACATAAGCTTAGAAAAACTCATTGGTACAGGCCGTTGCTTCCACCACCAGGCCACTACGGAAAATATATAGTGATGATAGATTATATAGTGAGCCCGCCAAAAAATTTTACAAATATCATAAATGTACAGAATTGGACCTGTTACAGTTTTATTAAAAGTATAGATTGTACGTAGTATATTATTTACTCTGAGTTATAGATATTAGATTGCTTTCTTTCGCGTGAAAGAGCAGTAGTCCTTCACGAGGATTTAATTGAATTGCCATAACTAAAAATAATAAGTGAAACCCCACCGAATAAATAAGGAGTTTTTAGCGGCAATGCGGCGGTAGTGAGGCGGAGCGGTTGGGATTTTTTCCAGTGTCACGTAAATTGTATTAAAGTATAATATCTACTCTGAGATTATAGTGATCTTTAATGTGTATTTTTGGTGTCGTTATGTGCAGTAAAGTTTCATTTAGTGACTGATTTATAGGAACATTGGAAATAATGCCATAACTGACTTTTGGGACAAGTAATTTATCATTTTGGTCAATAGGTTACCGCTGACTAAAGGCATGTTACGATCTACTGCCGTGGATTGTTTCCAGAAATTCAATGGTCATTTGAATGCATGACACTAGGCATTTTAATGCATCAAACACGAAATATTTAAGAACCTTGAAAATTCTCTAACACTTGACACTGGCACAAATAGTCCCTAAAGAGGATTGATTGCCATATTTAGGAAGAAGAAGAAGAACAGCATCCGTCACGTAGTGGTTATGTACTCTGTGCATCTGTCAGCCAGACAAACCGTGAGTCGTCACGTCATCTAAGTTATTTGAATTGTTTGAAAACGTAACGAATAACGCAAATTTCAAAACAGAAAATAAATTGGGAACAATGGATAACCCATTGACTCCAAATAAAATCCAAAGACTTATGCATTTAGCTGAAGACCGATCATTTAATGTGTCTAGGCGCCTGTTGCTCAACGATGAGAGGACGTAAGTACTCGCCCTTTGCTTGTATTAGATACCATGTTACCGAAATCGTAATTTTGTGACTTGTTTGAGTTAATTTGAGAAGTTTATTGCAATATATTTTTTAAGATTGTAGCACATGCGAACAGTTCAATTGGAATTCGTAATTGTATATTTTCTTAGTTTGACTTCTAGAGATGCAACAACTACCTACATACCTTACTAATAAAAAATATATTTCTAGCATGGCCTCATCCCAACAGCCAGTTCTAAGTAAATCAATAATTAACTGTGAATCTTCGTCAGGCATTCTCGACTTGGACCGTGTCGATAGTGAGTAATCAATTCATAAATCTATTGTCACAATTTTGTATGAAATAAGTGTGGTTTAAAAGTAAAGTTTAAATCTTGTACAATTCTATCTTGCAGCTTTTGGTGAATCTATACTTGGGAATATGTCTCTTAGCAAATCTGTAAGTATAAAATATGTGTCATATTAAGTGAACTACATTTTGTATATAAATTTTATATAATTATTTGTTTATAGACTGCATTCAATCCTGGTGAGATGACAGGCAGGTCCACAGGTGCTGATGACCCTCAAACAATTTCGCTGGGTCGACATTCCCTTGCTCTGGACTCTATCACCTGTCAGATGGATAAGCAAACATCTGAGATCCATGATATTATGAGACACTCCATTGCTACTAACTATTCCTTTCATTCTAAGGTATATACAATGATGCATATATTGATTTTCAAGCCCCTTATTATTGATTATTAAATAGGCTGTGCCCAGCAATTTTTTTAATTAGTTCAGTAGTTCCAGATATTAGTAAAAACATACAAATTGTACCTTATTGTTCTGTTATAAACAATACAGAATTTTGGTCTTCGAACTACAATTTTGTTTTGTTATAAATGTTTTAGCGAGATCTAACAGCTGATGAGGCATCCTTGCTGCAAAGAGAAGGGGCTTTGCCCATAGCTCAAACTACTCAAACAGTTTTCTCAGATACAATATCGTAAGTATTTTTTATTTTTATCCAGATAAATGAAGGCCTAAATGGATAAACATGCAATGTATTTTTAGTTGATGCTGTATTTAATTGACACTTAGGAATGTTTGTTTATTTTATTTATTTTAACAAGTAATTCCTACCACTTTTTCATATTCACAGGTTGAATAATTCAAACCTCTCAGTGGGGGCATATTTCAAAAATAGATGTCCAGAGTTTGGGAGAATACTAGGGAAGACTGACAGTCCAGATAGATCTATGATGCCCAGCATTACAGAAGGTATCCTGTTACAAATTTAAATGTACATATTATTATTTATATTTATTATTTTAAACCCTATTGTACAGCACCAAAGAATACAACATATGAATACAGTGTGACATAGTACAGTACAAATGGTGGCCTTATCACACTCGGCGATCTCTTCCATGCAACACATACACTATATTTAACTAGCTTTCTGCCTGCGACTTTGGCATCACAGAAATATGATATCATTGCCAAGGATAAAGTAGTGAAATGAGTTTTAAATCCGGTCAGTCTTTCAGAGATCCCATACATTGATTTGTTTTCAATATCATTTTCATTTACTAGACTACAAATAAGTAATTTCATTGTCAAAATTTACCACTGGATATAATAAATACACACACCAAATAAAACTCACCTTTGTATAAAATTTGTACATTAGTTTAATTTTATTCCATTAATTTGGCACAGATTACATTCTGTCATTCATTATTTAAATATGTATGTACATATCTTTAATTTATTTTACTTTTAGTCTTTATTAATTGTGTCAAATTCCATGGTAAACATTTTGCAGTGTCAACCAATTCCCCATCAGTATCATCCAAGAAACAGCTGTACAAAATGGATCAGACACTAGATTGCGTGCCTGTACGCCAGCCTCGCGACAACCCTACCAATCAAACGAGTGTCAACAATAATGAGAAATTACCCCAAAAAGAGTCCTACCTTGCTGCCCAACAGCAAAATAGACCTTTCACTTCAAATAATTTAGAAAAAAATGAACTTTATGCGTATAATTTGGATAAGCCTGAACTTCACAGTAATAAATTAGTTAAACATGAGTCCAACAAAGTTCAGAATATGGATTGTACTCCAAATATGGCAAATGTTCAAAAACTTGCTTCGCTAACTTTAAACCCAGCATCAGTGACTCATTTATCTGCCCAAAAAAGTATGGTAAACTCTAACATAAAGCCTACAAACTTGTTATTGAGGAACCTGCAGTCTTCAATAAAGTTGATGAGTGAAGACACAGAGGGCTCCATGGAGAACTCTCTGAGTATCTCCAAGATTGCTGATTATCTAGGTGGGATATCATTGACATGCTTTGTAAATAATCCTTTTTTTGTCTACTATGAAATTGCCTTAAATATTTTTTACATTAAATGCTTGATAATAATAAATACTGTAGGTGGATGTCTTAAATGTATTTTTTTTGGTTGCACATTTATAAGTATTTATGGAATACTTATCTAGCAACATTATTAATTTTGTAAATTTAATCACCACAGGCAAACAATCAAATGTAAGTGTAACAGACATGTTGCAATTGAATCAGCGAAAAGGGGCATCTAAAAAGCAGCCTCTAACCGAATTGCATATGAACATACCAGCGACCAGTAACGAAACCCATGTCGTCCATTTGAAAGACAGCAAGAGAGCTGATACTGCAAGCTCAGCGGGCACTATGAATACCGTAATATCTCTTGATAAATCCAGAATACAAGATCCACAAGTACCTGAATTGGTCGTTACACGCCATTCATTAAACACAGGCGATAAAGAGCTTATAGAAATTGAAGATGCAAAGACTCTTAGAATCACTCAACACTCAAGGTCAAAATCGCCATCCAGTAAGAGTCAATCAACTCTCAGTACTGTACATGAAAACTTCGCCAGCTTTAAATCCGGCGACAGCCCGTTATATTTAAGCAGAGGTATGCAAGTTTTAAACTACCATTATGTAAGGTGAAAATTGAACTTAGTTATCATTTAAGGTTCTGTTATAGAAATACGTCTTTTGATATTATCTTTTCACCATCAATGAATTGGTGTTTTCCTAGTGTACAACATGACTTCAGACTCAGTGCTAGTCTTTTGATAAATTTATTATGACATACATTTATCAACATTTTTGAGCTCTTTATTTTATCACTGGGGTTTGGTAAACAACTTTTGTGCACATATAGTCGTAAACGTTATATGTAATTATTATATATATTTATTTAGATGGTACAATGGTATTCTCAAGTAGTGTGTATACAATGTAGTTGACATTTTCAGGCGAGGCTAACGCATCCCATGCCCGTTCCCCTATCGTAGTGTACACAGAGTTAGATAAGTCTGTAGATTGGCGCGATGTGTTGCAAATGAAACTTTACAAGGAGGAGGGCTTAGCTGAAGGTTTGTGGGCCTCGCTTCATACTTCACTTATTGGGATCGTAACAATATTAACTTATTGAAGTCTAACATTCACACTTCACACTAATTTCTAATCATACATTAACACTTGTTTCCTTCATTTTAAGATCATAGAATTAGGTATAATAACAATCATCGATAAGTATTTAACTAATTACAGCCGTCTTGTGTATGCATTAACTACTTTGTGATTCCAATATTGTTTGATACTATTTCACTTGTATCTATTTTTTCCAGAACAATGGGCTGAAATAACAGCAACTTCTGCGAATGGGTTTGTAGGTAAGCAGCATTCAAATATTTTTATGGTTGACCATGTTTATAATATTGGTACTATATTTATTCCGTGTCATAACTAGCATATATTATTATTGTTATAGTATATACATAATTCGATTGATAGATCGAAGCATTTAAACAGATGGCTTGAAGCGCAACATTATGAAGCGTCAGGCAAAAAAAAGCTATCCTAAGATAAGAATCGACCATCTGTTTGATTAACATATAGCCTGGATTTTTTTATCTCAAAGAACCTTATCTATCTTGACTGAGAAAGGGGTGTTGACTGATGTCATACATCTGTTCATTTGAGGACTCTGAATGGTGTGCGAATATTTATTATACTTATGTATGAGTTATATTTGTTACAGGTGTCAGCTGTCCAGTCACCATTACAGTGACAACCCGTACAGATAGCTGGCTGACAGCCAAATTCCAATTCGATAATTTGCCTAATGACGGAAAAGACTTAACCATTGAACTGCCTCGGTTACCACTTCTTTTATCACCAGGAACATCGGAAAAATTCACCGTATACATTACTTCTAATGTCGAATTAAGCACTTCTCTACAATACACCATGTTTCTCAAAGACGCGTCGATCGACGGTGACATAGAACAGAAGGGCAGCATCGATATCAACATGCAGCTGCCAATGATACAAGCAATGTCTTCAGACGGCGTGAATAAAGTTGCCTTCCCACCCATACAGGAGAAAACATCCCTTACCAAATGTTTCGTGCTACTGAGCGATTGTCCTGTGGACTTGCAACTAGATATATCAGTAGTCGAAGGCGAGAGTATATTTGTGATAAAGAGTGTTCAGGAGATAAAGAAGAGCGATGTTAATAAGGTGCTGATGGAGCGACAAGGTTCTACGGAGGACATGCAGCCGAAGAGCAGGAATAAGGGAAATAAGCAGCTCTGTAGACTCACCAGTGGGAACGCTATCAGGGTGACTATTGCATTCAACGCATCGAAGCTATCGGACCTACAGTTGAGTAAGTACATGCATATCATAACGCCAAGTCCTTTTATGCAGCGCCGTCTTACTCTTGATTTCACACCAATTTTGCTTCTTCTAACTAAACTCATCATTATCTTTATCCATGCTCACCTGTTCTACTCTTTACCTCTCCATCATATCTTTGTCAATTTGTCACTTTGGCCTTGCAGTGCTTCCAGTACAAATTGGTAAATTTGAAGAATGTTTAGTAATAGTTTAACATGTACCGGTCCTTCTTTTACAGCTGACTCAATAGCCACATTCAATGGAGTGTTAAATGTGAACCTGATTGGCCTGAATACAGTATTGAGGAAAGTAGACCTTATAGGTGTTGTGGGTTCAGTGAACCTTGTTATACAAACTTCTGAAGATAAGATGCACCTTACAAATGGTAAATATAACGTGAATATATATATTTTTGAATATTTTATGGGTTCTGACTTCTGACCATGTTCAATGTAGTAAATATTGAGTGTATGCAATATGCCTGTCCTAAACTTACAACTACCCGTAAATTTTCATTCTCCGTTATTCTGCCGCAACAAGACTGTGGTAAGAGTCAGACAAAATCAAGGTCAAAATGATGAGAGACATCACTTTTATGTAAGACAAGTTTAACAAGTTCATATTTGTTATTGAATGTTCTTTGATTATGGGACAAGTAAGGAGTTAATATGAGAATAATAATGGATGGCTTAAATATGAACTTGAATTTTCAGAGCCAACCAGTGTCACCGTGTACAACAATGGGACAGTGCAAGGTGTTTGGATTGTCAAGTTTAGGAACCACTCTCCTGGCGAGAGCTTTCCGTTCAAAATAGCTCCAAGCAAGTTTGAAATTAGACCTGGGAGCTCTAGGGTCATAAATTTGATGTACACTGGACCAGAGGATAGTGTCAGTGAAGGGTATGCCGACAAAGATTTTTTTATGTGATTAAGTAGAAGCGAAACATAAATAGATTGGTAACAATTGGTTGGTTTTGTATCTTAATCACTAAACGATTTAAAATGCATTACCTATTTTTTTTTCTAACGAGTTCCCATCGTCGGATTAAAAATGTGTATTGGGTTCTTAGTCAATGGACCTGTAATGACACGCGGGCGTAAAGCTGCTATACAAACGTCATTATAATTAACCAGAGCACATTTTTACACACAAACATGGGTAATCTGTTGTTTATTTTTTCAGTACCCTTATATTCGAAGAGATTGCGAGTGGCAATAAGACGAGCATAGAATTAGTCGGAGGCACGGATAAACCAAAAATATTCCCCATAAAGACAAATCATAACAACCTATCGTGGGTACGGACTGGTAGGAAGGAGTTGAGTTTGAAGAATGCCTCGGACAAGAGAATTCATATCCGGTGCCAGGTGCTCGGAGAAGGGTTCTCAATCGACCTGCCTGGAGTGGAGTCGAGGGGAATATTCTGTATGCCATTTGGTCCGAACGAGTGCAGGCCGCTGCCGATCATATTCGCAGCCTCCTCCGGTAAACCGCATGCGGCAACTTTGCACTTGGTGTTCGATAAGAATAGCGACTTTTCGCGAAAGGTATGTCTTAACGATCAGGTAATTTATAAAAGTTAATTTTCATTTACGTACGTGTCAGTATAAATATGTTTTATTAGCTGCTGCTAACAAAGCATAGCCGTTGTAATGTTCTACTTTAGTTTGCATTGTTAAAGTTTATTTTGTTGTTTATTAGTAAATATTATTCAGATTTAAATTAAATTATGGTGTTATGTTGCAATAGCATGTTTCGTCACTAGATCGAATTAAAATGTTATCCCTGGCCTGTTGGAAGTAGTGTCCGCCCGAAGCTTCGGCCATCAAAACCACCTTTTTTGGCCGAAGTCGAAGATTTTTAGCAAGCGCCCACATTCAACAACCTATTACTTCTTCACTCGCTATTTATCACCACAAAAATCGGCTTCTGCCAGATATCGTCCGTTGTTCGAACACTAATTTATAAGTTAGTTGTATTGTGAGGTAATGCGTGTGTTGTAGATCCGTTTGCACGGGTGCTTGGGCGGCGCGGGCCTGCGCTGGTCGGGCATGGTGACGTACGGCGACACGGCGCTCGTGCGCGCCTCGCCTCGCGCGCCGCTGCCGCTGCACCTCCTCAACCGCTCCCCGCACCCCGCCTTCCTCGCCACGCACATACACTTCAACTGTAAGCACATACGCCACACACCCACCTCCTATAAATTCATCACAACTGATGATTTGAAGAGTACGTATCCACTGTGCTAGCAACTTGTACTAGCATAGCGTATCCTCGAGCTCTGGAAACCTAGTCATCGTAGGGTTATTTATGTCCATTATGAACCGTACTGCCATACACATGACGATGAATATTCAAAATTCTGTTTACGCATTTTCATAAATCAGGCATTATCTTTAGGTACGTATTATGTATGGGAACTAAATGTAAATTATGGGTAACAGCTACTCTTACTGCCCCACCCTGCCTCCCCTCGGTACAGTCGGTATATTCATGCCTCAGCAACTTTTTACTCTCGAATACTAAAAAGTTGGAAGGCCCACGTAACCGTTGAAGCGTCGTCAAAATACTATTTCATATGTAAAATAGGAGGCCACTTTACATTTCTGTGATATCAGCAAGAACATCTTTCGACTACGTATTCGAAAACGTAACACTCAAAATGTTGATACGAATTTTAGTTCCACTTTTCCCATACAAAAATAGTCGAAAGCTATACGAATAAGTAGTCGCAAGTCATCTTGCTCGGGCTACAGATTAGACTGTTGATGCAGTATTCGGCGAATGTGTTATGTTATTATAGTGGTTTGCGGTGTGTTATTGTACAGTACAGTACAGCGCGGCGGCGGGCTCTGCGCGGCTGGAGGGCGGGCGGCGCGTGGTGAGCGCGCGCGCGCGGCACGCCGTGTGGCTGCGCGCGGACTGGCCGCGGCTGGAGCGCGCCGCGCGCCTCGCGCCCTCGCCCGCCTTCGCCTCGCTCACGCTGCTCACCGGCGCTGAGACCACGCGACAGAGGATACTCAGGTATTCAACGACTAGCATTTTTCCTTCGACTTTGCCCGTGTTGTACCACTAAGGTGGCAAACAAGAATACGGCCCGCCTGATAGTAAGCGGTTACCGCAGCCTATTGACGCTTGCAACACCAGGGGTATCACTCGCGCGTTGCCGACCCTAGAGTACTAGGATATAAATAAAACAAGATGCATGTTAAAAACTGGATTTGCTCAAAATCCGTTCTTAGTATCTTAGCTAGTCTCGTTTTGTATTGATACGAAATGAGTTTATTGATTTTCTTAAATGTTTTCTTAATTCTGCTTTATCGGAATAAATAACATCCTGTTCTATTGACCATCAAATCTCTTATAATGAACCTTAATAATAATGAACTAATTTAAATTTTATTTATTAACGTTAAAATAATATGAGGCGTCTCGCACTTACCAGGATTTCAAGATTTATTCTATCTAAATAATGTATTCTTAACAGGATAATCCGAAACAAAACAACCGGAGAGCTAGATACCTCATTGTTGCCAGACCACCTAAAAGTGCTGGCAGAACCTTTTGAGGGCGAAGACTTAATGGACGACTCCTTGGCAGATTTTAATGAACCACAGGTATTTATTTGATTAATATTTATGAACACCAACTTGAAACCTCTATTTCATTCTGATAAATGTATGACTCGTGGCTCAGCTTTAACAAACCAGTTAAGCGACTGGAACTGTAGGTAGTAGTTGGATTAGTGACCGCGGATATCACTAAGTTGCTTTAGGGCAAGTTAGCCGTCGGTCGATCCCGGTTGCTAATTAATATCATTGGCAATCAATAGTGGTCGGTCAGAAGCAGAAAGTCTGCTAACTGGCTTAACCTAAGTAACCGATATCGCCTATAAAATGGGTTGCGAACGTCGGTTAGCGTTCACTCTGTGTAAAAATCCTGGGAAACATCCACATCTGGATGATCGAGTGCCGACCTCAACAATTAATGTTTGTGATAAGGACAGGACAATGACGACGATAATTTATTTACAAATTGTTTGCAGTCGGCACTGAATGAACTGATAAGTGGACTTCAAGAATTGACAGCGCAGATAGACTTGCCTCAGGACTTTGCCGATGAGAATACGATCATTATCTCTGATGACACCGTCGTGGAACATCATACACTTTGTGATTAGTGCCTTACGTCAATATACTATGGATTCTTAGCTGTGTTGAAACTATGTTAAGTAACTTCTTGGGGGTTTAAGTTTTCTGATACAAGTGATACCAAAAACCCTCCAAAACGTGCCTTATGTCCATTGCTCACCTTATCAGTATTGTATCCTTTTTATATTTTGTATTGTATGAAGTAAAATATGTGTTAACGTACCTAGTGATTTATGTGTTTATTTATGTTCGCAATGATCAATAAAAGCCAGTCGGATTGTGAGCAAAGATATTTTTTCTTTACCTGATTAGAGGAAATTTGGCAGATATATCAAATTTACGAAATAACAGAACCTAGTATGTAGTAAGAGACTTCTAGTCAATGTTATCCAAATGATTTAATAACTTTCAGTAATAATAATTCTCATAAACATAAATGGCGTTAGTTATAGACGATTAAAGTACTACAGGAGCTTGATCATAGAATGTACAAGACTATAATCTCAAATTAATAACAATAGGAGATGCTGCTACTTACTATCTACCCTTTAAACCAGATTTAATTCTATAATATCTCCTATATTGTTATTAGCTCCCGATACTTTTATTTAGATTACTCTAAAAGTGATCAGTTACAAACAATAATGAATAACACAAGAAGTAAAAAGCAATGTTTTAATTCATATTATTTATTTTCTTAATCTGTTTATATTTATTCCAATCGTTTTTCCTATTTTTTTTAAATCATTGTATCTAAGAGATTCGACTGTCAAACGCAGTGATCTGTTAGACATGACCTTTAAAAATATTGCCTACAACTTATAAAACTAAAATGCATTTCCACTTACAATAAAGTCATTAAACACCGCAAAAATGATAATGTCATAATATATACAAGGACTAAATTTGACGGTTTATAAAATCCAAACGGTTATTTCCACTAATAATTAATCTAACCTTTTACAGTAAACCCCTAATAGTAAGGATATAGACAAGTGCGGAAAAGAGATAGAAGCATCTTACACAAAAGAACTGAATGAATTCGGGAACACTGAGACGAGAAAGTGTTGGTCCTTTGCAGGGGTTTATCGTAAAAGACTACGTCAACGGTACATCGAGCTTGGTGTATTTTATATTATCATGATTATATCTCTTACACAACGAAAAATACAAGCGTGACGCCGGGGCGTCTCGCCGTCGCACTCACTCCGTCTCACTCACACTCGACGCATTTGGCAGTTATCGTATCCATTCGCACACATGTCAATATTCACATCAAACACACCGCAAATAAAATAAAATTAAAGCAACATAGACGCCCTAGTGAATCACCACCCAATTTACAATATTTATATTTTGGAGATTAAATGTGAATATCGACGACATACAAAAAAGGTGAGATGTCTACGTTGCCGTACGTACGATCTACGAATGAAAATTATTTTAAAATGGAAGTACTTACTTGGAACTAATACGAAATTAATCATGCGTCTCAGCAAAATTTTTATTACCCCATGAAAATATGAGTTTAATTTAGTGTTGATAAGGCCCAACTATTAAAAGAGATCTTTCGTTTAGCACTTCGACCTTACTTCCTTCATGCGTATATGAACGCAGATTGCCAAGACGTATAATTTATTTCCTATGTCAGTACATGTTTTCATAAGGTTACGTACAAACTAATTTGAGTCAAAATGGATGACGTAATATACTAATTTATTGCATTATACCTATCAAGTCTAATAGTCGCAAAAGAAGACTTTGTGGAGACATCGATTCGCAGAAAACAATGGAGACAACAATGTACAGCTATATAACCCGGGCGACACGAAAACCTATTGTGGATGCGTATAGATATATACATTACACACTCACACATTTTATACAATAGGAATTAATTAAACTAAATAATAAACCAGTCGCTTAGTGAGCTATAAAATAGTATGAAAGGTTGCCAACGATACACTGGCCTAGGCGCGGGCGACACCCGCAACACGCTATAACTAATCGGTACACCAACAGTCACACTCCTATCAGTAGTCGTTAGTTATTGCCGAGGCTCGTGACTGATGTATTACATGCACACTGCAGTTGTTCACTCTACGTTACTTCTTAACAAGATCAATATAATGTTTCCCTGCTACAAATGTGAGGGTTAGTTGAAGCAGACATCATATCATTACATAAGAGATCAATATGGCTTCACAAGTGCGGCTTGCAATAAAGTTGAACATGTTAACACAAGTTTTGGCAATTATTCACTGCCATATCTAACTTATAAATAGTATCGTATATAAAATGTCCATAAACAATGTATCGGTAACGGAATAGTACCATACTCGCCCACTATAGGTGCAATATAAGTTCAGAAGATTGGGCACGGGCCCGCGTTGAGTTCCCTCGCCGCCACGAGGCTCCAAACACTTCGACATCAATGCAACAAAATAATGGATCGGAAAATAATGCATCGTGTTCAGTACAAAACGGCTGATTACAATTTGTCATTAAAGTATAATATTATCACAGATAACGTTAAAATAATAATAAAAGATTCGCGTCATAATCGTTGCAGTGGGTGTCAAAATAATTTTACCTAAACGCCTACGGATAATCAGTTTTTCTGTGGGTTCGAACAAGCTGGGTCGGAGGCGGTCGACTGCCGACCGACCCACCACCCGTACCACCCCTCGAATGATTCCCCTCGTTACTCGCTCGACGGTTAAACATTCCCATCTTGGATCATAGTTAAGTAGAGCGGCGTACTATTGATACCTGTAACTCGCGCCATTCAATAAAACCTCGACCGACGTCACGCTATACTTCCTCGCGTACAAGTGTACTCTGCGAACGAGATTGCGGATCGAAACCATTTGCGATATGATTCTCGGATGGAGAATGTTGTAAATGATTAGTATGCCGTTGTTACGGCGAGCGTGGTGTAGCGGGTGGGCGAGGTGTGTGCGGGCGGGCTAGGGCGCGCGGTACAGCAGGTAGGCGGCCAGCGCCGGCGGCAGCGCCAGGCGCTGGGCGGCCGCGCGCAGCCGGCCGCGCCCCACGCGCTGCCGGATCACGCGCCGGCACAGCTCCATCAGCGGCAGCGGCTCCGCTGCACACACACACACAATACACGTTACACACACAGCTATGAAACGAGCGAGCCTTACAGTACTCTTAAGATGTCCAACGTCTAACGGCCGCACAGTGGTTCGCTTATATGGAAGAGGATGGATGCTACCAACCTTATTATAAGAACTTTTACTGTGCTAGTCAGCATATGATCAAATAACACTACTCTCACAAAATGTTCTTTTCCTGCGGTGAAAGATCCAGGACACCTCAACAATTTACTGCATTGGCAGCATTTTTCAATTGTAAGACCGACAGTTCGACAGGCGCATATCAGAAACCTAGTAGATAGATCAAATCCAGATCCAAAAATAAAATCGTCATCAACTTGACACAATACAATCGCCCCAAAAGATGTACCAGTAGTAATGGTGGAGATAGATAGGTCGGCACTCACGGTCGAGGCCGCCGATGTACTTGATGGTGATCTCGGCGTGCCCCCAGACGGCGGACACGATGGGGTAGAGCGTGCGGCCGCGGAGGGCCCGCGCCGCCACGCCTAGGTAGCGGCCGTCGGCGCAGAAGGCCAGCGTGCCCTCGTCCATGTCCAGCACCACGAGCAGCCGGTCCGGCACCAGGAACTGCTCGTCGGGCCGCAGCAGCGCCGGGTACGTCGTGCCGCTGCCGCCGCTGCCCTTTGCATTGTGGTACACCTGCAATACACAACATACAACACTGTACACATACAATACTACAACAATATCAATGTGAGTGGAAAAACAAGTGGAAGGCCAAGGTCTAACTTACTCAATGATGGAAAAGTAACTAGTTCCACAATCTACAGCACTGTTAAAACAGTAATAAAATGTGATTGTGAGTGGAAGTAGCCATGAAAGGCCAAGGATTAATCATTAAGTGCATCAATATGGAAAAGTAAGATTTCTCGGAACTGATGAGCATTTGTGAAGAATCCCAAAATCTGCTCCAAATTTATGATGTAGGTATCATGTGACGGTTACTATAAAGAACAGGTTGATATTATCTGGGTCAATATTATCCATCAAATCAACAATGAGGAGAAAAACACAAAACAGGTGGACGTGGGGTTCCTTTTTTACAATTAGCTAAAATAGGTATGGTACATTCCTCAGAGCATAAAGAATGTAGGAAAGAAGATGTGAAACAAAATGGTAGAAGCTGATAAACCGTTGTCTTAGTATTCAGATCAAACTCCACCACCAGTCCAAGGAACCAACGAGCATAAATAATCATCATCTTCCTGGCCCCTGTCCCAACTATTTGGGGCAAGCTCTAAGCTCCGTCTTTAGACGATACTCCTCTCTTTCTGTAGTCATATCGGCTGTCACTCCACATTTTTCCATATCGATCTTTTTGAGTCACTAATGAGTTCGCCAGTGTAGGGCTCGACAACGCTATAGTGAATATGTAGCGTATGTAAGTACCTTATTTCTGCCAAGGTCCCAGCCCCAGCTCTGGTCGGTGGCGCCGACGAGGCTCTGGTAGCCGACGGAGTGCAGCGGCGCGTGCGCAGTGGCCACGCCCACTACAGCGTGCGTGCCTCGCTGCCGCGCCGGCCACACCACCTCCCAGCAGTGCAGCCCGCGCGAGTACCCCACCTTGCCGCGGATGCAGTCCGTGCTCTGCGCCACCGGGTGGCGGTGGAACGTTAACGCGTCCTCCTCCTTTACGAATATGTTTAGTGATCTGAAATCATGGTTAACGTTCGTCAGTTTTAACCCCACCCACACATATTTAAACACATGTCAACACCAGTGTCTCACGGGGTAGGCACTAGGCAGAGAGTATAGAGCGTAATTTCACTCTTCACTATTTACACCTCTTTATGTACTTAAATTAAAGAATATGAAGGTGCTCCTACAGAGGGCAGAGGGGTCAGTTTTATTACGGCTATAATATTACTCTGATAAAACATTGTGTTTCTGGAATTTCCAGAGTTCCTCGAGGAATAGCAGTACAGTGCGTCGTATTAGAAATTGAGGATCATTTATTTAGTTTAGCTTTAGTACACATACATATGATCACGCCAAGCACTTTGGGGTTTAAGTGTGTGCGTACTGTATTGATCCTACCTGTCATCTGGATTCCAGGCATGTTTGAACTGTAGGTCGGGATGCGCGGGCGGCGCGTCGAGCAGCGCGTCGAGGCGCGCGGGGCGCGGCGGCTCGGGCGCCAGCTCGCGCGCAACCACCGCCTTGAACGGCGCCGTGCACTCGCGCGACACCGACTTGACACCGCCGGAGAGCTTTTGCCCCATGTTCATGCCCCTGCAGCGAGTGCGGGCGCGCTTCGGCAGCGCCTTGAGGCCGCCGCGCCGCGCCTCCTCCGCGCCGCCGCCGCCCCCACCGCCGCCCCCGCCCCTCACTGAGCGCACCCCGCTCTTGTACCTGCAACCAAATAGATACACTACATTAGCATTGAATCCTTCATACACTACGTACACTGTCTTATTTTTTGCCAACCTTTAAAAAATAAAGTAGGCTTATCCCATCGTCTATGATTGAACTTTGCCACCTGCTGCGAGTAAGGTTTTTAGGCTGAAAACTTTTTTGGAGATCTCTAGTATCAGAAACTACTGTGATCAAAGCACGTGTGACGATTTATGAATCACTTAATCCTGGCTGTAAGAACTAATAGGATAGGTGTAAGCTATAGAGATTGCAGCATGTAGTGTTAAAACAAAGATCTTAGATTACGCCTGCCTCTTACAATGCTTGTCATGCTGGCCGTGATTGACTGGCACAAATGCATTTGTATCTAAAATCCCTTGGTATAGACTAGTTCATTAGCTTCTAAACAAGTTTCACTGCTTGCAGAAGATCAGTGCTTTGAAAATGATGACAAGTATTTTTATAGATCTGTGTGATAAACAAGTAGACCAATATTGGATGTAATTAGATGAGTTTGAATGAGTATTTTAAAAACCGGTTGCGTGGTGAGCGGCGGTGGCGTCACAGCAGATGCCCGGCATCGCGGCTTGCGCATCTTATGTAACCCAGCGGCCGTCTAACCGTGAAAGTCACCACTCAAAAGCCAAGGTTACCACGGCCCTGGAGCTTTGTAACAACATAACATGCGAATGTTCTATGACCGCTTCTTATTAATAGCTTTATTTTAATTGCTCTTTATGTTTTCCTTGACCATGATGTCATATAATTGGGTAATTGCTCAATTATTCACAAGCTCTACAGTGTGTTGCTACGAGTGGATTGTTGCAAACGACTTCATCATACAATGACACCGAGGCGACGCCGTCATTGAATCACCACTAAATGTCTAAAAATTGAGTTTATAGGTAGCCATATTAGAACAGTGGCAGCCTGATGTCATCGAAGGGATATCTATTGCAAGTAGGATTCGTGTAATGTAACGATGCTCAAGCGCCGACAATGATGGAGTCAGCGCTTTGGTGAATAATATTTTATGTAGGATGGGAAGGGACGCCTAGAAGGCACGCAAGCTACAAGGCCGTCTGCCTTTCCGTCTCGCCTAGAGCGGCTGCATGACAAAAGCGGGAAGTGAAAGGCAGTGAATGCGTCCCCTCACATAGCGTCGCCTCTGTCTGAGCAGCTACTCTAAGAACTAGCATTTATAATATTAAAGAATTCTATCATAGGATACGAGTTTTATCGACACGAAGGTGCAACAGCTTAACTATTATATAGCATCATTCAGTCAACATATATACGTACATTAAAATATATGAACAATATGGACACCAATCTTTGACAAATCCCCCTAGGGATACCACAAAATCATGGAAGATGAGATTTTTTTCAATAGATTGCCATAGCTTAGAAAAATTATATTGTGTTATGATGAAACAATACCATTAGGTTTGATCAGTATGTTATGCCTATTAACGCATAGCATACATTTCCCTTTTTTTTTATATGTTATACATCAGTAGTGATATGTTCATGGCCTGGTTTTTTTTAAACAATAGTTTGCCAACGGTGGTTAGGCTGGGAGAGCAGTATTGCATTAGCGCTGTAATTGTAATAGTAAACACCATACAGTAACATTGTTCGATGAAATTAAGCTTTAATCCAGTGATATAACGGTGGTATAAATAGTTCTTATAAAGTGTTACGGCCTACTTCCATTTTATTTACATTAGTCCCGAGGGGTCACGCTAGTATTCGTTTCGAGCAATAAATCAATAGAGTACAATTCACGTGTTGGTCAGTAAACAAACAGGCGCGAGTCGCGACACGTGATCGCCTTGGCGCCGCCATCAGTCTTTATTGTGACTTCCTCTCACTTCCACGCGGATTCCAATATTAACAATGTATTTCTCACTAACCTCAAGATATTATGGACTGTAATGTCCTCGAAACATATTCGCGTTATGTCGAGCGAAACTAGGGCTATTGGATATGCTGCTTGACCAACTGCAGACATTAGAAAGGTTTTTTTAAATGGCTGGACGGGCTGCCATAATTAAATTGTACAGACAAAGAACAATATTAAATAGGCTGCATATGGACCGCACCTACATGATTAACTACATGTATTCAAATGAAAATGAGTAATGTTTATGTGGATTTATGTAAAATATTGAAGTGAGTTGTTATGTTGGTTAAGCGAACACAAGTACACACACACCATCAGTTTTAACTGAGTCAAACTGTGTAGTTAAAACGTATGTGGGCAAACAAAACTGACATCTGCGCAGTTGAACTGACAATTTAATCGAAATATCATTAGGTAGAAGTGAACAGTCGAAACTGTGCAGTTAAATCTGAAGGTGTGTAGGCAAAATTATGCAGTTATCAGTTCTGTTTTACCAAAGCTTCGTTGGATTATGTTTTTAGTACGAGTTTACTAACTACTGCATTCTAGATTTTAATAATAAAAAATGACGAATCAACGAGCATGGTAAGTAGAATTTATAGAGACATATAAATCAGAATCTTTGAATGATTGAACCAACAAGTGACAAAGAATCGGTAATGAAAAATAAAATAAATATTCTTTTCAAAATAAACAATATTCCAATAATTGCCACAGTGTCATCCGATGAAGCCATGTGATTCCGTGAACTTTTTACTTCAAGCGAAGGGAGATTGAAACTGAAAAAACTGAACATGTGTAGAAACTAGGGACGTAAATTTTAACTGCACAGACAGTTCAGTTAAAACTGAAGGTGTGTAGCCCGCCTGACAGCACAGTAAAATTAACAGGAAAACGTTTTGGAAATATCACAATTCCAAACTGAACATGCTTAATAGGAGTATATATACAAATTTGTATATACATGCTTCCATGTGTGCCCTTACCAAGATTTGGACATTTTGTAAGCTCCTGACATTTCGACATCATCCAAGACCGCAACGGCTTAAAAAATGTCTTGGAAATGTATCCTAGTATTTTAACATCAGTGAACTGAACTGTAGCTCCGTGTACGTGGGAACTAGCGGCCGCCGTGCGAGCGATGCGCGACGCTGGAGTTGTGTCAGCAGTGTCGAGTTGGGTGCACTCAAATGTAGAAATAGAAACGGATTTTTTTAGAATCGGTGGGTAAATGTTCCAAGTCGGGTGCGGCTGGCTATAGCAATGTAACCGTTCACGCTCGGTGAGAGGTGAATGGAACATTGAGACTGGCGAACGTTGCTAGGCCGACAAAATTAGCGTGTGCCAACGCGCCCGAACAATGAACTAGCCAAGTGACGTCGCTGTGTCACTATTGTAAATATTATCTTATACCCCCATCCTCCCACAAACGCTCAGCGCCTTCACTGGACTCAAGTCGCCGTTACATTGTGGACAGTTTCAATCAATCATTAGAAACGAATAAGCAATATCATCATTCTTTAGTTCTGTCTGTGCATTTTGGTAGTTATTTTAACTAATCAATCCCTATGTATCCAATAATAACTAGGTGAATACATTTAATTAAATTTTTACCATTTAACCAAAAGTTAAACCGCAGGGCAAACAAGCGTTGAAATCTATATGCACATGAAATCATGCTAGGCATGCTCCTGTCGCATGTGAACGCAAAACGATATCCGTTATAGATATTTTTTTTTCATTAGAATGAAAAAATGTATACATTTTGTTTAAAAAAATATTTATTTCGTTTTGTCAATTAAATTATGATATTTTTAAGACTTTACGTAACCATATAAATAGAAATCAAGAGAAAAAATGGTTTCTTGCTTTAATCTGGCCCTTGTAGGGTTTGCACCTACATGTATGTCTGAACGTTAAACATTGTTTATAAAAAGTACCGCCATAGCGAAAGGTGGCACCGATACATAGGGTTAAAAAACTCTGAGAAATGTCGCTCCGCTTAAACATTCACCATTTATTTGTCTTGCTCGTTGCTTGGCTGAAATCTTTATTTAATACTTCCTTGGAAACTTTTCATATAAAAGTGCTTAGATATTATTTAACAAAGGAATATTTTTAAAATTTAGTTTCAAATGATTGTAATTATAGTAAGTACATAATTGAATAGTACTTACAATGTGTAATGTATAAATAAAGTCTATAAAAATACATTACGTGAATGGCTGCAATGCATTTATGGTGTTCAGTGTACAGCAACAACATTCAATAGTTTTAAATCTCCATGCTATGTAGTGTTAGTTTAAAATTGTTAACCCTGATTTCCGACATTTCAATTTGATGCACAAATAGAAAACTATCTCTACAAGATAAAATTAAACTTGGATCCGATTGAATTGAATACTGAATCAGCCGAAGAGGGACAATTAATTGGTGGTGATTGTCTCAAATACAAGGAGTTCAATTTTATTTTACGGTATCGTATAGTATCAATTTTAAAATTATTACATTGACACCACGGTCCTAAATTAAGTAAAACATTTTATATAAACATAATTCAAAATCAACTTGGCGATCTGTTCATGCGATGTGAATGTCGATAATTGGCCAGCTTGTTAAGTTCGTCGATATGTGTAATTAGGGTTCACTTGAAGGCGAGGCTTGATTTCGGTATTATGAACTTACTTGTAACATTTATCAAGCTGCATGTAGAAAGCTGCGAGTGGGATCGAAGGGTCATCTTACGAAAGTAAAGTTGCATGCAACCGAGCCTTCTATAGACGTTCTCAAAATATCATATGCACAACGTGACCTACTTTTAATCAACTTAATGACTGTTGTAAATGTCTTGACATATTTTTTGCACATTTGGACCGTCGGTCGCTAAACCCAATAATTGACAAGTATTAACGAAAGCAGTTATAACTGATGATGAACTTCGGTTAATTGTGTAAATAGCAAAGAAACGTCTATATGTACCTCTACGATATGTAACTATATATTCCCTGCGTAATTGAACATCTGAGCGGTTGGCGTATTTTATCTTTCAACTTTCATAACGTTTTTCTGGTCTCCTAGATTTTCTTGTGCGAAGGCCTCGACATGATCAATGGCGATGCACTATCACCGGCTTAAATAACAATTAAATAATCGCTAGGGCGTATCGGTGCAACCTTGTGTCGGTTGCCGCGTTGCAACAGGGGCCTCGTGTCAAGGAAAAATCTACTTAGCAGTTTCCCTGGCCCCGAACAAATGACAATTATATAATAATATACAGAATCCTCGTGAAAATTATTCACGAGGATTCTGTATATTTTTCTGATCTGTAACAATCACGACTCACGACTCACGGTCTCACGTTACACATTAAACATGTAGCTCCCCATTTTGATTCGTCTACTAAACGAATCAAAATGTGGAGCTACACGTTTTATAGATAGAATTGTAACGACGTTTACTAAGAATAAGTGCATCAGTTGTCAAGTTGGATGATATAAGAGGCGTTGAATAATGATAGCGGTGGGTGATGATTACATAACAAACGGCGTTGCGCGCGCGCATGTATCAGTGCAAATGCGTTCCTTGTGTCAAGGATGCCTCGACTCCGCCATATTATAATGAAGCTATTGTGCCATGGTCGTGTATGCAGAATCTCAGTGTATTTTCCTACGCAAATAAGCAAAAATTATAAGTAATTACATGAAACATGCAACAAGGACCCTATGGAATAGCCTTTACTACCTACTAGTTTATTACAGTTTTTCCTTAAAAACATTTAATGCTTGGACATTATCACACAGCGCCATCTGGCCCCAAACTAAGCAAAGCTTGTACTATGGGAACCAGCAGCTGACACAATACTTATATACTTTTTGTTTGTAAATACATACTTATAATCCATACCAAACACCCAGAAGAAAGGCAAACATATTTGTCACATAAATGTTTTGCCCCGGCGGGAATCGAACCCGCGACCCCTGGCGCAGCAGTCAGGTGTACTAACCACTAGACCAGCGGTCTCGTCAAAACTAATTATAAAAAAAAAGTAATTTATAACGTCAAAAGTAATTTATAACTTATGTTTAGGACATCCCACTGTGTTATTATTAATTTTAATTATTCCGCCTAAACATACGTGTGTTTAAGTACGTATAGTCCGTAGGTATACGTATACGGAATATACGTATGCAAACCTTTCGTAGCTACGTATAAAATGCTGTTCTGTACATTAGTTAGGCCTCTTGTTGCAAGAGGCCGGCTAGGTTAGTAGTAGTAAGGTACCACGGCAATGCCATATATTCTGCTGTCAAGCAATAGGGGTATGTATTATTGGGTCCGGTTTGAAGGGCACTGTAGTAGTATACTTACTGGGCATTCTGGACAAAGAAGACTGATGAACTAAGCTAAAAAGTGTTAGCATTCGGAAGCACATGTTGGTCGATATTGTTGGTTCATTAAGTGGTGCTAACAGCGGGTCAACGCGGGCTCGTACAGAGCTGCGGGCCTTGACTGCAATGCGCGCGCGCCGTAGCGTGTCAAGGGAGCGCTGCTTTCGCCGCCACACCTGCGTCCAGGCACCCAGCTCACATACATGCTGGAGTAATAACCGAATAGGGCATTCAAGCTAAATTTAGCTATGAAACCTCAACTAATACCTTGCATTTCGTTAGCAATTAGGTCACAAAATGTCCCATACATAACTGAAGTGGTTTTAGTAGAAGAGGAATCTAGCTAATTTGGCAAGTGATATATGATGATTGATCACTAAACATCAATCATCATATCATCACCTAGGTTATAATTTTTTTTTGCGGTAATTAAGGAAATACCTAGTCAATGTTGGAAGGGCACCTCACTAGGTATGCACAACATCGATGAGCAAATGATGTATTTTACGATAAGGTGAAGACAAAACAAATTACATCGGTTCCGGCCTTCATACGGCTAGCAGTGCAGCTAATGACGTATTATGTGATTTCAGTTGCCATATGAAAATCATGAGAGGACTTTGCGTTGGTAATACGTTTTGTGATAGTAATTATATTAATAGTATAATAAATAATAACTTAATTTGAATTGTTTAATTCAGCCATACGATATTTGTATTTAAGTAAGTATATTAATTATACTACTCGCTTCTCTAACATCTTTGCTATGAAGAGATTATAAGTCCTTGTTATTAATGTGTTTTTTGGAAATAAACTATTATTATTATAGGTAATTCAAAGTAGGAAAGTGCGGGATAAATCAAGACTGGTAAATAAATCTAAAACTCAAATTGGAGGCGAGAGGCGAGTACAAAGAAGGATCGGGCGAAGACAAAGCCTCCCTCCAACCCACTGTCGCCGTCGCCCTCCGATAGATAAGCGGACACACCTCCAAATGCTTTAAGGTCCACTATATTAGCCCCTCTGGATCTCAATGAGAAACTTACTAATGCACTAGAATATCTGTACTGTATCTAATTAAAATAAACCTAGGTACTTGAATTGTGTTGTTAACCAAATAATAAAACAATGTCTAACAAAATGTATTAGGTTGGTTCTTAAACTGTTAAAATGGAACTGTTCTCCCTCATAGTGAGCTGTGGTGTATAGCAGCCACAAAAGTTTAAAAGCATTTTCGACACACACATAAAAGTGGTTAAGAAAGCTTTTCGAGTGGTGTGTGCAAACAAGCGGTGCTCTTTGAGTGAGCTACATTATACCTCGGGAAGGAATGTTACAAGACTCAATTCGGTATGAGGCGACCGCAATTTTCGGTTAGTTGATTACCTAAAAGGGTTTCGTTTGTACAGATAGAAGAAAAAACAAATAGTAAAACGGACTTCTCTTCTATGTAGGTATCTAAAACGTGTGTGTATTTATCCAAAATATTACAATTCCCATTTTACAGGATTAACAAAACTAATAAAGTTTGATTGCAGCATCAACAGTGAGTGACAATGAGTAAAAGTTAAATACAGCACTAGAAAATAGCAAAAGTACTTTTACATGGTATTCAAAATTTACTCAGAAAGCTTAGTTCACCCTGTCGGAAAGAAACAACGGTGACACGTTATTATTTATTTGTTTATTATTACGTTGCTTCTTTCGTTACGATACGAAGCTATAACTTAGCTGTCTGTTCGTCCGTAATTTGATAAAAATAATATGTATATTCATGAATGCGTATGAGCGTATGATATCGAATGTTTTAACCATACTTATCGTGATGTTTGAATAATCTCTAGCTAGGCAGTCTTTAACACTAAGTAACACGTGAATCTAATGCTAAAATCGCAGCCAGAGTGTGCAGGAAACAACATTACTTACAAAGCAAATCGCGTTAGCGAGGCGTGATCCACTGCGAGCACTCATACGCATCCGGGAATTTATATTAATCAACTTATTTTCCAAGCACTAAAAATATATGGGTACTTATATTAAATATTATATCTGATCTCTGTTCGACAATAAACATTTTGCATATCTACACAATACTAATTGACTATATGCTACCAAATATGCACTCGAGTTGCGCTGAAAAGTCTCTAGTCGGTCTGTAACAAACTGGTCGCAAGATTCTATGTATAAATATAATAAGTTTAATGTTAGTTGAACTGATGAATTTATATGACAAAGTGGTGCATCAAATTCACCCGATCCCAATAGTAACTACTAACAAAAGAAGCAGCTAAAATATAGAGCCAGCCATCCTGCCGACTGAGGAACAAAAAACAGTTTCATTTTGTTTTTCTGTAGAAGGATCAACAATGCGGTGCGTCTCGCTCGCTGGAAACCGGTATGAGACTCTGGTGGCCGGATCAAACGCCTTGCGGGTATCGACCATAACTTCAATGTCATTCCTTGCTTGCTATCAATATTCTCTCACTTCGATACAGATGCAGCATTTTATTATTATAAATATCATTGCATTAACTACTTAAAGTTACCAGCTAGATAATTAAAGAAAAAAAATATCTGTTTTTTTATTTCTTTCATATTTGCTCGATTTTTATCGATTGAAACATGTGGTCGAATAAGGTCTAACAATATTACTTTAACAACGTTGTGCAAGGAACGCATTCAGTTGAGTCTGCACACTAACAGGAAAATGTATTACCATCATTATATCAGACAAAGAACACACTCACAATGGAAAATGTATAGGTAATTGTTAAACACGAGGCATGATAGATAATTTGATTAAGTATAAGCGTATAGGGCCGCAGCCGAGAATTTAGAACAAAAAAGTGTCGTGGAAATAATAACGAATTCTACGCTTCCTGAATGTATGTCGCCTTGAACGTAATTTGGCCATACATAATGAATTATCAGGGAGCGTGCAAAATAAAAAAGCACAGGGATAACTATATGAACAAAAGTGCAATAAATAATGAGGAGTATAAAGGGCAATGTATAAATTGTGTGGCGTATGTTTGGAGGATAGGGCTGCGAGTGGGGTCAATGACACGCACCCCGGGCACAGTGGGCACAGACACAGGACGTGAGTCACTAGTGGGGCTACCAGCTGCTGTCGGCAAAAACTACCCTCACCCATATTCATCAGACAGTGCGCGTGCTATGCATGCGCTGCTCTATACTATACATATAAAAAAAATGGTGCTTTGATAAGGGATAAAGATTATTTATTTGCTTTCATTGATTTCGTTAAAACATCAGATTTATTAAAATTCTAGCAGTTCACAGGTAATTGTGATAGCTTGCTACAGATCAAGAGCCATCCCTGTTAGTTTCCCAGTTACTTTGTTTGATTTCACTGTTCCACTCTCACATGGAAGAGAAGAGTTTTAATTCAGAATCGCATGTAGACAAGTTTTGTTGAGCAAATAACTACTAGAATCCAATTTAATAATGAGTATTCTTGATCGCTTTTTACAATTCCAGCATATCATAGATAATATCGATGCTATCGGTACACATATTTTTTTCAGGTACCTATCACGCATTCACCCCAATGTCATATTTTCTATGAAATATAGCTGAAATAATAACCTTTACAAACTACGTTTAATAACTATATGTTTGACATTACAGGAACCGAGCGTACCTTTGTTACATCGATTGTATTGCAGCAGGGAGCGAATCGAGTGAAAGCGGCAACATATGCCGGCCTCATTCGCTTTATGAAGTGTGGATCTTGCTGCCATATGGTACGCAGACAGCTGATTTAATTCTTTTAAACGCAATCACGAATAGCTTTTAATTCCTTCCTTTTCTATTCAAAAGCGTGAATTGCAAATTGCAACGTAGAACTGATTTTGTTACGCAAAATATCACTAAATGTAGACATTTCAATCATTTCAAAGTTCTATCTTGTTGACAACTAAGTGTATGATTTTCTAATCTATTGCATATAAGTTCAGACTATTTCATTCACCTGAACCCCTAAACATTATGTTACATCCTTTGTTTAATTCAATGCAATCAATACTTTATTTGTAAAATGGCGTTTTTAACATGATTCAATGTTCTCCCAATAGCCAAAGAATGTAACGTGAAGTAATTATTTTTACTGGTTTAATTTTAATTTCAGAGTTCAAGAACCTCAGTGTGTGAATAGCTTTGTCAATGAGAGAGTATACAAGGGGCGAAGAACTGGACAGCCGTCCTTCACCTAGGGCTGGCTGGGCATCGATCCTGCGTCTGGGCTCGCCTGACGAGTGTATTTATAAATAAGTATTTCTTGCATCTGCGAAAGTCAATCGCATTGTATACAAGCCCACAACTTCTTAGTGCATCAGGGACAATGCACTTGGACCCTTAACTTGTTAGTTTATTTGTTCTCACAATAAGTTTAATATTGCAGATTTATTATGAAGCGGGTCAGTTGCGTGACTCACATCGTTAGATGTTAACTACCAAACTTCGAAGGCGGAAACTCGCTTGGCAATGACGTAATAACTATTGTAGTATTATTCATTATAACAAGATCGACGTGAGAACAATCGCTTCAAGGAGAAGGCGACCATTATCAGTTGCACTTCTTGTCGTCAGCTGTGTTCCCAAGTTCCCATGTATATGAATAGTTAGAAGAGGGCACCAAGGCGCGAAGCGTCAATAACCTCGTCGGTACGGATGGCGGAGGTTGCAATAAATACGACATCAGCGGGCTGGCCTGGTCAAGAGCCTTTCAAGGCTGGGAGGTGAGGCGGGGAGCGCGCCCGCGCCCCACATCTGCCTCTGGGTCCAACAACTTTGCCCTACCACTGCACTTAACCAGACAGATCATTATTATTGTTCTTCTAATATGTCTCTCTCACTGTATTTGTTGGTGAAACCCACATGGAGAAAATGTTTATGTAATAGTTTCGACACAAGTTTCTACACAAGCGCAACACTTTTC
Organism: Falcaria lacertinaria; assembly: GCA_951449985.1. Taxonomy (NCBI): domain Eukaryota; kingdom Metazoa; phylum Arthropoda; class Insecta; order Lepidoptera; family Drepanidae; genus Falcaria; species Falcaria lacertinaria. The sequence goes on along the minus strand of OX602123.1, from coordinate 6,009,821 downwards.
TTATTAGAAGAGTCGTATAGGTGACAAGACAAGAGACAAGACAAGCGGTGACAAGAGCTTATAAGGACATGAGCTTTTCCGCTCGGAATATCTGAAATGCGAGTACCTAACTAGTACGTCCTGCTAGGTAAGAACCTTAAGGTTAGAGAAAATCGTAATCGCCAATTTTGTAGAGATAACGCGTGCTCGGGTCGCTGGTTTTGTAACTTGGTCTGTCAAGGTCACCATAGCTTTGAACGAATTATACGAGAAACCACCTTACCCGTTAAAATACATTAAGGTAACCTAAATATTGGTGTACTGTACTTTCATTCGTATTAGGTGATTTTAGCATCTTTATTTTTCAATGATCATTTGCGATCAAACACGGTATATAACAAAAAAGTCTCCATACAGACTGTTGTTTCGACTGGTAAAGCGTGTAGAAAAGAGACGGATTCACGACACTGAGGATTCAACTTCAACAAAGGATCGACGCGGGTCGATTGTGATGTGACAGGACGCATGGTACGGCTTTGGGAACTCACCGCAGCTCAAGGAAACGGGCAGCTCTCGTTCTCCTGTCACAGGACATTTCGTGTTTGTCAACCAATGCACTAATATGACACTTCACCAACGAGGCGCAGGCACCATGCTTGCTAGCGGGCTGCGCGCGTGCGTCCGCGCACCACGTACACTACCACTGGCGGCGAGAGAACGCGCGCACTGAACCACGAGTGGCGGGCGGAGTGCGAGCTACCTGCCGTTTCCGCGGCGCGGCGGCGAGGCGAAGCGGAGGTGCACATCGCGGCGCGCGCGCAGGTATGGCTCGGGGGGAAGGCACTCTCCTCGTGGGTACAGACCCGCACGTTTCCCGTCATAACAATCCCGCTGCCCACACCCGATCCCCTTACCAACCACACATCGAGCCTTATAAAATAAAGATGCATCTCATATTAGCATGACAAATGTGGAAACGTAGAAAAGTAACGTACGTTATGGTTTATAAAAATGACAATGACGGTAAGGGCACACATTAACTTAATTGTTTTAAAACAAAATCTTTAATACATGTCAAGTGAAAGTTTGTTGGGCAGCTGTTCATATCAGTAGCAAGGACTAAAAAAAACGTTCTATTGCCTAGGTGCCTCGTTGCTCAAGTCAGTTTCACATGATTTGGATAAATCTTTCTTATTGCGCTAAATAACAAACAGTAGAACAGTCTTTACTTAGCATTGTAAACGCACATTACAGCATCATCAATCAATAATTGTCTTAATTCGAAAGTGTTGCTGTGATGCTTTCAAAAGTAAGAGAAACTTTTAAGTTAAAACCAAGGTAAAGTAATGCATTCGTCCTAATTTACATGTGAATATTGTTTGTTCAAATATGACTCATTTCATTTCTGAAGTCTTGGCCAACTTTCACCGGTGCTCGTGCTACAACAATTAACCGGACATAATGTAGGTCTCAGTGCATGGAGACCCTTTTGTTGGAATATAAAGTCTTGAAGGTTCGCGTTTCTGGTATTTAAATTATTTATGTCTGCACCAACGTTTTCAATACACGCTATTTCTTTAGTTTTAGATGTGTGAACATAAACTAAAGTGCTAATACCTAATCGAAATATTAAAAATAAATCATAGTTGTTTACATACTCATAATACGACTGAGGACTTTCGAAAAATCCTCCATAGAGAATCACGTTTGTTGTCCTGTATCGAATAAAAAATGTTCAGATAGTTTCATTGTGTGGGTCAAATAAGTACACCACGTGGGATTAAGACGAAGATAGAGTAAAACCAAGTATACCAAATGCTTTTCCTTTTTTGTAGACGAAGAGAGCCCACAACTCACATTAGTGTTAAGTAGATTCCATATAGTAATTTTTAATAATCGTCTGCCTCTCTGAAACTTTGTACCCAATGTAATGTCGATATTTTGGGGAGCGCTACCTGCGTCAACGTATATGTATTTGAAACCGAAGGGCACACCTGCGATTACATGTGACGTCAGAAGTTCCTTCACCTGTCTATTGGTCGGCTATTCGTCTTGTGTTGTCCTATGCCCCATGCCATAGCTATTCAACTCGAGTGAGACACGATGCCAAAGACCTTACTACACGTGATTTTCAGTATCTCAAAATTAATAGAATGAATAAACATTCTCTATTATAAGGTTGGTGTACTTATTACTAATTATGTTTTTTTAAAGTTGACGACTATCTATTTTACCTCTGCTTAAAACATTACAATCTAATCTAAGCTTTAATATATTTTCATCGTAAGTAATTACAATTTGTATTATTTAAGAAAATCCAATGTTATGTTCATTTATATAAAGGGATATTATTCGAGAAATTCTGGAAGTTAAACATTGGAAATAATGTCATGAATAATTTCTTGAATTTGATATTTTTATTAATAAATAATTACCACCAATCATAATCATTCATGAACAAAATGGTGCAGGTTATGATGGAGTTCCAGCCGACTTTTTAAAATAATGCGCTGAAATTTATATTCATTCAATGAGTCAATTTGAACAGGCTTTACGGCATGTTGGAAGGAAGCCTTGGTTGTTCCTATATACAAATTCGGCAATAAACAACTTCCATCAAACTGCAGATCGATCGTAATCTCAATTCTTGTGTGTTTCGGTAAAATCTTCGGGAAACTTGTGAGCACTCTTCTTCTATAGAACTTTAAAATATCTTAATTTTATAACAGATAAATGTCTACTTATTGGGTGAATAAACGTGGTCTTACATAAATAGGTTATATCAATAGAAACGTGGAGCTGCTAAATTTCAAAAGCACCAAAATTTTAATTTCAGTGTAAATAGCGTATAATAGAAAGGCGTTGTGAATTCCTAAGCATTTCCTGGGTACTCGGGCTCCATTCTACAAAGCAGGCACAAACGGCCGGGATGTGAATTCCCACCGGATCTCCGAAACGACCCTCTTTGTTTTTTCCTCGCTACTGAAATATCATTGTTCGCAGAGTAATTTAGTTTATTGTGCACAAGTCACAAATTGAGCGGCCTCCACGATGGCTAAACATTTTAAATGAGGAAATCTTTCCTAAACTCTTCATTTCATGAATCCTAATGTAAAATTATCTTTAAAAAGAAACGACAAGTATTCCGTAGATCATCCAGGATATTTGTACCCATTTTCCTTGCACACTTTGTTTATATATCAGTTATTTAAAGCGAACTTATGAGATAGGCACTTAGTTAGGAAAAAAATGTAAACAATGCATATTACGACTTGTTCATTTGTTTGTGTGCCATTAGGTTATTAATTATAGCGAATAAAATCTACATAAAACTTAATGCGTATACGGTTTCGTACATTATAGGATAAGCAGTTAGATGAGTATCGACATCGGAATACGACGCGAGGAGGAGTTGGATGAGAATAATAAATTTTATCGATAATCAGATGTAAAGATATGATAAATAATATCGACATGATAAAGTGACCTGTATAGCGGAATGGATTGAGAGCTCCAATAATCCTTATCATACTTAAGCCTTATACAATGAGTTTCATAATTCGAAAGGTCGCAGTTATTAAGAACGATTGCTGCAACTTCTCGCCTAGTATCCTTGTTTTCTCAGGAAATGAGTACCTTTGTGTCAAATGATGATTGCATAAATACAAGTCTGATGGAGGTTCTCTTGACAATTTTGCGATCATTAAAAAGGAAATCTTTTAATGAGTGGTAGTAACCTAGTCGTCACATTATGAAGACGACGATGAAATTCAGGATTGAAAATCCTGAATTTCATCGTCATACAAATATTTCATCATGCATAGAATTTTAAAGTGAAACTTTGCGCACCTCATCAACTGATTTTCCGGGCCGTTAGTGATTTAATGGACTATTTGAATAAAATATGCTTGAAAAAAGATAACGATTTCACAACAAGCACTCAAATTCACTCATCATCATCATCATATATTTAAGAGCTAGGCTTTTGTCGGTGGAGCAATCGCCAAGCTGTTCTATCGTTAGCCATCTCTTTGACCTCTTGGTACGACATAACGTTAGCCTTCGTCTTTATCTGTTGCAGGTAACTTATTCTTCTCCTTCCTCTGCCACGCTTTCCTCCGATCTTTCCCTCTATGATATTTCGTATAAATGCGTCATGTCGTAACAAATGGCCAATCATGTCATGTCAAATTCACTAAAGTACCAAAAATATAGACGTGAAAATATTTGATTGTTTGCATTGTATTACATTAAGAGTTTTTAAATATATGTAATATGCAAATAAAACACCAGAAGTTGTAATAGGACCCGCATTCCTCTGAAAAGCATCTTCAAAATATCAACACATGCCCCACATACCAAAAATATATTTGAAGTGTATGTATTCATGCGATTTTGATATAAAGCATTTTTATGCATAGTTATAATATTTAAACGTTATCAAATCTTGCTTTTGGGATGTTCATAATCCTAAACGGTTTGTTGATTTTGAATATGTTTTTTGTACTGATGGGGTTTCTTGAATGGTTCTTAGATATTATAGTAGGACCTGGTAGGTAGGTGTCGTTGTCTTGATCTAGATTCCTACGAGGGCGAAGTCGCGGAATAGAGCAATTCCCTTTCATGTAAACATTCATGGAACTCTGGAAACCTTATTCAATTTTTAAAGAACAGGAGAAAAAGTAGTGCATGGGAAATTATTTGTTTAAATTTTAAATTAAATAAAATACAATGATAAATACGTACGATATAAAAAAAGCTTAATGCACGCGAAGCCACCATTAGGAAATGGGCACTGTCGGCGCGGCGCGGCACGCCGCAGCGAACAGACGATAACGATTTCACTAGGCGGCCATAGTGAATGGAGAAAATTGTGCTTTTCAGCGAAATAAAAGCTCGCTGCCACAGCAGGATTCCTGCTCTATATAAAAGACATTACGATAATAATTTCGGCACGGCCTCCCTTTTGATATGCACCTGCGAACCGCAATATACTTCTTTAAAGTCAAAATTTAAAACTTTGTTTTATAAATATGTAACCGTTACCTATATACAAAAATGACGGATTTGCATACAAACATTCATCCCCTATTTAATACGCTTAGGGTCGGAATTTTCAAAAATCCATTTTTTTTTATTGAAAGGCTTGTTACCAATTTCCATGTGCTTAAACTTCAAAAATAACGGATTTTCACACAAACTTTCATTCCCTATTTTACCCCCTTAAGGGTGGTATTTCCAAAAACCCTGCCTTAGTGGATGCATACGACATAAAAGGTACCTACTGTCAAAATTTCAAGTCTCTTACCTCAGCCGTTTAGGCTATGGGTTGATATGTCAGTTTCTTCTTTTACATATACAGATGTAAGATGTATATATAAATAAATACATAACACTAAAGTGTTTGCCTCTGCTTCAAAATTAAAGGGGTTTTCTAAGCTCATATCATATGTAATGCTTAAATTATAAAATGTTTTGTATATCATTAAAAGCCAGAAATGTTTTATTTCATTTGTTTCTTTTCAGAGAGTAATCTTTGTATTTCGGGAGCACAACGGGTCCACGGGATTATTTTGTAGTGAGTTTATTTATTTATTTATTGAACGCCAACACAATGTACACTACAACAATTCAATAAAACAAAATTCGAAAGGGTTACATGGTTAATGCCATCGTAATTATAGGCGTAGACTGCTTACAAATATAATATAGCGAGTATTTACAAACAAAACTTTTAAAAGAATAATACATTAATTATAGACAACATTTTACAATTAAAATATTCAGAACTATTAGAAATTGAACGATATAATTTATGAAAAAATAAACATTAAGTTTTCCTAATCGCTAGCTATAATTCTTCTAAACCTGCCGATGTTATCGTCGAAGAGATCAATGTCGTGCGACTTCACATAAGTGTTAAATTCTTTAATGAGTCTGTTTAGAGGTGGTATGAGCATATGTCTTCGATCCGTGAGTGATTTTATTTTAAAATGTTTTAATCTATCTTCGTATGACAAAAGTTTTTTTCCCAAATTAACCGAATAAGTTAAATGCCACAAAAATCTCTTCTGGACACGTTCGAGCCTGTTGATATAAACTTTATAAAAGGGACTCCAGACAACGCTGCAGTACTCTAAACCACTACGAACGAGCGTGTTGAACAATATTAGTTTGGTCATAGGCGATTTAAACTGCCTACAGTTGCGAAGAATGAAACCTAGATTTTGGAATCCTTTAGTACAAACATTATCGATATGAGCACTGAACTGTAGTTTTGAGTCAAGCTGTACCCCCAAGTCTCTGATTGTATATACTGTTTCTAAAACTTGGGATTTGATATTGTAACTAGTAGTAAGTGCAGTTTTTTGTCTGAAGCATAATTCTTGAAAACCTATGAAATCATTACAGTAACTTTTTTTAGCCAGCAACACCACGTGTGACACGTTTGTGACCCCTATGAAAAAAGGCTTTAGATCTGATTTTAATGCGGCCACTAATAGATTGAGTGATCCCTGATGTAGGTTTTTAGGCGAGCTGCATGTATTACCGTATAGTACAGCCTACGTTACTCAGTAAAATACCTACAACATTCTATTGCTGAAACAAATTTAAAAAATATCCAGTAGTTTTTAAGTTTTATCATTAAAAATAAGAATACAAATCTTTTCTCTTAGTAATACTCGTATAGATACCATACACCATAATTAATCAATGTCGCATTTATTATAAAATTAACCTACTATAAAGTGTCAAACCAGATAAAAGTGTAAAAACTTACAGCTTTAGAATAATCCAGTATGTAAGACACAGCTTTTCTCGAAGTTTCCGCTTAGGTACATAGTTGCAATATGATAGGAGGCACATCCATAATACATTCAATAGACGTACTGCACAAGCAGAGAATAATAACATAAGTTACAGTTGTGGTTGTGACTTATTAGTCACCACTTCTATTACATGTTGTTACTGTCAACAATCTCAAAAATATTCATATGTATTACATCACATTGTTTAATATAATAGCGTTCGATACTCTAGTCTCTGCCTACTTCGAAACGGGACTTGGTGTGTTGATATGTATGTGGAATTTTTTTTAATTAAACACATGACTGTTTAAAATATACAGATACACAGACACACAGACGCGTACTTTTGAATATATCCTAGTAAATAACTTAAAATAACGCAACTAAATACAAGACTGAGGGAGGGGAATAAACATGATAATTCTAGGAAATAATAATATATGTACCTAATCAACTTTATTGACATTAAGTCGTTTGCTTTCAATGAACAAAATATTTTTTTTTACAAAAACCAGAGGTTGATTAATGTAGGGTAACTTTATCAACACAGGGTCGAAATTGTTGCATCTACATTGAAGATCGTACAACTACTCCTCAAAATAATGCGGTTTTCAGACAGGTACAATCAGTCAGCCAGCGGAAGTCGGGTACGGTCATTGTAACTTAAACAAAAAAATACAACACAAGGAAGAGGAACTGATGATTCTTACGCAACTAAAGGTCGCTGCGAACACGCAAAAAATTACTTAGTTGACAAAATTGGCTCAGTGCCGTCCACAAACGTTTGTGTCCTACGCAAACAAGTAAGCAAAATTGATGAAAGTATTTGTTATACCAATTTGCTTTACGTGACGTTATAATAAAACGTGGTCTGTGATCGTTTCATTGTAATTTGTAAAACTTATTAAATTTAAACAAATAAAATAGCGATGGGAGGTCTACACGTTTTATTCATATTATTATTTTTTGTTTTGTACCACTAAGGTGGCACACAAGCATACGGCCCGACTGATGGTAAGCAGTCACCGTAGCCTATAGCCGCCAGCAATACCAGGAATATCACTAACGAGTTGCCAACCCAAGCAATAAAATTATTATTTACTGCTCATCCATGATTATTTTAACCTAATTAATGGGATGCAGTTTGTTTTAAGCTACGTGGAATTTGGAATCACGTTTAGTAGGAAGTCCCAATGCCAATGTTAATGTAACAATCCCACTAATTTAATAAATACGAAAGTTTGGATGTTAATTTGTTTCTCAATCACGCTAAAACGATTAAGCTGATTTTAATTTAAATAGGAATACAGATCGACCTTGACGTAGAATCAACTATATTTTGGTTTATTTTTAGCTCGAAAAAAGAAAAGGTTTCCAAGGGAAAAAAACAAACGGTTTTTGTCCTATTTACACGGACAAAGCTGCGGACTAAAGCTAGTTAGATATATGTATATAAATATTTATATATACAAGTTATGTCTCTGGTTATAATTTCTTCAAACTGCTTATCTATGAAGTATATGTATATTTGTATTGCTTTTTACAATCATAAACATGTCAAGTAGGTAATATATTGAACAGTGACTTATAGGTACTATACTTTTCTTTCTACTACACGTTTCCACTTTATTTCAAGTAATTTTCACAGTTGCCGACAGAGGATTTTCCAGTATAGCTCCCTAACGAAGCAGCGTTGTTTGAACACAGATCCCCGAAGGTTTTATCTACTGGATTTGTGGAAAATTTGACGGTGACATAAGATTTAAAAAACTTTGTACAAACATGAAAAAGAAAAAGCACGAAGAGAAGAAGGTAGTCAGAAATGTGACATCAGTATACAGCTAAACTCACTTCAAACTAAATATATTTTATGTCTCGAAAGACAGAGACAGGTGGTGAGACCATCGCCGGTGCCGTTCTTGAAACAACACGGGCATACCCTATACATATTAATTAAATTGACAATTCGAAACATACAAGTGATACAAGTCATCAATTTATTTAAGTTTTATCTTTGGTTCAAAATGTTGGAATCGAACCTATGACCACAACGTGCTCGACTCGTGCTACTAGAATCTAATAGGGGGTCGAGGTTTAAGATAATATTTTTATAATTATATTTTCAAATATTAAGAATTCTTCAAATATATATTTATCCGCTCCCCAGTCCCATGACGTAGTACTATTATTCATCCTGTGCCAGTAAGTTGGAAATAGAAAATTTTATAGAAAATATGAGTGTTTATTTATGACTTTAAGCGGCAAACTGGAAAACGTCAATATTGCTTTAAGCAGTTAAATTCTGCCTAAGGTTACTAAGAAGCTAAATGTAACTTTTGCACAAATAATTATGAATCCTCTGTTTCTGCTACGTGGTAAACGTCGTGTTGCCTTGATACGGAGATCGCATATCAGTGAGCATTTTACCTTGGTATCAGTCTAGCTACTAACGATACAACTTAAGCTCCAGAACAAAAGGCAGGACCGGCTGTGACTTTTAATAGTATAATTTTTTTTTAAATACATACAGTATGCATTACCTATAAGTAGATATGTAACATACTATAATGCATTGCATACCAAACACCCAGATGCAAGACAAACAACATACTTATTACATAAATGTTCACCCACGAGAGAATCGAAGCCGCGACCTCTAGCGTAGCAGTCAGGTATGCAAACCACTAGTGTTAGACCAACGGTCTAGTCAATTAGTTTGTAATAATAATAATAATAATATATCTTCAAGCCTTCCCACAAGGGGTAGGCAGAGGTGTTACAACACCCACTTACTCACTATGTTTTCCTTCGCATAAAGCTCGTGGTGTGACTAATCACTGCACTTAACTTAGAAAAACGCATTGGTACAGATCGCTGGGATTCGAGCTTGCGTCGCATCTAGAATAGCATGCAACGTTTCATACCACAAGGCCACCAAGGCTCTTATCTCTTATTAAATGTTTGTATGTATATCAATTTGACACTATGTTGCTTATCAAGACGATTATATCGAAATAGTGCTTTCGTGGTAGAAGTAGGATTCGAAGACATGCGATCGGCAAAACCGATGCAATTTTTTTAGAAACTTAATCCTTGAAATGTCATTGTATAGAGAGCATGTCTTTAATTGGTTTACTTTATCAATATATTTTAATGTAAGGACAGACGCAGCTCTTTAAATATAATAAATACATGTAGATAAATGTTAATTCATCAGTTTTATAACAGAATTGTCATGATTACAAAAACTACATGTACATACAATTTCAATGACATTCAAATCTAAACCTGCATATGATATAAATAAATAGATAACTATTTGATATATATATGTAGTAAATAGTGACCTCGTTGAGAAAACCGAATGTAACTACATAATAAATAAATACGCCCAAAGACGTTCGCTTAAATACTTTGTGACTTTGAAAACAAAAATATACACATACGGTATTAAAATAAGCTTGATAATTGAATAAAACAGTAACATAATTGATAACAGTTACGTTACGATGTCCACGCTTACAACTACCACAAGGCATACGTGTGTGGGGCGAGCGAGGTGATCATGCTCAGCCACCGCAAAGGGAAGATCTTCCAGCCAGGCGGGTGTTTTGCCTGGGGAACCGCGGCTCCGACTGTTCTAGTCGGAAACTTGTATATATGTTGAATTGCGTAGAAAACTTCGCTAGCGCGTGGCAGGATTGTGACGTCATTCGTTGAATGTTGTCCTGCTAGTTAGTCGATTTCTAACGTTGGTTTATGTAGCCGTGAGGTCGCTACACGTGCATAAATCACTATCAGAATTTTCTCATTAATTTATTAAGTACGGGACAGCGATTGACCACGATCTTACCTGATGGTAAGTGAAGATGTGGTCAAAGGTAGAGCTCGCTTGCCCGTCACTCTAGTATTATATTATATAGTCCCAGGTTGTAGGATTCAGGGAACACTGACGAGAGGAGAGAATTCCAGTCCTATGCTTTGCGCATTATAAAAGATGACGCAAAACAAATCTCAATTATTCAGGCACAAATTGTGTTTTTCGTGGGAACAAACTAACCCAACGGTCGAGTAACAGACGTAAGTGCAAAATGTCTAATGCCATGAACAACACAGGTAGGGCATTTCATTCTTGTCATAGTTGTCATGGATCTATACGTGCCCCCATTAAGTAATAATAAATATTTTTCGCCATTCTTAACTGACATATATGGTGTGTATCTTAACCACAGACCTAGGATTTTATTTTGAACTGAATTCCTCTACGATCTTAACTGACATTTAATTTGGTACATGTGTCAAAATTTATTGTAACACCTCAGTTTGACATAAGGTGGACCACGCGCCGATGATGCCCTTAGTGTGGCAAGCATAGATTACGAAGCGTATGTTTATTCGAGTGGTTTCCTAACATGGTGGTTACAAAAACAACAGTTACAATTTTCTTCTATCACGAGCCTATTACAGTGCACTATTATCTATTTATTATGTACTAATGACACAAAAAAGACCTATCAAAAATTATTCCATTATTGGTTTTGGTTCATTTTAAATTCGACTGTACTAAAAGTTGCAACAACAAATAAATAGCTCCATTGTCACATGTATTTCATCATCAACAGCCTGTACTGTACGTACGTACGTATAAAAGGCATGTACCCATTGAACAGTGAGCGGAGGCCTCTTATATATATTTTTAAATTCGAGTAACGCTGACATGCTGCCACCAATTAGATATTCTGCTCGGTAGGAGCAGCGTTTAGCACTAAATAAGCATGTAATAAACCTACTCATACCTCCCTGCTCGATTGTACCAAGGCTCTCCACTTTCAGAAAACTGTTTACCTCGATGCATAGCGTTCGAACTATCGAAACGTGGCTAATTCTATAAATAACAATATTCATAATATGTCGCGTTCTGTACGTGCTATATTTTTAATTCTCATTAACGCTGATACAATTACAACTTATAATCTCGGTTGTATTACTTTATTACTTTGACGAGACCGCTAGTAGTGGTTAGTACACTTGACTGCTACGCTAGAGGTCACGGGTTCTATTCCCGCCGGGGCAAACATTTATGTGACAGATATGTCTGCATTACGTCTCGGTGTTTGGTATGTATTATAAATATGTATTTAGAAAAAAAAGGATATAAGTATTATATCAGCTACTGGCTCCCATAGAACAAGCTTTGCTTATTTTGGGGCCAGATGGCGCAGTGTGATAATGTCCAAACATTATTATTATTACTATAGAAACGCTTTATACCTATGTATTTAAACGAGGAAACATATATGTATGTAAATAACTATGTAGTTTGTTTAAGTACGTCAAAGATGGTTCCATATGGCATATAGAATATGAATGTATTAAATGAAGGCAAACTGTTATGATAATGTTGGAACACATGAGAGACGTCAAAGCGACCTCAAGTGGGGTCACATGCGATGTATTACATCCGCACTGATAACAGATAAGAGTTCGAACCACTCATGCGTATTTCTGGAAGGGTTATTTAGTATACTACTCTATCATATGTTATGATATAGTACAATTTATGACCAGAGGTCACAGATAAAGTTCTCAGCCATTCGAATTCTTGCACGGGCCTTAATATTTATACAGAATTAGAGTATGGCCATGAACATCAGTAGACTTACAGCCATAAAATATTAATTAACATTGCAATTTAAATAATTGTTATTCTACTCGTCGATGCCAGTAAGCCAATAGAATGTTGAAGAAACCATTGGTTTTAGAAATACATATCAGTTTGATGCAGAATGGGACAGTTAGTAATGCTTCCTACAATTATATTATATGTCTTATATGTGTACATAATTTCTTTGAGGAAAACAAACTTGACATCTGCATTCAAAACTTGATACGTATTGTGATAGTATTCAATAGATAATCTAAAATATACCTTTGTGGACTTTTTATGCTATGTTAATGGCAATTTGCACGAACGTGAACTGAAATATAGAGGAAACACAAGTCTCAAAACACGGCCGGCATGGTGCTTGTCGGTACCAGAAATAGATTTTGTTAGAAAGAGTGCCACTACATGTATGATGAAGTAAAATGTGGCGTTACGCCGTTTACGAAACCGGGTATACGCTAAGTTCTTAGTAACTTCCTTTCATTTACTGAATGCACTGAACAATTCTACAATTGGAGTGATATAATAACTTCAAAAATAGCTGAAGGAATAAATTTATACGTAATAAGTTTTAATGAAGCCTCTTAAAGTCAGAGCCAGAATGGAAAATGTAAAAGATTGCGGTGGAAATGGATTCGAAATTAATTTAAAAAGATTTATTAGATCTGACATTTATTAAATTTCTTTGACAGCTCACATGAATAATTCTTACTTATTACCGAACATTATAAAATCTGATGGATAAAAATGATCTCGCAAATCGATGTATGTTCTATCACAGATGAATATCAACAACGGCACGTCACGTGGTGTTTATTACTTTTAGAACTAGTTTAAAAAAATGCGATTACTTACAAATAACCACGATGAAAACAAACAAATACAGAACCAGTGGAGTAGTAATTATAGCGGTACACTACGACAAACACACCTCAGAGTGTCCGAAACAGGATAATATAGTTTCTTGATTCCATTATCAATGGCACTGAGCTATCACTGTATTAGAAAGGTGTTGCGCCACGATGGAATGAACTATTATAATACACTTAATTTGTGGTTAATTATCGTGCAATGAGTTGCAACACCAAATGTTGTAAAAACACGTGCTCTGTGCAACGCGCCGAAACCAACTGGGACGGATGACGATCTATTATACCGGTGCGCGTGCACAGGCTCTCGGTCCATTTCCCCCCACGCAACTCGCTCCGTTAGATGCCCTCCGTATTGACTCTACTATGTAGCTTTATTCGTGCATCTTCTTAAAAATTCAATCAATCAATTAAGCAGACTAATATACTACTAAATATTTAAGGTTAATTATGTGGCTGTTGTCACGGAACTTAAAGCAGCTAAGATTCAGCAGGACATGCACCTAATAAGTTTTTAGTGGTTTAACAGTATCTACTTTCGTAATGGCTTATTATAGCTAGAATCCTCAAACAAACATAGACCGTGAAGACGTGTGAAAAAACCAAAATATCCTGAAAATGGTATACATTGTGACATTGATAAGTATGTATATCCCTTTGATAACACTAGTCTAGTAGGTCCAGGCGCAACGTCGCAAACTCCCCGTTGTTTTAACATTCCAGTCCGCTCTTTTTGTAGTTTTACGAAGTTTAATCGTAATATCGCATCAACCCGTTTGTCGATTGTAGGCGAGAAAATTTATACATACATAAATCATGCGAGTACATCGAATGTGTGTCAAATCACCGGGGATAGCTGCAATTGCAGCGAGATGCACCGTTACTTGTGTGGTTATGTGTTCAAGTTTTTCCATGCATTCGTGATGATGGCGTCCGTAAGTATGCAGCAAGGCCGTTATTTACCGCTGCCGGGCGCGACAGGTGTCGCAGGCTGTTACCGTCACGTTCACTCTGACGACATTACCAATCCCCAAGTTTTCGAGTGCTACTTTCTCATTACCGTACTGTTGTATCAGTGACTTGGTTCCAAACGCAGCTTATTATAGTTTGTGTGGTTTGGTTAGCCTTTGCAAAATTTGCATAGATAGGTTAATTGCTTTAGTGCATATTATGATGAGACTTTAGTCTTAAATTTACGTCCGAGAAAACCTTGGTACAGCCTCGGCGTTCGTATACTTAATTGAATTTAAAAGTTTAGTGGTTGTGTGTTGCGCAATAAGTTAAGTATTTCCAACGAACAATATCTTTAGGTGCATTTTTTTCAACATTAGAAACTATAATGTTAGTGTACAAAAATTTTAGTTATAAATTACTTACATAAGATTCCAATCATTTTCAGATTGTAAGTTGTCAAAATTACCTGAAATATAAAATGAATATAAGTAATCTTTTCTGAGTATTTTTTGTAGAAAACACAAGTAATCTAGCAAAAATAGATAGCAACATAAGAGCTCATGTGTTTTTAGGGTTCCGTACCCGAAGGCTAACCAACGGATCCGGAGAGCGAAGTCTTAGTAATATACTAAGACTTAGCTGGACGTCTGTCTGTCAGCGGGCTATATCTCATGATCAGTAATAGGTCGACGGTTGAAATTTTCACAGAATGTGTATTTTTGTTGTCGCTATAACAACAAATACTAAAAACGAAAAAAATCTAGTCTTCAAGGAGTAGCACGTTACTGTAGTACCTTGAAAAGAACACTACTTTAATTTTTTAATTTAAATTTAATTTAACACGAAGGAGGTCAAGTTCTAAAGTCGTCTTGCATCGTAATTAAATACGTAACGTAGCCGACCATTCGCTCGGTTTTATAATGTTATGTTAATTTAAGCAAGGCTATAATACCATAATTTGTTCAGCGGATTTAACTATCAAGTTCAATAAAAAAACTGTGGTGACTTATTCGCAGCCAGAGGCAGCTAACGTCATGTAGCGACGTTCACACCCAACTCTGATTGCGAAATGTCCACCACGAGCGGTTCGGCTTGTGATGTGAATTAACAATTAAGCACAGAGTGCCAAACTTGTTGGCATGACCTCGCAGGTGACTAACGAGTAGATGAAGCGGTAAGGTAAAGCCTAGTCGGTAACGTTTGCCGTTGGCGGCGAATGGAGCAAGGTTAGTAGCCAAGTATACGATTGAGGGTCACTGGAAATTACGTATGATACTGACTGAACGTCAACGATGTTTGTGGATGGTTAGTACAAGATCGAATCAAATTGAGCGGTTTAAACATGCGAGCATTGCGTCTGAACGTTGCTTAGTGGAGCGCTACAAGCCGACCGTATTCCGCTTGTGGTCTCGCCTCCATTCGATACAATGCTCTTTATTGCTATTGATAGCCTAATAACACGACCGATGTAGTGACATCAATTAACTTCGATGAATTGCCTGGCTTGCTTCCGACGCGATATTTCTCGTTTAAAATAAAATTCATGAAAATTAATTGACTATCGATGAGAGTGCTCTGACGTTATTGGAAACGCCTCCGGCAGTCGTTGTAAATCGAAATGTGCATTGATACACAAAAACGTGCCCTTTCATATTCGCAGCCGACCGCCCGCCAGTGTAAATAGTACCTACAAGATCAAAATGCATTTCCTGCATTTATGTAAGAGCACTAAATCAAAATAATTAATAATAACCAGCACAAATATAAATTGTATGCTTCTAAGATTAATCCCAAGCGTCACTTTACAGCGTATCTCGCAAGAAACTACGAAAGCACAAGTATGAGCGCTGTGAGCACTGCATCAATTAACGTATTTGGTTATGTCTTTAGTTTCCAAGGGGGACATCTGGCTTAAATTAAAATTTTGTCTAACTAAATTTTGATTTAATCGGCTCGGCTTAATTTAACGTGAAAGTGAAAAATGCATGTTGTGGTAAAATAATGCATAGTTTATATCTTATAAAAGCTTATGGCAAATTAGTCATATGTATTAAGCACCTTGGGGATTAAAATGCCTAAATAACTATCTAATTTTATCTTATTACTAGCTGACCCGACAGGCGAATATACACCATAGCAAAAAGGACCTTTAGTTTACCGCGAAATTAAAAAGGTTCCGTGTTTTTTTTTATATTTTTTAAATTATGTAGATTCTGGTGCTACTCTCTAGGTATACGTATATAAAAATGAATCCATATTGTCCTTGGTCACGGCATCAAGCTTGAACGGCTAGACCGATTTCGCAAATTCTTATTTTTTAATTTTTTATTGTCAGGAGAAGGTTCTTATGAAAATAAAAAATAACCGGACTATTTTTTATTTCCGGATTAACTATGGGTCCTTTTTCTATGGTTTATTTGACATATGAGTTCATAGCTAAGATAGGACATCGTCTGTCAGGACCGCTATTTAACAATATCAAGACAACATTTTCCTTTGATTGTCAAAATTAGTCCTTGAATAAAATCGGATTGAGTTTACAAACGTGTCAAAATAAAATGTATTTTTAATCAAAAGCAGTAAGGAGTATTGATATTCACTTCAAGCAAATCACCGCCAAAATAACTTTCGACCCTTTTTAGCCCCGTATGATAATGAATTTCAATAAAATACGAAACACGTCTTCCATCAATTCTGTAAAAAAATATTGTTGCAAAATTTTAAGTAGATTGGACCAAGGAATCACGTAGTCTCATACAAACTTTGCCCCCCTTTTTCACCCCCTTAGAGGTAGAATTTCAGAAATATTTTTTATCGGGTGCCCACGATGTACAAAGAATACACCCTCCAAGTTTCAGGTCTCTATGATCAGCGGTTTAGGCTGTGCTTTGATCCGTCAGTCAGTAACTCGAGACAAAAACATTTATAATATGTATAGATGTATGGAGTGAAATGGAATCACAAATTCCGTTGTTGGTGTCCCTAACCAATATAAAAACAACAGCTGATCGCAACCATAATATTCCGTAAGCCACATGCTAATGCTACGTATGTTTAGTCATATGGATTATTTATCTTACAGATGCAAATTGGATCCAAATGGCAGGACATTTAGCTAGATTGTATCGGATTGAATGTTTAGTTTTAAACCGGTAACAAAATGTTGAGGATTAACTTGGAGTGCCTTGTTAAAGGACTAGTAGTCGATGACTCTGATGGGCTAAGTGTTCACTTCAGTTCTTATGGCATGTCGACGGAACGCTTCACCAACCAGTCTGTGTACACTTGGGCAGACGCTGCGCGCGCACACCGATCAATACCCCTCGGTTGCGACGTGTTCGCATCACGCGGGCTCTCCACTAATTTCGTGTCTATTTTTTGCTTTGCACCCAAATGGTTTATTGGAAATTTTACTTAACATTTCCCAGCACTGATGGCACAATTTTACGCTATTGAGTCAACATAACAGAATGTTTACATAGTTAGCAAACGCGACTTACATTAAGTTTACTCTTTTCGGTAAAAAGTTGTAAACTTATAGATGACAAGCACACCCATTTGTTGCAGTTTTCTTCAAAGTAGTAAGCTGAGTTGTAACAAAACAACACGCAATTTCATATAAGAAAGATCTTTTACATAAACTATGTTTCGATTTGGCAGATGACTGTGGCGTGCCGTCCCTCAGGCACATTTTCAGTCGAAGTCTTCTTCGAGCGTACAAGTTTTAAATGAAAGATATTCCTTCTTTAATCCTGACTAGATACTAAGAGAAGCAACGCCATTCGGGTTTGACTGATCTGTTGCTTTGCTATCTTACATACCTAGATCTACTGATTATGGAAACGTGTAGATTCTTCAAGCTATTTGCATATTGCGCGTAATAATAAAATAAGGTTAAAGGTATTAAATAGAGGTAATAAATAAGATATATAATATGAGGATATTTCTCTAACCTCTATTTAATTTTTAAATTATTTATATTTATTATTCGAATTATTCTCTTTTGTCGTATCAACATTTTACAAAACCACAGAATCTATATAAATAAATTATTGTGTTTACTGGGTGATTATTTATGAAAGGATACCTAGGTAACGACAAACCAGTGATGGTGTTTTTTCTAGAAAACTTAGTAAGTTGAAGTGTGAGTGAAATACATACGTACTTTACTTACCCTATGTGGGAAAGTGTGACCTAGAATGATCGCATCGCATACAATGGCAACATTGGCAACCTTTCACATACTTTCTGTTTGTCAATTCTGAATAATTTTGAATGTGAAGTTAAATGAGAAGTATAGAATCTATTAATCATCATGTGCTACTAAAATTCCATCCTCATTCTAATATCGGAATATGGGTTGAATAAATACTCTGCATATATTTCCCTATTTGAATTGATGATGCTTAGCCCATGTTACCTAATCTCTCGTTCAAAATCGGAGCTGCTTGAGTGGAATAATACCTGGTGGTATTAGATATGGTGTGCCTTAGAGCAGATCGCCTATCAAATATAACTTCAACTATCAAATATACTGTACTGTTCTTGTGAGTTAGATTGTGTGAAATATTTCTAGATCTCCTCAAGGAGGTGTGCCTTCGAATAGCTATAGCACAGCGATTCGTCGAAACATGCTGTCAGTGAACTATTAGCCATCGCAAGAAAAAGAAGTGCACGTGTTTGTCATATGGCAATAAATAGAGATCGATAATTATCGAGGCTGAGACAGAGCGAGAGATAGCTGACCAATGGCAAATTGTTGAAACTGTTGCGAATGGATAACAAGGAATTGTTTGCCTCTTAGCGAGTGGATAACTTGAGCATCAAATGACAAAACATTAGCAACAGTCAATCCGTAGTAAAGCAACGTGAGCGGAAGTGACAATCGAGCAGTGCTCGCTTCGCGTCACAATGATAGACTGGGTGGGCGTCGTATCGAGTTGATTGAACTCTATTGTGAATCTTCAGGTACTCAGAATACCTTCACCTTACTCCCTACAATGCATACATTGTTCCCTCCATGGAAAGTTCCAAATTTGTTGGAAGGACATTGTTCTCTTCGTCATTGAATGGTCTCACTAAAATCTACTGTAGAATGCAATTTTTTAAAGCACAGTTTCCTGTAACTCATTTGAAAGAGTTTTTAAGCTCATCTGAAATTTTGCTATTTTGAGAATGAACGGTTTGTTAAGTATCCTCCAGGTAGCTCGACGAAATCGTGCCAGATACTGGTTATAGTCCGAAAAATAAATTGTATTAGGGGTGCAAGGGAGAAAAATAAATATATTTTTAGGATTTAAAAAGTTCTCCCAAGTAGTGGAGAGCCGTATGTCATGTTGTCGGTGCACACGTGTTGGTTGTAGCAGTTAAATATAACTGGCATCAGCAGCGGTTCAACGCACGAGGGGCGCGCCGCGTCCGGTTAACCTATAACTAGTAATTTCAGTAGCATTTCCAGCTTTGAGGCAACTATTCTGTGTGAGATCTACCGTTCAAATTAAAACTAATCTATATATTGATAAGAACATAGCCAATCGTAAATATTCAAAGTTGTCATTTAAAGGTAAGTAAAAGTCTGACGGACACGTTATTGCACTACAGCCGTATGTCCCTGGCAGCATCTGAGTAGTTGTGCTGATAAGCGTCTAGCTAGGTCATCTCATCACACTACCTCTACACTTGGTCATTCCTTGGCTGCGGAGGCCAATATCCTACTTTACTTAAAATTAAAAAATATACACACATACAAAATACTTTCCGTACAGCAACAAATGGGACCTATTTGCTATGTCATTCCATACAAAAGGAACGATGACTTCATTATGGAACTCGTCTATTAAAATCTCATCAGTAATTTTCTGACATCACTAGGAACTAGCTATAAAATTATTTAGTAACTAGCAATCGAAAATATCTGATATTGGTCGGTACATTAAAATCAAAATCTGACCAAAATGCCATCCATACCTACAAATAACCATGAAAAAGCATTTATTTCAAAATCACACAGAAACTTCTAAAGCGGTGTTTCTAATATTAGAGTTGTTAAATTAAAAATTACTAGGAAAGCAGTGCAACATAGTATTTTGAGATGAACGTCCCGTCCCGAGTAAAGGCGAATAATGATTTGACGTAGTAATCCGGTTACAGGTTTTGTTGATTACAAAGATGGACGGCAAATATACGAGATGCCTGATTGTTAGGGCTTATCGTATCTTATGAATGCAGCTTGTAACACCCCTCTCAGTATAAAAATAATCACTGAGTTGATTCTATGCTTTAGTTTGCGTATACGCGTAGCGGTACCTACATACAATAATAAACTCAAAGATACGACCCAACTTCGAATACGAGCTTGTAATAATATTTCTGACACTGACAAGGTTTCATTGAACACACAGCGTTGAAATCTGTACTCGAGATTTCCGTTTTTTTCTTATTCAATCAATGAATGGGATTTGGTAACGGGGTTTTTTTTTTTAAAAAAATATGAGATCAGCGGGTTTTGGTAATTTGAGTACCATATGATGCTTTCGAAGTGATTACAAAACAGTGCATGTGACAAATATGTTATATTTTTCTTTTTGGTAAAATTGATCAAGATGGATTATACAATACTACCATGTGGGCCATATTATGTCTGTTTGGCGCCGTAGTGGTATAAAACAAATCTTGCTGTAGATTACTAATTTAACGTCCGTTAATGTTTCTACAATCTACACAAATACAAATTATTGTAGCTCTTCCCGTGATTGCAAAAGATGAGAAAAACAGATGGTGCAACCAGTAACGTAAGATAATTTACGGAAAAGAAAACAGGAAGCCCCATTAAGTATGAAATCAGTATAAATTGTTTACGAGAGTCTCTCATTCTATTTTATATAGCGATGTTCATTGAGTACTTAACTCAAACTATATAATACCTACTAAAAATATAATACCTAAAATATTTCAGGGGAATACAATTCCTTTCATTAAAACCGATGTATAATAGAGTGCCAAACGCTCAGCTAAATGCCAGATCGAACATTTATATTTTTATCTTGATCGGAATTCATTAAGGCTTTCTTTTTGTCGTGGTTTCGAGTTTTAAATGTAGGTAGAATTGCTTTTAAAAGTTCACTTGAAAATCTTGAAATACCGCAATTTTGGAGTCGGACGCCAAGTTAAAATGACAATGCAACATCTTGTATGCGGTGAAAGTTGATTATGGCCTGATGAATAAGGTTAAAGTGCACATATGCCATACATATTGGGGTAATAAAGTGAAACATTGAGCGACAAAAACCCTGTTAATAATATCAAGGAGACGTAGATCGTGTTTATCCATAGTCAATTCAATAATTTAATTATATACATACCTACACGAATGATCACGAGAACGAGGTAGAGGAAAAAACATATACCTATGAATATTACTAGATGTTCATAAGAATAAATGATTGCACAATGTTTATAAAACCATTAGAATCGCAGAAGGTTCAAAGCGTGTGGTATGAGGTAGAAGTTGGTAACCGCAGCTTAATTTTTTAGGCTTGCCAGTGTACACAAAGAGGTTCACATGACCTTGTGTGTGGCGTGTGCCTCGCTGAACGCGGAAATGCCTAAGCAACTGCCGCCTACGAGCTTTACGAATTAAGTAGCTCCATGGAGCTAACTATATATTCAGTATGAGCCTACAGGTAACTTAAGGTTAATTAAAGCAAAGACATAATCAAGGACATTTTCTGACCATTCATTCTGACCGTCGTTCCTTCATCAATTAAAATTATTTTCTGAGTGGTAGGTAAAGAAAAAAGTAGGCGAACTTCAAATGAGGTCATTATTCGTCGGTGACTCTCAACAGCGCGAAACAAGAATATTTTTTTTTGTAAATTCGTTAAAAAAATACTTAACTACATATTTACGGTTTTCAGATTTTTCCTTTATTTGTGCTGTAAGACTGCTTCCTGCCAAATTTCATGGTTCTAGGTCAACGGGAAGCACTCTGTAGGTTTTGAATCCCTTGTGAAATCGCAAAATATGCGAAATAAACGGTCATATCTTTTATTTATTTTATTTTGGATTTCCAACAAGAAACACTTAATGAAAGTCTTTTTGCTAGACAGAAGTACAAAATCAATTTCTTCATATTGACTTACAGGTTTGATTATTTTACAGCCGAAAGAGACCATAGACCCGGGTATTTCATATTAATTTTAATTTGATAACTCCACGCGGTCTTGAGATAAACATTCTTGACAGACAGACGGACAACAAAGTGATCCTATAATGGTTCCTTTTTCCTTTTACGGTACGGAACCCTAAAAATATATATCTTAAAATCATTATGATTTACCTTTTTCAGCTGCAAACTTTAGTGGTAGCCTCAAATTTAGCGGTAGAGTATAAATCAGATTAAACATGACCGCATCCGTAATATCCTGCCCCTGGCCAAGTATTTAGCAACTTTTGGCAGATTACATTTTAATGTAGTGCATTCAAATTTGCAGGCAACAACCGTTTAAGGTTTGTACTTTACTTGCACCTTGGGTAAAAATATTTTAATTAAACATTATTATTACACTATAAAGAGATAAATTTATTTCCAAGAACACGGTACATTCAGTATAACTAGTAGGGTGCGTTGGTTAAACGCACATTTTAGGAATATTTCGAGAATAAGTGACGCTGACGACGACGATGTCAATTATTAATAGCAGTCTGAAGGTACAGAAGCTACTGCTTGTTTTTTGATGTGTATAGTACATATTTACTAATCGAATAATCATCACCACCCTAGCAATGTGTTCTTCTTCTTATTTTTTCTCAAGTACTCAACTAACAATACCAGAAGTAGTCGCGACTAACGTAATCGATTCCCATGAGTATTTATGTCATCGGCTTATCAAAGTTTGTATTTGTTGTTGCCTACACAGATATCTTTCACAATCGCAAGTATTTGCCAGTCAGCAGCTGAAATAGAGTGCAATGAACTGTAACTTATTGAAGTATGTTTGTGTTCAATTAATTATATTATTATTATATTAAGGTAAAACGTGGCTCATAGTTATTAAGTCAGGTATGGGTTAAGTACGCTTTCCCGTAGAACTGGTCGCCTTAAATACACAGTGATTCACAAAATGCGCATCTATAACCAAAATTAGATTTGAATAAAGAAAAGGAAGTATCTTTAAAATACATAATCGAATGACTCTTTGCAACGGAAGGACCAGCAAAGCTTGAGAAAGAAGTTTGTGAGAGAATGTTGTAATAATAAAATTGACGGTCATGTGTACAGAAAAGAAGACTCATCGCAGATACTCACTACCTTAAATTGACAACAATCCAATCGTTCGTAGTACGCTTTAAATAGTGTTCTTAGCATAGATGTTCGTTAAAAGAGAAAATTTTGGCAAAAATGAGAATATACATAGCATAGCGTGTCTCCGCGTGGTTAGTGATTCTCTGGCACTCATCGCACATGTTGACAATCCCACACCGGTACACTGAACTCGAATCAAATGTTATGCCGGTTCACGGAAAAGGAACAAGTGGGGACGGAACACACATGACCGAGTCGCTCCTCATATAGCCATCTTATAGCATAATATTATATAATCAATACAGCAAAAAATAAAGGAGCTTCTAATAAGAGGCATTAGGAATGCTTACTAACGAAATATATAAAAAAGTCAAGCAATAACCTGGCCAACCAAGTTGGTCATTTGGCCAATTCATTACAATGGCAGCTATACAAAGTGTCGTTCGTTGCGTGATTTAAAGAAAGGGTTATTTTTTCTCAATCTATAAAAGAACTAAAAGCTACGATTTATAGTATCGAAATCATGTGTTACATGCCTTTAACCTACGAGGTTAATTCACCCCTGTAAAGAGGGCAAGTCCCAGTCAAGGTGCCCTTGCAGTGAAAACTATTAAAAGTAGTTGATTTTAATTGATATACATTTTTGTGTTTCCTGCTTCAATTGTTATATGAGAAAACTGTTACTAATGCAAATACCAATCAAACCAATAAACTATAATATTCTAGTTTATCCAAACGACAATCGTGTGCCTAACGAGGTTTCATGTTACACCGCGCTAAACATACATTGTTAGTATCGCATTTTAGATACTATTGTAAATAGAACGCGTGTAGAATTGCAATCAAATTGAGAAGAGCATTGACTCTAGATTATTATAAGTGCCATAATATTCTACACAGGGCGAAGCAACGATAAGATGTGTAATAACAATAATCTAGTTTAGATGGTAATATGAATAATAAATACATCTTTATCTGAGCTACATATTGGTCAAATATAGTCCAGCTATAGTGGCAGAGGAGTAGCGTCGGAAAATCCCATATTTTTGTTAGATTGCGAGAGCTGTGTTCGTTCGAGACGTGACACCTCCTTGGGGAGTGAAGATTTATTGCCATTGTAGAGCGCTGCTCCGAGGAGACAAGTTAAAGCCACAAATATTTGTCTAGAACGTAGGTGAAGGTTATAAACGTGATATGTTATACCTTACGCGTAATATGACTAGAGACTAATATGTATCGTTTCTCGGAATGGCTTGCCAGCATCATTCGATTTCTGAGTTCGTGTTGCGGCGCTGTGAGTAAGCGTCGAACGACGCGGGTGGTATGCTTTGCAGAATATAAACGCTTCATATTATAGCACTTGGACTAGAGCTCACTGGAAGCCACATAACCCACTATAATGCACTCAATCGATTGTCTATACTATATAAGACACCATATACCTGTTACATTCTATTCCATAGATAGCTAGATCAACTAAAATATTAATTTCAATACTCGTCACGATGATTACTATATTAATATCAGTTGCTATCCAAGTAGTTTGTTCTCGATTCCTTATCGATGACATCACAGCCTCGTGTTATTGTTATGGTATTGATCGTTAAACATAAATATTTCTTAATGATATACAACCATTGAATTGTCAACACTGGTTTCATTCGAAATACTTCCAAGTTATGGCATTCGCAATCACAGTAATTACAGTTAATGTATAAATTTGCGACAATCACTGGCATGTTTCGCATATAATGATATGTATATACATACGTCCAAAGGTAAAAAAAAAGGTGCTTATAGGAGAGATAATTAAATTATAAAAATTATTTACTCTAACACAACTATTGCATTGTAAACAATTATGGCATTAAAAAGTGTGTTTCAAACCTAAAACTCAGAACTAAAAATGGCGATTTGTTCAGTTATTTGATAATGGGAATAATGGGATTAAGTAATATGCTTTACAGTAGCACTTCCCTCTCTTTATATTGTCGCCGTTAGAGATGACAGTATGTTTAACTGTTAAGGAGTAACAGTGCCATACATGAGGTTTATAACTGCGATCAGTAATGCACCTGCCAAGTGTGGAGAAATCCCCATTTTAAATCTACCGGTACATTGAAACTTTGAATATATAAAAAAATAGTAGGTATGTGATCTTGCAACATCTTCAGGCTCTCTTTTCGCTGCTCTGATACTCATTACCAAAACCGTAATATTAATATTACGAATCATATAGCGGTATCAAATATCTAACACATTTTTTCGTCGTAGACCAATAAGTAAACTATTAATACCATTGCCGTTGGCTGTGGACCTTGTAAGCTTTAATAGGACTTAAATGAAATAAAATTAGTTTTGACAATTTATATATTCATAATTTGCCTTATCCCCACTACGAGTTTGTGCAACTGTTAAGTAATATTAATTACATAAACGTTATATTTATTTGAACCTCGGAGAAAAAACCTCTGATAAAGATTGACGTCACAAGCTATAAATTTGTTGAACTAAAAACTAATAATATAAAAAATATTATTTTACGCAATAATACAATTGTATTAGAGAAAGTGTGTGGGTTAAATAGTGTAAATATCCTACCGTCAGGTCAAGTAGGACAATTTCGTAGAGCCGACTAAGGTTGTGGTGAAGGCAAATTTTAAATAATTGGAGGTAGTCATCTCATCAGTTCATTTCTTAATAAATTTGTTACATATTAACCATAACTTTGGTCATGTAAATATTAACATATTCTGTTTGCGTCGTGTTGTATGTGTATGTTTATGTATTACCTAGTTAGGTCAAGAGCAGCTGGCATTCCACCCGGCGCGGACCAGGGCGGCAGCGGCGTGTACATCCGCTGCGGCGCAACGTCTCACGCGACCATGCACCACGCCACTTGCCACCACCCCACACAGGCCAGGCTATCCGGGCACCAGTTTCACATTCACCACATCACAGGGGAAACTAAACGCGTCAATGTCAACGCAGTGTCATGGTTCAGTGAGTCTTAATTGACCTGAATTCAGATAACGTTGACGCAAACCGTTTGGCAACTCAGGATTACGACTGTAACAGCCTCGACGTTCGCAGAGCTTTCCGGTTGGTGAAATAGAGGAAAAAAATAATTGTGGGCTCTCTGTAAGTGGTTTAATTAATCAAACAAGGAAATACGTCGAGAAGAGGAAGCGTAGTGGTACGCGCTGAAATATATATTGCTTGGATATAAACATATCATCATATAAACATATATAAGCGTTACAGAACTGTGGGAAGAGCTGTCGAAATAGCAAGTAATAATAATAATAAAGCTATAAAAGGGTCGATACAAGAGCGACCGGATTTTTCAACAAACTTTTAGGGGACTTAATAATTAGAGGGAGCGACTCGCAGAGTGAAGTCAATAAGGGTTGTTATAGCAGCAAGAGCGTTAGGGTCGATACACATTTTGTGTATGAAAGTAAAGTTTTTGGACGTAAAATACCAAAATATATATGCGTACCTATTTAGTTTGTAATATAGTAATTTGAATGTGCAGTGGTAAATTAGTCGAGTTGTCTTTCTTGTTTATCAAATTAGTGAACACATGGGTGTTCGCGAGAGAAGGCGCGCGTTGAGGCGGCGCGCGGCGCACGGTCTGTATGTCGCTCGGTGTCGAACTGACGTCTGGCTTCGGCTCGAGGAGGAGGATCGAGCAGCGAGCGCCGCGCCGCCGCCCCCGCGCGCCGAGCCATGTGCGGAGCCCTAAGATAATGCGCGCTACTCTACTCTACCACCCAATTCTACAGATGTGTATCTGACTACGTGGTTTTTATGTTTATTGAGCTGTTCCTTCGGATTCCAGTGATTTTAGATTCAACTGCTCCCGTTGCGAAAGCGTGTAAGAAGGTATATATTCGGCTTTGTCTCATGTTAAGAGGAAACATCGCAGATCCGTACTCCTTATAGATTAAGTGGCTGCAGCACAAGTTACCTATCGTAATATTTCAAGCCTATGATAAAAAAAAAACCGGCAAAATGAGAGTTGGACTCGCGCACCGAGGGTTCCGTACAAACTATTTTTCTATTCTATTTTTGTATGACTAGCTCATAAAATGACAGATTTGAAGCAATGATGTAGATGATGAATAAATTTAATAAATAAATGATGCATATATGTTTAGCTAATATAGGTCCTTACCTGAATAAATCCCCATTTTAATTGTTTCTAATAAATATAGAACAGTTAAAAAAATATCTTGCCATCAAAGTTACGATATTTCGCAACTGCTAACTCTCCTGCAACTGAAACACTCTACCATAACCATTAACCAGAGACCATAACAGAATGTTCGGTTGTGTGGAAATTTTAATTATGTGTAACAATTTAATAGTATTGCATTTACATTATTTTCTTATTGTGTATATAGATTGCTGTAGTTATTTGATTGAATATTATTCGTTAGCTATGCAATAAAAAGCATGCGGTAAGTTTCATAATAATTGATGGATAGAAAATGAACATTTAAAGACAATAATGCTCCAGTGATTACAATTTACGACATAGAACCGTTACCATTGAATGAACGCGTAACCCTAAAGTATTACAATCGTTTTATAATTTGAGGATCGGATGCTGGAAAGTTTTACCAACATAAAATGTCCACAATTAAGTAAATTGGAGTAGTTAACGAACGCAATCAGCGCTAATTAAATTGTACTTATCTCGGGATCCGCCCAGAGTAAGTCAAGGCTACCTGTGATAAGATGCTAAGCTGATCGTGCGACACGTTAAAATGTACCACTCAGCAATAATTATAACTATTATAAGTAAAGAAAAACTAATTAGTGAACCGACTCATTAAGTATCAATATCATTAAATTAAAAAAAAATAGATAAGGCTGGAAATAGATAAGGCAAGACTTATGGGTTGGACACTGGGTGGAGCTATATTTCATATTTAATTGTAAACCTATGTAAAAATAATTCCACGGAAATAACATAAGACAATTGCATTAACGAAAAACGCCAGAAATTGTATAAGTACCAATTGAAACAATTCTCATCTGTCATATGACATGTCTCTGCCTGTCATACTATTTATTCACTGAAAATGGAATACTATGAAACTGTAGAACAAGATGCGTGTCAGATGAAAAAAAGCGATTGCAAAATAATTAAATATTTAAAGAAAATTATAGTAGTGAGAAAATACTTCAACTGGTTAATTTTATTCAGCGGATCTATTTACAATACAATATTATCAAGGCGTAGCTCGATAGCAAGCAATTTGTCTATGACGCAAAATGAATAATTATATTTTTTTATGTAAAGCAGCTCTTATTTATACTGCTTGCCTTAGTCTTAATTTGGCTGTTATACAGTATCACGATTCACGATGCGCGGTTACTATAACAAACCTTCGAAGAGCAAGCACTAAAAATGTAAGCCATCTCGACGAAATACAGTTTACATGCAACATTTTCAACTCTGAATCATACATATGCACGTCAAACAGAAATAGAATGAGTATTATTAAACATTTTGCCTAATTCATTACAAACTTTTTCGTCTCTAAAATCCGAGTAGGCGGTAACAGAAAGTATTTTTCGGCAGATGCTGAGAATTCTTTGGTGACCTTTTGTACAGAACGTCAGTGTTGACGAAATACACGACGTAGTTTGACACAAGGTGAAATTTCAAACGAAGTGAATGGCTCGGCTAAGTAAGGATGTCTACAGAGGACATGTTGACCCCACGAAACTTGCTTGTCCCTCTACATCTACATAGCTCCAATTGTAAGCCGTTTTTTTCCTCCATGTAGGTTTAAACACACTAGTGAAATTGGCATGAAAAGGAATAAGGAGTGACTGTTTTCAAATACTTCTTCTAATTCTTTAATTATCCGAATAAAATATTGTCTTTATATTGATAAAACATGTTTTAAAACATGTTTTATCAATATAAAGACAATATTTGAAAATAGTTCCGTAGCACACGCAAAGATCTTCAAATAGCATGGCTTTGAGTATTGTTTAGCCTTCAAGTCTCCTTACTGCTCGAGTGTCGCGAGGTAGCATTGCGAAAGTTGACAACAGTATACGTGAACAGAATGTAGAGGATTCCCATTCGTGTTTTGTCGTTGTCACTTTGCATTTTAGTCCCCATTCTTGCTTCAAACTGCTAATACGCTTAGCAGTTATACAAGGAGCGTGGGAGATTTAATTAAATTATAGCATGAAAGTTTTTATTATGGTACTTTAAAGCAGACGACAGGAGTGCACTTTAGTCTGGAAACGATAGTTGGCTGAGGTATTAAAAGATATTGGAAGCGGCAAGCCATAATGTTGGATTAATGTACTTTAGCCTAAGTCAGCGTGATCTCATAAGAAACGATCGTGTGCCGATAATTATATACCCTTCAGATAGATAATGGGTTCAGCAGGAACAATAAGATAATACGACCCACTCGTAGTTCTAAACAAACAGTAAATTATGTCCATACACGTTTAACAAATAAGCGTTTGAACAGCAAGGTTGCGGTAACTTGATGGCGTAACAAGGTGCAAGAATACATATTAACGCGACATGCAGCCTTTGTACATTCTTCAACATTGCCTAGATAATAATATTCACGTGTATAATAAACATTCACTTAATCTGAATTTGAGAATTTACTGTTTTATAATAAGGTACACTATTTTTTGCTAGCCATAGTTTTATTGCTAGTCAAAATGTAATACAAATCGTGGCAAGAGTTCAGATTTTGTTCAAAATTTCATAAGTTTTGTATTTGTTGCGAGGAACTCCTATCATAAATCATACAAAGCCAATAAAATATCAACCTACACAACTTATTTCCATAAACTTGCGTTGCTCATAAGTACAATCGGTGTTGTCAGGCCTTCATAGTTTCACAAATTGCTATTCAATGATACAAGTTGATAAAGTAGAAATAGAAAGTGTATTTCTTAATGTATTCTTGCTTTGTTAGGCAGGAAATAAGTACGAAATTGAACAATAAACACGGCCTTAGCCTTAGTGTCAAACAAGTATCAAGCTTAGGTAGGTCCATTTATCGGGTAACACAATTAATCTTCGTCCAAACGGCAACTTGATAGGCCCAATGCCTGTGGGAATCGTGTTGCGGAATCTTATTAAATATCTATACATTACTAGAGTTATTGTTCACCAGTCATTGTAATAATTAGTCATTAATAATCTGTCTTGTCAGCATTGGTAGTGTGATATTAATCACACTAGCTTTAATATTAAACAAATTCTGGCTGAATGCAATATGGTTTTCATGAGTTATCTTAGTCTTATCATGTATGTCTTCATTACATGTTTTACTTGAATGGGGTTCGCAATACTAATAATATCTTAAAATCAATGCGTGTATTTCAAGAGATTATGGGTATCTAACGATACAAAATAACACAGTCCTTTGGTTAGTATTACATTCTTCTAATTGGATATTACTTTGGAGGTTAATATTAGACTAACGGTGCTCTAAGCTCTCAACAAAGATGTATCAGTTAAAACAATGAAAATGGAAAGCATTTAAGAATGTATCTTAAACATAAAAATACACTGGCGGACAAAGAATTCGAGCCACCGGCAATCTAGGTATCAAATGCATTTATGTGAAAAGTACACTGTAACTAAAAAAATATTACCGAATAAAACTACACTTGTTACATGCTATGTGAAAAAAAAATGACGTTTATTAAATTAAAGAGGGCGGAATGGTCATTCAAATGTTTTATAACAAATCAGTTCATGTAAACACATATGGTAAGTTGGGTTGATCACTGTATTTTATGTTTTTGTTGTATCACCTGTTTGTCTTTTGTTAAAACATTAACCATTGCTGCTCAAAAATGGATTCTACGCCTCAGGAAACTGCTCAAGCCGTCGCATTGCCGCTATCCCGTCGAAGTCAACGTCAGGTGGCTCAAATGGTACGAATTAATTGTTGATCGGTGCAGCGCCTGTACAGGCAATACTAGAGACCGAAGCCTGCGATTAATGTCTAGGAACAGGTAGGTCTCGGGCCACATCCTCAACAGATGACCGATACATGACTTGAAATGTTCTAAGGAATCGACGTCTTAATGCAATGCAGATACAACAACAACTCCGGAATGATCGTGGTGTTGTTGTAAGTGCGCGTACAGTAAGGAGGTTTGCTAAAAGAAACTTGACTCTTAGAAGGGCTGCAACTGGTCCTATATTGACGGTAACTCACCGGAAAGCGCGCCTTCGATTTGCTCGTGAGCACAGAGATTGGACATTCGAACAATAAACCAATGTTTTTTTCTTCTGATGAGACAAGTGTGCCATTATGGAGGTGCCGAAGAGAGTGAGTGTACCGTAACCCTGTAGAACAATATGCACAGTGCTGTATTGAAAAAAATTACACTTTTGGGGTGGCTCCATAATAGTGTGGGACGGCATTTGCCTAACGACACGAACAGAGCTGGTTTTCATTCAGCACAGTACTCAATCACGTGGTTTGACTGCAGAGCGATATATCCGAGATGTTCTCGAGGACCATGTGGTACCTTACTCAGGGTATATTGGGCATGCTTTTAATGCATGATAATACAAGACCACATACAGCGGGAATCGTCACTCAATATCTTAGGGATGTTGGTATTCAATGGATTGGCCAGCTCGGAGCGGTGACTTTTAGCGTTTTTGGAACGAATTAAAACGCTAACGTTCCTGCTTCATCCACACTTGCTGAGCTCAGAATGGCAAGAGATGAAGAATGGAACAACGTCCCTCAAGACTTCATTGTTAGATCAATAAGATTGATGGCTAGAAGGATTCAAGCAGTTATAAGAGCTAGAGGAGGCAACACAAGCTACTATCACATTAAATCTATAGCTTATAAAATTTCCTACTCAACGATTTTTTTTAAGTTGTGCCTAAAATTACTATTCAAATTGAACTTGAGCTGCAAATTGCTGGTGGCTCGACTTCTTTTTCCGCTAGTGTATATATGTGAATAATTTTTTTTGCAAGACAAGTATCATACAAGAGTTGATATCGTGAGGTTTCTTATTTCTTATCGAGTTTGATGCTGAATTGTTCATAAAGTGGTGATATTACAACTATAATAAACTAGTAAAAGGAAGAAATAAAGCTCGGAACACGACACCATAGCTTATAAACACAAAAGGAATTAAATACAGAATGAAAAAAAAAATGTCTTCTACTTTGCGGCCTGGAACTCAGTCGGCGTGGAATGAATTTTCGAGAATCTATGTACTTCTTTAAGATGCAAGCTATCTCACTGTCTAATATGATGAATTCTTGATGAATATCGGTGCGCTAGTCGCTACGAGCTTTCATTGCTCGTTTGATAAGTAGTATGACTCAGTGGTTGAGAGAAGGGTGGTGGGGTCATCGTCTCCGCTTTTTCTTTACATGTGATGGTCGATGGTTATTTCAGGCAGGTTGAACGGCCTAGACGAACTCAAGGCCTAGAACAGATCTGACCAGCTTAGTGGTGAACTAACAACGGGTTCAAGGGCGTCGGGTGAATGCCACCAGTCAGGTTTTTTACCATCAAGACCCGCTTACGTGACGACTGGTCTTATCTAAGCCGGGTGAACATCGAGCGACGCTAATAACTAATGTCTACAACTTTAGTTTCATATACACTACTCAATTCACAATTCGGATAAAATACTTCGCGTTATACCAGCATTACCAGCAGTGCATGCGTAACGAAACAAAAATTACTGCCGATAAATGACGCTCCAGCCGTAAACCGCAATTCGGTCCAAAATGCAAGTTGGTTGCACGGATTTATTTTCATCTTGTTCGTATATGCACGAAACGGGACAAAGCTGCGCTTCATTTAAACATTCATATCGTAAGCGTCGATAGCTTTAGTAAGAATAAAGATATCATTTAGTAGGATATATTTCACATTAAAAAAAGATTAAGCAGTTAGGTTAGGTACCCAGTTATCTGATCCAGGATGTATACTGGGTAAAAGATTGGGACCTGCAGGCAGTTCGTGTAGTTGTAGAACTTTAACAAGGTAAGGTAAGAGGCAAAACCTACAAAAACCTTTATACCTTCCCAAGCAAGGCTCGACTACGAAAAATTTTCTTTTATCTTTTTTGCCGAGTGGCTCCCGGCGCGGTCCCCTCCGCGCCAGGTAGACTTCTACGCACACTAACGCTCGAAATTACTTACTTCAATAACGAATAACGTTTTAGACTTAGACATCCATACTCAATTTAATTACCAAAGTAGTTAGGTACTACATTCCGATTCATTGTGCAACCAAAAATATAGCTGTATAATTAATATTCTAGTTTCGTTAATTACCCACACACAAAGCTGAACACTCTTTAGTATGTTTTATAATTAGCTATTGGTGTCTACACATTATTAAATTGACTGATACATTATTAAATTGCTCGAGGTATCTATGTTATTATGCATGTCATTGATTCATAAAGAATTAATTTAAAACTGCATGGTAGGGTCTAAATTTAAGAACAGTACCATAAAACTACAACTTACTTTTATCTGACTTCTAACTATGAAGCATCCAATAATTTACCATTGCACCTTAATTTTGTATTTTTTTTACCTGAAAACAAGAATATATAGAAATTAATTAATAATAATAAAATATGTTACATACTTCTCATGCATTCTTATTAAGTGAGAATCCTGTGTCCTATCTAAGAAAAACTTAACAATTTACAAGTTAGTTACAGTATGCATTTCTGATGTCATTAAAGTGAGTAAACTTCATGCACTATATTCTCTTATGATCTTTCTTAGGGATTAGGTAAGCTCTGTAATAAATGGTTCCTCCTCCTGGTTAAATTGGATACTCCGAGGTACCAAAATATGGATACTCTTTAAAAAATATATAGATATGTCTAAGCTATATAGTTAGTTATAGCATTTTATTCTATAAGTGGTTCTATCCATCTCAATTGATGGATGGATATACCTATGTTTGGTCAATGACGGACTGTAAAGATTTGGTATTTCTTTCTCCTAAAACCAGTTACTCTTACTGGCCGATAGCATTACAATATGATTAAGTCACCCTGAATGAAATCTATTTTAAGAAATATCCTAGTCATGTTACAAGTGTCTATTAATAATTAAATTAATTGGGTGAGTTTAAATGCATATTGGATCAGAATGTTCTAAATCACTTTCATTTATGATTTCTGGGAGCTGAATAATGTGCCAGAACTAAGAGGAACTTGCTATTAAATAACAATGTTTTGTTACAGCACTATGGATATGCTTATGATAAAAAAAAAAGGAATATTTTGCAGGTAAGGTATCTTATCTTATCTAAGTAGACA
Organism: Falcaria lacertinaria; assembly: GCA_951449985.1. Classification (NCBI taxonomy): domain Eukaryota; kingdom Metazoa; phylum Arthropoda; class Insecta; order Lepidoptera; family Drepanidae; genus Falcaria; species Falcaria lacertinaria. The sequence continues at coordinate 5,974,901 of OX602123.1, read as the reverse complement.
ACAAGGCTAGACTTTCTGAATGCCAAATGAAATTTTTTTCATAGCTATAATAACAATGAGAAAATCTAGAATCAATTGTTCCACCATTATATATTATGTTATTTCATGTAACTATCCCTGAGTCAAGTTTTAGTAGAGGTTATCTTCGGGTGTTACAATAATTGATCAGCAAACTGGCCTTGTCCATTACAAGGGTTGGCACTTACCCATGACAAATGCGGCAACTATGACAACTGAATTATCTATTATTATAAGTAGGGCTTACAAACTTTTTTTGGTTCTTAGGTATGCACTGAATATCTAAGAAAAAGAATACCTATCTAAGAAATTAATTGAAATTTTTTATTTTCATAGAACATCACCATGAACAAAAATTAAAGCTACTGTTTTGCATTGATGGCTAGTTAGGTAAGGACCTACCTACACTTAGGAGTTTTATAACAACAACCACAAGTGAAACTTTTTTGTAAATTGTAAGTAATTAAGGGTAAGACTTCTATTTTTGAGTGATGAATTTTATTTAATTTCCTTACCTAGATTATGCTACGGTTTAAATTACTATTATCATGCAAGGAATATAAAACATAGGCAAAAAAAGGGTTAAGTAGGTGCATCTAAACTATCTATCGACCCATGTGTTGTCTGTCCCAACTGGTATCAAATTCAGTAGATACAAATACACAGCATCCTACCCAACTAAACTAATATTACACATCATCGCATGCTGCATCACCAAATTAATCGATTTCCGTTTTTCTCGTGAGCCGAAGCGTCTGTGAAGTCGAAACAATGAAAACATTTTTACCTTCGTTTTCGTGACTCCACGGTGCCGCTTTAAATTCCCAGCAATGAGTACAGTTATTCACAGCACTTATCATCACAATACAATATATATTTAAGTACAAATACGACCATTAAACAGTTTTTATTATAATAAATAAATTAATAACATAAAATACACAAGCCACGGTTATTGTAAGCAGACGGGGGGTCGGGACATGACACTAATCAAATCACAAAATAAACCAATAGAAAAGGAGAAGGAACACAACGCACAGCGGCCACAGCGCGCATGCGTTAAGCCAGTTTGTCGGTAAAACAGCTAGTGATTTTTGAACATCAATAGTAGAGTAGTATTCAACTATAAAAAGATATTATTTTCTTGTACCAGACGAAACATATTACCACTCATCTGAAGGAGTGTTATCAAGGCGCAAGGCTCAATTTGTAGGGATATTTAAAAAAAATGATAATGGTCATGCTCAATCAATGAATTTTATCAATTTTGCGTTAAATTTGTATCGACTTATTGGTTAGTCGATTAGTGTAGTGTAAGGATGTCATGCGACAGCACTAGATGATAAAGCAGTAATATAAGACATCTAGCGTCGAAAATATAAAACAGCAATATTGTTTCCCTCGTCGAAGTGTAGTTGGTTACACTACATCTGTACCACACTTATTATTTACTTCGTGTCGGGACAGATGGCGCTGTTCCAATTTTTGAAAAACTGTTATTTTGTAAAAAATCAGTGTAGCAAAACATAAAAATATTAAGCATTTATACTTTACAGAGAATCTAATTGAATTATACATAAAAACCTTGCTCGGTTAAAATCGCATTATAATGTGTTTCATAATTAAAAGATCTAAACGTACAAACGGCGGGAAGCGACTTTGTTTTAATACTTAAGATACGGGGTACGCACCTCCAGTTTTATAAATTAATTTGGGTACATGTATATTCCGAGCCTAGGTGCACCCGTGCGAAGCCTGGGGTCACTAGTTATCTGCAAAGTAAAAAATATACCTGGAGTCTATTTAAGCAAGTAGAAAAAAGGGATTACCGTGTTCTTGTTGTGTTAATATATTTAATATTATGCATCTGCATAAGCCTCTGTGGTTTCTTGATTGCTTTGGTATATATACCAAAAACGAACTAAAACATTATGAAATTGATAAATAAATAAAAATATGAATACTTATGTTACTTGTAAGTTTTTTATTTACTCCTATTATAATATAAGCAAGTACCTACCCTACAGGTTATGTACCCTCATATCTTACCTCCGTACATACCTACCTAGATAAGTAAAAATGAGGCAAGAGTTTCATATTCATTCAAGCATAATTTCCATCGAAATCTGATTTTTATGGCCATCTACACAGGGTGTGTTCAATTTCACGCTAAATAAACTTCAAAGATAGCTCTTAACTGGGTATTGCTTGCTGCAATTTCTGGAGTTAAAATGTTTATTTGTTCGCATTCCGTTTGTGTAACTCATACTTAATACTTTCCATTATAGTAGTCATCGCCTTTGGAATGATTAAGTAAGAAACAAAGCCATACGAAATAATTCAACTCTAAAACTGATTTGGTGAAAGATCGCGTCCTGAAAAGTATGAAACAAGATAATATTCTTCTCTGACATTATTATTTACAAATTGTTCAATATATATCACCCAATAAGTAGAGGAGTTACATATTTTTCGTTTTATAATTTATTTAATGTTTATTACTAATTCTGGTGTACAATAAAGAGTTATTTGGGGCCAGATGGCGTTGTGTGATAATGTGCAAACATTATTATTATTATTATTTATCTTATATCATAGGTAAACATACTTAATGATAATAATTAACGAAGATAAGTAGTTTAAAAGTTTACTTATACGGGAACATATTAACATAAGTACATACACTCATACAGGCTGAAATAATAACCCACCTTTTGGCGACGCCGTAGTCGGGTAAAAATATCTAACACAGACGCATGTTGACAACCCTAGAAGGTCACAACATGTACAATCAAAAGCTGACATTTGTTCGAAGGACCTTTTTAAATTGCCCTCATTTCGCTGAAACGTCAAAGAGAGCCGAAGGGCGAGGCAACCCGAGTGGCCTTATTAGTCCAGCCTCTTGGCTTTGTCGAGTCCCTAGAGCTGACGTGTCTTTGAGATAAGAATTGGGTCGACATTTCCTTGGAACATGAAAGAGAAGGTAAATTGGGAATATAGACGTATGTTATATACTGTACCTATATAAGTATTGCCTTATTACATTACATAAGTAAGTATAAGTGGCTAAGTATAATTTCGTTCGTAATTAGCTTGTGTATCTACTCACATTCAATTATTTCAATATATTTTTTCACAAGTCTGACTAGATAGCCTCTATCCAGACAATGTATGTACAATATAGGTATGACAATGTAGGTAAGTATGACAATGTAGGTAAGGCTAGGTGGTAATTTAGACCTTCATAAGTGCCTTATTAGAGCCTATACTTAATAAATGTTTTTTTTTCTTTTTAATTTTGTCTTACATAGAACAGGAGTAACTATCAAGAACGGAAATTAATGTGTACTTGTACATTTGTCACCGTTAACTCCAAAAATATCCTCAAGCGATATCCAGTTTTATGAGCTATCTTTGAAGTAAATATAACGTGAAATTGAATACATGAAGTGATAGGCTTATGAAGGGTGCATTGAAATTCGTAACCTGAAAGTAGGGTACGGACCTATACCTGCACCGGCTGCACTAAGCATACACACCTACATAGATGGTGTCGGATTGGATTGAAACAGACTACCAACAGATATCAGAAACACCTACTTATAAATTCTGCATACAAATAATATTAAATGTTAGCGATTTTGAAATGAAGACTTTACGGTTATTAGGTGTAAAACAAAACGAAAACACGTTTTGGCTATCTGTCTATGCATGTATGCCTGTTTGTTTAAAAACGGTATAAACACAATTTATTATCCAAAAAGTCTGAACGGATTTTGACGGGACTGACAGTGAGAGGCTTTTGAAAGAGTAATCTATTTTCCCCCCTGATTTCCCAAGAGATATAACTTATTTACATGCAGACAAAGTCATGGGCAAAAGTTAGTAGGTAATATAGTTATACCTACATTTGCTTATGATGGTATGCAGTCAATACCTACGTAATAATTATAAATCTCAACTCCAACATGAGATGCGGATGACCTGGATACGGCGGAGGCTGCGGCGCGGGCGGCGCGGCCGAATCGATGCGTTGCCATAGCAACCGCGACGTCTGCCGAGGAGCCTGCGCTCTACTGTCTCTCTCTGTCTCGCCTTGATATCATATCACATGCCAATTACTACCAATAAGCTATAAGCGACTACCCCTTACATACCTTATTTCAAACCTTAGCTTCCTTTTACAGAGTTCTTAATTCTTTGGCAAACCAGATCGAAGGTTTCGTTTGGGAGGTGAAGGCACCACCACACGATATAATATACGGAAGAAACAGTTTCTCGTGGCGATAAGTCAGAAACTCCGCCGTGGTTTCGGAAATACCGTTCTTATTCCTTGATAGCGTGAAGAGATAATTGTGTGCTGATTTGGGAAGGCTCTCTCGCTTTTAGTATTATGTTGGGAATATCTGCGGGTGGCTTAACAAGATATTTGGGGTTTGTCGGAGTCATTAAACATCTGGCCCCTAATTTACGGGAAGGGTAGAGAAGGTGTAGTAATTAATAATTAATTTTTGTTCTTGATTACTTGCGGTGAGGGTCGCTTGTTCGCGAACTGGTAGACATGTCTTTATCAAATCTAAACATTTACTGCGTATTCAATGAGTTAGTACATTTGAAAGGAATTACCTTTGTCCTTTAAATAATATTATGTAGGTACCTGTGTTACGGCCCCATACTATTTGGAGTACTTATAGTATGAGTGCCTATAACAATACTAGTAGGGTCTTTTAGGGTCGGCAGCGCGTAAATGATGCCCCAGGTGTTGCAAGCGTCCATAGTAGAGATGTCTAATATATTAAGTAGCCGTTAAAATAAACGAATAATGAAGAGTAATCATCATATTCGATAAACAAAAATAATGTTTTCTAACAAAAATAGTGCTATATTTATGCATGTGATAGTTTTATGCACAAGATGAACGATACGAATTAAAATCAAATCCTGAATAAAATATTGGAGTTTTTGGCGGGAATCAGGCGGAGCGATTGAGATTTTTTCCAGTGTCTCGTAAATAGTGTTATAGTGATCTTTAATGTGTATTTTTGATGTCCTTAAGTTTCATTTAGTGACTGTTTTTTTTTGCTACTGCAGTGGATTGTCTACAGAAACTCAATTAAGCATTAGAATGCATTTTAATGCGGCAAACACGAGAATTTTTGAAACTTGAAAATTCTCAGACACTCGATACTGGCAAAAATAGTCCCTGAAGGGATTGATTGCCATACTTAGGAAGAAGAAGAAGAAGAATAAAATATTAACCAATATTTTCACCCATTAAAAATATCATATTTTTTTTATCAATTAACGTTTATCTAATAAATAAAATCAGCTAATATTGACATCTCTAGCCCATAGGTTACGGTGACCGCTTACCATCAGGTGGGTCGTATGCTTGTTTGCCACCACAACATTTTCACGTATTCGGTGATGAGAGACGTTTTTCCAGTAGAAAAAAAGGTGGCAGTTGCAAGCCGGATTTAGGAACTTCGTTTTAAAAAATCTTACTTTACTTTACAAAAAAATACGTATGTCCCTCTGAAACCAAAAAATAAGATAAGTAAATGAAATTGTTACTAGCTGGACATGACATGTCAATCTCGTAACATTAATATTCAGTTGCCATTGTTACCTTATGCAAACAAACCAGACATCCGAAATTATAATCGGAATTCCTAAAGAAAGTGCTTTGAATATGCATGGCGAGGCAGGGCCGTCCGCGGCCACACTGAACATTAATCACACATAAAAAGACAAAGTGACTTCTTTATGCCATGGAAGCGTATCTGTGACTTACCATCGAATAATATCTTACTTTTTCTGGTCATACGATCTTGGAATTATGTAAATATGTTAAACACTACGTAAAAGAAGATTTATACACCGAACCAGGTTTATAAACCAATACCTAGTACTGCAGAGAAAAGGCGCTGGTAATTGGCAACTGTCGCAACTGCACCTTTAGGTATCATATAGGAAATTTTCAATTTTGATTTGATCCACGACCAGTGGGTATTTTTTATTTTATAGAAAAGGCATGCCACGCCACTTAAAATGCTCTCACCACTAAAAGACGCTTTTGTTTCTGGGACTGTTCAATTGATTCCTGATAATAAAGTATTTTATATTATTATTAAAATATATTGTCCGAGCATGTCAGAAGTTATTTCCATACAAAATGATGGCAAGAAGTTAAACCGAAGCTCTTTAATGACCGCGCGGTCGTGTGTCACGGAACACGGTAATATTTATGTAAATTGCAGAGAATATGATTAGACCGTCGCCTCCCCGTTGATAATCATATTTACTGCTTCACCCACAGGGGTGGAGGTGGAGCTTTTACTACTCAGGTGATAAGCAAGTACAGCCTTGATGTGACAAAATCAGGGGGTTCAATGACTAGTATTACGATAGGTATAATTATTAGGTGGGTTGCGGTTGCTTGCGAAAGCGATCACCAATAAGGTGAGAATGAGAGACACCGTAGGCTTAGTCAGTAAAAGTTCGTTATATATTTATATGTAAAGGTAACTTAGGCGCAACGGAATCCTGTTAAAATTCTGATCCGATAGTAGGTACTTACTATACATAGGTTGATTGATTATGTCTTAAGCAAATCACACTGCTCTCTTATACATATATGATATTGAGTTCCTTCCTGTGGTGAATATAGCACAGCGATTCTTCTCAAAAGTTTGGTAATGCTACAGTGTTACCCCAAAGCCAGCAAGTCCAAGGTAGCAACCTCAACCATAAATTCGGTAGATATTTAAAAGTAGGTAGCTATAAATATGACTGCCAATCTAGTGGATTCGCAGTCATATTTACGCCCACCCACATCCCGTCAGTGGGGTGGTGGGCCTCATCGATATGCTTCACTATCAGACAGAAATTAAGTTTATTAAGTCGCAACCACAAATGACACCGATATAAGTACCCAAAAAAAACAGCAAACACACTCGTATAGAATTTTAGAACCGACACCCATGAGAACTTATTTTAAATTTGAATATCTCGGTGCTTGTACGTAAAAAAAATACGCGAATATCCTTTTAGATGGTGACCTAAAGCCATGATTCGCTTCAAAAAGCTATAAATAAAGTCTCCATGTCATGGTTATTATTATCGAGAAACCCACTACCATTTTCCGCTCCCATAATTTCAGTAATGGGCGATTGCCACAGAGTTAATTTATCGTAATCTATAATTTTCCGTTATCTTTGTTACCCTATTAATTTTCTATTAAGATTTGTTTAGTTTACAAGTTTAAGTGGGTTTTGAAATGATATAATAATATGAGTTGATATTTCCATTTTAGTGGGGTTGTTAGGGTTCCGTACCAAACGGGTGACCAACGGACCCTATAACTAAGACTTCGCTGTCCGTATAGGTCGACAGTTGGAATTTTCACAGAATATGTATTTCTATTTCCGCTAAGTTATAAAAAAAAGTTAAGGGGACTCCCATAATAGAAATGTTTTTTGGCTTTATGTACATAAATAATGGCAACAAGTTGTCGCTTGAAATGCTCATTGAGTTTGTATTGCTATATTTTATAAAAAATAGCGGATTTACTGTTACAAACTTATTATTCGCGGTTTGTGCAATAGCCGTGTCTACGGATTGAACGGAAAAGTTAATTTTATCATTGAATCTAGTTAGTTTTACGGAACGTTAGTACGGAACCCTCGTTGTGCGAGTTCATCTTGCATTAGGCCGATTTTACATAGAAAATATGCTCTACATCATTTACTACGCAAGAAGGGCTGTCTTAGAATAATTGGATATTTATTTAGTCGAACTTTGGCCTTTTGACTTACTAAATAATTAAGGTTAACATTTTCGAATTCCAGTATGAATATTTACGTTTCTTATAGGATCCTACTAATCGGTTACTGCTACAGGAACTTTAACAAAGTAATTTCTTTCGGGAGTCTATTGAAGTACCAAGAATGTCAGAGGGAAAAGACATGGCGAAAGACGAGGTGCGGTAAAGGCGCTGTCAATCGTCCGAGTGACAGTCGGCGAGCGGCCGCGAGTCGAGACAGCGCGGTCACTATCGCATTTCCCGCGTGAAAATCGCTTTCCCTGCGGTCGCTGTGCCGAGCACGTGAACGCTCCACGCAGTGTCCCGCCGACCGCTCGCGTGACACGCCGCGCACCTCGCGAGGACATCCCGCAGGACGAGCCAGGCGTTCGCTCCCGGCGCCCGCCCGCCCTCCACTGCTGCCCAACCTAGCTATCCCGCGCGCGTATTACAATAAAACTTTTCCAATTGACTTTTACTGTGCCATCGATCGACTGATAAATAGTTAAGGATACCGACCTGCTTACCGTGGAGGCGATGCGCTCTAAAGCGGTGGCCAGGCGGCTTCAGGCGCAAGGTGAGGTTACACTTTCAAACTTTACAACTTTATTTATTACCCTGAAGATTCTCTCGGAAAAGGCAATGTGTATGTGTGGAAAATTATGTTAGGTTGTTAGAAGATGCGCAGTAGGTATAAACAGATAAACAGTGATGCGCTCGGCAGGCGCTGCTATTGGTCGGCGTGTCCCCGCCTGACAAGATAGCGAGGGACATCCTCCGCGCTTCACAGCGCGACACTACACTTTATTCAGGCGTAATAAAGTTTACATTTGCCAGTGTTGATGCTCGGAGGGATGGTCCCTCTATTGTCATTTGTCATTGGATGAGTACGGAGGCTTTTCATTATTTACTACGGTCCTATCTGTACATAGCCTCGTCGCTCTTTGTTTAGATGGACCGAGTTATTTACTTTCTGGCTCGGTTTGTGAAAACATTTGAGCCGAAGTGACTGCCTTACATTGTATTCGAATGTTGGCTCATTGGTTTTTGACGTCAGTTTATTTATATATTCTGCCCTGGCCATGAGTATCACGAACTACAATAGATAGGTGTACTTATTTCACTATAGTAGCTACTAGTATAAATGCTTTTTTTTATTTCATTTATTTATATTCTTTTAATAATAATAAATAAATGCGTTTATTCATATTGAAATATTATGTTTATCTTTTATGATTATAGTTCTGAATTCGGATAAAAAACATTATTTAGATAAGTCATATTTTCCATTTTATTGTTTTAGTCAAAACAGCTTGATAAAATGATCAGTTTTCCGCTGCCATCCAGATACCTTTCTTTTTATCTCTAAGAATCACATCGAGAACAAAAGGAAAGCAAGTCATGCCTAACTCACCGCACTATAATAAAACGTGAGTGTTATCAATATCGAGACAGCAATTTCGAACGGTTGCGGTTGCACAAGGCTTATAGAAGCAATCATCAAGTTTTACGATCACGCTGTAACGCTTTATAGTTGGTCAGCGTTGGAAGGCTAGCTTTATGGATTTACATATTCTTCTATGTAATACTGATAAATTCACCAAAATTTTGATATTCCATTTTGCGCGTCCAGCCATTGAGCAAGCAAGATATTCCATAAATCCACAAAAGTAGCACGCTAACAGCATTATTGCACATCTTCTACGTTATTATCACAAGTCTGTACTTAATAACAATTATACAGTTTTAAGTAGGCATCATTTAGTATTATTTTGGAGTCAATGCTTACAAAGCATAATACAGATTTAAAATAATCATATAAGATTCGGATTAATTTAGAAACAAGGTTTTTTTATTTACAAATTGGTGGCTTGGCTTGGGTGGCCTGATGTTAAGCGGCTACCATAGCGTAGACGTCTGTAATACCAAACGAGATTAATTTATTCCGCACGGACACCAAAAAAAACAATAATAAGAATAAAAAATGAGTTGCAACAAAAAACTTCTTTCTCTTATTTCTCGAAACTTTCGCTTTTATTCTTCTTACCAAAACGGCGGTCAAAAATACGAGATTCAAAAGTTTATATTAGGGCCTAAATTAAATTCACAATTTAAATTTTGTCGGACTTCATTATAAACGAAATTTTAAACTAAAATAATGTTCGTGGAGATACGCTGTAGCCACGTAGCATTAATCCTGTAGCGATTTTCTAATTCGTAGCATCGTTACGAAAATGCTACGTAATTTGTCTTTAGTGCATCAAGGGCCCATTACGTTAAATTACGATATTGAAACAAAAAACATGGAATACCTTAAAAAATACACTCGTCGGTATCGGCATGTCACGTTGTTCAAATTTATTCTTTGTTCATTTTAAAATACGGTCCAATAAAGTTTGGTGACAACAACGTGAGGATCACGTGGTAGAATTGCCGTTGCGCATATCGATTGGTCTGCGACTTTAAGCAACATCAACTATGGCCAGTTATTTTATAGGTAGGCATTCCTTAGAGATCTATCAGAAGCAGAAAGTCAGGCGTTGATTTAATCCAAGTACCAGCAGTGCCTCAACAATGTTGATTAGGCCAGCATGATCATAGTAGTAATTTGATGACAATATGACAAGACGATGGCTACCCGTATTAAACGTATGTCTATTCAAACACTAGTTTTCCCCGCGATTTCACCTGCGTTACCCGCGTACTAGCATACGCGGGTGATATCATGGCTTTACATACATATAGCCTTGTTTCTTATATTATGGATAGTGTTAAGTGTAGTTTTTTTTATTGCGGTAGTAGCTTTTCAATAGTGAAAGACATTCAATATCGGTTAAGTAGTACCAGGTATTTCCTCACACATATTGTTTTTTTTAAATATAGTAAAGCTATATGTACGCATATACGGAGCCAGATATGGTTTATAGTGAAATATAAATAATATAATATACTTACATCGTCTATTCCATATCAGGTTAGCTTTTATCGTGTCATTGAAATGGAACATGAATAGGTACGTTTTGAAACAATATCGTTACCACGACTTTTATACGATTTTATAACGCATATTAATGCTCACCGTGTGCGTTACGATTCTTTGTAATTTGGAGGTATATTTATTTACTGTAGAATTTACTTAAAAATCGATACAAAAATGGGCTGATAGTATTACATATATACTTAAATCATCTCGCCAAGTCCCATACGGAATAGGCAGAGCGTGTAGAGTGCCTTTCACTCTTGACTTCATAAAATTACATAAAAGAAAAAGTGTTCTTTTACATTCTTCGGCATATTCCGTACCACATAAATAAGCAGAGAAAAAAAACTTTAAGGGCCGTTATCTATACTTATAATAAAACTGTAACAGCTCCAATACTGAACATAAAAAAAAATCGAGAACCCGAACCTATTTTATTTTTATTTTTGTCTGTCTGTCTGTTTCTTGGCCACGCCTCACAACGAAACTACTGAAGGAATTCAAATGAAACTTGGTGCTATGAGTGCATATTACGAGCTACAATATAGGATATTTTTTATTCCGAAATTCAGCACGGTTTCCCTGGGATAGGGGATAAAAATCAAAATGTGTACTTGGTGTGACACCGAAACAGCTGGACCGATTTGAACAGGACATTCACTGGCAGATAGCTGATGCTATAAGACGTAACTTAGGCTACAATTATTCTGGGAAAATAATAGGGATTCGCGCAACAAATAGAAAAACCCATGAAATTGTGAACACTACCCGAACAGCTGGACCTATTTGAACGGAACTTTCACTGACAGATAACTGATGCTATAACGCGGCACATAGGTTACTTTTAGTTTGGAAAAATAATTATGGTACAGCGCATAAAAAAACCATTCAAAAAACTCATTCCATGCTTACGAATTCGCGGGCACAGCTAGTGTATAATAATTTTGATCATTAATATTTTTTCATACATGCACATGTTATGAGCATAGTGTACTATTACCACAGATTGAATAAATTCCAGTGAGTTTTAAAGACAGATTGCCACTTAAATATTCAGCTTTATATTAAACATGTTATTGCACATTTTTTTTTACTATCAGTATAAACGTCATATGTGCCTGATTGTTATAATATGTATACGTATAGCGAATCCTTGGGGTTCAGACCTTTAATATCTGGCCGAGAGTTTACGAGGCTCGTAAAGCCAGGCCGTATCCTCGCAGTGTCGAAACCTGACCCCTGAGCGTTGCCCTTATAGAGTTGATTGTACCCGTCTGTGTCCAACTACCTACTTAATTGAGATTAACTTTGATACCTTTGCCTTAGTGCAAATAAGGGTCGTTTTGTGAATAACTATCGAAGAACATTGTCTAGCTTCACTCGTTATAAAAGTAACCAAAAAATCTGAATCAAGTAGATCGTTGCGTCGGAGGTTCTAATTTGATTCGCCTTTGACAATTAAGTCTTATCAAATGGTCGGTTACAGAAAATATTACATATATTCATTCTGAAGCAGAAAACAAATAGCTTGCGCACAGTTGTTGCATCAACAAAAGCCGTCCGGTCGGTTTCAGGACAATAGCGATGTCTTCCACAAATAACCTGAACAATATTCAATAAGCGCTGGTTTATTCCTCCAGGAATAGCGGTCGTAAAGCTCGCAGACATACCTCCGGACGGATCCTCGAATCACAATAACGCTGGAGCTCAGTGGAATCCATAATCTTATTTTTGTACCGCACCACGAAGCGTGAATTTTGCAATTACGTGAGCTGCGGCGGTGTCACGCGAATGACATCTCAAAGCTTTCTTCATTAAAGATTAAATTCGAACGCTGTGCCTTTCTCAAAATAAACACTTCTTGTCTGTGCACGTGCGATTGTGGACTTTATCTCGGAGACGGAGAGTTACGTGGCAGGCGCAGCCAGGTGGCGCGTGAAAGCGGACTCTTTGCGATGGCAGGAGGGCAGATTATGCGTCGCAGATGTAGCACGGCGACATCCATTGTGTTCCCTCCTATAATTTTATCGAAGCTGATTTACGATCGATTGTTCGGGCGGTGGACAGTAGGCGAGGCGTGGTGTGCGTGCGTGCGCGCATGTGTGCGTGGAGCGTGCTCGTGCGCCGCTCAGCTCGTACCTTCAGATGGCGCATACTATGACGAGCTCTACACAACGCCCTCGTAAATTAAGAAATGACGTCCCAAGCCGTGTTCTTTCAAGCTCAGTATTATGCATATGAGAAAAATTATTGCTCATGCCCGATACCGATATAGGTACTCCGTAAAAGCAATCCAATTCCAAGAAAACTTATTGGTATAAGCGAACCGTGACGAAATAATAATATGCTAGGGTTCTTGTAAACTTTTCTAACGCTCTGAACTAGTTGCCTGCCATTTTTTTACTTAGATTTTTGTATGTATCATTGAATGCCTACACAAAACTTATAAAGATACTTATAATAATATCTTGCAATTGAACAGCCTTTAAACATATTGCTTCTTAATTCCTTTCATAAGCGCCAAGAAATTGTGGTAAATTTTGTGACCACAATGAACTCTGGCAGATGTTCGATACAATGCGGCGCTGGAAATGGCATGATATAAAGTACTAACGATAAAGCCAGCATTAGGTGTTTCACAGCAAATTGTTTTTACTACGCTACAATTAAGATTGGGCTTGAATGCTCAATAACCTCAAGCAACAACAGTTCTGTTCAGCGAATGAAATAGCTATTAGGAAACCATTAGCTGGAGCATTAAGATAGTGATAACATTTGAACAATGAGACGTTTGATTCCTGAGTGATATAATTTAAGTTCCTAATCTTAGTTTAAGGTCCAGCTACGTACGAATATAATTTGAAAACTTATTCACTGTTATATATTTATACTACATTATTTCACTATACCGAGTTAATTCACTATTATCGATGCCAATAAACTCCTTATGTCAATTAATTATACATGCACAGATTCCATCTTTTGGAATGGTCCATATTTATAAGGCTTTGATGGCCATTTTATAAATCAACGATAATTTACAAATTAGGAATTTTTCGTCCTTTGTACAAATATAATTTGTACGAACTAAGCATATTGATTATTCAACGCTCTCAATCGTTCGTATAACCATTTTATTTATATACTTAATTATTGATGCATAAGTCGTAACTGCTAATAATAAAATTTATATAATGAAGACAACTATTACCGTTACAAACTAACCCGTAATGTGAGTGGAGGGGAGCTATAATTAAATACGAGTCAAGGAAACGGGGCCGCTTCTGGCAGGCTTCACTTTGCCTTTTCACCTTCCAAGTACGAGGGAAATGGTTCTATTCTAACGACGGAGCCTTATCACTGTATACGTAAGAATATGGAGCGTGTTATCTGAAGGAAGTGAACGCGAACTATTCAGGCTAGCCATTCTATAGAATGCATGCCAATATGATGTGTTCATAAGCCAAAGGCATTATTTGCACTTAGCTATAAGCTAGTTTTATATTAAAAATACTAGTTCTTATCTCTTTTCTTATATTCTATCTGTAAGTAGTTTATTAAGCAGCTACTACTAAACCTGCGTTACTACTACGATTCATAAATATTTGAATAAATATCACTGATTTTTATTCTGGTTCTTCACAGATACCTCTTTTAATAATCCGTTTTAACGTAAAATAGGCCGTACGGTTTAGGTAACTGTTTCATTAGGGCCTAAACTGAATATTTTTTTTGTAACTTTTTGAGAAGTTTTTACGTTAACATAAATGATGATTTGTATCTAAATAGACGTAAGTCTCCACCGGAGTATCTGTCAACTAGAATTTATGTAAAAAAGAAACTCAAAGTGAAACCCTATCATACCATTTTCAAGGTACTTATAAAAATCTTTTGGTATAAAATATTTTTAATGTTTCAGATTGACTGTGCATTGAATATATAGACCGAATAGCTCGTTGTTACCTCGATTTCCTAACTATGAACCTACTATAGGTACAGCAAAGATGAAAACAGGAAATTTATGAAAGCTATGACGCTTACCGACACGTAACTGGCGAGTGAGCTCACTGAATCTTATCTCTGACTCACGCTAAGATTTTCTTGAAGCTGTATCGGATTCAGATTGCATACTTAAAAAACAATCAATAATTCAGTCTATTTTTTAGCATGATTATTGCATTAATATCACATAACGCAGAGGAATCGGTAATAATTATTAAACACACAGTAAAGTAAATATATCTAAATCCAGGGTCCAGAGACATATATCTTACCCTAACATCAATATAAAATACCTAAAATAAATACCTTACAGACTAACATACATTTATACATCACTTCATTTGCGTTCGTGTGCCACTTGTCCGTGGAAGCGAAAGAACTATCTGCCTTCTAACGCTTCAAACGGTATTTCAGAAGTGTAACGAGTATCCATAACGTAATCCTTGGGCAAAAGTAGTAAAACGTAATTGCCTAGGGAAAGAGCACGACCTTGACTTCTAAGAAGTGTTTAACCAAATACTTAAGCTAAGTGTGTCCGAGTACAAGTCAATCGGCATTGATTGCTTCCGCACCATTCTCATGTTTGTTTGAATTGGATAATACAATTATTGGGAAGGTCAAGGAGGAGATTTGGGATAATGTGGCTACTGGTGCATTTAGAGCCTGTTTGCTCGACGATCGTGGTTTCATTGATGTATTAAGGGCCGTTTTAAGACCTTAAGGAGGCAACATTTTTGACTGATGATCATTTAGGGTATTTAAAATTGATTTGATGTTATTCAGATATTTTCCAGTAACGGATGGTACGAGTAATAAATTGAAACAAGGTCAGCTAGTAACAGTGAACTATGACTTCATTACTTGAAATGATGTTGCACGGGCTAGAGAGGGGTGGAGGAATATACCATAGGGCCCAAAGATCAAGCTCAGCGAACCCGAGTCTAAGAAGCGGAATTTAACTGAAGAAATATCCACATATGAAACGAAGTACCTAAGCCTTTGCATTTACTTCTAATACTAACTTTTGCCCGCGGATTTATTTGCACGCCTGGTAAAGTGACTAAGTCAACATTTACCTATATATGTATAAATGATAACTGTTTCCCGCGACTATTATCATTTAACTTTATAAATGACGGATTTTCTTGTAAACTTGCACCCCCTATTTTACTCCCTTGGGGATGGAATTTCCTACATCTGAATTTTTATTTTAAACTAAAAGACCAGGACAAAGCCTGTATATGTATATATATATATATATATATATATATATATATATAACTATATATATATTTATCTATATATATATATATATATATATATATATATATATATTATGACATGATAATACCATATACCACGAGTTTTAATTAATAATTCCCATGTAAATTTATATGATAAATTAGCTTTTGCACCTATTCTAAGAGAAAACAACGAAACACTCAAACCGTTTAAACAGAACGATTTTTTAGAGAGTAGATCCTTATTCAGCTCATTAACACGAACAATATAAGTTTTGAAAAGCTTAATTAACAGATTACGAACAATCGTAAAAGAAACGGAATGAAAAGAAAATGCTTACGCGGAAGGAATTAAAACTATTATTTATGGCCCTTTATCAGGCGTGCTATTAAATAGTAGACTTTATATCTACGGCTGTAAGGAAGTAATCTGAAATATTATAACGACATCTTCGACCACAACCGAGCACTATAGATAGCATAGTATGGTTTCATAAAAATAATCGCAATTCATATCACTGGTGTTTTATGCTAATTATTATAAATGAATGTTGGTATGTTTGTTGGTAAGGGTTATTGTCCAGTACGCGCGATGCGATGGTATCTTGCTTCCGAATGTCGCGCCGAGCTATTATCATAATGGCCTTGAGACACGAAACTTATTATAAAGGGCAGTCGAATCATTTCGTACTTCGTTATGTCTTGTTCCTTCCCAACAGCTGACCGCCGTACAAAATTAGGCTTAAGGTTTTTAAAAACTTTTATTTACCTACTTTCAGCTGCCCGTTGTGTGTAATCAAATCTTGCAAGCTAATTTTTGATCCACTTCTGATTTGATTCACGAGCTGAACTCAATCGGATACTAATGGGAAGTGGAAGCTGGCAAGGCGCGAGTTATATCTCTGGTTTTGCGAACGGCCATAGGCTACGGTAATCGCTTATTATCAGGAGGGTCGTATGCTGGTGTGTTTGCATACCTTAGTGGTAAAAAATAAAATAATAATTCTCATACGAAAATAAGTAGACTCCATTTCCTTACCTTTTAATTCGTTTATTAATAGTTATAGTTAAATTTAATATATTTAGCACATTGTATATTATATTAAATTTAGCTCGGTAAGGTGTATTCTTCAAGACAAGGTAGGTATGTTCCATTATTTGTGCATTACAAGATAAATTATAATCAATCTTGGGAATATCTTCGGAAGCCGATGCGACACGAAAAAATGCATTGTGTTATCTGTATCACCTTATTTATCAGTTATCATACACGGATCCAAACCGGTACTTTACAGCCGGTGCCGGAATGATAAGTTATCAATTTGATAGCACCGGCTTTATGTTGTAGGGTTCTGTTGCATTGGCATTCATTCATACAAGTGCATGGAGAATTAATTCCAAATCTTAAGTGTTAAAGTGTTTGTATGAATAGGTAATCAAAATAAATGCGTATATCTGTAACGTCGAATTATACTTTGGAATCGTTTTTTATATTGATACAAATACAAATATTGTTCAAACAAATACAAAAAGAATCTTAATTGAAGTTTAGTCTCAATCGGGGCAAACTCGTTCGTTTGTTAAAGCAGTATATTATCTACTCTGAGGATAAAGCAAACTTTAACGCTACATTCTCAGTGCCAAATATTCAGGCCCAAATGCCAGTTGTATAAAAAATAATAATTAAATTAACAGAAGATCAAAATAAGAATCAAGATTATACATTTGTAACTCTTGCTTGATTGACTATAGTTAATATTATGATATTGTAGAACCGGATATTTTTTTACCATTACGATTTGACTATCAATGTTATTTAATATTTGTTGTAAATACGTGAACCTACAGAACTACGTGGTAAAAAAAGTCTATATTAGAATACTTGAACACCCTAACGTAAATTAAATCTATCAAATAAATCCTATCGATTATCCATAGGGTCCAATCAGTGTCTGTGACGTAGCGTCCGAATCAACATCGATCCATCTTCAGCACAATGGGAGCTCCGGCCGTCCATCTATCAATGTGATAACGATACTGATAACGCTAGTTCTGTCGATTCTAGTTAGTGAAAGATGTTCGATGAAAAAGTATCGTAACCTAACTAAGATGCGAGTTTGAATCGTTTTAATTTGTAAATAAATTTACTGGTGATATGAAATGAAAACAAGGTACTCAAATTATCAAATACATTAATCCGCTTATGCAACTTAAGTGATCATGGTTGGATAGTTTATTTTAAAGTTGAATATTAATAACGGTAGCACTTTTGGGCAGGTAGCCATAATAACTGACACGTACAGACAAAACATTCTTCATGTTTTTATTTTGGGCACGCACCTTCCTCGGAGGAGGCATTGTGTATTGTTTCTCCATAATTTACTGCCTGAGGATAGCATTACTAATATGATATTTGAGATAGCATTACTGAGATGAAAGGGTTCATTTAAAG
This sequence comes from Falcaria lacertinaria, assembly GCA_951449985.1. NCBI lineage: Eukaryota > Metazoa > Arthropoda > Insecta > Lepidoptera > Drepanidae > Falcaria > Falcaria lacertinaria. The sequence continues at coordinate 5,956,404 of OX602123.1, read as the reverse complement.
GTAGCTTACAGAATGATATATGTAATTTATGATTTTTTAGTAGGGAGTCGTGTGCTACTGAGAATAGTCACGTCACGTAACGTAAACTTTTCAGAAGCTATCGGCTTTAATTTATCCTTTTAATACCACTCAATTGTCAAAGATGAAAACCTTTTTTACACGTGTACCACTGGCATCAGCCGCCAATCCTTCACAATTATCTTTTTAACCTTTTTAAACAATCGTTTGTTGTAATTAGGCTGGGTAAACCACGGTGGAAGTTTTTTCACAACCTGGGCATATGGAGTAAGTGCCTGTAGCACAGCTATCCTGGTGTTCTACAATACCTGGTATTTTTTATTTAATACTAGGAGATAGTAAAGTATTGAGTAGTAATGTCAGCCTTACACAAATCCTATAGCGTTGTTACCATCCTCTGAATATATTATTATGTACTTTCTAATTGGAAACCACTGTCTCTGCGATTTTAGATTTGTATAATAATCCGTTTAACACCGTTATTGTTTCAGATCAACCCACAAAAGGTTGGTTCACCTTCAAACTTACACGTTGCTTATACTGAAATTAGATCATTACAATGTTACGTTTTGTATTTAATATCCTAATTGCTTACGCATAGCTAGGCAGTTAAATTTTTGTGCCAACATGGGCATGAAATGCTAATGAGCGAACATGACATTTTACGAGGCCTCAAATATTAACCAGCAGAATTAAATAGCATTAACTGGGAACTTGATCCCTTCACTCAGGTGGCTTTTCTATTTATTAACCGCGAATTGAAAACTAGGTCAATGCTTAAATAGTATCAGAATATTTAAAGCTTACATTAATTTATTCTAAGTTAATGAGCTTGCTTTATACAAACATAATTGTGACGATTCTGTTGAAAAAAATCACTAAACTTAACAAATTTGACATGACTTAAACTATTGCCATCCTTATTTAACACTGTACATGAGAAAGGGAAAGCCAGACTTTTGGACCTGTCAAATTAGTTTAGTTGAATAATTTCGTACAACAGAATTGGCACCAATATCGAAAGTGAATCAGCGTGATGATATATTCTCCGGTTCCGAGTACTCTTTATGTACGATTGATGGCTTTGGTTTAGGAAGTGGCATGTACTTGGTATCTTATTGCATAATTAGTGAAAACGTATTCAACGGTTAAGTATTTAAAAATACCAATGTGAGCTTTATAATTTTGTAAACAAATTTAACATGTTCGTGACTAACGCTCAATCAATAAGGTTTTACCTAATAATATAATATGAGTTTTAATTGTACGTAGTATATAATCTACTCTGAGGTAGGTAGGTAAGAGGTACGTAGTATATTATCTACTCTGAGGTAGGTTTAGTATATGTATGATCCCATCCCTGGCTGAATATCTTGAGGGATAGTGTAGTTTTTTATTAGTTATGTTTAGTATCAGTTGAGCAGTTCCATACAAAGAAATCATAAATTTTACCTCTAAAAATATTGTATAGGTTATACAATTTTATTATACATCTTATATTAAATAATAATATACATGATGATAGCATAACTCACAAGTTCGTGATCTCAGATTCTCCAATATAAACTGTGTAGGTTGATCGAACTGTTTTAGGCTAATATAATTTAGAATATAGAGTACCTATTCTATATTTTCTGCATTTACATAATAGGAATGATTGTAAGAACATGTCGATCGATGATGGCTGTACCTATCGTAAAGATTTAATTGGTGATAAAGGCGGGTAATTGGTCTCGGCTATCGACGCTTGCGCACTAATGAATCCGAAAACTCAGGCACACCTGGTTCAGTACACCGCTATTTCCTGCTTTTATATCATACCTACATCTTGGAAAATAAGATGTGATGTAAAATCATCATCAATCAAAATGACCTTTGCTCAAGAGATACCCTGTTTTTTGTTTCTGGTCTGTTCGTTTGTTCAAGCTATGCAATTACTTTTATCTGTGGGGAGAGGACATCTCAGAGAGTAGTATTAACTTAGGCAACGTTTTATACCAGGCTAGGTTAGAATTATACCTAAAAAATATAATGACATTAAACATGCCATGAAACTAGAATAAAAAAGTCCTTGAACTGGGACGAACCTTTCAAAATGCGTCACAGAACATTCATCCGATTTATTTCCTCATACTAAAACATAGTTCAAAGTTCAATAAAAAACTAAGTTCGCAGATAAATAATCACAAATAGGTATTTGAAGCCCGTATAAGAATTACTTTTTTAAGTCTCGCGTGACAACAAGCTTCGTCAAGCGCACATTAGCAATGTGAGACAGAAATAGAAGAAATTAAAAGCTTAAGCTGATTGCAGAATGCCTACGCTTCAAGTAGTAATGAAGTAAGAAGGCACCGACACACGATATCGAAACGGAAAATAACAATATTATGTCTTACACCCAAACGCACAAGGTTGATATTTGCGTAAATCAAATATCACTTATAATACACCGAGTCGAAAATGTACGCTAGCTGGTTTACCGTTTTCTTGGCAACCAACATTCGATTTAATATTATAAGTTGTAAGGTGTAATTTCACTTGCATAATATTTGGCAGGAGGCAACGTACTGTGGCCATTCTCTTAAAATACCATTAGATTAAAATATGTTGAAGAATATTGCTGTACAATACTATGCATCATTTCAATCTGTCTATTCTAAACAAAAAAACATTTACGAGTATAGTACTGGAACACGACTTTTTTCTCTCTGCGTAACTCTAATTTTCACAAAGCTCTGACAACGTTGAATAAATGTTACCACACACCAATTTATTAAAAGAATAAACTGGTCGAGTGATCGATTGATTTAGTGGGCTATGGCCTGTCTTCTATGCCAATGATCTCGGGTTCGATTGCCGCTCGAAACAAATGTTTGTACGATAACCAATGGGCCCAAATAAACACAGAAAAGGCGCTCTATACTCTCTGCCTACCCCGCGAGGAACTTGGCGTGATATATGATAAACATATTACGTGTTTGTAATGTGCTTTATTTTATTTATAAATTTATTTAATCACGTCTGTATGCATAATAATATCTGTATAGGATCCATAAGATCCATATAGGTTTACCTTATTTGGGGTCAAATGGCATTGCGTGATATTAAGTGTTTTTAATTAGTTATAAGCACTGTTTGTTACTATATGTACTATTACTATTACTATTACTAAATTAGAAGTCAAATGAATAACGATTGTAAGAAATATCGTTGCTGAAACTCACATTGCCCGCTAATTTTGACGTGTCATTAACTTACTTATATAAATAATCAATGAAGATATTATACATATTTTTATATTATAATAAATTAAAATAATCTTGAAAAGCCCTCATTCTCCACATATTAAACTCCAAACGAAGCAGTTAACATTCTACGTAAACCGCGATTCTAACAAATAGGTTAAGTATTTTTGATAAAAGGAGGTTGTGTCGTTATAAATGCTTATTAAGCCTCTGTGGGGCGAAGTCACGTCAATTAGGCTAATCTTGCTTCGTGACTTTTGACTTATGGCCGAACGATCCCGATGCGTGGCCATTTCGTACCAACGACGATTGGTATCAGAGTCATATTATTAAATATCCTTACTTGTATGCTAGTAATTTTGTGTTTAATTAGGTGAATAGTTTGTATGTAGGCAGCCGTAAGTAGGCTACTTAATTTTGTCTTGCGTGTGATATTTTTGCCGTGTATTAAAAAGTTAACTACATAAAATATTTTTATTTTGCGCCCAAAACATGTTTTAAGGAACTAAAGTTTGCGAAAACTATGTCCGATTGCAAACCAAATCCGTTCAGTTATTTTGCAAAATTAGCATAGATTGTGTATAGAGAGTGAGTTTTCTGTTTCAAGCGCGCGAGTGATGACCCTGACGTAGCAAGCGTTCATTGGCTATAACCGCCTACCATCAGGCAGGACGTATCCTTGGCATATAAAAAGCATTTCTGCCAAGGAAATCCTAGTAACTGCAAAATCACATACATCCTACTTTTCATAGGCACCTATTTATTCACGAATTATTCTCATCAAGTACCTCCGTATGTATTTGAGAATGCAAAACAAACTAATATAATTACATTATTTACCTATACCGAAAGCATTAAAGTAAAGCAAAATATTCGATAAGCAATTTGCACACTATTATTTTTCTCTAACAAAAGGCGTATAAAATTGTGTTATTAAGGTGTCTATAATGCACTCAGTATTTATATATAAAAAAAAAATCAGTTGTGTTTTTTTTAACTTGACTTGTGCTAGCAATTATATGGCCAATGTATTTAACAATGTTTCATCTCGCCGATTAACCGATTTATTAAAGAAATATTTAGCTAAAACTCAAAAGTTTAGAGAAGTTCAGAAATATTTGACTGTTTTTACCCTTCAGACTTCGCGCTTTGCAATTACGAAATGAAGATATAAGACTGCCTCACTCGTATCCGGGGACGTTAACCACCTTAACAAAAAAAAACGAAGTAAGTTATGTTAAATAGTGATAAGAAGTACTTAGTATTGACTGAGTTTGAGCACAGTTGTAAATAAGGTAGGATTGACCGCAAGGCGGTGAAGTAGGTCGTTGTAATTAACTTTCAATTTGCACACATCGGTAGCGCAAACAAAGAAGCCGGCCATCAGATATAGCCTTATTTACATGCGGAGGCCTCCCCGCCCCCTGCTAGGATAATTAGCCATCGTTTAGATCCTAGATTAAGGATTAATAGCAACAAATTAGCATCAAAGTAACCGATGACATTAATTCAACTCAGTGCTTAGTCTGTTTGGTGTGTCGAATGCTGGGATTGGCTGATTGGTTCGTATATTGTATAAAATATAAGAATACAAGTGTATTAATTTTAGAAGTTACAATACAGGAATATGGGGCTGAGTACTTAATATTTTCTTTCTATAAAACATTTTACTATATTAATTTATTACTAAATAAAGCGAAAACAAACCTTCTGAAAACACATTATACCAATAATAATATAATGAAGAGGTAAAATGTGTTATCTATTTGTATGTACAGTGCATATCACTGAAAGTACTGAACCTATAAAAAAAACACTAATGGATAATAACACTTTGAGTAACGTTGGCTATTAGGTATATATCCTATTGCTACGCAATCGCAGGACAGAGCTAGTACTTATTTATTTATTTATTCGGTTCTTCGGCATAAGATACATCACACATTTATAAATACTCATAGGAACATAATTAGTTTGGATGTTCAAATTAATTTTCTTTGGATTCAAATTAAACAAAATTGGCGGCACCCTACAACCAAGTAAAATAATATTAAGAGAGATAACAAGATACACTCTTGACTATTGAATTGAACTTAAACTAAGACCTTGAAGCGACCAGCGTGCTGGAACATATCTCGCTCAGAGAATCAGCATTGCTATCCAGCGTGGCAATGCTGCCAGCATTCATGGCACGCTCCCGTATGGTTCTCGTTTGGGTTAGATCTTTTATATGTAAGTTGTTAGTTTAAGTTCTGTTTTTGTAAATAATTTAATCTGTTTTGAATAAAGTCCATTAAACAAACTATGATATAACATAAATTAAATTGAATATACTTTAAAAAGAACTCTAAAAAGTATTAAATTGCTGAACTATGGGCTACGACACAAGTATGTACACAAAATTACTTTGATTACTCTGTATTATGGATTACCGACCTGATCGTAGACTCATAAACGCCTTATTCACACCTATACAGATAGTAGACAATACATTGCTTTTTTTAAGAAAAAGTAAAAAATCACCGAAACCAAAAATATGAAATAAGCGTTATCATAAAATACGTACTCAAATATTTTTTTATCAGACCGTTATACTAACCACATAATATTAGATGTTTCTGTACTATTATCCTTTCATTCATATATATCATTAATTTAAAAGTACCTAACAATACAGTTTGCGTAGTTAGTACAAATATTTTTCCTTTGTTATTCTCCGTTTCTACGTCAGGAACATTGATACAATAGGGAATTTTATCAGCATGATCCAAATTCCTACATGTTTTGTGCGTAAGAAATATGCTATTTACACAATTATAAGTATCGATCCATTATTCTAACTTACTTTGACTTAGGGTGTGATATGAAAAACGGACTTATCAAGACTGCTCAATATTGCTTCCAAATATTTCTCAATACCTTTGTTGTTTTACAGAAGGTAATATTAAAAATACTGAGAATGTGGTTCCAGTCGATCCTACCTACCAGACTAGATCTAGTGAAGTAAACGGTGATGGAGAGTATTCATTTCATATACTACTCGGTCAAACATGCTTGAATATAATTTGTGCCATGTACTACAGCACTCCACCACAAGAGTGCCCAAGACAAATAGGTTAGTGTGTATATGAGCGGGGAATAGAATCTGGCCTACTACTAATTCTAGCAGGATTACTGAGTTGATAACTAATTAATTGGTAGTTGTTTGCCTTGATTCTTACTTTAGGAATCTTAAATAATTTCGCCTAGATGTATCCACAGTTTAACTTTTATGATCATTTGTACCATTAATTATTCGACATATATAACCTATTCCTAATGACTGCAAGCTCGCTTATCCCTCCCTTCCTTATACAGATGGTGCCAGGAATATAAAAAAGTTAACCTTATCGTTAAATTAAATTCCATGTCGCCAAGGTGTAATGACATGCAGTAATCATGAGTTCCTTACATTAAAATGCTGATAACGCCTATATCTAATAGCATATTCTGTAGCTCGCAAGGCCGTGATCTACTTAGCACTTATCGGATAAAGAATTCCGGCTTACCATCGGTCCTTACCTTGTTTTGGGATTAACCGTTAATATAAAGTTAATTTTATATTGGTTTGTTACAATTTTAAACTGAAGCATAGGCTTGGTATAGACCAAAATTTATTTTCTGTTCGTGAAATAAGAGTCTCATCTTATGTATTGTATTTAGATCATTATAAGAAAGTAGGGAGGCATTTCAGTATATCAAAAAGATAAAAAAAGTTACAATTTGCGTTCCTACTCAATATTGTTTCCTATGCATATTTACTACTGTGTTCTAAAAAAAATGAAAAAAGTTGATTAGACAAGGACATTGTAATAAAAAAACATGAAATTATATTCTTGCCTCGTGATAAAAGAAATCCCAAGATGATAAGAATACCGTGTATTGCACATTAAGGAAGAAACTTTGCAAAAACAAAATATTAAGTTGGCAAAATACTGCGTTATCAAATATAACATAACGTCATTCGAGCATAATCATAAATTATATTCATATTGGATTAAAAGTAGAGAAGCTAAAACGTCATTATTACTCGGTCACGAATGTTGGTGACTATCTTAATGCGGTCACATTTTCCTCATTAACTTGTCCACCTTTTGAGTTTTTACACCGACGTAAAAGCTTAAGGTCTTTTCATATTAGAATATTCGCGTGTGTACGGGCGTAAATCACTGGATTGTCACTGGGCTGGAGTTATAATTTTATTGTCGGAGGAGGGCGACACGACCCCGGCGTCACGCGACGACGGCCGAACGCCTCGGTCACCTCACACGACAACACACGGATCCAACTTTTATTGTCCCCGCTCTAATTATGGACTTATTTATAATAAGATCTCACCTGAGATTGCCCGTCTAGACTCCCTAATGGACTGCTCTTTCGTGAGATTAATTGTGATTTTTATAATGCTTATCGTTATATTCTTATCAAATTATACTGGAATTCCTTTGGTTAAGCTTTAACAAAGTGAATAAAGTGATATATCAAATAATGTAAAACCTTTACTTATCTGCCAGAAAAATAAGCGACTACACCATAGTTACCCAATAAATTCGTTATTTCATTATACTATCTTTCTGATCATTGTTAATATTTTGTCATTTCTAATTCATGTATAGTAAATTTTATTGATACATACTTCCTTCCAATGGCTTATAAAAACGGACTTAACGTAGGCATATTGCATACAATTGCGTTTCTGTACTAAAACCGGAGCACAATGTAGGGATGCCAGACAATGTAGGGATGCCAGAGAAAGTCCTCATAAACGTTTATCGAACGAAAATTTCTCAGACTAACCAAAGAAAATCTCGGCATATTTTTCTATTTTTTCACAGTTCGTGTTTGAAAGTAGGTTGTCCAGCGAGCCCCGCCCTCTTATGCTATGTCGTGGCCATTGTGCTATTATGCGACAGGACGTGGTCGCTCCGGCTAATAGGTGTCATTACAGCGTCGTTCAGAAATTGCTTCACTATCGGACGAGTTATCACGGCACCTTTATAGGTACAGATTACATGCCGCCTTTATATAAGCTCGGTACATAAGCCGTGGTAAATGGTCGTCCCTAATGGCTTTTAATTAAACTTTATGAAACTTTTTTGACACAATAGCTTCGGCTTTGAAATTGTGTTTGAAATAAGTATTTTAGAAAGTATTATTGTTTTGTACTTCTCTCAAGGTCAAGGGAAACACGTGTTCATCCCGTAAACATTTGTTCTAATGCGGGATATAAGCCGCGACAATGGTCGAAGCAGACAGGCAACTACCAACTCGACCCAACCGTGCTGGCATGTCATATGTTAACTTATATGAAACCAACGGATTAGTAGAGTAATACATAGTTATAGAGAGTAAATACATAGCAGTCCACTTAAAACTAATCCGACTAAAGAAAATTTAGGCATGAAATGCCCGTGTCGTTCCAAAATGTCTCACGGCAGGAAGCATTGTCTCTCAACCGAGTTGGTAGACAAATAGGTTTTACAAGCGCGTTAATATATTCACCGAGTGTTAGGTAATGAGTGTTGCGATGAATAAGTACCTACTGTGCGGTACGGATATCCTCGCATGCTGCTATTCAGCCATTCCAAACTTGCCGTGTCATGCGAACTGACTTCTTGCAAGAACTGTTTTTAGACTTCGATTTTGAGTATACACACCTACTAGTACGTCTCTTTGATACATTTGCGACCGTCTAAGTAAGTACGTACCTATAGGTTTACTTTAGTTTGAAATAGGTTGACGATAGTCTAGTGGTTTGACATTGTTGCTCGGGCGTTTTTAATATTTCCATCAGGCAGGATTTCTTGAATTTTTAACTTTTTTCTTGAGCCTACTATGATTCCTGCTTTATAACCTCCGTGAATGCGTCCGTAGTTTGGATAATGAATGTAGTCCTCAAAAAATGTACAAATACTTATTATATCAGAAAAAAGATTATATGTATATAATTTGGACAATAAATTTTCTTAGGGCAAGAAGTTTTTCTATGTAAAATTAGAAGAGAATTTCTCAAGTTTTCTGATTTTCCCATAATAGTTTCAACTTTCTACCCGTTCGGGGTTGATTTGCAAGTAATTTAAACCTTGACAATTTATTTCTGTAAATATTTATTCTTTAGAGTATTAATTTTATTATACTAACTTTCAAGTGAATTATAAATTACAGAATAAGATCTACCAAGAAAACCACAACCAATCCTCTGGGGTCTGTCCGTTTGACATTATTTGATGTACACACATATTTTTCGGTTTTATATTTGCATGGGGATAGAGGCCCCGACCGCGGCCTCCGGACAGATATGAGTCTGACCCCGGGGAAGAAGGGTGTGGGGTGAAATGAGTCAGCCCTTAATGAAACTCATTATCATATTTTCTTTAAAAAATTAGGTCGACAACCTGCGCCGGCGGTATCGGTGGGTACATCTAATTTTTGTGTCATGTCATGAATGTTGGCAATTTTTAACATATTATTTAGTTTTGATTCATTATATTAGATATTTTTTATAACCTCGTCTTTTATTTTTAAAGTATGATTTATTATATTAACTACATGATGACTTATAATTTAATTCCAAGCTCCTTTCACACAAGGTACACAAATAAGCTTCATATTACAATAACATTAAATAATTTGAAATTACACTTCTATGATATTTAATATTCGGTATACATTTCTATGTGCATTAACTACTTAAAAAGAAAAAAAAAACTAACCTAATATTAACAATTAAAATAAATAAAACACTTGTCCCAAATCGCTGTCCCGCTGTATGGCAATGCTGATCCTTTGCGCATAATATGTTCCAGCCTTCTTGTCACCGTAGGCCTCAATCAATTGAATTAATTTGATAGTGAAATCAGAAGGTACATAGCATCATCATAACATTAAAGGACAATAATGAAATTAATGAGCAGCACAGTGGTTTTTAGCATTATCATTGGTTTTTTTTTTATATTAGCTTAGGTTTTTTTTTCTTTTAGTTTTAGATTGTCCCATATATATCTTATCCTACTTCTTTAATTTAATTCCAAATAAAAAGTTAGATTCTAATTATATGCCAACTGTTACAATATCATAGTTAAATATATCTATGCGTAAAAAGCTGTCGCACCACTTCATATTTTTTTCCTCATATTACGAAAATATTAGATTCAATAAACAGTAAATTAACATAAAAACTTATGCTAATACAAAACTGTGATTTATATGAACCGCATGATTGAACAGTATTTATTTGCACAATAATCGTATTTATTACAATAGCCACTCAGGGCGAATCATTGTGAACTGCGAATTATCGCAACATAACTTTTCTATAATAGTATAGTTCTATGGAAGTGTCTACATAATTATAAAAAAAGTTAGCATAAATAATTGTACATACTTGTTTTTATTAGACACCTACCTGTATAGCTGCAAAGAGCTGTCAACGTGTTCTATTCATAGTAATATTTGTACGTAGTATAATATCTACTCTGAGGTAATATGTATTCATGAGTCCGAATCGCACAAAATGCTTTATATAATATATGCCAGTTTTTTAATTAAATAATTAATTGTAAATGTACACAAGAGACATATAACGATAAATTCGGGCCAAATTTCGATAAAAATTTATTAATTATAAACCTTCGACAATATTTTTATAGATAGCACATCCAGTAGAATTTCTTTAGAGTTGTGTTTGCCCATTAGTTCATTTTAGGGGTAGATGATGTTTCGAGATACGGGGGTCAAGTGTCCCCCCAGGGGGCGAAATATCCATAAAGGGGGGTAATTTCTGACCGCGCAGTCAGATCGAATATGATGATAACGCTGCGGCGGAAAACAAGACACGGCTTAAGGGAAATTCTCTACTCCTTAATTGACTTAGATAGCTATCACGCGATGGAAATGAAGTATTGACTTTTAATTTTAATTTTACGGGAAACGAGATTGTTTACGCAAAGCGGTTATTTATTTTTCGTATAAAATAAACTAGCAGGATGCATAATGTTAATCATATTTAAACTACATTTTAATGTCACAACATTGAGTTTAAATAAATATAAAATTTACTAAATATTGAAATATCTGTTTTACCCTAAGTTAATATAATATCTTATAGTTGAAAGATTTCCTGAAAGATTTCACTAAAGAGGTAGGCAGACATTTTGCGAGAGGCACATTTTGCGACTGGGGTCAGTTTGCGAAAGGGACTTTTTGCGACGAAGCCCTTGTAACATTAGACAACCAACACACAAGTGACACGAGAAGAATGGCGATGGACACATTACAATCTCGATCAGCACCAATTTTTTTTTTACTCCTACTGTATATCGGGCCCATAACGACGCCGTCTCAAGCCAGGTTCATGACCACTGAGCCACGAAGACGATGCTATTGAATACCATTTAAAAAATATAAAACAAAAACTTCTCTTAACGCATAGTCCGTTTCAGATAACTACGTACAAGCCCAATGTTATGAATTGGCACCCTCTTACAAGAAACTATCAACTACTTACACTAGTATTGGCGACAAGAGGGTTGTTTTTATAACGCCCGCCAGATGGCGCCTGTCATTTAGTGCACCCTCACACGACCAACGATAGCAGAACCATAGAAATCACTAAAATCACCTTTAGTGTAACTGGGACGGTCATTGTGCAGGGGATCAAGCATATCTGGTGATGGTCTAAGGTTAGGAGTCAAACGAATCCGTTACGTTATAACATCAATATTGGAGTAGATTTGATAGTGGGGCATAACAATATCATATATTTTCTTTTGCGTGTCATTGTATAAATAGATATTATATAGTTAGACACTTATAAAACAATCTTCACGTATTTGGTGCGTATGCACCGACTTTATAGTCCTCTAATAAAGTTTACAAGGCACTTCGAGAAGGTGACATGATGACAGTTCTACATAAAAATAAAACACAAATGACTATAAAATTATTATTATTATACAGCTACAAATCACAATATTTCTATGCCAAACGAAACCTTACAATTACACAATAAATAAAATTCTATCGAAAAACAAAATCATCTTCAAATGTTTTCATGTCTTTAGTTTCCATTTCCAATAAATTACTAAGCTCGAGCCACTTAAAAATACAATAAAATAGTTTTGATGTTCTGAAGCGTGTAATAAACAAGCCAATTTGGTGCAGTAGGTACAGAAGTGGAATCACGCTATTTCGTAATGACAGACGGTAACTATACGTACTTGTACTGGATTGTCTTGCTGTTGTAGATTTACGAAGCATTCACCTTGTAGGTTATTACATTTTACTTCAACTTACCACTCAGATATCGGGTTACAAAAATATATTCGTACCTAGTTCATTTTATGATGTAAAATTTTATGACACAAATGTAGGATAAAGTACTAGGTCAGCACTGCAACAATCCAATTGGATATTGAAAAGATATTGGTTCTGTGGTACCTACATAGCCACAGAAAAATAATTTCTTTATGGTCACGCCCCTAAGGTCAAATTTCTTTTGCATGTTTAATCTTATTGACTCGTTAACCACAGATATTTGTCATATTCTATGCCATAGAAAATTATAGAATTTATTTCTGTCTATGGTCCAACACATATTTTTTCAGAAATGAATATTTTGTCAGACGATATTTGTCTTAGTGATTGTATTATATTTTCCATGGCCCTAAAATAAGAAGAGAATTATTTCTATTTTATTTTCAGCTACAATCAAGGTAAGGTCTTACCCTTGTTTATTCTTATTAAATATCAAAAACACCGTTACTTTGGAGCATTTTACGCGACAGTTAAAAGTAAAATCTCATAGATCATGATATTTTTTCAAGTTCTCCAATTTGGCTGTTTGGATTTCATAAACAATAAGTGGGGCGTGGGCTAACGGCATAACAACCGTAGCCGGACGTTCTCGCGAGTTAATTAAACAATAAATACCCGCTAAGGACGTAACGATTATTATATTCAAAAGGCAGCTTTGAATTCGCATCACTCTCCAGTAATGTGTCAACACGGGGCCCTATTCTCAAATCACTCCACTTTGGTACCAAAGACGTAATGGTCTCGATCAAAGCGATTTAAGCTTGGCTTGGTCTAAATTGAAATAGCTAGTAAACTACATCGATAAGATATGTTTTGAGGGTTATCGCATAGTCAGTTAATACAAATTTCATATAGGGAATGATTAAGCAAAAAATTGTGCTGTAATGATAATAATCCGGTATACTCGCAGACGATTATAAATATTTAGATATCTTAGTATACCTAATTATTGTGTTATCATGGTTTCAAATATCTTACCGTTGACGATTCACATCTAAGATTTGTTTATGCTTTTGGCATACATATCATCAATATTCGTTAGTATATTTAGGTGTCTTTCTTTAAACAGTAAGGGAAAAACATTAAAAAGAATATTATTACATTATATCTGCTACATGCATTCAATTAACTCTCATCACTATACACTTTCTCTCTCAATGTAGTTTTGTGTCAGTCGTGTTAGAGTCGACTGTTTTTAGAATAGCAGCTCAACAGTCATTACCGCTAGCTCGTTAACGCTCTCTAATTGCATCGGGTTAATATAGACTTTGTTAAATAAAATCTCTCATCTCACGCCCCCGCCCCTGCTTGGCTTTTTTCGTTATTTACTAAGCTGCAGATGCCCTTAATGACGCGTTCTGAAACTTACGATGACACTTGGCGTTGCTTGCCAAGGCTCAGCCTCGGATGGTAATTGCACGACAAATTAAAGAATTTCAGTTCTTCCACTGAATTAATGGGGCGGTCTCTGTGCAGGGGTTGGTTGAGAATGTTTTAATTCTATTATACGTATGTTTACAGCGTGTATATACTTATGTCAGGTTTTGAAAAAACTTTGCATTCTTCTTCTCTTCTTTCTTTTTGAAATATGTATATATGAGTGTAGGAAATAAAATAGACTAGCAAAGAATCTAAGAAAATAGAGGATGTCGGCTCATCCGCCACATTTAGTATAAATTTTCCCAATTTTTTCACAATACACAATCGTAGGTATAATTTATTAATTACTTACTACTTATGAGAAGAGTGGCGTGGCGCTTTATATAATTTGTCGATATGATACGCAGACTTGTATTATGTATAAATAAATTTTATTGAAAACATGCGTCGGTATTTTACCTCTATGCTTTCCCAAAAGGGTTCTGGAACGGTAGGCAGAGGCGCAATGGCACAATTGTCACAAACATTGTGCCAAGACAAGATTCGTGGCAGGTAGTACATCTAATCTGTAGTGCAGATACAATAGGATATTTCCAGTACCATGTTCATTTTACATTTCAAGTTCACCGTTATGATCACAGGTTTTGCCAATAATTAGTATTGGCAAAACCTGTGATCCGGTGTTACCGGTTTCTACGAACACCCGCAAAATCAACGTATGATTATCACGTCCGCTTTTGTGCTGAATGAATCAAAAGGAACGTTCAATTAGTAGGTTACGCTATTCAAGTTATAATGCAATTAGAAGTAAAACAGCATTGAACTGATGAACTTATAACTTGTAAGAAGGTTCGGCTCGGAGTGAGTGTAGTTCAGTGAATTAGGGCCGCGCCACGTGTTCGGAACATTACGCTCACAATTCGCGCACAATTAAAATTATCCCACTCCGTTATCGCTGAGGGAGTGACGAGCGATGCAGGGCTTAAAACTTTTAGAACTGTTATTAAATTTGCAAAATTCGAATGATCTCAATCGAATTCACTTTTTGATGAGTTACACTTAATTTATTTGATTAAAATTCAAAGCTATTTGAATATTTTTTTCTAATTTATTTCATATTCAAACGCTACAAAATTGTGGAACTGGTATTAGATATGATTCGGCATAATTGACGACAAGACTTGGTGTAATAGTTTTTTTTTACTTATTTAATTTAAACATTTAAACATATTAAAATATACACAACATTTACATTAGTAATACTAATAAGACCTACTATAAACATTAGGCTATTAGTTTAAAAATAAAAATGACAACTATTCGTAGTGGCGATCAAGTAACAGGTGAACAAATACAGTTTATTTTCAATAGTTTTGCAATTAACGAGTCTAATAAGATAACCATGTTCGAACTGGAAAATTGGTAATGATCCCAGAGATTTCGTCGCCTTTTACTATACGTGAGAATGATTGTTCACTCTGTTTTAATTTTAATTTTATTTTATGTGTAGCTAATTAAGTTTTATACAATTTAGTTAAGGTTTTTTTAGGTTTAGTTGAGTAAATTAATAAATACCTTCTGTTTTACTTTGTCAGCATTCTGAAAATTTGGTAAAGGTTTTTTCTCCGGCAGTGAAAATGTTCCCGGGGGATACGGGATTTTATATAACAACAAAATTGCGTTAAACAAAAAAAAAACATTAATTTCGTACGAAACTATACAGAACGTTTAAAAGTTCGTTTAATATCCTAAATCAATGTGAAAGCACACAAGCAAGAAAACGAAATAGAATAAAATGTCACAATGCCATCTCTTGAAATAGTGAAGCTTGCATTCGAGATGTTAACAAAGACGCTCGGTAAGACGGCGCGAGTCGTACGGATGACGACGTGATTGGCACCCTACTTAATTAATCCGAAGGCCTCTAATTAATAACAATAATTCCAGTGCGAATCCAGATGTCACCATTGCCCAACCCGCCGATACACTCAAATAAACTTACAAACAGTTGGCAGAATAAGAACGGAAGCTTATTCCATGTAGCATGGAGAGTAGAAGTGATTTAGGAATGAATGTACTTATTATGTTACATTTAATCTATTTTTAGTATGTAGAAACGCTGGCATTTTTAAAATGTGTTTACATTATCTGTAGATTGCAGAAGTTCGAGACCTATTCTTGGGCATAATAATAAGTTCTTGGTTCTTCAACATTAATTTAGTGATATCATGTTAAATATGGCAATATTCGTTTATTTAATAGGTACGTGAATCCGTCTCTTTCTCTGGTAAATTGTGAGACATTTAATTCGAATAATCGAAAAGAAAATCATTCCTCAGTGACATACTTTTAAAAGGATCTTTTACGATCTATTTTGAGGGCTATACGTCATCAGACAAATCAATTATGTTACGATAGATGTCAAATTAAACAAAAACCAAACCGGACTTATATACTCAGAATATTAACAAACATCGCTAAAATTTAAAAAATCAATTGCTCTTTTGAATTTTATTTTAATAAAACTAGGGGTCCTGACGGACGTTGTCCTATGTTCGCTATGAATTCATATGCCAAATACAACATAGAACAAAGGTCCTTTAGTTTATCCCGATATTAAAAATATACCGATTCTTTAAAAAATATTTTAATTAGATATAACCTTCTACTGACCGTAATAAATACAAAAAAAAAGAATTAGCGACATCGGCCTAGCCATTTACGTGTGATTCCGTAACCAAGGGAAATAGGGATTATTTTTATATATAGAGATTCAAAACAGCAATTTCATAATGACATAACAGAATGACATTAGAATAGAACATGTGTATTTGTGATCACAGTTACTTAACTTGCAAGTAATTACGCAAAACAAACAAGTTATTAAAGAAGCCATTCGTAGCGACTACATCCCGCGTGGGTTACGTCGCGGTTATACTACAATGGGGACAACTTGTCTCAAAGTCTCAAGTAAATTGAGTAGCTACATTCAGAAGCCCGCTAACAGTCAGAGGGCGATGGATCAAACGCGCCATTGTTTTATCTCCCTGTGACAAGCCGACGCGACACTACCCAGGCTTCGCAGGCTCTTTCACGTCTTTGAAAGCTGGAGTTTGGAGGTGACATAACTTTATTGTTCACGCTTTCTCTACTAAAATGTACAATTTCCCTTCTCTTTGACAAATTTTCTTATGTCAACAGCAATGAGGCTGTATGAATGCAGACAGAAACAGTTTCTACCGCCCTCTTGACATTGTTTTACTGATGTTTAGGCATATCGATGTAAGCTATCGGGGATAAACAATAAATATGTATTCCTTATAGCCGTTTCAGTAGGTATCATACCAGATCAGCTATTTATGAGCTACTATTAAACCTGTAATAAGACCGAGAAAGAAATACTTATTAGAAAAAGGAAGATGGAAACGGTGTAAATGGTCAATAGTTATTATGACATTCCCTCATGTTACGAATAACTGATAAAACTCGTAGCAGAATAATATTTAATACAGAATAACAATAATATACTGACTGCTATTATTGTTACCTATCTTTACCAAATGGATGTAGTTGAGATCACAAACGAGGTTCTTTTCATTTGAAGTGTGAACGATAGATTATAACCCAAACAAGCGTAGAAAGTGAGTTAATGAGTTAAACAGCACATTACTCATGCCGATAATCGCGGCCAAATGTCAGATGTGTTTAAAACTAGCTACACAATATTGTGAAGTGCCGGTGGGTCTGAAGCCAATGTCGTAAAGACGTTGGTTTACGAGCTACGTGACGGCCGAGACGAAAACGCTTTGGACGATGACGGATCGTGTGTCTCCGCTTTTATTGAATAAAAAAAAACTACAGGTTTATCACTGAAGTGGACCACCTATGTGTGCTTTAATTGGATGTGCTAGCAACCGATGAGATTCCCCTTAAGTATCTTTTTATAGAAGTATGTTTTTAAACAGTGTCGGATTAAAATATATTTTTGTTTGGTTGGTTCAATAAATATGGCCGATTAAAAATATTTTTTACTAACTGCAATGAAATTAAACATTCATGACAACTTGCACTTATTCTTGAAAATATATTTTTACCTAAAGTTATCTTCTAGATTCTAGTCTATAATATCCGTCGCAAAAATAACTTAGATAATAAATAGTCAACGAAGGAAATACCAACATATTATAATCAATTATGCAGCGGAGTATGGATTTATTGTATGCTATTTGCTTACTACATTGTTTGTATAATATTTTACAAATAATTTTAAATTATAGGACCTACGAATGTGTTATGCATTCAATTGTTTAATGTCTTTGCTGCTTTCAAAATATAAATAACGTTTTTGAGGTGAAGTCATCGATATTTTGAGTTCAAGTGCCAACAACTTATGCTCCATAGCTAGTTAGAAGATTTTGACACATATAACTCACAAATCAGTAGGTAATGATACTTAGACGTTAAATAGGAGTTGCCTTCAAAAAACTTGCCGTTTACTAATTTATTACAAACCACTATGATGACAAATTGACACCATAAAAATTGAACATATTATTATATCTCGTGGCAGTAATGGGGTCATTAATGGCAAAGGTCATATATCTGTGTTTGCGCAGACCGCTTGTCGCCGGGACATGTGTAGCTCAATGTTTTTTTAGGGATTTGGGCCATAGCGTATTGTATTCGTGACATATGCGGCGGAACCCCGCGGTTGAAACACGCTGTTTTTTGACTTACGCGGTCACTAGTTACACAATTATAGAACGTTTTCACGAGTTCTTACCGCGTTTAGTATTAAATTTGGTTAGTTTGATAATTTTTAACGGTCGGCAACGCGCGAGTGATGCCGTCCATAGGCTACGGTGACCGCTTACCATCAGATGGGCCGTATACGCGGGAAGAGGTAAAATTAAGGGCAGACGTATTTAGTTTCGGGTATTTATGGTGAAGGAAAACATCGGGACGACTCCTGCATACGCCTTTGAAGAAATTCAAGGTGGTATGTAGTAGAGACGGCGACGGACTCACCTTCAGTCGCGTTGGTGAAAAATTGGTGTGTTAACACCTCTGTCTATCTCTTCGGGGACCATTGTGGGAAGGCGTGAAGATAGAATTATAATTCCCATTAGTGATTTGTTGAATATTCTTAAAAATGTATACGAATATATTTTCTGTCGCACAATGTTAAATTACTTATTACAATCTTAATATTACAATAATAATATCATATTATATTGCACCTCTGCCCTTGAAAAGATAAAGTAAAGAATCGACTGCTAGGCCAGACAAGAATCCAAGATAGTAATCTCAGCTTTCGATAAGCGTCGCGTGTATAGTAGCATATATAAAAATATGAACTAAGTATGCATATTGAGGAGAACAAAGTACAACTAAGTTTATGTTAGTAATTATTCTGTACCGAAATGTGGGGTTTTTAACAGTTATCAGTTTTGCTTTCTCTAGCTCTATAATGTAAATAATGTCCCATATATATAATAAATGTTAAGTATATTTGAATATTCACTGTACAATCAACCATTAAATAAATCAGTTTCTTTTAAAGAAAACCAAATAAAAATATAAACCTCAGAGTATATAATAAGTAAAACTACATAGGTATAACAAATAAGGAAGCCAACGGGATCTCCTATTGGCACCAATGTGGTACTAGAATTTTACCAGAACTTACCCGGTTAAAGTATTTAGTTGTTACTTTATACTGGTACTCTTGTGTATTATAGGTATTCCTGCGATACGTACCTACTTCGGAAGTCGTTTATTATTAGGACTTTGTCGTAGTATTAAAAACATCACCAATTCTAAGCACAAATTTAGAAGCATATTCTTTCAAAATTGATATTTTACGCTAATTTTGCGGACATAACATGAGGGGAGCGGGATAAAGCCGCGTGTCTAACTACATACACACATACAAAAGTCATACAAAAAATGACATCTCTATAACAGTAGACGTAATGTTCGGGACTATAATGCCCCTAATGATTAGTATATATTGTGTCTTTATGGCAATATGTCTTTATGGCGACGAGACCGCTGGTCTAGTGGTTAGTATACCTGACTGCTACGCTAGAGGTCGCGGGTTCGATTCCCGCCAGGGCAAACATTTATGTGACAAATATGTTTGCCTAGCGTTTGGGTGTTTGGTATGTATTATAAGTATGTATTTACAAAAAAAAAGTATATATGTATTATATCAGCTACTGGTTCCCATAGTACAAGCTTTGCTTAGTTTGGGGCCGGATGGCGCTGTGTGATAATGTCCAAGCATTATTATTATTATTATTATTATATGGCTATTGATTCGTTTATGGCTGGGCGATGTGTAGAGTGTAGGATAACGAATTAGGTATGCATAATATTTTATGATTCATGAAATGATATAGGTAGTCGTAATAGTTGTTAAGTTATAGGTAATACACCCTACTATAGGAAACGTAAAGAGAGCCTAGAATATGCGGGTATGTATGATTTGATTGGTGAATAGACTAAAACAAGAGAGGTTTCAAAAACAGATTCATTAATCACTAAACCGACGCGATGTTCATTAGTAATTAATATAATAAGTTAGTCTTAAACGTGTAAGTTACTATGTATAAAATAAAGGATTTAATAATTATAAATAGTACAATTAAAGTGTCTGCCACTGTCATAGTGAAATATTATCAGAACTTTATTATCATGCAACATTAACTAATTATTAACAGAAACAGAACTAAACTACCAAGACAAAAGATTTGACCCAAACCAGAATCACACGGGAACGTGCAAAGAATCTATATCACTGCTGATTATCTGAAAATATAATTTATTTGTGTATTGTCTATTCCCAAAATATTTTTTTACTATTAGACACACTTTAAAGTAAGCTAATATTCCAATTAGAGTGTGTAAGATTTCTTGTTGTTTTTATTTCGTTCTATAAAATAGTCAAAGTACCAAATAAATAACATATTGAACAATAATATGTAACCTCAATAACACAATCTAGTAAATTAATAAGACTGAATGAAATTTACTTCGGAGTAAGTTCGCAAATCCTCGCAACAATTATGTCAGGATCATTACTCTAACGTATCTCGTCTCCCTAAATCGACAATATCTGTAAAGTCGCGTGCCTAGTAATCCCTTAACCCTCCGCCTACTGTGTCGCGTGAGAAGTGAATTAAATAGCCACGGGGTCCGATCGACCACTTAACGGATCGTGTTCGTGTCTTACGATTGATAGTGCACGGAGGGTTGTCGTTGGAAGTTAATTCATGTTTGATGTCACTTTTATACGTGTTGGAGGAAATGCAGTTTTCTTAACTGAGTTCCATTCAAGCATCAGTGAGGGGGACGGTACGAAACGGTTTCTCCTAATGTTCTTTTTATAGGTTTTTTTCTTGTTTTTACGGCACTAAATTGCTAAGTGGCAACCAACTTATGGCTCACCTGATGGTAAGCGGTTTCCGCATCTCATGAACAGTTGCAAGGCTGGGGGTACACATTCGCGTTTTGCCAACCATAGAATCGTAAATCTAGGAACGTTGCTAAATGCTTTAATTATTATCGATTTGGTACAACAAGGTAACATCGTTTTGGAAAATTGAAATCGTTGTCATAACTTTTAATCTTTATTAGTATATCGGGCGTGAACAAAAGTGATGAATGTTCGGAAGTGATTGTTCTAAATAATCCCGTCAGTTTACAAAGACGACCCTTTGTCAGGGCGTTGTATTAACCCTTAAATGGCTTTGTGCGGGGTCGACGCGACACGCGGACTGTCACATTCATAATATACTTCATAGTTTATTATGATATTTTCATTCCATATTGCTCTCATTTCCCCTATGTAGTTTGGTATGCTTCACACTACAGAAATTATAAAAAAATGTAACGTAAATATATTTATATCCAACTTAATATTACTAGAGGCTTAAAGCCTCGGTTAAGAGTTGTATAACTACGCTAGCTAAAATACATTACACATTAAGAACAAGTCGACAATCAACTACACAATCTTGTTGAAGATTTATTTGTGTTAGTAACAAAACATTTTAAATTAAATAAATACATCGCATGACGACAATATGTGAGTATCTTTAAGCAATTTCACAGATAACTTTATAAAAACACCCCCTGTGCGCCACATGCATTGTGAAATTGGGCTTGATCCGCGATGACAGTAAATCATGTAATTTACCGACCAAATATGAGTTCCGCAGTCACAGTATGGGTGGATTTACTGTTCACATGACAGCAACACGTGGTTATTACTAGAATTACAAGAATATGACAATTTATATTCGGAAGCATATTACATTTGGGGAGTTTGTTCATACGATCAATTGTAAATCTCATCGGGGGAAATGCTGATCTCTCCATTCATAAATCATTCAATGTTGTAACAGGAAAATTTAACTTTCTTTCTTCTTTTATTGAAGCTCCTACGGTGACAATCAAAGAAAAACGTACGGTATGATTGAGGGCATGCAATTAAGTACCGATTTCTATAGATGCTTGTATAATTCGCTCTGTAAACAATATTTCACCGTATTTATAGATTGAATGATTGTCAAAAAAATACTGAGGATGACCAAGGACCTTCATTAAACATTAGCAATTAAATAAACCCAGAATTCACTGAATAAAAGGCAAACAGAATCTGTTACAAGGGGAAGATAATTTAATGTAGTCTTTAAGATCTGAGAGAAATAGCGTCGTGTGTTTTCTGAGTACTCTGAAAAGGTATATATAGTATACGGGCATGAGTAAGTGCTGTCGAAGGAGCAAAGCTTGTTTACAGATACAATATGCCATTCTAGAGCGGTCACTTACACACGGTGATTTCCATCGGTAGTTTCTAGAGCTCGTATCACTACATACTTGAAGTCATAACAGTGCATATGTAAGCGATCGATGTGGCTGAACGAGTATATATACAAGACGAAACAATAGCCCAGGCGTCGACACAATGGACAATGCCCGTACCTCCGCACGATAAATACACTCATCTGAAGTTTGTCTGTGTGAGTGTTGATATGTGCTTTCTTATTACGTAACCAGAGTTTACATTGGCCACTGGAAATCATGCTCTGTAGCTAAGTTACTCTGTGTACTTATAGTAGGAGAACAGTTATAAGTATGGGGTCTTTTTTATTAAAAATACCATTAAATACCTATTTCTAATTTATGATTTCAGTTTCATGTTAATTAATCTAAAGTGTAGGGCATAAGTATGTAAGACAAGATTTAATTAGTGCTCAATCTATGTGCCTACTGAAAGAGACACCTGGCAACGAGAATAAGTAACGTAAATTATTCAAATCTTTTGGTTTTAACATACGCTTGTTCACTTGAATATCAACCTCACAGATGTCCGCAGTAGTAAAGCTTTATTTGAAGGCGTGGTTCTGGTAGATAAGTAGATTTGTGACAGTACGGTAACGACACACATAAATTCGTGCGTACAAACACCGTTACAGCGGCTTAGCTTCCTAGCAAACAAGGGCGCCCGGTCTAAATGACACCAGCGCGCATTTTGAGGGTTACAGTACAACTGTTTATTAGCTAGGAATAAGCTATTAATATTATTGGAATAATAATAAACTGCTGTAGATTAAATACAGAAGGATTTTTGTAAAATATGTTATATTACAAAGGTTCTTCGAAAGATTAGGTAAAGGTGTAATAACTTGCAATACTCTAAGTATCTTACATTAAAGACAACATGGAGGTTGGTGAGTATGACACCATCTCCTAAACACACAATCTTTATAGTCTACAGCTTTAAGGGATAACCAGAGTAGATCACTGTCCTCATTCATTTAACACCTTTTTTGCATCATTCTGATCGCACAGGTCCGATGCCCGATGGTTATAGTACTTTTTTATAGTCGGTGACAAAAATTATATAGAAGTTTGAATAAAATATAAAACAATCTTATCGAGTTCTCTGACCTGAGCGACGTTCACGACCTCAAAAACCCTAGTTGCAAGCGCGTGCGCAGGGCGGGTGTGCGCACAATGCAACGGAAGAGACGCCCTCGGCAGATGGCGTTGCTAGCATCTTGAAACTGGTTTCTAATAAACGCAATATTGACCTCCACGTCTGGGGGTTATTATTACGCGACTGTCTTTGATTGAAAAGCCACGTGTCTTGGTACTTGGTACTTATTATGAACATTTACCGGGGATATGATTAAAAAAAATATTAATAGCCAGTTTATTTATATTCCTGACTGTTTGTTTGGTAGTTTTTCATTAATGATAGCTTAAATCTATCTATATAGAATATCCTACATCCCGAAATCCCGACAGTTAATTGCGGACAAAGTCGCAAGCAGAACTCGGTGTCACGGATTAGCTCGTGCCTTTTTTTTCTGCAAGGTAGAATTAGTGACTATTCATCATACCTACGTATTTTGTACAGGATTTAGGATGTGCGTTCATTTTTTTTTTGCCAACTTTAAGACAGAAAAGAAAGACTTCGTAATTCTTATTAGCCGGGCGTCAACATCACCCACACAAACAAATATCTAACATATGATTATAAACACATTGAAAGATAAGAACACGCGCCAAATCGAGTACCATAATGAATGAGCCCTAAAATAAACCGCCATACAAAGCGTACATCTTGTATTACATATTTTTGTATGGAAAGGAAGTAGGAAGGCAGCTGGGTTCGTTCTGACTTCTTTTTCTTAGTCTATAATGATGGTTTGTAGTGCATTTGCTTTTGTTCCGGTGTCCTGTCGCGTGCCTCGCTATTATTTGATCTTAAGTAGGTGGAAAGGTGTTCGGTCGAAATGTACCGTTGCGTCTCAAGATGTTGTGATTTGATAGCGGGACAGAAGGAGGGTTATCCATGCTATGCCACACATGCTGACGTTAAATAAGCTATGCAATTAAAAAACTCTGAATATACTAATCCTGGTATAACAATTCGAATATAACAACAATATTACATATAGTTAAGTGGTAAGAAGATGTATTTAATTAATAATTTTAATGCATACAATAGTAATAATTTTGCAACAATTCTATATATTTTCTGTGTAAACTAGATCTAATGTTAGTCGGTAATAAAACAACATAAAACATTGACTGATCAAAATCCAATGCCGGAAATCATAACAGCGCCACCTATTGGGTGACTTATGAAACTAACTCTTTGATCCCAATTAGGGCTAACAGGTATTTAGTTAAGTACGTTATTCATTAACCTGGGCGCTATCGGATCAAGGTCGTAGTGATACGATATCTATAAAAAACCTAATATTTTTTCATGAAATTTTGAAAAAGTGACTAAAGATATCTGATCCAGAAGTTATTATTTATAAAATGTTTTTTTATAATTGCAGGAAATGACGAAGACGGGATACCTACTACAAATAACGAAGACAACACAGGTAACCTTAAATAGTAAAACATTATTAGTTCAGTCACATGCGTCATATATCTTAGGGAAACAATAAACCTCACTTTCATTGATTTTTATTTTGATTGTATATTCAACGACCATCCATGGCACAATGGACATCATCCATTGTTGTCCAAATATGAAAGGCCCCGCCAACGCATTTCTTTTGTATATTCTGTTAGGTCTTGCCCGTCTGAACACATATTGCTATAGCATCAAAGCCGTAGGACCTTTGTCCTCGATTTTATCTAAAGCAGAGATCAGAATTTTCATACATTTTTGTTAAAAGTAGGAATTCAAAATTATCAAAACAAATGAAATGTCCTGTAATGTCCAACTTTGGTGCTATCGTAATAAATGCTCAGACGGACAAGCTCTAACAGAATATACTAAAAAAAATCGTTGGCCGGCACTTTCAGATTTAGACCAAATCTCTATGAAACATGGATGATGTCTTTTATTTTAAAATATACCTACTGCTTGCCATGGTGACAGTTGTATTTAGTTACTACTTAATATTTTTCAACCAGAGGCGATTGATCTTCGAAGTAACCTGAGCTATTATAGCCAGTACGATGGGTGACCGTCTATATATACCGTACCATGTCAGCTTCGTGCCTCGGAGAGCATGTTGCGAGAAATTCAGTCCAGGGTTGCACATTTAATACCTATGGCAATCGTTAGACGTCTGTCAGAAGCAGCAAGACAGGCTTATCATAGATAACGGAAGCCAGTTTTCCCTGTAAATTAAGTGAATTCAAAGGCTATCGATTTGTATGAAAATCGACTAATCAGTCACATCGGCTTACATTTAGTGTCGCCACCAACGTGTTGATGATATATTTTTAAACTACTTAGCATCAGTAATACTAGTAATAGTTAGGTACTATCGCTTAAATCAATAGATTATTATCTTGATCTTACTAACTTGGATGTAATCTGCCATGAACAAATTTGGCTTTACACACGTGTCATTCAACTACAGCATAGTACATTTTTTCTTCAAAAACACAAACCAAAGTAATACAACATTGTTGCATACAGACCGAATTTTCTTTATCAGTAGTTACGTATAGAAGATTTGTGTTGTCTTATCAAGCATTATCGTAAACATAGATAGCCCTTTGATTTGGTGAGTTCTTGTTTCAATGTTGAAAGGTGTTCACGTGTACAGAAAATTCCCTGTTTTTTTTATTGTTTTCTGTGATACTGGATATTTCAGGCTACATTTGTGACACGTGCTTTAGTTATAGTGGTAAAATTATTCACACGAACTACTTGCGCATGGTAAGTTTATTTTACTCTTAACTGATAAATAATAAAAAATACTGAACATAATTGAACTGAAAAATTATCGAATGATTACGAAATGTGTATATATATTAGATATTAGATATTATATATTAGATATTTGCGATAGCGATGAACAATCGTTCATCGCTATATCTAATTTCTGCGATTATCCATGACATGAACTATATACAACTAAAATAAACGTTTTAAATCCGTCGTTCGGATTGGCGGGATGACGTTGACAGTTCAAATCTCAAGTAATTGGAGAATTATTCTGAGCTAGAGTTCTTGCAAATATAATTGATTACATCAGTGATAGCTGGTTATCAACTAGACATGTAAGACACTTGATCCTAATGATATGATAACACTGAATTAATGACGCGTGCCTTCTATTACGTATTAAATTTTATTTGTAAGTACTTACGTATACGTCGTATAGTTTTGCTTATTCCCGCGACGCGGATGAAAGCATCTTCATCCTTCAATACAATGCAGGCTCAGCTTAATGGCATTAAGAGTAGGTTAAACAAGTACCTTAGCTTTGTAAAGGTGACAAACAGAGATAACTTTTACATCCACAATCACAATTGTAAAAAAAAAGTGTTTTCTTAATCTTAAAACATATAAAAACAAAGTTGCTTCCCGCCGTCTGTCGCTTAGATCTTTTACGCAACGGATTTTAATGATGTTTTCACTAATAGACAGATTTGAAGGCGGTTTTTATGAATAATTCATTTAGGTTTTATGTAAACCAGTGCGATGCTGGAGCGGGTTGCTAGTTATATACTATATTATATGTGTAATATCACATAAAATAACGCTCCATGAACTGATTTGAAAATGTGTGCTTGTCTTTGCTGTTGTTGCTTAGTTATCTAAAAAAGAAGCTTAGGAAGCCAAAAGAAAATGCTTATAGGATTCACAACAAATGAATTGATTTCTTTTTTCGCGCTGTTTGAACAATTTCGTCGTTTGATCGCGCTGACTGTACCTTACATAATTTTTTTATGATTTAATCACCTCATATTGCTTATCTGTGCTTGACGGCATTATTAATTTAATATTATTTTATCTATTTAATCTTTAAAAACTTTATTGATTTATTCTGTTACACTATTCTGTACGAAAAGTTGAATTAAATGTTGGATATCGTTTTTAACAATAATGGTTTCGGTAGACTGTTTTTGTGAATTCATTCATTTGTTTAATTTATGAGTTTCACGAAGAAAACAATAACATAAGTAATTATAGCTATTATAACTATCCAAATAAAACATGATCTCGTTCCTTTCAACATATTTGTATACTCACCTACCTAAAGAGCGCAATTCTGTGTAAATATGTTTTCTTCATTTATTGCTTCCAGTCTCAGCAATCTCTTCATTCACACACGCTGCTTCCACTACTGTCATAAACGTTAATAGTAGATTGTTATGCAAGGAGCTAAGATAAACTCGACTTTTACGTTTACTCTCTCGCTAAAGCTCGGGACTAAAACTACCTAGTATATAATGCTGGTATTGCTAGCGGCTATAGGCTACGGTGACTGCTTACCATCAGGTTGGCCGTATGCTTGTGTGCAACCTTAGTGGTATAAAAAAAGGGTCATTTTAGCCCCTTGTAAATTCACATCAAAGGAGAGAAATTATAAGATAACTGTTAACTAACTGATGTTACTATTAACAGGTCTCCTTAGGTATCTCTATCTCTATACCTCCATGTCATATAACGTGTTGAGTCATCTGCTTATATGATTTTCTAATGTTAACTACTTGCAGATGTAAATATTATAGATGACAGACAAGTTTTTGCCCCACCTGATCACCGTAGCTTGCGTAAATACGCTTGCAATATCATGCATATGGGTATCTCTTGCGCAATTTTAATTCATTAATTATTTTCAAAAAACGCGCAATGAAATCAATGATGCTACAAAAAATCATTTAAAATGATAATATCATAACATATCGCTATTTCATGGTTAAGGATAGTATCGGCAGATTGAATACAAAAAAACGTCACGATTATTATCTCTTATCAGCACTGATTACCGTTCACACTGCTTAGTTATCACTATTACCTACTGTAACAAAAAACGTAGCGATAATTTTATCAAACCTATATGCTCTACTTTCATAAAAGTGTGACTGTGAGGTGGATTTAGAATTTATACGAAGTAATTTAATTATATATGATCGACTAGTTGATAGATCGCTTATTGCAAGATGCTGTCTTGGTGTCACTTAGTATCACGGCATTGTGAATTTAACTGTAGTTGTAGTTAAACTGTAGTTTGTATGTATAAATGAATTCCAGATTGGAGACTACCGTTTCAATAATGGACAAAAACGACTTATGGTATGGACTGAGGTTATTAGGGGCCTAGGGATTTGCCACGCGGATCTTTACGATTAAATTTAATTCTTGGGATTCCAGCAATCAGGGACTATGCTTGCGTAACACATGGGATAAAAGGTAGCTTACGTAAATACGCACAATGCCCAGTTGTTTCGGCGTGACAGGTTGATAAAAACATGTTTTTTTATTATGCATGTTTATGCCCACGTTACTTGTCTTATATAATGAACCCCATTAAGTATATTTTCGCTAAAACTATCGATTCTCCGATTACAATTCCGAGTCAACAATAGCGAATATCAAAATCGTCAGCTGCAATAGCTGTAGGTAGTAAAATGTGCCGTGAATCGATTCTCTTCCCGGTCGTTACCATGTGTCATTAAGCGATAGTCGTAAAGTCGACAGGAATGCGACCGAAGGCACGCTCGGTGTTTATAAAGATTTGCGCATGCTACACACTGTCGCGTTGCAAATAGCATGGCGTCGCATTGCAAACTCCTTCGACGTTGTTTTTTAATGAATACTTTTTTAAGCCCCATACTAGTGCTAGTAGTTTTTTCATGTAGTTTGCCAACACAAACGAGTATCAAAATCCAAAACTTTTGTATTTGATAAGGCTTTATCAGAAGGTACTTTTAAACCGAAATAATCTACCTACGTTCGGAAGGTTAGTTTTGCTGTGAAGAATCCGGAAAGAAACTCTATTAATCCATGTGTCCTTAGCTGTGTTATAGATATAAGCTGGTAATTATTATATTGAATTATTTATCTTAACAGGTATTTTATTTAAATACAGAACATTAATTAAACTCAGTTCGAAAAATAAAATTATTATTTGAATTACAAATGATGGTATTTTTTTAAATGTGTTATAAGCTAAAGTACATATAGTGTGTACGACCCTTAGCTCTGCTTCTGTCTCGACGCGGACGTGGTCGCGACGCTAATAAGCGCCTCCTTGGCTCATTTTATACTCGTATTGGCTCGGCTTGGGTGAGATTCGTTGCGGTTGCTAATTAAAATCCGTTCGCTCGTGTCAGTCGGTAAACTTTGATATGGCGAACGCTTTCATAAACTAACAGAAAACAAAATAAATGTAAATAAAAACCATTATAAAACATATATTTCAGTAAGTATTAGGTCCTCAGTAATTTATATTTTAAACGGCTTTATTTTTGCTTAACGTATTCTGATATTGGGCTAAGTACGAGTATGCAGATTTGCATTACAAGAAGGTATCATAGGCCCGTTGCCTTCACAAATGTTTCAGAACAAGGACACCTATTGTGATGTTCACAGTTTTTTTAATGTATTTTACAATGGTCTGTCTTATATATCACAGCTATATTTTGCATTCTGTTTTTTTTTAATTGAAGTATGGGTGGCACGTGCAACAGTTTTACATAAGAACCAACGCCAATTAGAAGCAATAGCAAACCCATCGGCTGAAGTGCCATCATTATCTAGAATACTAGGTACACGGAAATCTGCATCATCCGGCTTTGCATTATGATGTAGAATCGCATATAGAAATATGGGTTTTTGGAGATAAGTGGAGTGAGCAGTCCTGAAGTATGGGGTAGGGACATGGTTAAAGCGTTTAGGTTGAGGGCTGTTGAGTGCAGCCTTTTGTGGGTCTCCTATCGTTTGGCGAGTTAGAACGTTAGCTATTTTATCAATTCGTAGGGTGCCTCCCGTTTTGACAACCCTCGAATAAGTGTCTGGAAAATTGCTGGTTTCGGTTAAACATATTTCAAGCTATTCATTATTATATTATTATTGTGTTCTCATAAAATTTGCAAGCGAACCAAAAAAACCCAATAAATGAATTTACCAAATATATCTAAGACATATTGGGTCGATTTACTCTTAGGTTATTAGAGATAAGTATTGATTTTCTAATGCAATACTTTTCTGTTCCGTAAGTTGTCAGTTTCCAGTTTCGAATCGTTAAATAAAAGTGAAATATCTGTCTAGTTCGTCATGACATTAAGACATGGATATCAATAATTGATGAATGATATATATTATCATTAATTTATTATTACACTTTTATATTATGGAAGTCATACTTATCTTTAGATATAGTTATTAGGTTATGATTTATAACAAGTGCGCTGAGTATGGTGCGTTCTGAGATTATGAGCGTGTGATCATTTTATATCATTACGTCACAAAAATTATTTATATCCAAGATGTAAATGATTAAGAACTAGCGATCCATCCCGGCTTGGCATGGTGCAATTTACTAATGTCAAATTTCAGACTTTTCATGTGGATGTAGATGCAAACCTTGTCCTAATAAGTACAAACACAAAAAAAACAAAGGTCCCGCCATTCTCAAGACATGACGACAAATTATTTATATTATAAGACATTCGATAAACAAAATTGTATAATAATAAAATCTTATATAAAATATATCTTTATACTTTATGCCTACCTCGGCGTGAT
Source organism: Falcaria lacertinaria (assembly GCA_951449985.1). NCBI lineage: Eukaryota > Metazoa > Arthropoda > Insecta > Lepidoptera > Drepanidae > Falcaria > Falcaria lacertinaria. Next base: position 5,924,874 of record OX602123.1, on the reverse strand, counting down.
GACAATATGCACGTGTGTATTTAAGTTATTAACAGAATAAGATTAAAATAAGTACAATTTTCGTACAGGGATACCAGGCAAGTAAGTTATAACTAAAAGTTGTAAATGCGATTGAGTAGGTAGACATTGGACTCCATAACGACTGTGCAAGTGAGTTCAAATACACGCTGATTGGATGTCTATTTATATATATGTCTATATACAGTATTGGTAACATAAAGGCCCGCTCACACTTACCATTGAGTTAGTTTATGCGCTTTGTATTGCACAAAAAAAATTAATTGGAAAAAAAAAACTTTAGCTCGTATCTTCATTCATTCGTGATATAAAGTAGGGTAATTTTGAGTCTTTCACTTTTGAAGTGATAAATTTTTAGTGATATCTTATCACTAATAGATCGATCAGACAAAACCTCTAAAAATAATTAGTTTGTAAGATTTTTAAATTTTTCAATTCTTGTTTAAGTGGCCGCTTAAAATTTGACGTGATCCGGGTCCAAACCAGAACCTACACTCATGAGCTTAAAAAGCAAGCGTACATCATTGCTTGCAACATCGAAGATATTAGGTACTAGCGCGTATGCCATCTTTATTGTTGAGGACTAATTATGCTAGACGCTATATGCTTACTGCTAGTATAACGTGTCCCCGGGAGCTCTTAACCTATAATTCAGAGTAGTGTTATTTGACTGCGATCTTCTCTAAGGTAGTAGGAGGTACAGTTATGGTGCAGTCTCAAGTCCATTTTATCCATGATTAAATTTTATGGGATATTCTTTTACGCCCTACCTCCACTTTTACGTCCGTGGTGCTGTTTTACATCAAAAATAACTAGACCTATTACTGCATGCACATCAAAAAACAATATTGAGGTATTATTTGTTTAGGTTGGTGCCCAATATCAGTGTGGGTTATTCCCGTGACACTCATAACTACAAAAACAAGTTATGTAACCTACATAATTTAATTAATATGTTATTATCAAATTTTAGTGTTACCATTTTTAATTTAAGGAAAAGTCATGCACGTACCTATGATGCCATCATTTTATGCCTATATCTGTTTATAAACCAGAAATTTAATAAATGCTTATAATATATTACAAATATTTTATCCTACTACAACTGCACATCAATGGGTCAAAAATAAATTTAGCGTTTAATATTAATAATGAATGTAATAATGCAATTCAATTATTATTTGGATCAGTTTGCCAATTAAATTTATCACCACAATTCAAAATATAAACAAACTATTGTGTCAAACGACATTCACAGTGCCAGATTTCATACTCCTCTAGAAAATTTCATTCAGGTGTACCAGTTTTTTGGTGTCATTCGTTTAGAAAATAATGTGTTTATGTATGATTTATTTGTCAGAATGGTTTATGTTTTACTTATGCTATATGTAGCGAAGCCGGAGCTGTTCCACTAGTCTTATAATAAAACTTGGTTATATTGAATTTTGAAATCATTTGAATTATTAATAGAAGGAATCGCTTCAATTACCATCGAGGGAGTCTGAACCGTTCTTCCCATACAACCACAATGGGCGTAAAACACTCGTATTAAACTGTGGCTATTGTTTCCGCCCTTTGTCCTTTTTGTTTTAAAAAGCCCTTTGTGATCGTTTATGCAGTATCGCTTTTTAAGGGCAAAGATACTCGTATTTGTCATATTCACATCTGTCCTGCTTCACACATCACCGGTATCATACTATATGTAGTAAATATGTTTGAAAAAACCTTTAATGAATCTACATTATGCATATTTTATAACGGTTTTATTAAAATATTAGCTTCAACCATTACAGCTTATGTTATCTGCAAAGTTATTTATCCTTACTCTTATTAGAACACAACGATTTATGGCAATTAATATCGATATCTTTGTATCAAATATTTTGTATATTTTTACACATATATGGAAACTATCAATAAAAGATTCACTTAGCTTCTTATTTTACAAGTTGTAGGATATATGCTGATTGTGTTACTTCTTTCTCCTCCCATTTAATTTTAATAAGATGTACATTCTGATCTTTAAAGTTCAGCGACCTTGATCCTGGTCATGAGATGAGTAACCGACCATGCTTATCGGGTATCGGTCACAGATAGATAGATAGATAGATAGACTTTGTAGGCAGTGTACGTACTCAAACTCCCACACCGCGACATGCCCACAACCCAATCAGCATAAAGCAAACATTACACAGAGTAGCGGTGTGATAATTGTACTAATCAAAACCGCCGCCAGCGGAATGTTTATCCCGCAATGCACGTGTCTTGGTCCGGCGGGAAGAACACCACCCTCCCACCGAGCTCGAGGCTATACGAAATTAATTTCAAGTACCGGTACCGCCGGATTTGTGTACACTGCCTGTGGCCGCGATGCTGGGCTAGAACAGCGCAACCGGGTAACTTTATATTTTTTATTATGACTGAAGAAATATTGATAGGTCCTCGATATAATAAATCTATGTCTCCGATTATAAAATCTAGTTAATAAATTATTTGTAGAGCTGACAATATGGACATGTCAGCTTCAAATAAGCTTTCATGTAAGTAAAACTTAATGAATAATATTTAGAACATTCATAATCGATTAATCTGTTTGTTATTAATAACATAGCCACCAATGTTCAGCCAATCAAAAAAATTTTACGTAGCAAAATATGATTGTGCAGTTACTACGTTTTGCAGCGAGGGTGTTCTAGCAAACAAAACTAGAGGATATTTGCTTTGGCCTCGACTGGCGCTGTATTATCCACGAATACACCAGTTTATCTACTAACTGTTGACTTTATACAATCAATATTGTTGTTTCATACATGTATAATAAACTCAGCCTTGTACAGTTACAAATAAGACCAACTAGTTTATGAAAATCGATATGATACATAATATTCTTATTAGTTAATCATAGTTTTTTTATGTTTGAAATATTAGGCACCTTATAAGAACACCTATAAAAATACCTTCCTATTTGAATGAATGCAAACCTTGGGAAAAAAAAGTGTACCTAAACTCGGTGCTCACGAAGGGGCGCACAAATTGCAGATAAAGTTCTCTCAAAGCGAGTCAAAGAGGCATCGTTCACATAGATGCCCATTTACAGATCCCTCCGGCAGTCACATAGACACTTACGTCTAACCGCACATGTATTTCTCAGAAACGTCCCTTAGGAAGAGAGGCTTTTAAGAGGCCGAGTGAGTGGAGAGCGATGTTGCGATCGGCTCCAGTGCTCACCCCGGCCGACGGTAAAAAATATGAGCATCCCCGCATCCCCCTACAGGCCCCCTGCCCTCCGCGCCATCTTGAAAAACTTTGTCACTTGTAGCCGCAGATCGATCTGTGTCTACGCGCTCTACGCCGTAGCCGCGTAGGCGTGTGTAACTATCGAGGGCGCTACGTTATTAGAAATAAGGAACTAGTACCTTCCATTATGCAAAAAAGTACAACTTCTAGGAGGTCATATTTTAAGGGGGGACTTAATGTTGCCATTAACGAGTAGGTTTCCCTATGCATTGATGGACAGTGAAAATTCATATATAATTGGGGGCCTGTTAAAAAGAAACCAGCTCAAAAAAAAAGATTATATTCAAACAGTGATACTATAAAATCCCTACAAATGTAACTGATGTGTCCCACTTGGCAATGACTGTTAGATAACGAAATATATGAATTAACAGAAAGAGCGAATTCATAACTCTTATGTTACGTCACATATACGTCATACATATACGTTTAACTAAATAGGTCCTTGCTGTTACATAACACTGAGCAACACATGTTTACGTCATCGGATCCTTGATTATTTATTAAATCGGAACTATTGTTGGGAACCCTTGACTTTTGTCATTGAAATGATAATCGGTAAAAGGATTTGTGAGGACTTATTCACATGACTGACTTAATAGATACGCCCTGTGGCTACGCTTTTGTGAATATGTTGTTGGATTTTAAGCTCTATACTGTCGTAATAAGAATACAATAATTTTATATGCAAGTATTTCAATACACAACAAGAACGCCTGGAGCCCACAGCAGGTGACTATAGAAGACTTACCTTGTAATGTCCGTGTTATTTGCGAAGTCAAAACGTTCGAATGAAATGAGCACAAAGTTCACTCGAGTATATCAGACGATATCATTTAAGCTTACATTTATGAATTGCAGATGTTACAACTAATGGGAACATACTCGTAGCTGGCAGTTGGTTTGAAAATACGTCACACAGATTTTTTCACATTTGTCACGCCAATTTTTTGGCACTCCTCTGAATTTGCTGGTGAATAATTAATTTTAAAATGGCAGAATCGTTTTATTGTGAGTATAATATAAGGTTGTAAAACTTATTTGGGTAAAATAAGTTATTAGTGTTAATATAAATTACTTGTATATTTTTGTAACGACGTAACTTTTCACAATATAAATAAAGTGCCCATAAATACTCGTAACAAATAAATATATTATTTAACAATCTACGCTGCTTAAACGTATCTTCTACAGATTGGAACATTTAATCAGAAGCCACCCCTTGTGTCAGAGGTCAACGGAAAGGTTCAATCCTTTAAAGAGACAGGTAGCGGAAGATAACAATTCGTAGGGAAGATATTGCAATTGTCCTTTTCAAAGGGTAAGAGAAACTGAAATTAGCGTCCCATTCAAATTGGCGTGACACCATGCTACAACGAACCGTGCGAAATTTTACACAAGTGAAAAGAAATATGAACGAAAAATGTTTTTTTTGTCAAAAACTGTTATTTTTGAAAGGGTTTGGCATGGCATGACCCCCTACGTATATATTTAGATTTCAGAATGTCGTTAAAAACATCTGGATGATACGGGACCTTGATTTTTTTTTAAATCCCTGTTGTAATGAAAGATTCAGAAATCGAAGAAGAATGTGAGTAGGCCTAGTTACTTAAGCTCAAGCCGTATTCCTTCGAGGGCGTAAGAGTGTAAAGACGGATTACTACTCACGTCATTCTTGTCTGTACTGAATATCAATTATAATGTTATTTTCCTGTAATTAATAAAAATAAAACGATTTGTTAAAACAAACATCTGAGGTATGATTTTTATCAGGCCATCTTTTGTGTCGCACCAACTCTATGGGGGGGAAAACAATCGTGTGTGAACTCGTTTCGATTCCAGTCCTCGTGACTCCGGAACAAAATGTCCGGATGCCTTTATTATTTCAAGGGCTTCATCAAGTGAGTTGCGTTTTGTTCTTCATTAAATTCTTACTAATGTGACATAGTGCGTATATATTGCTTGCTTCGAAAAAGGTTATTTATATGCGGTATTTACCTATAAGTCGGTAACATTGGGTTGGGAAATTGTTTTGTGATATTTCATTAAACGCCGACAGTACTAAAAGTTATTATGACACGGTATAATAATAGTCTCACGCATTGCTAACTGACCCCAAGCTTGTACTGTACTGAGAACCAGCTATTGATACACATTGATAGTTAAATATATAATTTTACACCCAGACACAGTAAATATAAATATATCTATAATACAAATGATTGGCATTATTTAAAGTACAAAAAAATGAAATATTATCGAACGGTAGCGAAAGTAAATAATGGAATAATTTTAAACACGCTGTATTCAGTTCTATACTTATAGTACCTCAAAGTACAGCATTAATTTAACTAAAACTATTGTTTATTGACGATTTCTTAAGCAGACACTCGACAATAATGTACTGCAATCTCGCAATAAGTAAAACTAATCTTAAAGTCTGGATCGTAAGGTTGCATATTGACTGTTAGCTTGTCTGTGTATTAGGGGCACCGAAGAATAGATATGGGGCCCGACTTACGATATAATTCTTTTGATTGTAAGACCCATAACGGACCCTAACGTATATTTGGACAGCAATCCGAGAGGTTTTGAAGTGGGCCTGCAGTTTATAATTACTATAATTTAGCGGCAGATGAAAAAATCTTACTAAAGACTTCAGATTTCAAGAAGGGAGACTGGTCATATCTGTGTTCCAGTAGTATGTATGGTGTGAAGAGAATTTTGAAGAGTCGGCAACTTGCATTTGATACCTCTGTTGCAAGCGTCCATAGGCTACGGTGATCGCTTACCATCAGGTGGGCCGTATTGCCACCATAGTGGTATAAAATAGTGGAAATAAATAAAGAAATGGAGTGGTGCTGCAGCTGAATTCAGATTGTTAATATTTATTCTTATGACCGAACCTCTATAGGAATATGCATCCTTTTAATATACAATAATATGCAAAAGTTCTCTTTCTTTCAGTACCGTATCTAATGAAGCAATAACTCACAAAAGATATCGCGCGCACGTTTGTCGATATAAATCAAATTTTAAAACTCGATTCCGTGTATGGTGGCGGACGCGCGATCTGTGAAAAATTGCTTATTTAAAAATATGATTGTTGCGTACAACGCTTTAGGGATGTAAGTACTGTGTCATATCAAAGCTAAGCGGTTCACAAATATAGCAATATATAAATATGATACTACAGAGAATGGAATGAGTCTTATAGTTTCTTTATATATATAGACACTAGTCTATAATATAATGTGCTAACCCATAGGCCGGTAAAAGAAAAAAATCATTTATTTTATTTAATGATCGTCAACTTAATGACAAAACGAGTTCCATGTAGATAGGGATTTCTCAAAAGACTTTCTTACAAGTATGGATGCTTATAAAGTTTTCTAAATAAATGCAAGTTCTATAGCGCGAGCATGAATAATTTGCGACAACGTTTATGTATCGCCTTCGACTATTTTTGTGTTGAAAATTAACAACACTGCGGCGGTGAAAAGTGGAACTAAAATTAGTATGACAATTTTGACATTTCGCGAGTTACATTTTCAAATACGTAGTCGAAAAATGTTCCTGCTACCGGCGACGAATTCAAATAATGTCCTTAATTTCTTAATTCCTCTATTTCACTTTTGAACGACATTAATAGTCATAAGGCTAAACCAGTGGCAAACAGAATCCAGGGTCGTGAGTTCGGTTTCAATATATTGTATTGAATGTTATATTGTATGAGTATTGCTTGTGGAATATTATGTTTGGGATCATAATCATTATGAAGGTATGTGTGTTATCCATAAAAGGTTTGCATGCTTTGTGTCTATCTGTCTTACTATTACCATGCATTTAATGTTATAAATAGTACATGTAATACGAGCTGTGCTAATGAATGGAACAAAAAGAAAGGATCATATATAACAATTGTCGTTATTGCAATATGAGTACCTGTGAAAACAATTAGCTTTTCCCGTAATTGTTTTGATATTTACTTATTTTTTAATTGCATTCATTTTCAAGTAACGGACTGTACCTCTGAGGTGTTCAGTCGAATCTTATTCGAAACAATCTTCTGCCTGACATATTTTTTCGAATAGCATGATACACGGTAGGCCTCAATTAAGACAGAACTATTTGCGAACCCCATCACAGCGCGTGCAAATATCGCAGCCATATATCATGCAGTGCTCATCACGTTTTTAATAAAACCCGACACTGTGCAAATATATTTTTCGCTCGCTACGTACTTACATGCAATACTATCAGCAGTACGGTATATTATCCAAATAATCACAAAATCAAGAATTAATGGAAAACCCTTGAAGTCTGAAGCAAAATGGGTACTTGAGTAGCTTAACTGTTTAATAAGATTAGGCCATTTGATTGGGTTTACCTTTACGCCTTCCCACAAGGGTCCACGAAGGGCAGAGGTGTTTCAACACCCACATTCCACAGAAGATAATTTGCAGCCAACGTGATAGATTGTGAGTCCATCGCCGTATCATAGGCACTACATACGTTCTTGAATGATGATTGGGTTTTCAAGTTGAAAGCTAATGTTAATAATTTGCGCACTTTGGCTGGCAGGAAGTGGATGCGGAGAGCTGAAGACCATGCTCTGTTGCGCACCATGGGAGGGACCTATGTCCAGCAGTGGACTGCGATATGTTGATGACGATTAAATAATGGAATACAGAATAAAGGGTTTCAAGAAGGACGTGATATCGTGGCTTTAATTCACCTTTGCCTACCTCACTGGTTAGTGAAATTATCGGGAGGTCAAGGACTAAAGAAGAACTGTTTAATTCTAGGCAGTCATATTGTTTATCGGCAGGCAATAAATTGTCTTATCATAGAGCTGTGTAGCAAAATATATAAATTAATCCCATGGGACACAGTCATGAGTCGTATAGTATCATATATATTAATATATTTTTTATAGTAGGTTAATTTGTTTTTCTTCTTGTGATATATCAATACATATTGTGCACCTTGATGTTACGTAAGCAGCTCGAAGTGTGGGTGTCATGCCCTTTGGTCGTAACTAATCGACCGGCACCCATTGTTTGACATCTCTTGCAATAATTCAATTACCGATTGCACTAAATATATACTCCCACGTGTAATTATATTTCACTATATAAATACACACGGTTCATAATCGAATAAATTTGTTATTACGTATCGTGTGCCTATGCATATTAGATCAATCCTTATCATTCTATTGGTGGTATAATACTACGCCGCGTACATATTCCACTATTTTAAAAGGCTATGAAATAATGTAATAATCTTAACTTAATTGGAATTTGTTCTTCTGTATATTTGTCATCTATCATTTTATGTATTATAATAATATATTAGAAATTTTCGATTGTATACACTGTCAAAAGTCAAAAGATCGAGCTTTATTCACTTTTTTTTCTAAGCCTATACTGGTCCACTGCTGGGTAAAAGCCTCCCCAAATTCCTTACATGTTCTCCTATTCTCAATTATATGGACCCAGCCCTTCTAGAAGGCAATCAGGTCGTCCCGCCACGCAGATAAAGCTAGTCCATAATATACGTATTTATACGGGGCATATATTTTAAATATGAAAATCTTGGTTCATAATTAGATCACCATTACCAGATGGGAAAGAAAACCAAATCAAATATATTAGTAGCGATCGATGGTTTGAATTATAGGTCATTGCGCTATACTCCCTCGACCAAGCTACCATGTTTCTATATTCAACGTAAATTAATTTCGAAAGTGTAAAACACTCTGTGGGCTTAAAAGAAAACTTAAGTAGGTATTGATAATTGTGGTGGGTATAAATAGAAGGTTCGTAAAAAGTTGAAATTGAAATATTGCCACAAAGAGAAACTCTTATTGAAAAGTGGCAACCGCTGCGGGAGCGACACTCTCGACAGAAAGAAAATTAGGATGTGAGCCGTCAAAACTTCAAAACCAGCCCATCAAAACGACATTTTAGAGGGATGTCGCCCCCGCATTACACCTCTCTCATTATTTATCACATTGTCGCCGAAATTAATGGCGTACCCTCGTCAAATAATTTTTATTTTATAAAATAAGGTTCGCGGCTTCTGGCAGTTTAATCATATCTTTGTGTCTCAAATGGGGTCGCCTAGACACGCCGTTGTATTATCTTTTACAAAAGTGTGTTAATAATTGCTACATAATTGTTCCTCACGAGCAACTTTGTTGAAACGAAATAATTTAAATTACATCTTTTGGTAAATACAGCTTGGCAAAAAAGTAGATAAATAATAAAATATGACTGGTAGTGCGTACGACGCTTATTATTTTGAGAATGACTGATTGGGCCCAATCGAAATGCAGAATGGTTGACTTTCGTATCGCTTGTGATAATATTTACTTTATTTATTTTCTTGGCACATTAACACCATACAAATGGAACTACGTGTCCTAGCTAATAAATGTTATACCTAATTCATTAATTTGTATATCGATGCTTTAACTTCTTGGAATCAACCCATAGCCTACGTTAGAATCCAAAATCGTGCATCTATTAAGGATAGAATTAAAACTATTGAATGATAATTAGGTTATCTCAGAACTGATGTATTAATTTCCTGTATGTTTATTGTGTGATCCATATTCCTTATCCTTGTTCGTAAGCTCGTTAGTGCAGTACCAGTTACGTCAAACAATTTCTCCATACTTGTTGTTTGAAACAATATCTCTACCTATATTGCGCATTGCGATTAATTAATTTGTGACATTTGTATTTTCGGCTAAGGCAGCAAGTAGCATGAGCATATGGCCCGTTAGTTGGTGTAAGTCTGTGAGCGTTGTAAGTATTTAAAAATAAAATCAATATCAAAATAATCTTTATTTGAAACTATGTCCAGAAGTAGGTACTTTCAAATCGTCAGAATCTACTACCGGATTCGGAGGATCGGTTTTGTTGAGAAGAATCCTACGTCCCCAGCAATTACAGTTTTTCAATAATAGATATATAACTTACATTTGAATATATAAATATTTTATAAAATATTAGGTGTGTAAGCTGAGAACAGACCTAATATACATAAATTTCGTGTAACAGGCCAACGCAGTATAAACGAGGAACAGTGGATACCTGTTCGCACTATAAGGAAAGTGCCGTAGCGTATGTATAATTTACCAGTTACCACATGGGTTGGGTCATACACATTTCATACGTATTATAAATGGAAATGTTTCGATGCCTAATTATCGTAATCACGTAGATTTTACGGATTACTCCAAGCGGACTGAATTACGGATTGGGCTCCGCTCGCCCCTTGGAACTTGCCCCTAATGCTGTAAAACTAATATTGTTTATTAAATAAATAAATAAATTGTTATAATTTTTGGTATATCACACAAATTCACGTTGCAAATCAACGTCAATAGGACACCGTGAATTTATGTGTCATCGGTACCGACTTGTGGATTATTGAAAACCTCAATATTGGTATATCGTAGATGTACCATTGGGAGACACTATTAGAGTATAATCGTTCATGTAGCTATGACTGCGGTTTCTTGAATAGTGTAGGTAACTCCCGTTCAAGCTGGTCAGCGTAGTCCTTCTACGTTCTTACGTTCCATATCTCTCTGTCTCTACTTAGCCACGTGTTTCTTTATTTCTAAGAGGACCTTATTGATCTTAAACTGATTCAATATTTGTAGTTATCGTTTTAATTATTACATTCAACGGCAATGGTATAAATAGAGTGCTTGTTATGTCCGATCATGCGCCGCACGTTCGATAAATAAGTTAATTAGCAGGACGACAGAATATATCTGGTGTCAGAGGTCGCCTCGCTACGAGGAAACCTAACATTTTATTATGCCATTGCCGCTCTAAAAGCCATCGTTAAAACAGTATTTTTAGTTATCAATTTTATCATTTTGCTACAACAAACAATTTTAATTACGGGAAACTGTAATTTTGTCCGCCATTAAAGTGACTTATCACAAGTTCTAAATGATAGTTGATATTGATTTGTACACAGTACTAGCCTGCTACTGATAAAATTAATGTGTTACTTACAAAAAAAACTCTTCCAGTGATAATTCCTAGCGACATCGTTACTATAACATAAATTTCAAGAACAAGCCTCATAGTATCCTAATTTGCCTGTACATTTAATTTCGGGCTCTAATATAAGGCGTATAGAACAAATGTTTGTTTGATTTGACAGTGGGGTAGAAATTGTGAAATTTATAATTGAAGGCCGTAAATTAAGGTGACATCGACAGTCGTGGCTCGCGGGGAGCAAGCGATGCGACGCTAGGGAAAGCCCTGCCAATATTTTATCGAGAAGGTAATTATTTGATCGGCACATTGGGGTAACAGATGAATCTGAGCCCCCGTAATGTCTTTCTTATTCTCTATATTGACACTTTTGATAAATTATAAAATTACTTATTGTTCTCTTATCCAATAGTAAGATATTAGGCGAATTGTTTATCTTTGTCTTTGGATTCGAAGTTTAGTTACGTATTGTTTTGTAAAGAGCAGTAAATTAATGTTCTCTTGACCGTAACAAGCTTAAGCTGCCACTAGTACTTAGCGTTAGTTTAACAATGTTATTTGACCACATTAACTTATAAGTACACCACAAGAACAGACTGCAAGTGAATTAATACTCAACTTATCAATCTAATTACATAAAAATACTATAAATAAATATAATGGGAAAGTACGTTCGTTGTGATCCGGATGAAACCGGGTTCGTGATCAATCGTTGCCTGTGCAGCCTCCCGCTGGCCGATTTAATGCGCGCCGTGACAAAACCCTTTGACTTATTCACTAGTGACAGATCGCAGTCGGGCGCCTCTCGCCTCGGTGACATTCCCATTATCACTTCCCAAAACGGTTTTGTGCGAAACTAGCGCAGACTCAATGCGTACGTAGTATATTATCTACTCTGAGCTCAGGGTTGTGAATTAATATAGATATCTACATGCATGGAATAATGTGTAATTCCAAGTAAAAATCTACTGTTTTAGCAATTGTTGGTGCATTCATAGTTAGAATTTAATTGAATCTGTAATGTTACCAATATGCAATAATTGTGGGGCGGTCCCTGCATTATTCGTTGCCTAAGCGGTATCATGACGCTTTTAATTTTTTTCTCTTGAATCGTCTGTATTCTGAGAACAAAACATTATTCTATATTATCAAGATCAAAGAGTGCGCCTTACATAATTAGTCGCGCCTTTGTCGTTGATTTCGGCTATTACGTAGAAAGTGTTGCAATGAATATCGATTATTTTCTGGAGTTTATCGATGGTCGATCATAACAACATTGTTCTGTGAAGTTGGGAAGCTAGGTGTCGAGGTCGAGCGGATGCGCTGTAGATTATACCAATCTATCAGTCAATTCGTAGAGAGACGCCGTATGTCAGCTGTCACATTAAAATGTGATAAAAAAGAGTTATTGTGTTTAAACTACTTCGATTATTGAAACTGCAGCATACAATAAATAAATATATTATTTTTTAGGCAATGCAGACTTTTCATATTGAAAATAAAGTAATTAATTAATAAGGATAACACCGATATATATAACTCACAGCATTCTCTAGTGTATCTCAAATAATAATTTCATAACGTGAACTTTATAATTTAGAATTAGAAAAAATAACTATTTAATCACACAAGTACGGACACATGCAGAACGCCGACAGCCGGCCAACTGCGGCTAGACTAGACCAATCACGTCGCTAGTGTGCTCTGTTTATCTTTGTAATAATTTATTTTAAATTGTTCTTATTAAGGCGTTATTAACCGTTGTTGCAGCTCGATCGGCGACTATTGATAGTACAGCCATAGTGTGACTAATAATAGTATCGCTATCGTAGCGACTACAGTGGGTCGTAAATTCTTACCTTCGTCGTACGATCATGATCAGTAGTATCTTACAGCTACTAGTATACCTCATGACCGGAGCTTGTTAGATAGTTTTGACAATTCCAAAACAATACTGTACTAATACTAATAAGTTTTTGTTTTCTTTGAAGTGGTTAGGAATATATGCACATTTTGTGAAATCCACAGAGATTTAGCACTGAAATAGGTACAATAATTTTAACAAATTATCCTTTGAACAAAATACTAGTACAGTCGCGCACACAATATATTCAATATCATATTTCACAAAAGCTTGATCATTGTGATACAAATGTATCTGTTGTTGCGCGAACGTAATTGCCGACCCGGTGTGTAATTTGCGCAGGCCCTTTGTACAAAAGTCAGTATGAAAGAAATTTGTTATCAACTGTACAACGAGGGGCCAAAAATATTTGAAGACTATGTTTTTCGTTCGGTGGGAAATATTTTTGTTCTTAGAGTTCTGTGTTAGTACTGCACCATTGTGTTTAGTTTTCGTCATAAAATACGATTTTGTTATAACGAAATAAGTAATAAAGTTTTTCGTCCTTTTATTATTATTAAACAGTGTCACAGATATGTATACAGCGGTATAAGCAATCCTCAAAAGGCTATGATTTATGATGGAAAAGAGTTTAAATTCTATTCGTAAATAATAACACCACTTATTGTTTGTGAAGGAATCGCGAGAGTTCTGCATCATTTAGAATTCAAAACTGCAAAAAGGTGCTATCGTTTTAAATTACGTATGTGCGGTTTTTTAAACATGCAGTGCGTAGGCAACGCATACTTTCGTTGTTTTCGTTGCAGGTGTGTTAGTGTATATGTACACTGCAAGGCGTAATTTTTTACCGGCGTAACTTCATTATTCGCAAAGTTCCAACTTTTTTTATTTTATTTGCGATGCACCTCAAAACGTATACCTTCGTAAGTTTTCCACAATAAGAGGATACCTTCCGCAATCCTCCCCTAAGACGATACATCCTATCCGCTGCACCTAACCATAAGACGCATTAACGGGATTTCCACTAATGACTACTAAAACTGAAGTGAGGAGGATAACAACAACTGGTTTTAACACGGGCTTGGTGTAAGTTATGAGACTTAAATAAAACATTAAATCAACATTCGTACGTATCATTATACAATATTTTAATGAACACGCATGAATTGGCTCTCTCAGATGGCATATTTAACCGGTGGTAAAGTAAAATACAACATTCATAAGTGCATTAATTATGTCATAACTTCTTAAAAAAAATCGTTTTCGTTTTAGTCTATTTGTGTACCAAATTTTATTGAAATATGGCCAACCAAAAACATTCAAACTTTCGCATTTGAAATGAGAGTAGGATTTAAACTGTTTTAGCACGCTGGCCTTGAATTGTTCATGTTACGTGTATTGACGCCCGCTTGCCGCCCGAGGCTTGCGGCAGGGCGCCGCACCGCTAGGGCGGGTTGATTGATGAGCCGCCCTTGTTCTCTGATCGCCGGTTCAATTACACTGCGATTACTTAATTTGACATGATACTTCTAGTTTTGACGCTCCCCGGCCTACGAAGTGTTTCTGAAGTGTTTTCCTTGCGTAATCAATTGCTTCCTTCCTCTCTTGTTGCGGAAACAAATGATATATTATTTTTACTTTTTAAATGTCTGTCTAATCTGAATGTTCATCAGTATGTTTGATATCAGGTTTTTATGTCCGAATATAATTTTATAAAATTATTACACTAAACTTGACCGTATTAGAAGTGACAATAATATAAAACTCCATCAGGAGCTACATAGTTTAAAGCACATTTTCCTTATAAGGCTTATAATTTTATTGATTCTCAACTTAGTCTAGACACGATTAAACTTCTTTATTTTCCTTAAAACCCAGTATACTATAACATCGTTTATAATGGAACCTGATCATCAAAGCACGCGTTTCGATGGCACGCCGTCACAACACGCGTATATTCGTCATGCGAGAAACACCTCGATCATAGTTTCAGACATTGCTTCGTAGCTTCCCGTTTATGTCGTGAAATATTTACATACAAGTCAGTTCAACGTTAGGAAAAATCATAAGCTTACTCTTTATTTAATGGTTTGCATTTGAGAGGCTTTTTGCACATATGCTACGACGCGATCGATTTGCGAAGTTAAGAAACCTCTTTCTTTCCAACTGACCTCGAAGATCACGTTAATTTGTCAGTAAAAGTTGATATTATATCGTATCACTAGGATTTGTAGTTCAGAAAGTCCATTAACTTATTCGCTCATTCTTGACAACAAACCTTATTTCAAATCTTGACTTAACTGGTTAATCGACAAAGCACCAATCAATTAATTCTAGCCGGCGAAGTTGTCCAGCGTGGTAACGGCAACTATTCTAAGTAACAGCCAGTATTGCTTTCTAATGCTATTTTATTACATCTATAAATTGTACAGAGTCGCCCCAGGAGGCGCTTAGCGAGTGGCTATCGCAGTTTTCTATTTAAAATCTCTCCTTACTCAAAATTGAAATGGTTGGTCCCTTTTGTCGGTACAATTTGAATTCGACATTTAAAGCGGTTCGGTTGGTGGCCGTACTATTTGGCCCTTCCATAGTGGGTGTTTAACACTGCTTTTTGCTGGATGGGGGAGAAACAGATAGATCTTATTTTATTTAATACTAGCTTTTGCCCGCGGCTTCGCACGCGTGGTAAAGAAGTCAATATCTGAAATTGTCAATGATAGCTTATGCCCACTGCTACCTATTTTTATGGATTTAACTTAAAAAATGTAGGCTTTTCATACAAACTTTCATCCCCTATTTTATGCCTAATGGTTGGAATTTCTAATAATCCTCTAATACATATTTATTTATTGTTAACTGAAAGGCCAAATACCAATTTTTATGCTCTTAACTTAAAAAAACGACGGATTTTCAAACAAAATTTCAACCCCTATTTTACCCCCTTAGGGGAGGAATTCCCAAAAATCCTGAAATACGTATTTATTTATTTTTAACTGAAAGGCCAAATACCAATTTTCATGCTCTTAACTTAAAAAACGTCGGATTTTCAAACAAACCTTCAACCCCTATTTTACCCCCTTAGGGGTGGAATTCTCAAACATCTTGAAATACGTATTTATTTATTTTTAATTGAAAGGCCAAATACCAATTTTCATGCTCTTAACTTAAAAAACGACAGATTTTCAAACAAACTTTCAACCCCTATTTTATCCCCTTAGGGGTGGATTTCCGAAAATCATGAAATACGTATTTATTTACTTTCAACTGAAAGGTCAAATACAAGTTGTCATGGGTTAATCTTAAAAACTGACGGATTTTCATACAATAATTTCATCCCCTATTTTATGCCTAATGGTTGGAATTTCTAATAATCCTCTATTACATATTTATTTATTGTTAACTGAAAGGCCAAATACCAAATGTCAGATTTTCATACAAACTTTCATCCCCTATTTTACCCCCTTAGGGATGGAATTTCCACAAATCCTCACATACGTATTTATTTATTTTTAACTGAAAGGCCAAGTACCAATTTTCATGCGCTTATCTTAAAAAATGACGGATTTTTATACAAAACTTTCATCCCCTATTTGACCCCCTTAGGGGTAGACTTTCCAAAAATCCTGAATTATGTATTGATTTATTTTTAACTGAAAGGCCAAATACCAATTTTCATGCATCTAACTTAAAAAACGACGCATTTTCATACAAACTTTCAACCCCTATTTTACCCCCTTAGGGGAGGAATTTCCGAAAATACATGTCTACGTCATGAAAGGTACGTACTGTAAATATTTCAAGTCTGTACCCCCAGCCGTTTAGGCTGTGCGTTGATATGTCAGTCAGTCAGTCAGTCAGCCTCTTCTTTTATATATACAGATACAGTATCAGTGAGATATTATTGTGCCTACTTCGGTGATTGTGGTTGTTACACTGCACTATAAAACCCAAACCATCTCCTATGATCTTAATGGGTGAAGTTCTATGGGTTGGCTGTGAGTGAAATCAATAAATATTATTTATAAACTAAAAACTTGATACGTAATAGATTTTTTATATATTTTAGTACTTGGTTCCGGACAAACTAATCAAGGTACCAGACACGAACTTAAAAAGCAAAAAATATTTTCAATTTTTTCGTTAGTTTCTATTTTTTTAACTTTCAGTGGCCAGTTATATTGATTCTTTACAAACGAGAACGGTCAAACTAATATTAAAGATATTACAATCGAAGAATCATTGAACTACTTTCCTCTACTGTCTGAGATTAGATCTCATTGTGTGAGTTGAGAAAAACGATCTATTGTAGTGGATGGAGGGACGTTTTAAAGTCCTATCGTTTATCCTTTCAAATGCAATGGACAGTGAAAGTGCTTTATCAAGTCGATAACGGTAATGCAATCGCTTTTATTCTACCTTCTTTTAAAGAAACGTTTTCAGTGGTGACTTTCGCCAAAATTCAAAAAGAGGCATTATACCGACTTGAATTATTATTGGATACCTTAAAAAGTTCATACAAAAAGTGGTAATCTGTTGATACGTAGTTAACGCAGTTTGATTAATATAAGTATCTATGGAAGTCTAAAATTTATTATTAATTAATTTGGCAGGTAGATCTTTATAGCGTGTAGGCAAGGCATCTACTAATTTTTTTTTTCTCATTTAACCCGTTAGGTTTAAGGAGGTCAGATGCACTTAAGTAACATCCGCGCATCAAGTTTATAGGAGTTATTTATAAGAGTACATATTTGTAATAGGTACAATACACAACGCAGATATAATTTATAAACTGAATTAACCAATTGTATCTTTAACAATACGTTTTTTGCAGTCATCTACTTTCAGAATGATTGTGATCATCCGTCCTAACTAAACTAGGTGTTATTTTGTTAAAATGTATCATGAGGTAAAAAAGCTATAGTCGCCTTAATTTCTTTCTTAAATCTAAATAATAACATGATCTACCCTGAAATTAAAAACTTTCTTAAAACATATCATAAACGAATATTTAATGCTTTCTGTACTCAGGCATAAATTAAGTAGCTAACACACGTACCTTCCGCGTACAAGGAAACTTATAAGTTTGTGTTCAGGCATTCCGTAGCCGTACAGGGTCTGTCACCAACAAAGGGAGGTGCCGAAGGGCCCGTCCGCAAATAAAATCGTCACCACAAGCGTGGCGTGAGGTCTCACGTACCGAGGTCATTCGCAATTCAAGTCAGGATCCCCTTAACGTCAGCTAAAAGTTTGTTTCGATACTAAATTTCTATGGCAGTCCGTGTTTGTGCAATGACATTTTTCTTTCTGCTGTTATTAGGGTTCTACGGCGCTTTAAGATCGACGAAGAAATGATAATATCGCGATTTTTGTTTTAAGAAAAATAATTAAGGGTTTATGACGTATTATGTATAGGCAGCAGAGTTATATCAGTTTATTCACGCCAAAAAAGGAATTTATAATGAACTTTGCTAGTTGTCCGGTAATTGGACGAAAGAAGATTTTTATTCGTCCGGTTACTGGTTGACTAGACACTCCAAATCAAATTATTTAACAGTAGTAAGAATGATAAAATTATTTTAGACGAAGTCTAGACTTCTAGAATTTAGTTTTAAACGCTCCTTTGTACGAGTCGGTACAACAGAATTTCCTAACGAAGATTTGTAAGCCCACGAGATTCTGCGGTTATACATCTCAGTTTTCCTGTAAATTCATGCGGTAGCTTTATTAAATGACAATAAATTTTCATGCATGCCCTGAATTTTAAGCAGGCGTGATACCATGAGGGAGAAAATGTTCCCAGCTGAATTTTGAATGTTTAAAATGGCTTAAAAGTTACTTTATTTGCTTGTATATATCATATATACATAACTATATTATAACCAGCGTGCTATAAATAACTAATCATCTTAATAATTGTCTGTCTTTGCTACCTATAGGTAGCTGTAAAACCGATACAGTGGATACATTTTATACCGTTGTTAATTAAGTTCCTTATGTAGTATTTGTGGTAAAAGTATTTATGTGGTATGAACGCCGTTTGCTTGTATATGCTATAAAAAAAGAAAAATATAATAATATTTTAGTAATCGCATTCATTTACATAGCACTAACAACACATCTATACTAAGATCAAAATAATACTTCTCAGTGTTCATGAGCATAACGTGAATCGAAAACGCGACCATAAGTAGACTTATTATCCACCTACCAAACCACCAACATGCAAAGCGATTTTTATCAATACACTTCTGGTGGGTTCTGTATGGGACAGGACTTTTTCCCAAGCGTTGGTACGCTGTCTGTTTGTCCAAACTCTCAATGTATCATTTGACCGCTAATAAGCTGGTTGAAATTTTCACAGAATGTTTTATTAAATGAAGGGAAAATAAAAGTGTATTTAATACAAGATCCTGGTTACATGTTGCTTATTTACACTCAAGTGATTTAATACAAAAGTAGGGAAATCGATTAAAGCATCTGTGGACATGCGAAATCGATTATCAAGTCGTATCTGTCGCTAATCGATTCCAGTTGTCACGTTCACGTTCACATACCTATCACACGTTAAACAGTTTTGTAATCTACCTTATCTACCTACCTACTCGTTATCCACTTGACAAGTTTATAAAAAAAACCTACTTATCTACCTAATCAACTACTTTAATTTCTCGCCGTTCCTTTAAGGGTAGGCAGACGTTATGCAGAGCAGTTTTATACATACTTCTTCTATTCAACAATCACTACACACATACGTAATACATACCAGCCTGTACCAAACACTCCTTGCTTTACGCAGTATGCTATCTTTTTGTCTAAGCCATCACAGATAAAGCTTGCAATCGGTAATGCAAGCTTGTATAATTTATCGAGAATGTTAACCGTGGTCTTACTAGGCGTCTTTTTCACTGTTTAATTGTATTTATTACAGCCCTTCATTACGTTTGTGAGTATTAAACCGCTTTCATAACTGATTCATTATAAATGTATATATCCTATGCCCGGTAGAACGGGTTACGAACTTACGAAGAAGATCGTGTTAAAATGCTTTAATCATTTAAAAATCCGCTTTGGTTAATTCTGATCAAAGTGAGTAGAACCTGTGTCCTGAAAAATGATCAGGCTTTTTGAAACACAAAGTCACCTAATTACCGAATTTGTCAAAGTGGTAACTAGCACTAGTTATCAGCCACTAATAATTGATCCAAATGATATCCATATTATATTTGATATAAATTACAGAAAAAATGACCTACTTACATAATATCGTCAATTTAGTACTCGGACATGATAGATTACCCCGGGCCCAAAATTAAATGATAGTAATATTCTATCTTCATGCCTTCCCACAAGGATCCCCGAAGAGGTAGGCAGAGGTATTGCAACACCCACTTTCCAACGAAGATAATTAAAATTTGGTGCCAACGAGACAGATGGTGAGTCCATCGCCGGCTCTTAGGCACTACATACATAGGTACTTACGTCCTTGAATTTCTTTTCAAAACCAATTTCGAATATTATTGATAAGAAAATCATACATAGCCACATAGCATACCTACTACATGAACGTATGTAAAGATGGCGTCCGAGAACTGAGTGTTTATACGCGATGCGCAGCACACCTGTGCCACATCACTACAGAATCCGCTGACAGACAAAGACGCTGATAAAAAGGTACATCCCATTGGTGCATCCGATGCGAAGCCACGCCCCCGTCGGTGTCGGCCAATGGCAAGCCTCGGCACAGATCTCGGCCGTTATCTAGTTATCTGCCGTCTCGCTTGCCGCGTTTACACACGAAAGATATTTTCAGACACAGTTTAATGTGCTTTACTGAATTTCAGTGACATATTAATATTGAATTTTATCACATACATCTAATCTAACCTATAATAGTTTGGTTTTAACCATTTACACTACATTATCCCTACACATGTAGAGTTTTGTATAGAAACCTAATTTACGGCGCCTGGTTATTATACATTTGTTTATAACAAGGACTAAATTTACAGTGGCAAGTGATTGAATTCGACACGATAAGACCTCGGATTGCTGGGTCACATTCAATCAGGTTTGTTTTCTTAATCGGCGCCTTGTCTCGTATCAATAGCCAGTTTTACATGGCACCCATAAACCCGCAGAATACGAAGTGAAACAATCACCAAGTAAGGTGGCCAGGTGAAATATCGCAGGTCAGGATTCTTTGGTCGTGTTATACAAGTGATTTGTTATAAGCTTTGTCGATAACTGAAGGGCCATTGTTTGTAGGTTGCTGCTGTATTGTAATAGTGTTGTTATTGGATCGTGTCGAGACTCTGATCTCAAAGAAAAAGTTTGCTCAATGATTCAATCACTTACGTTCACTGTTTACTGCTGTTACGTAATATATGGAGCTTGTGATTAACCTACAGAAATCATTTGTCCACAATAATATAATATGCCTTTTGTCTTCACTGTACTCAAAGTATATCTAAACTCTGTAAGCTCTTACCTTTAAGTTGAATAAAGAATGTGTAAATTGTATAGTATTGTGTAGATATAATGTTTTAAATTGGCATCAAACCAGCAATGTAGAATAATTTCCAACTGCATCGTTTTTGGCATTACTTGCTTAAATTCAGATACAATGTAAACTGTCCCTAAAAAAACTTACCTAATTTACGTAAATTTTAATTATCATGTAAAGTAACAGACGCCAGTGGATATTTTCACATTTCGAAACGAGTATCTAAGTTCGGGAGCGTATTTTCAGACGATAACCTTGTATAAGCGACCCCGGAGCGGTGCGAGAGAGAGGGGTGTAACACAAAGACACAGGCGGAGCGCAGGGTGCGGGGTGGCCCGGGCGAGGGTATGTGATTCGGGATCGGGATTCTAGGGATGAGCTGGCTCTCGCTTCCTCTCGCGTTACTCTGGCACCGTTCGTCGCGGCCGTCGCACATATCTGCCGACGCCGCCGCCACACTATCACGAGTATCGCGAATACGCCACACGCATACATAATTTATGTTCATTTTAAAATTTTAAAAATATTATTTTAGTTTAGTTTAGAACTCCTAATTCCAATTCAAGAACTTTTGTGCAGTGTAAATTAAAGATTTGACAAAGTGCTTAATTTTTATATCGTTCGAATTCGACAGTGGAGTGACAATAATTAAATTGTATAACATTTAAATTGAACAACAATTAGCAAATTGCACATTAGTCGTCGTTGGTTATTGTATTAGTTTAGTTAAATTAATATATAGATCGAATCCCAGTGGTGGCGGAGTATGAGCTTTCCGAATGTTGAACTTTGATACGACAATGAAAATGAAAATGTCTGGTAAGTTAAATTAAAACTTTTATGATATCCTCTGTTCATTCTTAAAATTTTAAGTTTAATTTTAGCAGTTGAGTATAAATTAAAACTTGGTACATAATTAGGTATTATACTCCAATTGATTTAATAACTATTCACTGAGTAAAAAATGTACTGACTTTACGATAAGAAGGTCAATTCAGGTGGATTGGCAAGTGCAAATCTACGTACTGACTCTGAGGGACTCCTACTTAACCAACTTTCATCTTTAAAGAGAAAGAACCGAACGTTAGAAACGCTGATTATGATTGAAATAAAGCTTTTTTTTTAACCGTACCAAACAAATTGGGCCTGTCTTATATATATTTTTAATAACATTTAAGATTTACTTCATATATGTCCTACTTAATTAATTATACAAAATGATGAGAGAAGCGTAAAAGACGCACTACTCTACTCTGAGGTAAAAGTATGACACGCCTGGCTGGTAACTCAGAACAATAACTAAAGATAGAGCGAGCTTTAAGTTGTAATAACTATATACTGATAACGATATTATAAATTAAAAGAAGATGAACAAAGGTCACGTTTTTGTAAATGGGTTGGGTTACGGTCGGGTTATAGGTGGTCTGGATTAAGGTTAAGAGGCTAAGTAATTTAATTTTACAATGAAGGCAGAACGTTTTATTTTAAACTTGCAACGGATGGCACTGACGAAACCGTCTTGCATCAAATGACAATTTATACCGTGTAGTATACCTTTTTAATAAACCTAAACTGTAACTTTACTTGCAATATTGTCCGTCACGGTATAATTTAATAGATTCAAATATCGACTTCGTAAGGTTTGAAGTAGACGTTATTATTATTAATTTATGATTTAAAATGACGACAGCATCGTTCCGTATAGGTAGTTTAAACTTAAATAGCCCCACTTATAAAATTTGCCAATGACTAGAAATGGTCTACTCAACTTGAGATTACTTTTACTTTACCTGCATCAAAATGCAATTTGAATAAGGATATCACTGCAATTACTAGTCCTAATTTAAACTGTAAAAAAGAAGTGAAGATTTCTTCACAGTATCTTAAAAATCTTATCTCACACCAGCAGTTTTACCGCGAATAAACAACACTGTGTTTTTTAAACCACTCGAGTCTTATCTGGGATTATGTTAAAGGTGTGCGAAGACCCAAAAACATGAGGGATTTGTCAAATTTGTGTAATCTTTTGGCGGGCGCCGCCGGGCGAAGAGGCTGTTTGAGTCGCACCTTTGGCCAATAGGCAATGTTTATAATATCGTGGTGCGAAAGATGTGTTACAATGCTTAAGAGATGTTCCCTTGTTTGTTCTATTAGCGGTTTCTTTTAATAGTTCACTTTTTGTTGATTTGAAGGTAGTTTGTCCTAATCAAATACAATAATCACCAGCAGATGATAAATTAATATAGAAAACTCGTGACAGTGAAATGAAATGAATAGATAATTTTCATATTGATCAATGACTTGATTTAGGTCATGCCTATAGGTACTATTTTGAGGAAATTGGCACTTTAGCAGCCGTTGAAGGTTACAGATGGCTACAGATTTTCATTTAATATATCAACTAGTGAAAAGTTAGAGACGTTCTTTAAAAGTAAAAAGATACGAAGCAAGCATACGGCCCACCTGATGGTAAGCGGTCACCGTATTTTTCGCCAAGATAATAATTATCTGAGGTATCAATAGCTTGTTCTCAAGGTTGTCTAGAACACTTGTTAAATTAAATCAACAAGTTTAAGAACTCATGCAAAAATCAACTCAAATAGGAACAAGTGTAGGTTTTGTAGCAAATGTATCTTGTAAAGACTGTAAGGGTATTTTAAGAACTCGATAAAGAATAGATGATATGATGCAATATATAGCTTTTCTTTTTAAATTATTGCCTAGAACAATTGAAACCTCATAATATATCAAACTCCTTGAAAATGTATTACTATGAACGCATACCGTCGTACACCTAGGTGATATTAGAAAGCCAGGTTTCTGCGAATACTGCCTTTGTGTCGCGTCTCAATTCCCACTTAACCCGACGGTGTCAGATGGGGCAAGCAGTTTGCACGCCTGCTTAACATCACAGTCACCTGCTCAAACGTATTTTTTAAGCGAATTTAACTCTTAACTCAACGACAATAGAGAAATTTTATAGTCCATCAACAGCTTTGTCGCGTCATGAGTGTTTTATGAGTCAACATGGCGGGCCATGAACCCTCGGTGACAGAGGCGAGACGTAAACCGCGCTTATTGTCAGTCGCCGTGGCTAACTCGTGAAATCAGCTTGCAGTGGGGTCTGCCAAACAGAAATCCGACGAGATGGATTTAAAAACATTACTCGCACGCAATTTATAGCAGAAGATAACCAGAAAAGCTATAACCTCAATATTAATTACTTAAGTAACATTCGCGGCAGTGCTTGTTCCTACTATAGGAATAATGACGGTACAGTTTCATGATAATATTGAGGCTCTCTTTATTAGCTATATTGATATCTTCAACAGATAAAGTGGTTGGATAGATGTCTATTTTCAAAACCTTTTTCAACATTAATAAGAATAGGATCAATATATTGCAGCTCTATGTATCTATGTTCCACCCGTGTTCTTATTTTAAATCTGGCGTGAGTTTCTGCGGAAACCGGAGATTTTATGACGACTCGTCCGTATTGTCCGTGCACGCAGCGATCGCGGTCAAACGAGCAAAATGGACCTTGCGACGGCTCATTTGAATTTGAAATTCGAATATTTTAACTGCATCTCAGTGAAGCGCGACGGTGAAAATGTATTTGACTATCGTTTTAATTTGCATAGGTGACACAATTATGTACAACAGGTGAACTGGCATAGCAACTACCATTGAATAGAACCATGTCTTACCAAACAGGATTAAGACTTAAAAGAAAGTTATTGAATGGGTTCACGCACATCCTGCGCTTTGTGAATCGGAACTGCACCT
The DNA here is from genome assembly GCA_951449985.1 of Falcaria lacertinaria. NCBI lineage: Eukaryota > Metazoa > Arthropoda > Insecta > Lepidoptera > Drepanidae > Falcaria > Falcaria lacertinaria. The sequence goes on along the minus strand of OX602123.1, from coordinate 5,899,376 downwards.
TTGTTATGCTAAGCAGTTATCATCCTCTTCTATGGAACGTTTATCAAGCGTCTAATTTTATGGCGTTTTTTTGGCGACACGTGCTGGGAAGACGTATGGACAAGATAGGGGTTGTTTTAACAAGTATATTAGTAGTAATGGGGTGGTTATGATTTATGGAGTGTCTCTTTCAGCTGCATTGTAGGGTTGCAGTTTATTGATGACACGCGTGCGTTGCGCTGTTTAATGAATTTGTTTCCTTCGGTAAACACGTTACTAATATCATTTGGGTATTTGCTCGACTGCTTTGTTAGATCAATGGAAGCATTTTATATTATTAATTGACTTATGATTATGTACATAAAATAAAGTTTCAAGTAAGCATAACCTCATCTGACTGTAAGTAGTAAGTAGCCCGTAGCAAATTAGTATGGATACCTATATGTATTTTTTTAAATAGCTACTAAAATACATTTCAATTTTGACAACCTAATATTGTACGTGAATAAGCTCATAAAAATGGTCATATTTTTTTAATACAACAAAGATATCTGCTCGTCTGGATTTACATTTCATTGGGATGTGCTGAGAGACAAGCGGAAGCTCATTGTGAACAGCGGAAACCAAACATAATGCGATCAACATCTTGCGTCTTCATTTCATCAAACTATTTTGTCTGATCTGCTGTGCAAAATGCCAACTATTTAAATCTCACGATGTGGGTTATTCTAACACCCCTCTTTACGTCGGGGGTCAATAAATAAATGATGGTGCCAATCCTCTTGTTTTTCTGACTAGATTTAGTCTAGTAGACTGAACTAAAATATTTTCCCTACTCTATAGTTCATTGAAACTAATTGTACTCATAGTTTTGACAGGGCTTTATTTAATTTGATACCACTTAGCCAAAACTATATATTGTAATGCCAAGATTATTAATACTACCATGTAAATATTTTTAAGTGCAAACATAAATAAATATGTAGGTAATTTACGTAATTTGGGTAAAACGAGGTAATTTGGGTTATTGTGTGACAATAATTTGCCTCAGAATAATAACTAAGGCTCGCTATAGATATTGTTCTGAGGAGATTGGGAACCATTATATGTGAATGTAATTGTAATATGTATTGCAATTCATGCATAATGTAATGGTTAAAACATGAATAAAAAATATCAGAATCAGAATATTGACCATGTGGTCTTATAAACGAGTTACTTAAAGCTAGGCTTATCTTTCGCCGTTTAAAAGAATAAGATTAAGACGGTTAACTAACCATTGATCTTGTTGTCCACAGCAGCAGACAGTCAGGAGTCTGGAAGCCCACCGCCGAGCCCGACTGACTCTGCAACATCAGAGTCAGCGCCCACCCTAGTTCACATCAAGCAAGAGACCATGCCTCCTGGAACTGATGTCAAAGAGTACTACGGCTCCCTTGACTTCGGGCTATCTGACACGTACCTTCACTCCAACTACCCTGACTATGGACGGTACTTACCCAGAACCCTCGACCTTACCAACCAAAGGTTTGACACAAAGAGTCCGAAAGAGAAAGATGATGCCTCGAAAGAGGACGACTACGGAGACCCTGATTTTAATATACCCAACGAATTGATGTTTAAAAACAGCGGTATATATGCTAGAGGAAATGTAGCCAACGGAACGAAATATGGACCTTTTATCGGCAAGTGGGAGTCGCAGCCCTTAGACCGAAGATACGCTTGGGAGGTGAGTTTACTTTCAACTTTGTGATGACAAGGCTCGTTCTTGTTTGGGTTAAATTACGATCGATTTGGTTATGAATGAACCACTTGTGCAGGCTTGGGTTGAGTGTGAAAATTGAATGTCAAAAAAGCTGGCTTGTTAATAAATTACGCCCCGAAACAGAAGAGGTGTCAAGCTCGGATGCAATAAAGTGTTGATTTTATTGCACTTGTGTCTTCAAGAGCCATGTCCTTTTTTGAGTAGCTTTGAGAGTTATGAGTTGTTATGCCCTTATTGCATGCGTCCTCTTACACGGAACAACTACTGTAGTGTTGACTTTAATTTAACGCAGTCAAATTATATGTCTTAAAAGTAAGATAATGAGTCGTGACCGTGTAAGATTTGAGAGTCCCATCTGAATAAATTTTGAGATATTTTCGACATAGGACTTCAATGCTTCGTTTGGATGCATTTCGAAAATGTAGCTAGGGGTGTGGCGTGGTTATCTGGCGATAGGAAACGGAAATCAATTGTTAAAATCGGTTTTGGATAGAGCAATTTCGTTTAAAAGTATTGAATTTCTTGCGAATTGTTTGCAATTGCATTTTTTCTACGTCAGGTTTCTCTTTAGGGATGTATAATAGTAATAATAAGTGACATTCATTTGTAGAAGATAATTAAAGTTTATAATTATTCAACATTCGTATATGTATATATGTAAACATACTCTATGTGTTTAATTAATACATCTCTATTTTTCTCTATCATTTCTTTCCAATTAATTGTTCGGCGAACCTAGGTTAACTACCACCTACCTACCTGAACCTACTTCGAAAGATAAAAAAATAAATGATGTTTACAATGATACACCGAAAGACAAAACATGTACCTACAAAGAATAAACAAATTGCACATTCTTATCGCCAATTCCGTCTGACAAAAGACCGGACGTGTGCTAGCCAGTCTCGAGATGAGCAAGCGCCTATCAAATATCACACGAGACAGACAGACAGGCAGTATTGCGGGTGTTACGTTGCAGTCAAACCACCATTGTAGACTCGAATACTTAGTTCCGGTTAGTGAATGCTCTATTTACATCCTCTGTGACAGTACTTATTGTCAGTATTTCAATGCTAGATTATGTGTCAATGTTGTAATGCGATGACAACACCCTGTTGCAGCATTTTGTGGAATTTTGTGATATCAAATTGTACCGGAGAATAGATAAGTGCTTGATGTTGCGTGTGCTATCGCTTTCATACCTACCTACTTACTCAGTGCACTTATGTTAATTTTGCAGCATAGTAGATAGGTATAACCTTCTCAAGTATATTTTGCAGCGGGCAGTATTCTGCCCGCTAATAACAGACCATATTTTTAAAATTCTGATGTGTATTATTTAAAGGCGTACGCAACTTACAAGGAATACAAATACTTTTTGAGATCAAAACTAAGATTACCATATCAAGCTAATTTATCTGCGTTCCTGATTCCAACAATAACCGAAAAGGCTTTGAGAACACTTACAGTTACTTGATCTATGAAGTGTACGTGACAGTGAGGTAAAAGTGCCAATTGCGAGCACGTCATTAGAAGGAACCAGCCACGCTGACCGCGTCACTTCCGATTCGCTGCCCGTCAAAGATCCTTTGATGGCATTTTGTTCACTTCAGTGAGGTGACATTGTTAACAAAATAACAAGAAAATATAATTGTCATTGTGCATGCGATATATTCTTGTGTGAATGATTGTTTATATCATGTCATAGAGTAAAGTAGTATTTTTTATATATTTATGAGAAAAAGTAAATACAAAACATACATTCACGATTTCTAAATCAGTATTCTACCTATTCAAAGTCCTTGAACAGATTAATCTGTAGAATTTTTTACAGTCTCATATTAGCTTTGCACACTCAACTAAGTAGGTTAGGTTGCCTTGATTGATTTGTGAAGAGATCTCTTCATATTATTTTTCAAAAACAAATAAGTACATTTGTTTGATCGGAAATTACAAGTAAGAAATAGTTAGGGACTGCAACAAGATTGCATTTGTCATCGGCAGCTTATATTCCGCGGCGTAAAGGGTTTTAGTAAGTTCACAAGTTCACATGTGCTACGTAAACTGAAAGGGGTCGCACATTGTTGTTTCATTGATGGCGACATTATCTAACCACCTTTCCCAAACGTCGATATCTCAATAAAAATCTTCAAATGTCAAAAAAACGGATCCGGGTAATCAAAGAATTCTATACGAGCATCCCGTGTCAAAGTGCATTCTAAGTTTGCTTACAACCAAACCCTAATTTTGGTTTAGGCGTGACCCCCGTCAACGATTTTTTCATCTTTTACACTTTTTTAACCAGAAAGACGGTAACGGTAAATTCAACAATGAATGATGTCACAGTATTCATACTTTAAAATGAAAACTTGATTGGCGAGTTTTTTTTAAATAAAATCGTCACCAAATCTCTTTAAACATATCTCCTCCTTACTTTTTTGCTAATAAAAGTTTCATTCAATTAACACTCGAAAAGATGTGCAAATAATTTTCTCACAGATCTTAAATAAATACTGTTCGATTGTTAAAATGCATCCAATCTTTATTCTACAAGCTTATTTTGGTAACTAGAGATTACGCTATCATTATAATCAGCTTCCGATATGATTTAAATGTTATTAAGACAGTAAATATTATTCAAATACTCTCTGAGAAAATAATATAGGTTAGTTAACCGTCGGATGAATTTTATATTAGATAAACAAGTTTTTTACATACGGATCATCTTGTTTGAAATGTCAATCAAATTATGAATTTATAGTTTTATGCATATTATTTTATAGGGAGAGCCGGGGACAAATGTCGAAATTGATGAGAAATTGGCATGAAGCGGTCTCGATCAAGCTAATTATTATTGCAGTATGAAATATTCATTCGTGTTTGTATCGGTAATGTTTGCTTTGGACTTGACAAAGGGAATTGGCTTTGAATAATTTATTGTAATTCTGTTGGTTGTTGGGAAGCGTTGGTGCTCGAATAATATTTTAATTATTCGCGTTATTTAATCGCCAGGTCTAGCTAGGCCTAGCAAATATTTTTCATAGCCGTTATGTAGTTTGGGGTTTTAGCGAAAATTTTATAATACTTTTTAACACGATTTTATTAGCTCACTTATATATATATGTAAGTATATGATAGAGACTTGTAACGTAAAATATACCGACTGCAAGATGTCTGATTATTTTGAAAACGTACGCACACGTAGTAAGGACCGATGTCAATAAAAAAAATTCTTAACTTTATCCCAATATCCTGACCAGAATCATCCACACAGACACATTTTTAGTCGAGTTTTGAACTAGTAGTATTTTTTATATACAACTAGACCTTAGTCTTCATTGCCCAGCTTCAGTGTCCTTCAAAAACACGGTAATGCATACTTCCACACTATTGCTTGGCGGCAGATTATTTTGATACTGCGATGGTATCCTCAGCCGGCTTTTTGCAATAAAATACTTGTTAGATCTGGTAAATGGTAGGATGTATAGTGTATACATAACGAGTTCTCCTTTAGGTTGCAGGCATAAATTAATTATTTATATATTTGGGCTGGAAACGCAGACTGTGAAGGCTTAATGCAGGAGTTTTAAAATAATTTTAATTTTACGCCCATGCATCACACAGTAGGCCAAGTCCGTTGCATTACTGTCAAAATATCTGTCATATTCGTGTGACATCCTTTCAGCTATGGTCACCCCATCGGGAAAGGATTAGTGATACGCGGCCCTATTACATCTTCATTACGGTAGGCGGCTGACACCCCTCGTATTGTGATAGTGACAATAAAAAATATTATTGTTACTGTGTTTATTGCCACCGTTAATAATATTTATACGATCCGCGTATGATCTCCGCTTACAAAAGTACAGATGGCTACAGGCTTTGTAGTTGTGAACACTTGCGGACAAATTATTGGTGTACCTACGGTACGTATTTTATTCTTAGAGATTATTCTGGATGAATAATAAGTAACTAAAACAATTTTGAATCAAATTAATGTATACCTTCTGCACTCATTTCATTATTTATAATCTTATTATACTTTATTTTTGTATAAAGATTTAGCTATATATCCATTTCAGTATGGACATTACATTTATTTTTCATAATTACAAGAACTGTCAGAGCTTTTCATTTTAGATTTATGAAAATACAAAGTCTTACAGCACATGAAATGATGAATTTTATATATGTGTTAGCTAATAAAGTAAATTGTTATAATAGTAAATAAAGTCAATAAAATAATCAAAATTTTTTGAAATAATATGTTTATAAGAATAGTGGTGTGTGTCCATTTATTTGTCCTCAAGTGAGTCGTGTTACAATCACAGCATCCACGGTAGACAGTAGTTGTCAATATGACACCTGGCCCATGTGATACCATCATATCGTTTATCATAAGGCCCGAATTTATATTATTACACAAAATTGTAAATGAAATGAGCCAATTCAAGAGAATCTAACAAGTTAAACATAGTAGATATGATAAGTGTTTTTAATCTATATTTATAATCTAGGTCTATTTTTAAGGTAAGATTAAATTGTAATTTTACTTTTGCTTGAGAAGACTGAAGAAAAAACATTTAAAATAGTCCATCGTTTTCCGTTATAAAATGTAGCTTATCTTCTTCCACTATACAACATTTTATAAAAAATACATTTCGCGGTTTGTCTTGATTGAGTACAAAACAATCAAATCTCCAAACTTCGCAGGATTCAATAACGTCAGTAAATAGCAAATAACTTTAGTACCTAGTATTTAGGAAAAAAAAAAGGTTTTTGTAAACTAAAATGTACGTCAGTTGCTATGGCTAAATCACGATTCATTATGTATTTATATATTTTATTAAACCACCAACATTATAAGCAGAAGCTGTATTTAATTGATACAGTACTTCTTTACGAGAGCGCTAAAGAAACGGGCAATCGTAAATATTGATACAAACAGGGGGGCGCTACCCTAAGAGCTTCATCTAAACATTTTCGTTATTATTAACGAGTAGACACTTATCAGTTAATCTTACACCGTTACACAATAGCAGCTAATCCCGGGCGTGATAGAAATTTATCTTCGGCATATCGTCATTGTCAGTTTGCCCCGGCCTCCCCTTGATAGGTCTATTCGCGATATATTTAGGGTGAACTGAATTTATCATGCGTCAAATTGTTTTGTGGTTGGGGCAATTGTTTTTTAGTGTTTTTATTTTTGAACATATAACATTCATCTCTACCTATTTGACTTTTACCAAAATCTCTGAATCATCTGTGTAATTATTCAACACATCCTTTAACTATAGAAATATTGTGATAAAATATCTATTTATATCATAATAACCCATTGGCTACACAAACGTTGCAGTGTTCCTATAAGCGCATGTAAGAGTATACGTAACGTAATCTCATTGCAAAGTTTACTCACGAGTCGTCTCACTGCGGCTTCTTATTTGTTCCAATATTTTTCCCAACAAATTCGTGTTCGCAAAACAGTGCGGGCGTGCGCAGTGGGGCAATATTTCATCTGAGCTGGCCAGAACAATAATAGCCTGCGGAGTTGAAGCCACGGCACGTTCGCACCACAATGTTACCCACCACCAGAATACCGTGACCTCCCTCACCCCTCCCGGTATTACACTAATTAGACGTTAAAGGTACACTGCAAGGAAATTCAGAGGTTCTTTCTTCGCTGGTCGCTTGTATACCATCGCCAGCATCCGTGTAGACAAAATAACGAAATACTCCGAAAGCAATGTGATATTCCACCGGTTATTGGGTTAGGTTAAGCTCTGTTTACACCAAACACTCGGCAGAGGCAATTGTTGATGCCTCCGATGCCAAGTGGCTTGTTCGCTTGCACTGTATTCTATTTTAAACAAGTCATATACTATCGCCTAAAACTGAGTGGTAACAACTAAAGTAAATATTATAAATACAGTCGAATATCTAGACTGAACATACGTTATCAACTATTACTAAATTTTATTATGAATCAGGTATGTAGATACAGAAACAGGTATATACATAGTAAATACAGAACCGTTCGGGGTAGGCAGAGTGTATAGAGCGACAGTGCACTCACACAAAATATTATATAATATAATTCTCATTAAAAAAAATGCACAGTTAAGAAGTGCGAGCTACTATTGAAAAAATAAGTATTATTTCTAAAAAAAATCTAAATTCTATCCCTGCCAGCTAGTTGTGACATAAAAAATGTAGAGCATGGTCTGCATTTTTATGTCAAGCAATAAGGCAGAAAAAGGTTTGGAAATAAAATAACCGAATAATTCCGGATCCCACCAATTGTCACCGTGACGAGGCGGTCGGTGTCTTTGTCGCCGCTATAGGTTTTTTTCGTGTAATCTTCCAACTAATCCGTTTTAACACGACCAGATGTGATCTGGCACCTCTACAAACGATTTGCGCTACTATTCTTAGGACTGCTCTTATAGTCTTTTACAAGTTTTAGTTCCTTACTCATTCATTTTAGGGTCGGCAACACGCAATTATTCCCCTGTCTTTGATTATATACTTGTATGTAATCAAAACGCCTGTTGTTACAAGCGTCCATAGGCTACGGTAACCGCTTACCATGAGGCGGGCCGTATGCTAGTTTGCCACCTTAGTGGTATAAAAAAAAACATTTTTACTCAAGAGTTTTCTTTATGAAAGAGTTTAGGCAGTTTAGTCTTTAATTCTGTCTGAAGAGAATAATAAATTAACGAAATGTATTTAGTATACTTAATAATTTTATTTTCTCAATTTCCGTGAAAGATATTTACTTTTCTATTGCTTAAATAAAAACAAACGTACGAACTATTTTTATATAAGGCCTTTAATTATTTATTCTGTTAAAATTATCTTAGAAAAGTAAAGTTATACATATATCATCACGGCAAGTCCCTCAACTTACCGAGAGGGATTAAGGAGCGCCACTTCACTCTTGATTTGCACACTTTTTTTTGCTTCTTTTATTATTCATAGATTAATTTGGCGATTTGGTGTAGAAATGTAGACCTTGGACTTCCAGGCCCTCCACAGCAAGGATATTTATAACTGGATATTCAGTTTTTAAGGGCATACTAATCACTGGTGGATTGGTTGGACAAAATAAAGGCTAGCTATGAATATAATGTGAGCCTGTACGATTGTTCACCGATCACTGAACAAACGATAGCCGTTCTTTTGTGCCAATCAATGGGGAGCCGTCGATACGGGATCAATAGGACATCGCATTCACAACACCCACTGATTGTGAACCAACATTACCATCCCATAACACGCTAACCTAATAGCCTCTATTTTAATCGTAATAAAAGCTTTATTGGCGTGAACAGTATTATCAAACCTGCAATGGTTAGTGCTTCTTTGGGTTTTTTTGCGCAATGATAGTGATAGTTCGTGAATATTTTGTCGAGGTAGGAATTAGAGCGTTTTGTCTCCGTTTAATGGTCAGAACGTGACCGTATAAGGTGTTCATAATTCCTCAATAATTTGTCAGGGATAATGTGACAAAGATGAACGGTGAAATCCTATTGTAAGTTCACGGTTAATTTATGGGACGGCAGAAATTCACGACGGCGTATGAAAGGGATACTAATGATTTGGTTTAACATGGCTTAGCCTAAGTAAAAAAAGAACAGTTGTCAGGAGATTTCCAAGTTTTTATTGAATAATATTCTTATCGTAATACAGGTATTACCTAGTACATGGGCCGGTCTCGTCCAAAGGTCTATATAAATTAAGAATTAAATCATAATATATATTTCTGCACTATTTACCAATGTAAATGAGCAAAACAAACATAATATATTTTTATGGTTATTTAGTAACCGTCGCACTCTTATCTTATAAGACGTCTTCAAGTTGAAGTGCATTTAAAAATATAGGATCAAGGCCTGAAAATAATTAGGACATTTGTACAAACACTTGGCTGAATCATAAAATAACAAGGCCACTGTGTTTTTAAGTACGAAAGAAAACGCCCATTTCACTCAACGCGGAAACAGTTAACCTCAACAAGGTTATCTAATCAATCTACCGTCGAAGCAGTGGTTAAAAGGAGTCCTTACAAACAAAAAGAAAGTTAGTAAATAAAATCGCAGTCCGTACTTGCGGATAGCACAGGAAGCAATGCTTTTCCCGTCTGATAAACTAAGACAAGCGGCGGAAATGTCGTCCCTGAACGAAATGTGAGGAAGATGTATGGAAAAAATACTAAAAGAGGGTGCTTTTTCTTGGTATTTTTTACGGAAAGTACTTTTTTCGTACACGGAAACGTTTCGTTGTTTTATTCGTAAGGCTAATTAGCTGGGAGCTTGACTGTCCGGATGCAATTATTTAACGTATAAATATTATTTAAAACTGCTTGACGGGTAGTTAAGAAGTACTCTCGTGTTACAATTTACGTGATATACTGTATAATGTACAAGAAAGTATTTAAATATCTACGCCTAATGTTCTCCGTTGCTACATAGGAGATGTTGGCGCAGGCGTGTAGGTCGGTAAATAAGCGGCCACAAATTGTTATCTTGTGAAACGAGACGTGTGATTCGCGCAACGACGCGTGATCACCGCTCCGCGCCGGGGAAAGCTCTTCAGCTGTTAGGGATGGGGCTGCGTCGAATAAATTTCAGTTCAAATATAGCGAATGAGTCGATATTTTCCTGACTAATTTATAGGTAGGTACTAATATTACGAGATGAAAATAGCTTATATGAGGGTCCTGGAACTGCTGCATCTAAAAATCCTATCGCAAATGAATCCCCACATTATACCTGAGTATCAAGGGCTATATTTTATCGTACGTGTTATTTTTTTTTTCGCGGGTGAAGTCATGGGTTGAGAGCTAGTTGATTGGATAAACCTTAATATAATGAAGAAGTGCTAAAAATTAAGAAAAGAATAAAACATTTATACAAATCACTATCGAAACGACACGTAAGCGATGTATACGACAGCCCAGAAGCTTTTCCAAACCTATCTGACGCCAATTTACCTGTTTGTTATTCACGACTACCAAATGACACTTTTGAGCACGTGTTTGGTACCTATGTAATTGCTGCTTTTAAAATATAAAAAGATAAGCATTTTAATAAAAATACGCTGTATTATTATTAACAAAAAATGTCAAAAATTAATCAAAAATTTAATGTTGCTGAGGTGAACATCGATAACATTCATCATCTCTAAAATGTATGAAATGTAATTTTATGTCGGAACGAGTCGCAAACATTTGTAGCGTACCCGAGTATGCCGGGAAATTGCGATCTCCGCACAAAATGTGAGATATAACGCAGTTCGTTTAAATTGCGGTCTTTTCGTATTACACTGCAGTGTGGCGGCTATGTACTGTATGTTTCTGTGATAATTAGAACGTACTAAGCATTTACATTTTCATTTAAATTTCGAGTGTAGTAACTTAGGTTTGTAGTAAGGTATTACAAACCTAAGTAACTTAAAATAAAACCCAGCAAACCACATAATTATTTTAATAACAAGCAACCAGTACTAAAACGTATTCTCTTCTAAGTTTTTGGTCAGGTTTTCCTCTTGAAATATTTTAATAATTTCGCAAGGTAGGTAGGACATACTTATTTTGGGAAACTAACAAGGAAACGATATTATATGAAACTTGTAAAAATAGAACGACATTGCACTGTTACTAGAGTATTATTGGTAGCCTTTATCAACGAAATAGAACCCAAAGCATAGTTGGTTAGATTTTTGTCTGTTTGTCTGTGCGTTTATGCGCGCTAATCTCAGATTTGGGTGCGGTTTTCATTTATGTATTGTGGTAAGATTGAAATAAAAAGTTATGTAATTTGAAAAATCAAACTACGGCACTTCATTAGCTTTATAAGTTAAAAATAAATTTTCGCATACGAAGTGACGGGCTCAAACTAATCGAAACTCGATACCGTCTATAAATACAACATCGTAGATCGTCAGTATCTATCTAGATAGATAGTAGGTACACTTCCGATTATCTAATGGATCCAATTACAGTGCCGTCGAGTCCAACCGTTGTCCATATTTTACGGTGGTACGCGGCAAGTGTCCACACGGCATCCTCGACCGAGCAATGAGCACCGTTCATCGATGACTGATGGCGAACACATGCCGCCGGCACCCGCCAACTCATCGCACGTTATGTAGGGCTGACGGGTTCTGTACCGTCCATATTTTATGGGTCTAGGTGCTCCAATATTGGGTAGTAGCTGAGCGCAATATTCCCAAAGGAGCAGCTCTGGCAAAGAGTAATTCTTTATTTTTGGTGCTGACTTACCTTCGTGGAAGCCCTTATTACAAGTGTTTAGTATCAGTAAAATAGTAATGAGCTTAGAACTCTAAGTAACCAAACTAGATTAAAATGTGGTTATGTAAGAAAAGCTTAAAACAATGATATAAATGATTTGTTAGTATAGAGATATTCTCTGAAAATTGGTAAACTGCAAAAATAAAATTGTAAAGATGAAACGGGAAAGAATTTGCCAACCCTAACTAAGACAAGGGTAGTATGCTCTAAGATAATTATCTTTTTTACCGAACACCCGACGCAGTTTTAATAACATGATAAATGCTGCGTAAAGGCTTGTCGGTGACGCGTAAGGAGGGTTTCCCGACTTGCTGTTTGATTAATACCTCACTTGTTAACTTACGTTTATTGTGCAACAGATGCATTTTATTTTTCACGTTTTTCTTCCAATGTTAAACGGGAATCGTGTTTTAATTTTACGCCGAAATAGGCACCTCGTTTGCTTGACTATTTGATGCATTGTGATCTTTATTACCTTCCATTTTATTACGTTGCTTGTGAATCTGTGAATGTGCAGGTGAATCCAATTACAGCTTAGCCTATCAAGTTAGTAGTTAAACTGTGAAATGTGAAAATTGAAATCGTTCGCACTTTTGGTTTGATATGAAAACTTATTGCTTAAGTTCTGTAATTCAAATTTAGGTACCCTTTTGTATTTATATTGGGTAATGTAGTTGCTAGTTTTTTAGTTCCATGTTATATTAAATGATTAAGTTATAATATATGGTGATTCAGTCACAACAGTCTTCCAACCCCGATACTTATGTAAGTAGGTACCTATTACCCGGTTATTTACGCAAGCAATAGATCATAATGTTAAAAAGCACCAATTTGAAGTAGGAAACTCAAACAAAGGGGCCCATCATAAAACACACATCTTCACAAAATATCGCCTATTATCGGCATTATGACTCAATCGATTGTATGCAGAGGGAATTTGAAGTGTCTGCCGGCAAATTGTAGGTTACGATCACCCCTTGTTTAGAGCCTACTGTATACTTTGCTACTGTTTTATTATGACTGTAATGTTGTTGTTATAAATAGATAAAGTAATGTGAACATTTCAGTGGGTAGGTTATTATTGGACCTATATAAAAATACGCACTTATGCATGTAGATATTCATACTTAAATCTGGACATAGAGCATAGGACTAGAGACCATGAAATTAGACAAAACTTGCTGCCCGCCCCGGCTTCGCACGGGTAGTATAAGTTTCGGAGCCTATAGAGATTTATCAAATATTTTGTCTACCCGTGCGAAGCCGGGGCGGGCAGCTAGTATAATATAAAGAATTTTCGAAATCGGTCCTGTAGTTTCGGAGCCTATTCAATACAAACCCACAAAAATACATATCTTTCCTCTTTATAACATTAGTGTAGATTAGTGTAGATAGAGTAGATTAGTGTAGAAGTGTAGATGATGAAATCGACCGCTCATAGCGGTCAATTTTAGTTAATAAACTCGCTTTTGATTATGTTGACGTTAAAGTAATGTATCTACTTACGATACCTACCTATGTATCTACCTAAGGTAACCTAGTAAATTAAACAAAGCTGAATAAAGCGGACAGGTAAAATAGGGTACCTACTTGGTGCAGCACCTAATTAAACGCATCTGATAAATGTTGATAAATAATAGGTAAGTAGGTATAACGTAAAATAATCGACTAATGTCGATTATAAAACAGAAAACCTTGAATGAATTTACATAAGTACCTTGTTAATGCTGGACAGTAAAATTGTGATTAATAACCGACACGTAAAGCTATGAAAATGAAATTATCATGTATGGCCGAGGGGAGGCGCGTGACAAATGGACAAGCTGCGACGAGCTGACATGGACTAATAGCGCCATCTATCGCCGAAGTGCGCTGTCCGCTAATGTCCGATGTCAGCAGGTGTCGAAAGGTGGCTCTACTGATAGCGTTTTGTAATTGAAGTTTTATTAAGTTGCATTGATTCGGTATTTAAATATAGTATCTAATCTTCAGTAAAATAAAGAATATTGTTTTGTATAAAAACAGCATGTATATTTCCTTCAAGTAATTTGTGCATCATTCCGTAAGGAATAAAAAATATACGTTGGTAAATATTCATTGAATTAAAAATGTAATCGAACCTTACAAAGTAAGAAGACAGTTAAAGTTAAAATTAACAGTTTAACTTATCACAATGTTCATTAATGTATCTGCTCTGAGTTAATGTTTACTTAACTTTCATGTCCTAAATACAAACCAACGAATGCTACCTACTACCACTACTACCTAGTCATGAAGTTCAAGTAACTTGGCCTAGATGGCGCTGTCTTTTAGAAGCGAGAAACTGCTTTGCTTACTTACATTTTTATTCAAAGACACTTGAATGATTATATTCTGTATAATAATAATTTGCTTAAATTTTTCCAGGTGCTCGGTAAAAATGGAATCCGCGGCTGGCTTGACGGCACCACTGAGAAGTCCAACTGGCTGAAACTCGTTCGATCGACGAACTACCCTCACGATGTCAACGTGCAGCACTTGCTGCTTGGTGGACAAGTAAGATTTTTTCTACACAGAAATTTAGAGCTCTAAGATCTTAAAGATCATTTACGTTTTTAGGAATACTTAAAAAGTAAAAAAAAACTGTGTACGTAATAAAATAAAACTAAATAACAAGTAAATCACACCAGATTTACCTGTTATTTGTTACTGGCTTTCCTCTATCAGCTTACAATTAAACAAAGTCATCAACGCAAAATCTTTTTATTGAATTTAACGTCAATTATATTTTAATTAAGTTTTATTTCTTTTTTCATATCTATATTTATAACGGACAAATCACACACCACACATAAATCAACAAAAACACTATCACGGTACGTACCCTCGTTGTTGCGTCTTTGTGTACCCCAATAAAATTTGAATGTGGAACGCTGTACATCCGGTGGCAGAAAATCGTTCACAACTGCGCCACTTCCGGTCAATCAGAGGGGAGAACAGATGCGGTGATTAGATTCACTATTTCATGGCCCTAGTTAGGTTAAAAGCTATTTGATACCTTGCCCTTTGTATGAACCGATTATTATGAAGGTAATCTGACTAACAGAAAATATTATTATATTTTCTAACGGCGTTTCAGCAAGGGAGTTCCTTAAAGGGAAAATAACATAACTCTTTCTAATTCCAGGTATGGTACAAGGTAGTCCGAGACATCTCATCAGGTCAGGAGCTGCTCCTAGGGCCGAGGACTCCACTACCTTTGCAAGATGTCGTGCCAACTACTGGTAAGTGGAAACTACGCCTTCCACGACAGTGTTTTTCACATATATTTTTATAAATATCGCTTCAAACTATGTAAAAACTATCAGTTGCCTAGTGATTTGATCACAATTCGAAATATAAAAATGAAACAAATGTCATTCAAAAGCAATGGTAGTGTGTCAAACGAATTATAGTGTATGTATTGTTTTTTAATTAATTTAAGGTATTTTAATGCATTATTTATCTAAAATATTAGCTTTCTGGGCTCCTTCTCAATATAAACTTATACTGTACCGAATTTCATACTCCGCTGACCGCTAAATCTTCGTAAAAAGAGGTAAAAAGATTTTCCTATTCGTATTTATATCTTAATTATGATTATGAGCTAAGAACATCTTTGGAAATTCTGACGCCATAAGGCATCTAGTTTTACAGGTAATAGACCTCCAGTAAGTAGTGTAGCCGATATCGACTGTCTCGACTGATACTTCATTATTATTCAGATGAAATGGCGATTGAATATGTTTTGTATTGTACCAATGTTGATTTTATCTTAGTCTTTTTATCTTAGCTCGGACTAATTTCATAGTCCTAAATGTGTCTTGAAGATTCAAGAATTCGTCGTAAATCATGTACAAAGCTTATAAATGGAAATTACTTATTTAAACAACTGTAGTGGAATGAGACTCGCACGTAGTGATAGCCACTTCAATAATGAACAAAAGAGTAAGGCTTTGGTTCACCGTTTAGTTATTAAAAGTATTTTTGTAACAAGTAGGTAATTTAAAGTTACTTAATTAATATTTCAAAGGTAATCATGAATATGGTTTGTACACAGTGGTTTTCTCTTGCATTAAGTACAGTAACCTAGGTAAAGATTGTCCACATGTAACGACCCCTAAGTCACAATGAAATCAGAGTGACGCCTGTTCACGCTCCGCTGCCGGCCCAGTTAATTGGAGTCACCTGCCCTCTGCCTTTGACCCTCACACGCTCTTTTTGTGAGGGCTTCACATCACATATACAGGCAGATTGAGTTTTCTTGATTTTCAGATTTCCTTGATACTGTTAGTACAGTATCTATGAGAACGCTCATAAATGTCCATACTAGGTACCGTCTACCTACTACACTTTTAGTAAAACAGATTACATTAAATAAATATTTACTATATAATTATTACTTAAAAATATGAGAACATATTTATTGGAATTCTTTATTAAACCTACAAACAACTACCTACTAGTTAATTACTTTAGAGTAATTTGTGATTTTTAAGCAACAACAAATTTAATCAAATTAAAGATATTGCTTAGCGACCGAATCAACAATCAAGATACATTGATTGATCCTTTAATGAAACCTTTCGTAAAATCCTGATAATCCCCGGAACCCTTTCTCGCACACTGTATAAAGTGATCACAGGGTGCGGACACACGGCAGGGCCACGCGCATGCGATATTTAATTTAGATAAATCGCGACGTACGCGCCGCCCGATGTCAAAAATCACGCATATGCTTTATACTGTCGCACGGGGGTCCTTTGTGTATGGCATAATTACGACTATCACAGCGGCTAGAAGAGACAGTCTAATATTATATTTTCTTTATTATTGCTTGTCTTTTCTTTTTAACATTAAAAACATCATATTGCAAACATACAGTTAATACATTAACGAAAATGGATTGAGAGAATATATAGATAGACGAGAGAATATATGGATAGAAAGAAATAAAAGAAAAAAATACCTGCTGAAACTGTAAAGGCTAAAACTTGGACAGGGGCTGGAGATATTCTTACCTGTTTACTAAGTTAAAATATATGTAGTAAGTGTACTAAGTTAAAATACCTGTTTAGGTACTACTTTCTCCCATCGCGTTGTCATATCTAGAAGCGTTAAGTCATATCATAAGGGTCTTCAGAGCTTCCTGTAGCGCCTTCCGGTGGCCGACGCAGCCGGCGCGGTGGCACGTGATTTATGCGATTTGGATTGCACCTAATTGCCGTGTTGCATTATATTGCTCTACCTTCCCTTAGAGATACTTCACGTTATATTAGATCATTATTGTTACGGACAAAATTACAACCCTTCAGCTGGTTAGTCATCGGTGATTCAGTAAGTTAGGTAGTATTGTTTAAAGCCTGTTTTGGTTTACGTAGGGTTAATTGGGATATTGATATTGTTTTAAGGCCCTACCCTTTTTCATAAGCAACGAGAATACGGTTCGTCTGCTAGGTGATGCGATGATAAGCTATTACTGTACCCGAGTTTGGCGTAGATGATTAGTAGGGTCCCGCTATTGCTAGCACAGTGGGCTCTAAAAGAGATCTCGAAATATTTGACACTGCAAGCTTAAAGCATAATAATGCGCTAGTGCTACTTGGCTGCGATCTTCTATCTATATAGAACCTCTAAAATTAGAAGTACTACCCAGATCCAATGCGATTGAAATGAAAATTACGGTGTGCAAGAACTGTTTTGTGGTATTCGTGTCTATGAACATAAATCACTTTGGCTTTGTTGATGCTGTTACCTGTGTCCAAATAAGTGAAAGAAAGCGTAGGTACTATGGAAACCATTATGTACCTACAGTCATCGCAGCAATGATGTACACAATGAAGAATTGCGTTTCTTGATAAAGTCCTCAGTTTAAACAAATGTAGTTACCATCGCGGAGCAACATTGTGTCGAATGTATCTGCAGTTCAAATTGTTGACACCCACATTGAACGTCAACTCTAACAAATACAAGCATGACATTCCAATATTTCGTCCACAATGACTCTTAAATATCCATAATTAGAAACGATTCGCAGTCGAGTATTCGTCACAATGCTCCGGGCAGCATTGCCCAACACTATGATGGATGACGATTTATCGATACTTTACCATTTATTGAATAGGTAATTCTACGATAATAATAAAACATTTTTCGAAAGGATTAATACATTTCCAGATATGCGAGTTTTGAAGGCAAATCGCCCGGGTGACAATGTTGATTGATTGCCACTTGGGCATTTATTTATGGAGTATTTTGCATAGTTATTTTTGAGAGTACAAAGGCCGTACGAACACTTAAGTTACATCACGGTCTAGCTCTGTAGCGCATAAAAAATATCTAGCATAGATAAGAGCAGATAAGGCATGGCATAAAAAATTGCCCAGATATAGTTTCAAATATTTGCTGCTATTGAGAGTATGATAAAGCGGGACATTAATTTAATCGTTCAAATTAGTATTTTAAAATGTTCCTGCATTGCATCTTATGTAATATTGACATCGCTTACTGTCTAAAGAGACCTACATAATATTATTGATATTTAGATATACATAGAAAGTTAAAACTTATCTAGTATTCTATAAGAATAGACTAGAAAAATGCGACATGATAACTTTAACGATTGTAATACATAGTTTGTTTTTAATGTTATCTACCATTTATTGTAACTTATATAACAGTTGACCGATAGTATCAAAAGAAGTCGTAGTTACTGACACCTCGATCATTAAAATATGAATGTGTTTTTCGCACAATAAATATTGCCGAAACGATTTAAACTGTAGTTCTTATAAGGCTAATTTAATTATTTTAATAGTGAAATTTTAAAATGTCATAATCTGTCTCCCGTCATACGCAGCAACAATATACAAAAGTTAACCCTTTATTAGCCGTTGCCCGAGCCGCGTGCATTCGTGTGCGTAATGAATGAGTGTCGCGCGTTGACATTTGTCATCGCGCAATTGTCGCGCAGATTAAAATTGATGACGTTGCTTTGTTGGAAGGCGCACGCGCTATTGTACCGTGCAGTCTTATCTCGCCGTAAAATTGTATTTTCCAATACAGTGATAAGGAATAATAGAAATGATAAGTTATTATGGCCCAGTCTAGGTCGAATGTTAATTTTGTTGAAGTCTAAAACTTGATTTGTAGTAAAAAAGGAATGTATCTTAGTAATTGATTAATAGAAATTACAATATCTACCTACTTAGATAAATAAATTCTTGTTATTTTTAAGGTCATACATTATAAAAATATTGTATCTACCTCTACTAATGATAACAGTCATATAAATTATAGCCAGGCCTAGGCTATTATTTATAATGTATTGCACAAGATACGCACAACGGAACAATGCAGCGGACACAAACGCAAAATGTGAAACGTCATAGTCGCAACGTCCCGCTTAATAGAATGATTAATCAAAAAATTAACCAACTACAATGGTCGCACCCCACATTAAACCGACGACAATCACTTGGCGTCCCACATCGCGTATTTATTTAACAATCAAATAAATATTACGGATAATAAAAATGAAATATTTCAATTTATCTACGCCGCCCCCAGTGAAGGGTTAAATCTGTTCGGGAGCGACCGATTGTGTCGTTTTTTTTTGTCTGTAGATTAGTTTGTTCAGCTCCTATCTTGATGTTACGCGAAATTGAATAATTTCTAGAACACAATGCGTCTGCGCAATCGTGACTTCACAATTTCATTTTGGATTATTTTAAGTCTACTGTGGGATGATTTTCTGGTTAATTTATCTGCGTATCTGCTGTCCGTTATCTGAACGTATCTTTACTATTCAAATACGTTACATAAAAGAAGATTAACATATAGTTCAATCTATATGGTTGGCCTCAATTTTAATACGACCTGTTTGATGGTAACAGTACAGTAACTAGCCTATTGATATCTGCAATACTAGGGAAATTATTTACGTATTGTCGTCTTTTTATTACTTGTACGTAGTATATTCTCTACTCTGAGATATGACTGTGCTACCGGGGTTAAGGAAACCTTATAGAGCAGAGTGGGAGAATCCTCTGAGTAGTGTTAATTGGGTGGAATCTTCTGTAAGGAGGAGCGCTCCAAATTCCCATTCAAGCAGTCATTATCGATAGACCATTGAGCTATATGTATATTTTGTTGTTCACGTAACGCCGCCCTGGCGCGTTTTTTTATTTTGCCACCACCAACAGGTATCCCTTTATGTTGAGTTGATATTTTTTTTAATTCAGAATATTTGAACACGTGCCTAATAAAATACATATCAAACTTTATGTATAAAAACCGTAAGAAACTGTTCAACGGTACTTGAAAAGATTGGTATAGGTATAAACATAGATGAAGCAAAGAACTACAAATCGGTACTCAATTTGCAAGATGCTCCGTAATCTGTATACTCCGCAGGGGCTAACGGTAACACGCATACGCACCTGACGGTCAAACACCACTGCGGTGAGCCTCTTTGAACCATTCAGACTGCGACTCTCGCGTTGTATTATATTTTATTCAATATTAATTAAAGAAGGAGAATCATTAAAAAAGTATTAATTTTGAGTTGTTATGCTCTTTATATCTTTTCATACAATTATAACATAAACGAGTAATTGTATATCTAATCGAACTTTCTATTTTTCCTAATAAAATAAGAGAGAAGCGAGACCAACGCGCTTAACTCATAAAGATTATAATAATATTGAATTGATTCAGGTTTTAATTTGCGGAAATTCATATTTATAGAATACAAAATATATTATAATTTGCTTTTTCCGCTTAATGATATTATAAGCTTATTAAAATCATTAAGCGGAAAAAGCAAATTATAATATATTTTGTATTCTATTATAATAATAATAAAGTGGCCAGTAATGTACAGTTAAAATACTACAAAATAATTGAAACGACCACAACAGTCAGTTATGAATGTCGCGAGAACCAACAGGTGGGTTTGGGGTTGTGAATTTATTAAAAAGATCGGTAAGTCACGGTCACGGTGCGCGCGCGCGCCATTTGGTGACGTCGTGGGAAAACTTAACGCCCTTCCAACTGCGCTCGACGCAGAAATGGGCAATTGTTTGGGAATGAAGATTAGGTATTGGTAGTTAGAGATTTAGGTACTAGTTAGGCATTGCACTGGAGTGCCGAATTTAATACTTCGTAAAATGGGTAGGTAACTAAAACCTATTGACAAAATTATTGGTAGTGGTGCCGTTAAATATATTCCGTACTGTCGTTTCATTTCTTAAATCAAAAAGAGCGAAATAAAACCCACCATTTATATTTGATCTTAAAAAAACTTAAATTAGAGCGAATCGATCCTGATGAAGTCATTAGAAGGTTTTTTGGTATGAAAAGATTTTTTTACATCCACGCGAACAAAGACACTGGTTATTGCAAATTTACTGGATTTCGGCTTCAAGCTTATGGCTTCTAAAGTTGCTGGGTGGGAATATTAACCTAATGGTTCGAAGATATGTTCTCAGTGCTCTGCCACACTTCCTTTACTCTAGGAAAAGTACTAGATTAGTCGAAACTGAATTTTAATTAGTTTTTTGTGTTGTTAGACAATCGTGTTTAAAGTAGTGATCGTTGTCGAATTAGTGATATACTTATGGAAAATCAAGACAAAACGAGGATAGTCAGTGTGTTTTTTGTTCCAATTAACACCAACGTAAATAATGAATGTCACCTAATTAATATAGAAATACACGCCGTGCTTCGCCGTGTTCATAAGAACGTAAAACATGTATACCTAAAGGGCGGTTCTAACTCCCCAACACTTATTCCCTAGAAGGATTCGCGTAGTCAGCAGTAGATAATAATAAAATTATCCCTACATTAGGGATCTCGATTAGTTTTAATTATAAATATATACATATATCACTTATGCCAAATACTGTCTTGCATGGCACACTGTGCGACATTAGTTAGTTATCGAGTTATGCTCTGCGGCAGTATAAAGGTACACACCCTGTCGGATTCTTATTGATATCACTTAATAAATGGCAAACAAGAATACAGCGCATCTGATGACAAGCAATTGCCGTGGCCTAAAACGGCTTACATAAACAAAACGAAATATGTAATAATTTTGTATATAAGAAGTAAATATACCCAATATGGTAAATCATAGGTCACGCCCCGGTGACCAGGTACATTACCCCAATGCAAATATCGAGTCAAGTGAGCATATTAACCCTCGTGTAGACAGGTGGGGTGGGGGTGTACCAGCCCTCAATATTACAACCAACACTTCAGTGCTGTACTGATCATACACGGTCCGGTTGACCTATGAACTACTGCTCTTAACACGGCTAAAGTTCTTCTAAGTAAACGCTAGTTAGTTTCGGCCTGTCAGGTAAGTAGTTTTGGAATTATTGACAACTTTAATTATATCGCTACCTACTATTTCTTATACAAACGTCTATAGTATGTTATATATACCAGTTACCTATACACAAAATCTTTTTAGTTTCCGCGTCTGAATTATGAATCTCAAGTTTAAGGTAAAGAAAACATATCGGAATGATTTATTGAATACATAAATAAATAAATAAATTGATATTTGTTACTCAGACCATGTGTTTTTCGTTGGTAGTTCGGAGTATTTTTTAACATTAAATATTTTAAAGCTTGTTCCTAAATATATTTTTGCACTGTATAAAGTAGGTGAGATAATTATGTGAGTGAACTCCTTAATAACAACTTCATTGAGCCGGAAGACGATTTTCTGAGAAGCATATTCCCCATAGTCATATTTATCAGGTGATATCACTGTTCTCTGCGTTATCTTAGCCTTGCCTTATCACGGACGCTCGTTAGACAATGCCTGAGGCGTGGCTCCACTTGTCGTGACTCGAATTAATTCTGCATGTGTCAATGTGAAACGTTTCATACTTCCGACGCGCTGGTCGTGATCTAGCATTTATTTGTATGTTTCACATTGGACGAGAAGGTACCTATAATACGGGTAGAAATTGTAGTAGGTACCTTTAATTGATGTGATTAATAGTTTATTCCATTGAAAATTATTTCAGTTTAGTTCCATCTAAAAAACATTGACATGGATTTTATTGGTAAAAATGCTTACTTTGGGCGACTTGACTGCTACGGAAAAAGACTAGACACTAGATATGTCTTAAATTAAAGAGTAGGGCGCACTGGTCAACTTTTCCTTCCTCATTTGATTTTCCTTTTTGAAAAGACTTATACAACAAATTTAAAGTACATTTCTAAGACTTGGACAGTTTTTTTTTTATATTTGATTGAGATGTTTGATAGAAATGATTACAGACGTTTATTGTTTTAGTTAAGCAACTTTTTATTCACCTATTTATTTATTTTATTCTATCTGGCGGTTGGACTGAGTTAGCGGGCTTTCTATAGAATTAACATGACGGATTTTATGTATCTGGAACGTCCAGCCAATATCTTTTAATGGAGACTATGTATTTCATTTCTTTCATACCTCATACACATTTTACTTAAAAAAATAAAAACTTTTACTCCTGAGGCTTGCCAAGTTATTGATCAGCATAGGTATAATTAATTTTAAGTATTGTTAATTATAGGAAATTGACAGCACTGTTGTACTTTTTTCAGAACGCCAGAGCGCCAACGAAAAGTTCAGCGCGCAGCCACTGACAGAAGACGAAGATCGCGAAGACACCGAACCCAGGTGTACATTCTGCGAAGCGCCGTTTCCTAATATTGATGCGTGAGTGTTATTTAAATTTACAATATATACGGAATAAAAACATAATCAAAATCAAAGTATAGTATACAAGTATGAGCACCGAAAAGAGCCGACCGACGGCGACGTACGAAAGAATCTCATTATGATCGCATCTGATATTCTAGACTGGATGAATGATACACAGTACACCACACACAGTGACACAGTGACACAGTACAGTCAGAATGTTACAGTATGAAACTTTTATAGAGGAAACTATACTATCATCAAACTCTACTCTCTCCAGTACTTTTGTTTACTTGTCAGTAGAGAGCCTCTACTCACAATTAAACAAAATCAGACCTACCTGCCATCAAAATTATTAGGTCTTCTAAGTGCGGCCGGCGATATAATAAATCAAAAGGGTTGTGAAATATTACTTCATATTTAGATCCCAGATTAAATTAAAATCAGTCAATCTCCGATCTAAATGCTCCACTCAAGATGTGCGGCAAGCTCGAGATTCCGAACTCGATCCATTTCAAACGTTTTCGGAACCATTAGCCTGCTGCCATTAATATCATTCGGTCGTCGGAGGAGCGACACACTAACGATCTATTTAGTGCTTGTGATGTGTCCATTTGATAGTACACAAATCGATGATTTGTTGTGAGACGGCGCACGCGACGCCGAATTGACATCAGCTCCATTAAAATATTGCCCAAACCTCCGTCCCAAACTAAGCTCAAAGCCGCAGCTCCAAGCCTTGTCATCTCAACGTCATTTAATGTTTTTTATGTCAAAACAAAGAAGTTGAAAGTAGTTTGAGTTATTATTTTTGCTAAGCAAATTTATTTGCACTCTAATAAGAAATGAGTTCAAAACATAAATGCAAGCGCATTAATCACACAGAATAACTATAATAAACATCCGAGCATAATGGATTTATAAAGAAATATGTAGGTACTTCAGCTACTTTAATTACTATAGCGAGCGAGGTGAGTATTAAGTTCTAGTTTTAAGATTTAGATGTCGAAGTTTCACTCGAAATGGGTCAACATTGCCAAGGATACTAAGTTAGGTATAAAATTGTGGTATCTGTTATAATATACTATAGGATATAAAGTTCGTCAAAGCGGCATGCAGCGATAAAATCACGACTACAAACAAACGAAACATCTCACGAATGAAAATACAACATGAATTTGTTATCTATGTGACAAGTGACGGAAGGCCGTAATGGCGTGTGTCATCATATTCTATTGGAGCGGCGTCCGACTCGTCAATAATGCAGGAGATCGAGATTATCAACATGCACCGTTTTCACATATCCTCGTGAACGTTATCGGGCCATCACTATTGTTTTAAACGTTTTCTAGGGCAGGGAAATCAATTGTGCCCCTCAATTGAAAATCAATTCAATTTTTTCAACAACTGCTTCAATCTCTTTGACATGTCAGTACAGTGCTTTCTATTCATAAGTTGTTGTTTGTATGTACACAATCAAACAAATGTTATTGATGTCTTAAATTATACTGTCACGCGTGTTCCTAATACTTGTTCGAGCGTATTATAATGCATCATGGAGATTACGAAATCGTCCCATTGTAGTATCTCTTATCGAATCTTTTACTTCCACTCTTACTTTCGACAGAGCTTGCTGTCACAATTCGAATGATCATCAGGGCTGTCACACCTTGAATCGATATCAGATCGATCAGGTAGCGGTTGCGAAGTCCAAATCGAAATTACAACCTATTCGTTCGTGATCGATTCTTTTGTGCCATGATTATGATTTTGATTTGGCCCACAGAGCATTGCCGGATGAATTTTTTAAAGCTCCAATTTCATACGTATATTTCAGTTACTTAAAATAATGCCGAAATATTGGTTTGAAAAAAAGAGCGTTGAATTTTATTTACTAATAATGACGAACAAATATTTGTAACAAATTATAAAATTCACTATAAGATGTATATTAAGTTAGTGGTTGTCAAGATAAATTGATCAAATAGATATGAAGTTATTGGGATATATTGATTTTATCATGTTAAGAGATCGGTTGGAATTCTTCAACCGATTGTTAGAGTTGTGAATCTACAATAGATTATTAAAATGTAAACACGTTCAACAGTAGTACATCATTAGGTAAAGTGTGCGCTAAAATGCTGCTTACTTTAACAAAATTATTTTCAGTAGGTATAAATATAGATTTTAAAGTTAATTTTACCTGTAAGGAAATTAAATAAAATATATAGTTTTTTTTCTACAATTCTTGTGTCATACGAATCCATATTATGATATATGTGTAAATAAGGATACAGTAATGCAGTGTAGTTTAAGTGAACGCCTACCAATCTGCCTCTTCTAACTTCGGCCTGCTCCAATCAGTTTTTTTTTTCAACAATTTGTCAGTTATCAACGCACTAGTGCAATACACTTTTAACCCTGCCCCGATATTATAATAATTAATAAATAGTATCGTGTCTAAAAATATAATTCCAAAACTTCAGGATCTGAAGTTTTAGCTCATAGAAGTAGATATTTTGCGTTAAGCGTCATTTTATCGTATGCAACGGTGGCTTGTGTGGGTGGAGCTTAATGGATCGGCTCTAGTGGAAAGTAATTCATTGGATGTTATCAGTTCGTGAACACAGTTTGCTGCTATAGATCTGTACATCAATCAATCCAGATTTGTGATTTGAAAAAGGCACATACAAAGTAAACTAGTAAGAAAATAAAATCTAATTACATTACATACACATTATTTAAATGCAGGAGAAGCAAGAATAATTAAAACGAAGATTCTATCTGCGTACCGAAACTATTATCTAGAGATGCACCTCCAAACTGTTTCATTGTTTATAATAATGACCTGTGCGTTAAATTTCGGCTAACAATAAAATTTCGCAATATGCTATTAACAGGTACACAATCGATGCCTGTAAGAAACGTTTACTTAGACGATGTTATGCAGTTGTTATAATAAAAAAATAACCGCGTTGCCAGTTGGTGATCGTACGCAGAGATAGGCGCTGTTGCAAGTGCGCCCGCGGCTATGCGTTGTATCGTTGCGCGTGCCTCGATTACGGATCTACTAAATAGCTACTATAGATGAATGTTTCGAAGATATATTGCAAAATCTGTATTCAAACAGCTAATTATTATGATTGCACAATTGTGATGTGATTTTAGAGAAAGCGACAGGTGTTCACGAATACTGAGGACATATGTCATTTGTTCTACCTGCAAATATCTTGTAGATAATCACAATAATGCTTTATTTAAAAGAGATACTTAATAAAACTCAAGTATCTAAAACTGTAGAAAATGTAGTTTTACTATTTTAGGTCATAAATTAGTTAACAAAATTGAGTTATGAACTTAACAGTAGATAATTTCATAAAAATAAAACAACCATGAAAAGTTGAGTACCGTAGCCACGCCTTGAACGTTAAATCTTTTTTGTAAAGCTTTTTATTGAGCTTAGCATGTTCTAGTATTTCTAGTGCGACTACGCAACGGACTATCAGCCAGCGTGTAAGTGACGGAACCATTACTGACATTACATTTTATTCATGAGATTAATTAAAAGATACGGAGGTTTGTTGCCCGACCGTAAGAGCGAAACGCATGATCTATCACAAACATGACGAAACTATCGACACACCCGATGTAGGTGGAGTATTTTATACTTACATCTGTTTTTATCTCAAATGCCGAAGCGGTAATGTATACAGATTTAAAATACATTCTCGAATTAAAGCAACCAACAGGTGGACGCTAGAACACAGCCGAAGGCGGTAAGGGTTGCGTGTGGTAGACCAGTTATTCCAAAGAGGTTCACCGAGATCGTATTCGCAAATGATACATGTTTTCCATCAAATGTCAGAACAATTTATGACAGCGTTAAAAGGGTTTTCTCACCTTTCTTAACATTCAATTAATAAGCTGACCATGAGGAAATGATATTATATTCGTTAAAAACATAGTTTTTAATAAATTTATCGATTCACAGATGAGGAGTGTTATTCTCCGATGATAAAATATTTTATTATCTAGTGATATAATTCGCAGAGTTTAAAACCCAAAATTGAAACTGATGGTCAATATAATACAGCTTTTCTAAAATATATGTCCAGTGCAAATTTTTCTCATAAACGTGTACCAACATAATATTGAATTTATTACAAAAATGAATTTCTAACATTTGCTTGGAGAAAACCCGTTTGAATTATGTATGCGGTAAGCGGTTATAAGTTATCCCTGCGTAGGCGTTTCCGATACATAGAGCTTTTATTATTTCATCTTTTCCCGGACGTCGCGTACTTATATCTAGTTATTCAGCCTGTGAGCCTACTTAATAATAAAGCGGTTGGTATTAGATAAACGCAATTAGATTAAAGAAAGTATTTTGTACATTGCAGAGTTGCTAAATATTTACAGTTGGCAACTAAATATCTAGCAAACTACCTAAGAGTAGATAATAAACTGGTAATTTTCTACTTTAATTTGTTTCTTTTGTAATGTTACCATTATTTTAAAATCCACTGTGAAAAAGTTAAATGTACTTAGTATAAGTAAATGCAAATGTGACTGGAAGACAAAGCCGTGGATTGCCAAGGTTTAACTTTCTAGACAATTACCAATGTACTCAATGATGAAAAGGTACTCAATAAAGGAAAGAGTACAAGGAACTGGCGGGCATGTATGAAGAGATTTATGAATGTGTAGTGCCTCTCTATACCCTCTCTCTCTATGCCTCTCTATGCCCACCCCGTGAAGGAATTGGCGTGCGTGATGATATGTATGTTTGTATAATAACGTTTTGTTAATCTTAAATTCAAAACAAGCATAGTTTCCACTGACATCAATTAATCTTGAAACCTTGAAATATATTCCTCTCATGTTTTTTTTTAATATTTTCAGCCTCGACCGTCACCTGATCCAGTCTCATGCGCAGCCTGCAGCAGCTTTTCACTGCGAGCTTTGTAACAGGGCCTACAGCTCCCGTGTGCTTCTACTGAGACACCGTGCGCTCGCGCATACTGATATCAGGAAATATCCCTGCGAACATTGTCCTAAGGTGTGCATTTATTTCTTTATAGGTAGGGTCGGTATGAACGTATCTAATGTTGTTGCTGCAATCGTAATTCTCAATCCGTTCGGTAATCGCTTTTTGATATAAGCACGCGACGTTCTAATAAGATTCTAACCGGATAATATTTATATTTAGTGTAATAAGATCGATGCAAGCCATTAGCGCATATTTACTTGCACATCTCTTTTATCACGGCTGACTGACCGACTGGCGCACAGTCTAAGCTGCTAAACATAAAAAAACTTAGAATATTGCCAGTAGGTTCCTTTTATGGCAGACTACCAACTAAGGAAAGTTTTATTTTTCGGAACTTTTAATCCCGATGGGGTAAAATGGGGGATGATTATTTTAAGCTACGTGTCAGGCCGTATAGCGCGTCCGCTAATCTGTCAGTATTTTAAACACGCGCGCTGTAAAAGAGTACCTACACTCGTCTAGATAAATAAAATGAATGTCGCTAGTTTGAATAACGGTAGCATAGTCCGAAACCTGACGTTATTTCAGGTATTTACCGATCCTTCCAACCTCCAGCGCCACATCCGCGCGCAGCACGTGGGCGCGCGCAGCCACGCCTGCCCGGAGTGCGGCAAGACCTTCGCCACCTCCTCCGGCCTCAAGCAGCACACGCACATACACTCCAGTGTCAAGCCTTTCCAGTGCCAGGTCTGCTGTAAGGTAAGCATCACTACTTTACTATTTACTCCTTTAATAGATTTCTTTATTAGAATTTAGATGTGCGGTCATCGTAAGTTTCACGCCTGCCTCTTAAACTAGCTGGGTCTATATGTTACGGTTTACAAAACGAATAGTATAAAACACACTAAGGTTTAATATAGATCTCGAGATTTTATCACTTGAACTTGAAACACAGTAGCTAAAATACCATTCGAACCGAAACACAGAAATTGTGACACATTACGTTTTCGCTGCAATTGAAGCCTACTCAAATATCCGTATCTACTGTTGCCTCATAAAACTTATTTATAAATAGTTATTTTTTTATTATTAGCTAATATATTATTTTTGATTGTGCCAAATACTAACTGATCCCAATTTGTTTATAACAAACAGGCTTACACCCAATTTTCGAACCTGTGTCGTCACAAGCGGATGCACGCGGCCTGCCGCGCTCTAGCAGAGTGCGTGAAATGCGGCCAGACCTTCTCTTCCCACGCATCTCTTACTAAGCACAAGAGGTTCTGCGACACCGCGACTGCGGCTTCTGTTAACCTCCGTGGGCAAATGCCCCAAGGATTGTCACAGATCCCACCGCTTGCAAACATCGGGATGAACAACTCAAATAACCCCAACCCGTTCTCCATGTACAGAGGACCGCCTCTTTCTCTTCCATACAACACATTTGCTCACTACCCAGCTCTATTTTCCGCTGCTGCTGCAGCCTGCCCACCGGAGTTCTTGAACCCACTACTCTTCAATGTTCATGACATGGCATTATCAAGCGCCAACTTAATGTCCAAGCAGCAAGAAGGACGCATGTCTGTGAGGAGCGTTGACAGTTCCGCTTCCCTGGATGAGCTTAAGAAAAATAACAGCTTAGATTTTGAGACGAAAACTGATAACGGTCGAGTCACGCCTAAAGCTCAGAGTATTTACACGAAACACTCCCCTTCATCAGCTGAAGAAGCAACATCACAACAACGCCCTTCACCAATAATCCCACTGGCTACACCGATGGCTCCATTCAACTTCACAAGGAACGAGTTAAGCCGAAAGTCACCGTTTCATTTCCCACTGAAATTAAACAACAACGAAATTCAAGAAACTAAGTCGGTATCCCCAGCTTTGCCTAAAGACTTGTCTAAGAACGTAGTTGAAGACGAGAAATCGTATGAGTATTCAGACATGGAAGATGACAGTAAGAAGGACACGAGCGACCAACCTCTGGATTTAACAGTGTCGCGGAAGCCGAGCGATAAGGAGTCTGAAGCAGACAACGACGACCGTTCCTTTCGCAACTCAATCAAGTCTTTCTCACCTCCTGAGAGTCCAGTGGAGAGACACAAAACGCCAGAAAACGACACCACAGACGTTGATGTGGAGGGTATGGAGCCAAAGCGAGAGGACAGCCCACCTCAGCTAGTTTCACCACCCCTGGCGTTTCCGATGCCAGTTCATCCACAACACAACAATATCATCGACGCTATGTATCGACCAAGATTTCCACCTTTTCCTTCACCTGGCTCGCTTCTGAGCTCGTCTCACTCACCTTATGTAACGAGTCCGTTTAATTTTTTATCCCCACTCCTCGGCACAGATGGCCCGGACCGGCAATCAAGAGCTTACGCCAATTTTCGCGAACTAAGCACAGGCTCGGGGAAGCTGCGTGACCGCTACACGTGCAAGTTTTGCGGAAAAGTGTTTCCACGCAGCGCTAACTTGACCCGCCATCTACGAACCCATACTGGCGAGCAGCCTTACAAATGCAAGTATTGCGAGCGCTCGTTCTCGATTTCGTCCAACTTACAGCGCCACGTTAGGAACATCCACAACAAGGAGAGGCCGTTTAGATGTCCCTTGTGCGACAGGTGTTTCGGTCAGCAGACGAACCTGGACCGACACCTGAAGAAGCACGAGGCTGAAGGGGGGGACTCGCCGAGTTCCGCCGATACCGAGCGGGAGGATGCTTATTTTGATGATATAAGGTCGTTTATGGGAAAGGTGACATGCTCGCCGGGCGCGGGCTCGCCGCCGGCCACGTCGCCGCACGCGCCGCTACGCGCCTCGCTGGCCATCTCCACATAGCCGCAGCCGGCCGGCGCGCCGCCGCCCCCGCCGCTCTGGCCACCGCTTCACCATTAGATATGTAGCCCTTCACAATATCGAATACCCAACTTTTGCGACCTCCATTCGGTTATATACAATGTGTTATTTGAAAATCGTCGAGATGAAAGGAGGGCGATTTTAATGCAAATGCAGAATTGTATCAGGAGACAGCAAAACGTAGCAAATATTCGTATTTTTATAAGGGGAGCGAGCACCTATTATTGGAATAACGTATTTTACTCTTCTCTCTCTCTAGGCTAACTGAGAGCATTATATGTAGAAGCGTTATAGTTAGGCTGAGTACACATAAAGAATCTTTGTCATGTGACATCTTTGCTGATATATTAAAAACATGTAAAGGAAGGAACAAGTCACAGCTTCTCAAAAGTGTTTCAACTTCAGCACAATAACATTTTATTTATCAATCCACATGACATAATATATCATAAATACATATTACATAAGATTTCGACTTAAAGTGACAGTTTCACGACGAAGTTATATTTGTTCCTAGTTCATATCTTGTGATGTAATTCGACTTTAAATGTACATAATATTATCATATGTTGAGAGTTGTGTAAAGTAGGATTTATCAACAATTATAAATATAATAATCTTACTCGTGCATGTATTTCTGTAAAAGTATACTTAGTCTAATTAGCTTTATTAATTACTGTGGATTAATTTTCCTTAAATATAATTCAAATCAAATCAGAAGAATGTCGTGCAAATATTTCAAAGTAAAAACAGTAATATAAGACAAATCTAAAAATTACAAAAATATTAAAATTAGTCAAAAACCAAAGTTTTTTTTATTTTAGATTAAAATTAGAAGTTTTTTTTAAATTTAATGAAATAGGAATTTTAAAGTATCAGTAATTTAATGACATTAAATGAATTTATTGTTGTTTTATAAATGCATCCTTGGATTGCGACAATTGAAGTATTTTGTTAAAATTTGTTATTTACAAAGTTGTTGTACATAGCGTCGCGGTTCGCATAAGCATATCAAGTGTTTTATATTAAATTAAAAAGCTCAAAATATTTAGCTCTCGTATTTAAATAATACATGAATTAAAAATTGGGATTATAAATGTACTGTATAGTTGTGTTATATAATATAGAAATAGTAGCAGTCTAGATGTTATTTAAATTTAAAATTGCCGGAAATCACACCTATGTTATATACTATTGTATGTATGAACCTACGTATAGTTAATTAGAAACATGTAAAATAATATTTTTCTCTTAGCATCTGCATCTATTAGTGGTTAATTGAGTCCTAAACATATTCAAGAAAGCAATGCAATACCTACTTCAGAAGTTTAGATATTTGTATCGTCATATCACTTGGCACTAGCTATTTAAGATTTTAGCATCACTTGATAAAATACCTATATACATATAAGTACACTTGTACGTACTAATTAAATTTTCAAGTTCAATATAACAATATTGTAAACGCATTGAGAAAAATAAAACAGTACAATTAATATTTTAGTTTTTCTGTCTTTTACACCTTTTACTTTAAGCTTCCTTCACGAAGCAGCTCATGGTGTAAGTACTCCTTTGTACAAAGCACGGCTTTAGTACATCGTAACCAGATATAATCGATCTCCATTACCTCGTCTTAATCGTTGTTACTGTCAAAAATCAGATCATTGGCTCAAGGGTCAAATATTGACCTTTAAGATTTAATCACAGGTAGGTATTATATAAGACATAACCTCGAGTTGTTATCAGTGAAAGCAAGGACGCAAGAAGGACGCGATAAGGCAATTACACTCATTATCGAGCGGCCGTTCGCAGAGCTATACCCGATACCGCCTTTGTACCCTTTATAATTGTTTAAAGGGTCGCATACACTAAGTTAGGGTCTACTCCACTCCGATACGCGCGATCTATCGCACTGTTACAGAATACCTTACAGTACCCTATAGCTACAGTGTGAATAAAGGTTGTTTTTATTAGATTTAAATAAACTTACGAGTTGCTTTGCCTAATCTGTGTACTCTTATAAAGTAGTGCACGTCGTCCGTTGTGCATGTACAAATAAAAAAAACCGTGGATTTAATGTTATTTATATTAATGAAAGTTCTTAAATTCAGCCGATTATTGAAGCCGTTTTTTTATATTTAAAAAATAACATTATAAATCGTAGAATCAGGCTTAGATTTTGGAACCGGGTGATTTACAGTGAATGTATAGGATCCCTAACAGTGCAATGAAGTGGGCGAATGGGTTAGATTCATGACACGCTTCATTGTCTAGGATAAAGATTCGCTCGCCTACTTACACGATTTATGTTCTTCTTTTGTGCTTACCGAGTTGCGATTCCATTAATCGATGGCTTAAATTAATAAATTCGTTTTGCTAGTTAATAAATTGAATTGCGGGTCGATTTGCTTTTGCCGTAATTGTTTTGTTGGTGGCATTTACTTGCTGTGCTCAATCAGATCTGGCGTTGATTTAGAGTATGATAGTCGGACACGGATTGGCTTCATTTGACGATATGACAGGCACTTGAATTTATTGCTCAAACTGTAGATAAGTAAACATAAGTATTTATATAGGTAGTTCCAGATTACAATTTTATTAAACACGTTTGAAATTGTTACACCCCGAAATAAATTGCCTCGACAGAGCAGAATATCTGAAATGTTTTTTTGATACGTAGCAAGATGTTAAGGCCGTACATCAGTAGGTACAGTGCCCACTCTTTGTTTAGGACCCCGGTTATATGTCGCACTCTGTCATTACATCAATTTTATTATTCTATATATTAGGACAATATGCGCAATTTTTGATGCTTCAGACAGCAGTTTGTAACTCATCATCATCATATATTTAAGAGCTAGGCTCTTGTCGGTGGAGCAATCGCCAAGCCGTTCTATCGTTAGCCATCTCTTTGACCTCTTGGTACGACATAACGTTAGCCTTCGTCTTTATCTGTTGCAGGTAACTTATCCTTGGCCTTCCTCTGCCACGCTTTCCTTCGATCTTTCCCTCTATGATATTTCGTATAAATGCGTCATGTCGTAACAAATGGCCCATCATTTTGCCCCTCCTATTTTCAATCGTACTTATAATCGTTCTTTTTTCTCCTACCTTCTTCAGAACGTCCTTTGTTGTTACCATTTCTGTCCAACTTATTCTCTCCATTCTCCTCCAGCACCACATTTCAAATGCTTCCAACCTTTCTCTGTCTCTTTGCGTCAGTGTCCACGTTTCACATCCATACAGTACGATACTCCATACGTATGTCTTGATAAGCCTTTTTTTAACTTTTCTATTCATACCAGATCCAAAAAGCCTTTTTTTATTATTAAAAGCTTGTTTTGCTATTGCAATTCTGGCTTTAATATCGTGACTACATCTGGAATCACTGCTAATAATACTACCTAAATATTTAAAGTTATTTACTTGTTCTATTGCATTATTGTTAAGTTTGATAGGTGTATGTCTGTAAGGTATTTTGGATGTCGTTAGTGTTTTGGTTTTATTTATATTTATTTTTAAGTGAAATTCTTTAAATATCGTATCCATGATGCCCATAAATTTTCCTAGTTTTTCCCTGTTTTCTGCGAATGCCGCAATGTCGTCTGCAAATCTTATAAAGTGTATTCTTTTGCCGTTAATTTTTATACCTCCCTGTTCTGATTCTGTTATCTTCCTTATTGCTAACTCTATAAATAAATTGAATATTACTGGTGAAAGTGGACACCCCTGTCTTACGCCTTGTCTTATCTTTGCTTTTCTTTTTTCTTCTCCTAACTCTATCACAGTTTCTTGTTCTCTATAAAGCTCATATATGATTCTCCTTTCTCTGTAATCCACACCAGCTGTCTTTAGAGCTTTCATCATTATTTTCCAGTTGACTTTGTCAAATGCTTTTTCTAGGTCTATAAAAGCAATGTGAGTGTTAAGTCCTAGTTCCAGACGTCTGTCAGTTATCATACGCAGTGCCAGAATTGCCTCTCTTGTGCCTTTGTCTTTTCGGAATCCATACTGATCGTCGCTCAAACATTCTTCTATTTTTTGACGAATTCTATTTTGTATAATTTTGAGTAATATCTTAGATGCCTGTGATATGAGACTTAAGGTTCTATGCTCTTCACATTTCAATGAGTTAGGTTTTTTGGGTAATGTTATTGTTTTGGTTGTTTTGAAATCCATTGGTATCTTTCCTGTCCTGTACATATCCCTTGTTAAATTAAATAGTTCTGTTAATAACTGTTCACATTCTGCATATTTAATCATTTCTATATATATACCATCGTCCCCTGCGGCTTTTCCATTTTGTATGTTTTGTAATGCTTTGTCAAATTCTAACCTCAAAATGTCTGGTCCCAACTCACATTCCTCTACTTCGTATTCTTTTTCCATGTCATTTTCATCTAATCCTTCTCCTTCATAAAGTCCTTCTATATACCTTTTCCAGCGCTCCACTATACTTTTGTTGTCTATTAGTAATTTACCTTGTTCATTTAAAATGGTTGTGCTTTTTGATTTGTGTTTGTTGTCTAATTTCTTGATCATTTTATATGCTACATCGGTTTTTCCCTTTTTCATTAAGAAGTCTATTAAGTTACAGTCGTTTTCTATGTCTTTTGCTTTCTTTTCTCTACATTTTAAAGTTATTTTGTTAGTTAAGATTTTATATTTTCTTATGCTTTCATTATCGGTTTTGTTCCTGATTTTTCGTCTCTCTATTATTAAATCAATTATTTCAGCGTCTAACCATTTCTTTCTAGCTGCAACTTTTTCATGTTTTATACATTCATTCACACTGCTCTTCAATATATCTCTTATGTTGTTCCACTTATTATCTATATTATTTTGTATACAACTATTCTCTTTAATATAATTTGTGTTATTTATCTTTAACTTGTTTCTTATTTTATTACTATATTGCACACTATATTGACTTTCCTTATTTCTTAAAATATTGAGATCTATATTCTTTGGTTTGTTTTTCCTTTTAATTTTTTCTACTTCAAATCTATGTTTACTTATAAGCAAGTTATGGTCCGTATTTAAATCAGCGCCTGGTAATGTCTTGCATGTGGTGACTTGATGTTTATCTTTTCGCTTTACTATAATGTAGTCTAACTGATATCTTCCGATATCACCTGGCATTTTCCATGTGTATAATCTTCTCTTTGGTTGTTTAAATAATGTATTCATAATTGCTAAATTATTTTCCTTACAAAAGTCTATTAATCTTTCTCCTCTTTTATTTCTATTGCCCAACCCATAACTACCAGATACATCTTCTACTGCTTCTTCCCCAACAACTGCATTAAAATCTCCCATTAATATTATGTTATCTTTTTCTTTAGCTAGATCTAATAAGGTATCCAGATGGTTGTAAACTTCTTCGATTTCGTCATCTGGATGTCTACCAGTTGGCATGTACACTTGTATTATTAGTAAATCTGAGGGCTTTCCTTTAATTTTTACAGCTGTTATCCGGTCGCTGTGGTGCACTGTGTTTTCAATCATTAAACCCCATACTTTATTAAATACTATCGCCGTGCCGTTGCTTCCTTTTTGTCCCCCCGTAAAAATAACTCTATATTCGTCACTCCAAAAGTCACCACTTCCTTCCCATCTCATTTCGCTTATTCCCATTATATCAATTTTTAATCTTTTCATTTCCTCTTTTAATATTTCTAATTTACCCGTCGTTAACATCGTACGCACATTCAGTTTGTAACTCAGTTACGCCAAAACAGTTGAACGGAATCAATGTAGAATACAAAATATACTTTCTACTGCGTGGTTTTTCTCAATAATCTACTCAAAAATTGTGAAATCGGATAGAAAAATGTATCAAAGAAAACCGAAATGCAAATGCTAATGTAGAATACATCCATGTAACGGGTTGACACCACAGCTATTGTACGTCTGTCTATATTCATAGCGCCGTCTGAATGTCCCGACTTGCACAATTGCGGATACACCCTACTCGAGAAATGTGTCCTATTAGCCGCTGCTTGCAAATGTCATAGTGCGCGTGAGACCTTATATGCACCAACCTAAGAACTTCAGGAATAAGTTTGGATAGGACAAAGAGGTTGAATTGACATTTCTTGTTATACAAGTATATCAAGATTTCTAAAATTTAATATAATTTTCCTACATGATGTACGGCAATTTAAAAAAAAACTAAATTGGTATGTTACTTCCTGTATAACTAAAATAAAAGTACTTTACAAATATCATTTATTTTAAGATCTCTGTGACAATTTAAGCAGCCGCGGTGTCTTTGTGGTTGAAACAACGGCCTCTCATCTAAGGTTCAAATACCGGCCTGTACCAATTAGTTTTTCTAAGCTGTGTGTACAGTGATTAATTTCACCATGAGCTATAAAAGAGAGGAAGTGCGAATTGGGATATCCCGTGGGTTTTCTCATAAATATTAGAGCCGCCCGACTGGGTACTGTTCCTCCACCTTACAGAAGACCGCAGTGAAATAACACTACTTGATGTAGTGTTGTGTTTCTGCGGTAAGTAAGGGTACCAGTGCTGCACAAAGATACACTGGGCTAATAGAAATGCTGCTAGCACATTGACTCCTCATGAACAACAGGGTTGAAAACTCGTTAATGATATCTCTGATAGAGATGTCAATGTTAGCTGATTTTATTTATTAGATAAACGTTAATTGATAAAAAAAATATCGATATTTTTAATGGGTGAAAATATGAGTTAATATTTTATTCTTCTTCTTCTTCCTCCTAAGTATGGCAATCAATCCCTTCAGGGACTATGTTTGCCAGTGTCAAGTGTCTGAGAATTTTCAAGTTTCAAAATTTCTCGTGTTTGCCGCATTAAAATGCATTCTGATGCTTAATGGAGTTTCTGGAGACAATCCACTGCAGAAGCAAAAAAAAAGGACACCAAAAATACACATTAAAGATCACTATAACACAATTTACGAGACACTGGAAAAAATCTTAAAAATCTTGAAAAAAAATTAGCATGTAATAGTGCCTGGCTGGAGGCCACCTTGGTCTCGCCATTGTCCGGTTAAGTAGCTAAAGTTCCCGGAACTCACGCTACGAGAGACAACACAAAAAAAAAAACTGGAAAAAATCTCAATCGCTCCGCCTGATTCCCGCCAAAAACTCCAATAAAATATGACATGCATAAAAATAGCACATGTATAAAAATGGCACATGCATGAAAATATCATTGCCATAAAAATATCTTGTATCACGTCAACGATAACAATATCATGTATAACGTCAACGATAAAAATATTATCGAAAAAAACACGAACGGTTAAAATTACTACCAAGTATTTAATTAATAAATAGATACACTTTTTGAGTCTAGACCTTGTAACAGGCATAGACATTTGATTAGGTATCTATTTGTAGTTATAAATAACTTATTTTTTTGTCAAAGAGCATGATTCGTAGAATGTAATGATATTATGAGGAAAAACAACTCGACTACTTTCGTCTTGAAGAATATTGAATAACATGTATCCAATCTTCTGGCTGAGTGACAAGTAATGATATAGCGTTTTACTACGGCACTAGTTTTTGTTCTGGACTATTTAATTTTTGTTTCAAAGAGTTTCCAGACCACCGATTACTCCCTCGTTATGTGCGAGTGCGACAAATCTGTCGGGAACAACAGCGGAATAAGCTGCTTTTTTGTGGAAAATCGTATAGCAGGCTACACTTGTTGTTCATTTTATGATAAGGAGAAATCTTTAATTAGGAGAAACCATTGACTGTATCATGGAAGAACCAGCCAATCAACCTTCAGAAACTGAAATTGCTATCTTATAAAATATAACATATATTAAAATTACTGTTTTTAATTTAATTGAGATATTTTTAGGGTTCCGGACCACAAAAGGAAAAATATTGTCTATACTTTGTACTAGGTACGGAACCCTCGGTGCGCGAGTCTGACTCGCACTTGAGCGGTTTTTTATTTATTTAACTTAGTAAACAAGCAGACGGCCCGCCTGATGGATTCAATTTACTAACAAGTGTGTGTTCGTTGATCCAATTAATAAGTAGCAATTAAATGAAAAATTATTACACAAAATTCATTTTAATTTTGCACCTTAATTAGTCCGCGCACACATTGTTCACTTGCGATCCTTACACGTAAAGAATTCATGTGCAATTAATTCTGGCAGGAATTTTATACGATTTTTTCTTCAACTACCTTCATTATGGAAGTAATAAATCTCTCTCCTGTCTGTCCATCGTCGTTAAGAACTTAATTACCTCTACATTGACATGTCTTTACAATTGAAATCATGAGAATGGGATCTCGAGTATTTTATTATCGAGGTGACGATGCATATGACCACTTATATGAATTTGAACTTAATATTTGTGTAATTTTAATTCATTTTACCCGAGCAGGTTCATATACCGTACAAGTATGTACTCTTAAGAGGTATATAAACTTTATTACCGTAATTAAGTCTACTAAAGTTTGTTTTCTTAATTAAATAGTTTATAACTGGCTTTTGTAAAAAAAAACTATTACGTCTAGCATTGTTTTTACAATCGCTCAATATGTCACGTAGGCGCTGATGGTTTACGAACGGCGCCGTCGCGACATTTTGTAGAACATTTTTTGCGGAGTAAAAATATGAAATACCGTAGGTAATTTAATTGGTCATAATTGATAAAAGCCCACCTACAAGCGTTCCAATAAATCAGAAATGATAATTTAATATGCCGTATCCGTTTTGATTACTGGCCAATGATTGTTAGTCTGACGTATCTCTGTACTTATCGTTACGAACTTATCGTTACGTTCGATTATGAATCACGGAAAACGTTTCCAAATCCGTGTGTTTTTATTAATGATAGGTACTTGCGTGATGTGAGACAAATATACCTAAGATCCTGAAGAGTCCGGCAGTGACATCAGATATAAACTTATGTATTTTCCTAATGTATTTTTAGGGTCGGCAACACGCGAGAACGCGCGAATGATACCCCTGGTGTTGCAAGGGTCCATAGGCTAGGGTAACCGCTTATCATCAGGTGGGGTGTATGCATGTTTGCCACTTTTGTGGTACAAAAAATGCTTCTAAGGTTTTGGTAAGCCTTTTTTTCACAATTTTTATCACATTCTAAATATCTAATATATAAAATTCTCGTGTCACAGTTTTCGTTGCCATACACCTCCGAAACGGCTTGACCGATTTTGATGAAATTTTTTGTGCTTATCCGGTATCTATGAAAATCGGCCAACATCTATTTTTCATCCCCCTAAGTGTTAGGGGTAGTCCACCCCTAAATTTTATTTTTTATTTTTTATACCGATTTCAAAAATTCTTTCACCGTTAGAAAGCTACATCATCACTGAGTAACATAGGCTATATATTATACTAGCTTCCCGCCCCGGCCTTGCACGGGTAGACAAAATATTTGATATAAAAGTCTACCCGTGCGAAGCCGGGGCGGGCCGCTAGTTTCCATATATAATTTTAAAATCGTTTCAAACGTGTATTAATTAATTTAATTGTAAGAAACACCTACATTCAATGTACTGCACTTTAACAAATAAACACTTCTTTGGTGTTCCTTTACGTACTTTAATTAGTTAATTAGGTATTTTTTATACATTCATGTATCAAAAAAGTACATGGAATACATGTTCGGTTGATTAACTACTCTTGACAGTGAGGTGATGGATCGTGCATGGTTGATTATATCGTTGGTTTTTGGAACACAATCACTTCTTTGAATCTTCTGCGCATGGATGAGAACAAATAACAATAATATATAATATATAATAGGATAATATCTGTGACATAGTCTTATTCGCGGATGACACGTCTCTGGTATTTAGAGTGAGCAGAAAAGACAAAGAAATGATAAGTCTAAATGAAACGCTAGCATCCGTTTCTAAATGGTTTGACGCCAATAACCTAGTTTTAAATTCAAAAAAGACAAAATGTATACGGTTTTCTCCTCCAAACTCATCGCAGGTAGACACGAATGTACAATTAGATGGCAGAAAACTTGATTTAGTTGATAACACGATTTTTCTAGGTCTAACACTAGATGCAAAATTGCAGTGGGGCTCTCACATTGAGACTTTGTCAAAGAAACTTAGTTCAGCTGCGTTTGCCATTAGGAAAGTCAGACAAATGACAGATATTGATACTGCAAAATTAGTTTACTACGGATATTTCCACAGCCTCATGTCTTATGGCGTGTTATTATGGGGATCTGCGGCGGATCTGGATACGAT
The DNA here is from genome assembly GCA_951449985.1 of Falcaria lacertinaria. Lineage (NCBI taxonomy): Eukaryota > Metazoa > Arthropoda > Insecta > Lepidoptera > Drepanidae > Falcaria > Falcaria lacertinaria. The sequence continues at coordinate 5,857,483 of OX602123.1, read as the reverse complement.
ATTCATTCTACAGAAAAGGGCAATCAGGGCAATTTTTGCAATGGGTCCCCAAGAATCGTTAAGAGAATTGTTTAAGAAAATTAATATTCTCACGTTACCGGCTCTTTACATCTTTGAGAACGTGTTGTTTATAAAAAAGAACATTAGAAGTTTTCAGTTAAATTCAGACAACCATAATATTTATACAAGAAACAGAAACAAAATTGTGGCTCCTAGGTTTAGACTTACAAAAGTAAACAAATCATTTATGGGAAACTGCGTCCGCTTTTACAATAAAATCCCACAATCTATTACCGAATTGAATTACGATAAGTTTAAGACTCATGTCAAAAGAGTTTTGATAAATAAAGCCTATTATAAAATTAATGATTATGTAAATGATAAAAATGCTTGGAATATATAGACTCACTCTGCACAAGTGGCTCCCCGCTCCTGGTAATTGTAATAGTTGGAATATGTATTTCATGAAAGCAGTGACAAAACCAACTTGGTAGCTTTCATTTTGATATTTGTAATTTCATACCAATGTCTAGAAGAATTTTGTTACAAATTGTTATATAATGATTGTTAATTGCAAAAAAAGACAGAGCACTGAGTTTCTTGCCGGTTCTTCTCAGGTGGCTTTTTTTCCGAACCGGTGGTAATTTAGACCTTCATAAGAGCCTTATTAGGGCCTAAACTGAATAAATGATTTTTGAATTTGAATTTGAATTGAATATACTACTGAAATTTTTCATTTGACGACACGATGGGTCTAGTTATTAAAATATTCCCTTCCTAAACATTTTCGTTTGCCTTGCGCCTGGGTGTTTGGTGTGGATTATAAGTATGTATTTATAAAAAAAAACATAATTGTCCGGTTACCATAGTTCTACTTTGCTTACTTTGGGGTATATTATCTACTCTGAGGCTTGGGATTAGATGGCGCTGTGTAACGTCCGTCCATAATATATATTTCATTTATAATTTCCCGAAATCGCACTGCAATATCTTAGTAAATACAATGTTGATGGTCGGTTTGCATTGCATTAATTGAGGAATAACTTCTCATGGAACAAACTATACTCGTAAATCGAATTTCAACGAGTCAGTATTTTCTTTATGTCCTTTACAAGTTGGTATTCATTACATTCCAACCCTATCTCTAATTGGGAACATAGAGCAGATAAATTTACCTCCAGTTCAATGGTACTTGAATACCATAATACATCAGTTTCGAACTACACTCATGTAAGTGTCCAGCATTGCCTATTGGCCTATTGAGCCTTGAGCCCTAGCGCGTGCGCCGTGTTGCGAGCGCAACATCTAGTTGTGCTATCACCGGGACTAGGGATGTGCTTTTAAGTATACGATGATATTAAGTAGGTTTCATATTGACATTATCATACTGATTAATATGTACCAGCATATTGACTGGAAGTGTTTGACGCACGGATTCCAGTCTATGGAATAAAGCAATTTTAATCGCGGTCATTAGTAGGATAGGCGCCACCCTACACTATATTAAGTTCCTTGTATATCTAGAAGAGCTCGGTAAGCCACCGGTTGTTATATGGTTAATAGGTATTTACTGTTAATTTAAAAAAAATGGATTTCTTCTATGACTCTTTCAACAACAATTATATTAAAACACTTTGCAATATGTGTTGTTCTAAGAAAATGTGTGATTTTTCTTATGTCCGTTGTCAAACATAATATATGTTCCCACATACTATTACTTGCCAAATGGCGATTCTAAACAATTTTCCAAAATCTTAACTAGCTTTTGCCTGCGACTTCGCCCATGTTTAAGTATATGTATAGCATGTGCTACTCAAGAATATTATTATTAAAAAAGATTCAATGGTTCTAGACATTTCTCCACACATACATACAATAAAACTTACCTCTTAATAATCAATCTATATGTATAAAAATGAATAGGGATTTATTTTTATACTATATTCCCTTGGTTATGGTATTACGCGTGAACGGGTAGACCGATTTTACCAATTCTTTTTTTGTGTTTGTTATTGTCAGGACAAGAAAATGAAAAAGGAAACGGTAAAAAATATAAAATATGTATTTATACCGAGTTAATTACTTTGTACGTTATCTTTAATTAACCCTTATAAGATTGTAAAACAAATAAGTTATGTCTATGTAGGTTTTTTGTTCCACCCCATTTTGCTTGGGTTGTATGGCATCAGTGATGCTTTGCGGGATATTCGCTCCTCTAGGCTACCGTACCCACTTCATGCATGTACAAACGATTATAACTTTCATGAATACAATTCATGAAAGTTATATACCGTTATACCGTCACCAATCGTTGGCTAGGCGGAAGTGTGCTAGTAATAATTGAAATAAGACGACGTAACATCGATATGTTTCGATAGCACGCACATCACTGGCTGGGCGCGGCGCGATGTCGCAACCCCGGCACGCGAGCTTGTGTGGTTTGTGTAGTCTGGATATTGTACTGGCATTTGAGCTATTTACCTTTGTTCGTGATATAACGTTCTGACTGACTTTGTTTCTTTGCTTTTTATTTCAAGCTCACAGCTCCACATTTCCAACATCACGGGTAGGTACTACATTTTAAAATAAATTTCACATATTTTTATATTTGAAATATATGTGTACAAACATATACTCAGCTTTGAAATAAAATCATTTTAACCTTAAGATTTGTAATCCTAACAGGGACTTTGTATAAATTTCATGTATGTGTTTATTAATATTTTGTAAATATTACATAATATATACATTTTATATCATCATTACAGAATAAACGTATGTTTACTTCTATTTTGTGCCTATCTATTAGTTAGGTAGATGAGAAATTCATACAATACCAAACCTCTTACATAACCAACCAACAGTTAATTAAATTTAATTGTACTGTCAAAATGTTTGTAAAATTTATAAGCAGACTGAATTTATTATAATCTTAATCTTCCGAGTCCACAAACAGCTATCACGTTTACACGACAATTACGTCATGTACCATTCTACTCCAATTACCAAGTTATTACTCATAGATGTAGAAATTCTGCAAACAAATCCTTAAGCGTCCAACGCGGTAACATCAGCGCAAGTGTTTGAATCTGACCTAATCTCCGCAATCCGCATGACGTGTCACTGCGATCTTATTTGTTGTCTTGTGGGTCGCTACACTATTGTATGCTTCTGGTGCTAAGGACCCTGGAATACCTACTAACATCGTTGAAAAAGGGTTAGATTTCTTTTGTAACGATACTGCAACGAAGGAAGGACAGAAAACGAATATTTCATAATTATTTACATAGCCGTGCACGTCGAATAGACTTACTTCTGACGATGGCCAAGTGACATTGGTGGATATCATTGTAATAGTTGTATCGAAAGGGTGTGAAATAAAATAAGGTATTCATGTTAAGTTAGCATTTGAAATGTAAACTTTATGTTATTCTTTTGGTTTTTAAAAGAGTAATTGCTGAGTTTCTTGCCGGATTCTTCTCAGCAAAACCGACCTTCCGAATCCGGTGGTAGATTCTGACGATTTGAAAGTGCTTGCCTGTAAAGTCTAATCAAATAAAGATCTTTTTGAATTTGAATTTGAATTTGAAAGGATTTCGTTTCGACTAAACAGTCTCAAAGGATTACAATTTGTACAAACGATCGTTGTTTGAACTGTAAGGTTATTTTTTATTATGAACTTCATGACAATTTAAGTTTAAATACGTATTTGGCTGAAATGATCGTGGAGTACTATACTATACATTACTCCACGCATTTTTTTTTCTTATTGGCGGTAACAGAAGTTGTGACAGCTCAATGAACATTTAACTAAATTAGCTCTCATTTTATTATGCCAATATTTTTTAGTAAATTGATACAAGTCAATTCAATATTGCATACAATCGATTGTCATTGAATTTGATTTAAGTGACTCAGAGGACCTCGGGTGAAGGTAGTTCGAGCATCGTTAAATCACATAAGTAATAAAAGTAATATTGAGTACGTATTAATGGTACTCAACATTAATTTTACAAGATTATTATTTTTACTTCAAACTCAGGCTTTTTCAACTAAGCAGTATAGTGGCAAATAGGCATAGGGCATGGAGAGTTTGCCATATACTAAAATTTGCTTGCAGGGTCTATAGGGTCGGCAACGCGCGTGTGATACTGCAAGCGTCTATAGCTTACCATCAGGTGGACCGTATGCTTGTTTGCCAACTTAGTGGTTTAAAAAAATCCTTCTCTATAAAACCACTAATTGGGCATAATAATAAACAATGATTGAGACAAAAGTACATAAATAATATGACAACAATGAAATATTTTTTTACAGAATTTAAGAGCTATAAATTAAACAAGAAAACCAAGTGTGGTTTTTTTAACATGTCCAGTCATTATTTACTATTGGTAACATTAAGATATAAACTTGGTACATATTAAAACCGAATAACAATGCCTATATTTTAATACGTAATCTTGATATTTTGATTTACTAAGATAAATATTTTTGTCTAGTCAAATGAAAGAATTAGCCTAGCCATTATTTACCTCATCGCGCTCTATTACATAATTATTATGACTATCGCGTCGCCTGCGCAACTTGTTAAAGAAGAACTAGCACGCTAGCACAGGCGCTATGTTCTATTTTAACTAAATACGGCGACGGATACGTTACAAAATTGTAGCACTAACCTGACGAACACAGCACGCAGAAAAACTAAACTGTTAGTTATCTGTAACGGAAATGGTGTGTACATACAATATTAGAGATCGGTAAAGACGTGTGAAAATCGACGTTCCTTAGACACGTATGCCTCGAGCTCAAAGTACCTATAACATTTTGCCGTTCATAGGTAAAGAAAAAATATACTTTTACGAAAAGAAAATCTCTCTCCGAAATAATAGATAATATATTTAATCACTTTAAAGTTCATTTTTAATCGCCCTAAATATAATAATATAAAGCAGAAAACAAACCACGAAGTTTAAGATAATCACCCAAATTTTTAACAATTAATATAACCATAACAGCTAATAAATAACTATAAAAAAATCTGTACATATTTTAAAAATCAAACGCAGATATTAAAACAATAATTCTACAGAAATAAAGTTCCAGCACTGAAACTCATACTTGTCGATACTCCCCAAAGTATCACTAACAGATGAAAAACTAAAAGCAAGCCTCAAACAGCGCTACTAAAGATGTTATCACATCAATTAGTGCAGATGACTATTTAATTACATAGTATATAAAGTACACATTCGCGTGTACTGTCAGCAGACACTCGTATATGGTAGAGACGAGACGCAATTAGAAGTTTGAAAAAGATTCCCTATAAAGTAAACGGTAGGTATAAGTTTTTTCTTGCCACGAGATTCTCTTTGACATAACTTGCATTCTAAGAAGCATTATTTCATCACGTGCACGTATTAGGAAGACTTGAATGCCGCATAATAAACATAAGCAATTAGTACGTATAATAATTAATAATTGAAGACATATCATTTTACTGATAGTAATTGGCACATTAATAAGCCACGTCAGAAAAATATGTTCGGCATTTTTCTGAAACTTATACTGATGTGACTCAATTAGTGAACAATAACAAGACTATTTTTTTAGAATAATGCTAGCTTTATAAAGCGTTTAGAACGTCCATTTTTATCCTCAGAATAATGACTAACGCATTTCATCAGTGTCATTGATTGAAAAACTTTTTTTTATGATTAAGTCAAAAAACGTATTGAAAATTGTTTGGTTTACTTTTTTATTCGGTAGGGTTGTATTTTGTTTTGTTTGTGGTAGCTCAGGTAACTTGAAATTCACCTCGAATATTATCTGTAGGCGTTTTTATGGTAATCGTATATACAATAAATAAATAAACTTTGTCTGATTATTAATTTGTTTTTTAGCATTAACATATTTTAGAAACACTTAAATTATCGGGATTAAAGGGTTTGCTTCAAGACTAAGTCGTTATTGATGATTAACTTTTAATCTCAAGCTTGAAAAAAGACAAAGGTACCACCACCCTACACAATAAAAACGATTGTTCTGAAGTACTGAACTTAATCCTAAAAAAAACAAACTATGTATATGTGTCTGTCGGTGTTACATTTATATCGATTATTCGAGATTATATTGTTTTTTTAATTACTCCACATATTTTGTACCTGTAATCAAAGATCGTTTGAAATGTGGAAGATGTCACAACGCACCGCGGGGCAATGCGGCCAACTGCATTCGAACAAGGATCGATATGTCGATCCATTCTAATTGGGTAAATCGATCCTCGACATGCGTTACTCACTCGATCTTTATGAGTTCTTGTTAAACGCACCGGACGGCGATTAACGGATATTCTGACTAGAATAGGTTTAAGGAATGGTTGATTAGTTATGGGTCTAGCTGCAGGCTACTTATTTGATAGGTTCCTGTTTTCGTATACATATTTGTAAAATAGTTGTAGCTATAATTTAAATAAATTGGTTTTTATAATTTAATATTCTGTTTTGATTCTCATATATAATTCGAAGGCATATATAACGCAGGCATATATAAGGCAAATATAAAAGGCATAAATAATATACAGGTTGTAATAGATCATTACTGTAATATTTTGTGCATATATTTAGAATCGCAGTACTAAGATAACGGACGATTGAAAATATAATAAGTTGTTTACGGGTTTCTCATATTTTGCAATTTCTACTCACACGATATATCTACTAATAATAAAACAGAATTAACTATAAATAGGCAAAGAAACAGATAAATAACAGTGACATCTGCCAAACGAGCGCGGAAATGTCGATTGATATACGCTGATTCTAAGTCACGTGATCGCTAACCGAGCTTTGGTTGAGGTGATTATTGATAAAGAGTCGATTCCTCTTTTCGACACGGCTCCCAACACAATATCAAAGGACAGTTAAGAAATACATACCGGCGTTATTAACCCAACGCAGACAAAGTGACGCGCATTCCTTGCAAAAAAAGCTTTTGCTTATGTCTTTGCTGACGTTAAGATATATAAGGCAAGAGCGGGAAACAAACCATCCATACATAGAAAATACATTAATATTACATTAAACATACGTTAGCACCACTCACTGCTGGCTGCAATGTGTCAAATTGAAATATACGAGAATCGTTTAGATGTGACATTTACAGTGGAAACTGTAATTGGCGCTTGTAGGCATTGTAAGTGTAGTAATGTCAATAGGGGTGTGACGTCTATCGATTGGTAATTTAATTAATCTTTATGTGCCTATAAAAAAAGAAAATGATATTATTAAAAAAGGTAACGTAATTTCGTATAAATAAAGAACATTTCTTTATTTGTTTTAGAACATGGTTACATGTGCACATAGTTTTTGGTGCAATTTGTGTTTCAAAACAACTCTATGAAATGATACCTAATTAGGCATTTTAACTTAGTGTAACAGATGTCTGCTGTCTTTGAGACTTAAATTATTATAACACGGTAGAGCACTTTTAATATAGATTTCTGCTACGTATTTGTCCACTAAAACTGCCCTACTTTAGAAAAACGTTCGTGGGTCAAGTTGACAAAGTAGTTTAGTTTATATATAAATATATTAAAAAGCTAAATTTACGTCTATAATATTTAAACATAATATATCCGTCATGCTTTTTGTTTTTCGCGCGCCGGTGTTGCATGACTTAAAATTGTACAACCAAGTACAGTGCACATATACCTAACAACCTCCTTAATATATATAATAATTGCGCATCAATTAGTGCCGCGAAAGTAGCAAAATCAAACGTCCCGAGACGACTCTAACAAAATAATAAATTCGACTTTATCTAACTAAGTGGTCTATTCAATTGAAACATTGCGAAAATGGCCCTTGTTGCGATACAAATTGTGTCGATGGACGTAAGAAAGGGGGAAATTCAAACAAGCGTGTGCGTTTAATTTAGAGTGGACGTCGCTGCCGGTTCGACCAGTTCCGTTACAAAAGCAGGGCTCCTCTAAAGGATCGAACATAGGTTTTGTTTGAAACTCTTCGGCCGTTACTCAAGCTGGGCTCTGGTAAGGAATTTTCATTGAAATCAGTTTGGTTCAATGCGATCAAGGCCTAAAACTATTCAGTATTCATTAGCGCGTCTTGAGAGTACTTGGCTGCTATAAACGGACTATGATTCCTTAAATGATAATTTTTATAAAAAAAAAAATATTGTAGAAACTTTATGGTACATGAATGATTCCAAATTTAAGTACCAACTTGTCAAAGTGGGTGAAGTGCTGTTCTCCTAGCTAGTTCTTAATAACCTGTATTTGGAAGTACCAGTCCCGCTCCCCTTAGGTACTGTACTACTAAGGGCAGAGCTTATAAGCGGTGAATTTGATAGTGATTCTGATAATTTTCAATTACGTAGGTTTCTAATACCACTAAGGTGGCAGTCAAGCATACAGCCCACTTGATGGTAAGCAGTAACTGTAGCCTATAGCCACTAGCAATACCAGGGATAACACTAACGAGTTTCCAACCCTGTTATTGAATGGGACTCACTGTGCTAGTAGCATTTCTAATAGAGCAGCGTATCCTTGTGGAGCACTGGCAACCTTATTTACCACAGAAACAAAACACTACATCAAAGTAGTGTTAATTCACTGCGGTTTTCTGCAAGATGGAGGCACAGTCCCCAGTCGAGCGGCTCCAATATTAATGGGAGAACCCACGGGAGATCCCAATTCGCCCTACCTCTTTTTTTTAGCTTATGGTGTGATTAATAACTGTTTGAACCTGTGCCCTACAGACAACAGGCCGTTGTTTTAAACACAAGGCTATCACGGCACATTTAGGTTATTTGCTTAGTCAGTTTGATGCTCCAAACGAAGTCTTCATTTTGGTGCCGGACTCGTTGAAATACTCACTACAAGCATAAAGACTTTTCAATATCAATTTTAAATTTATTCATAGGTACAATAAGTAGGCTCCAACTAACATACATAATACATCTTCATCTCATGAATCACGACAATTTCATATTCAAATTGAGATTAGAATATTCAAATGTGTGTAATTGCGGCGCGCGACCGATTAACGACAAGCAACAGGCGACACGTGTGGGCGTGCTTTCACTAATAACAAACTTATATCTATTACCACAGAATACTTAATAGCTTAACAACTATTGTGACACGTTGACAATCTGTTTGTTAATAATGTTTTTATAAGGAACGGACTTTACCATTTACGTCTATTTCAAAAGCGTTTTTCACCAAAGTACCATGAGGTAAGGTTTGTGAATCAGAACGTAAGAACCTAATATCTACGTTAAGAAGTCAGTAATTTTTTTTTTTTTTTTTTACTAAAACAAATAAGTAAGTATATTTTTTAATTATAGTAATTGTATGTTTATAAAGGAATATATCCACGTCAGTTTATTTTATTAATTGGCGATTACTTGCAATATTTCGCCTTTACAATTAATATAAGCGGAATTTAGCTTCAGTATATACCATTTACATAGAAGGCTTACTAACCATTATTGTTGAGCTATTAGCAACATTAACCTTTAGAAAACATCGACCATTGTTGCTTAACACATCTCTTCTACTGAGTGAGAGATAAGCAAAGGTGATTCTCAATTCGATTCAATTAAGCAGTAGTGTGTAACATTCGGTCCCTAATTACAATGGAACTGCATCTATTAGCTGAGGATCAAGATAATGCGAGTAAAGACGCCCACCAATAATGTTAGGTGACCGGTAGAACTGCTAGATTTATTGAATTACTCGATACTAGTATCGATAAAATTACGCAGTAACTAGATTCACATTTAAGCTTATCGATGTCATGAAATTTAATGATATGTGGCAGTTTGATGTGGATGATTTGAAATGAGAATAGCAGTAAGTTTTTGAAAATGATAAATATATCTGCTATACATACTCACAAACTACAAGAAGTTGGCGATCTATTAACAAACTCTCGTCTCAGAAGCTAAACATGTAAATAGAGGTCGATTAATAATATTTCACCACTAAGATGGTGACGGTATTATGACCCCCCTGATGGTCAGCGGCTACTAAACGCACTTACAACACCAGAGGCATCCGTCACCCGATGCCCATCAAATTGATTGTCAACAATAGTAATTGTCCGGTTGAAACTGGATTGCAACTATTTTATGTAATAGGACTACGGGACTCCCAATACGCTAGCTCCCCAGCTGTGTGGTATCTCTCTAGCGCACTCCCATATTTCACCGCGGCAACCCTATCACCTGTCAAATCGAACAAGTGTTCCGCTCGGCTCGAACCTATTTAAATATCAACAGTTGAAGTAAATACTTGTTTACGTGTCTACTGTTGAGGAGTTACGTTGAGTCTGTTATCCCTAGTGTATAACCATACACTAAGTTAAAGATGAATAACCATTCATCTTTAACTTATAAATCGAACCAATTGTGTACTAGCTATATGTGACCACACTTCGCTGTGCCAAAAAAACGTGTTTTTTTATTTAACTCATTACTCTAGCTAAAATACGACTAATAAGAAACGACACGCAAACAAGAATATTGTATCGTACTATTTTGTCTTGCCTGTCTATTTAAGTACAAATAGATTAGTTATTTTCATATGCTTAACTTGAAATAATATTAACATTCCTACATAGATTTAAACAATGGGTGAGTAACAGTGAACGTACTTCTAACAATTAGAGTTTGTTTGATATGCTTAGGATGTTTTGTGACTCTGTTACGCTGAAATTACTACACAAGTTATGTATCTCCCTAAAACATAATGAATTATACTCAAAAAATCCCAATGGCGATCGGTTGCAGAACAAAATATAATTATATTTGTTCCGATTTGCCCTGTTTAAGCCTAACTAAACAACCATGATACAATACTGTCCTAACGTGGGTACCTCACGGACCTTTTTAATTCAACTAAATAAAAACATATGTTGGTATAAATAAAATGAATTAATTAAAATAATAATGCAAAAAAATATCCTTGTACATACAAAATTAAGTCATAAAATGTATGATTAATTATCTAGATAAAGTCATTACGAACAACAGGCTTAAGAAGTTTTATAAACAAACACTACATTTATTTATTAATTTATTTAATATTTAATGTTTATATTATATATATTACACATTCAGTTGAAGGTACAAAGCTCGAATACGTATCGCAAAAGATTAATGTCATCCTTACATAGTTATGTCATCTCTGCTTTACTCTACCTACAATGGGCAATAAAAACTGTTCACACAACGAGGAAGTGCGTATACAGTGGCACTTTGTCATAAATATACATTTACAGATAACAATCATAGTGGATACAATAATAAATATTGCAAAAATAAAGGATTTCCGACCAAATGTTTCCAGTATGTCTAAATAATATAAAAACAAAATCATAGACAACATTTACTAGAGTTACATAAGTTAAGATAATAATTATTTAAATTAGTTCTAAAATTCGTGGGCTACAGATAGGTATTGGAGGTTTATTGATAATTTATATTCTAATATCTATAAACGAAACAAACTGGTACAGACACCTACATTCATTTGAACACATTAGATCCAGTCAAATAAATTGACTCGTGTCATCCGCTTGAGCTTTCAAAACGCCGAGGGTAGACGACGAAGCCGTAAGAAATATTTATAATGCTTTGTATGCAAAATAACCTAATGCTTTTCATACACGCTTAGACAGTATCACTTAAATAATCGTAGACCACGACGCGACTGTCGACCTTACAGCTGGCGCCATGTGATGCGCTTTTGTTGTTACAAATTGCGAACTGAAAGGCGAAAATCGTTTGCGATTGTTGTCATGTGGGTGAACCCGACGATCTCATTCGGGATTTGAATAAAATCTGCATACGGCCCTTGTAGTGTTTGGTTGATGATATTATAGTGATGTAACGCAAGGATCTGAGATGTTTTTTTCGGTGTGAAAGGTGACTGTATGTAGATTAGGATCACGCGTACGTTTTGACACGCGTTACGGATTGGCTCGGTATGTCAAGGTCTTGGTTTCACTTCTGACATGTCAAATAAGAATTTGTTCCATTATATTGGCTCCGTTCCGTTACATGGTACGTGTCGCGTCACTTAAATTAGTTTGGTGTCAGGAATGTGTACGGAGTCACGCTTGAAGTTGTCATTATGACTTTATCAATAACTAAAAAGGCAATCGTTGCATTACGTGTACTTTATGACTTATTTACAAGAGTGCGAACACTTCTAATCATAAATTGTATATTTTATACAGATGGAAATGTAACAAAGTGCTGGAAGCGAGTAATAAATTCATCTGTTAGGGTTTTAATTAATAAAATGTGAGAAATAGTTGACATTATTATATCATGTAAGGGATTTAAGCCCGCATTTTTTGCTTATCTCCAACAAGATCATATGAGAAAACTGGACCAGTCACACAGTTCATAGCTGATGTTCCGCCTACAATTACCTTCTCCATAGAAATCACTTAGATGTGCTTACATGGTGGTGTTTAACGGACATTTGTGTCATCTACCCGAAGATGGAGCTGTTATGTAAATAGTATATATTTGAATGCGCTGTTATATAAGCAACTAGCGGTTTCCCCGCGACTTCGCCCGCGTATCAATATAATAATATAGCCTATGGTACTCAATGATAATGTAGCTTTCTAACGGTGAAAGAATTTTTGAAATCGGTCCAGTTATTTCGGAGCCTATTATTTTACATATTAATACAAACATACACACACACAGTAGTTGTTTAATGACACAAAAATATTCATCGTTTTGTTTTGTCAGCATTCAAACTTAATTTGACAGTATTAATTTCTAAAAAAATACCCAACCTAAGCATTCAATCAATACTAATACGATTTTGATGAATTGATTCATTACCAAAAACAAATTAAAAAAATCTTTTCATTTCTAATATTTTATTTTAGATGGGTACGACCTTTTCCTCGTCGTTATTCACATTAAATACTGTTCATTTCATTCAACATTGCCAGCGTCATTATACATAGAAACAACACCAGTATATCAACCAGGAACAATATAAAGGCACACCAGCGCCCTGCAGTCGTCGTGAACATCAGTAACATTCTATTGAAATAGCAGCTGCAAATGGTAGACCATACGCATGTCAGCGTGCTTTGCGCGTAACATCTCAATAGCCCAAGAAGAGCCTTATTCGCGCAAGAATGCTTAGTAAATTTTAGCGTATCCATTTTGCGTGCGCGCCGATGCAATTATGCATAGAATTCCGCGTCGATATGTGAGAAAGATTGGCCAGTTCTAATAGATTTATTTGTTGGTTTCGAGTGCAGTAAGTAATTCAATAGAAATACGCAGAAAATTGCATCTGTCGTAGGTATAGGATGTTTGTGATGACAGTTTTATGTAATGGTATAAATTTAAACACAATATATGGTTTACATGACAGTAAGTATATGCAGCTATATATGTATAGTTACAACGCAAGCTCCCGAATCCAAAGTGGATTTCGACCGCGGACATCTATGCGCTCATATATTATAGTAGGTTATTTTTGTAAATACTTTTTTTAGAGTATGTACGTTCATTGAAAATTACTGTTGGCCAGCCCTATTCCAAGACGAGCTAAGTGCCCAGCATTGTTAGAGCTTCCTGGCCTGGAGTGGGACAAACAGATGTTCCGTTCGGGACAGGCGTGGTGCATTGTAATTGCTTGGAGGGGTTATCAGACTCAGGCCAGAAGGTTATACGGGTAGCGGTACATTTATTATACATTATTGAATTATATTAATACTATTTTCATTAAACTTTCATTCAATTTTTACCATCGGCGCAAGTAAAAACGGATCTGCTATGTAACGAAAAGAATCCATCCAAGAAGGAAATACAATTTAGAGACCCACTCCGCCCTACCGCCCACGTCATTTCCCCTCCTCAAAGAAGTCTGCAGACAAATACCACAACAGTTGACATAGTCTTGTGTTCTGCAGTGAGTAAAGGCTCCATTAGCTCCACAGCTTTTTGGAGATGATACCTTGCGCTGTCAGTTAAGAAGAGATCATTTGCTACTAGCATAGTGAATCCTTTCAACAATGAGGTTGGCAAAGCGCTAGAAGTACCAAGAGTCTATTTTTGTAATAGACTCTTGGCCATGGTGACCACTTTCCACCTTGCTACGCTTGCTTGCCAAGATCATACGTTGAAAAATAGATACAGATTTGACCCGACCGCGCGCTCTAGTAGTTAATGTTATTTTTGTTATGTTTGTCGAGTCTATTTACGATACTCTTTTCGATTATTCTACAATTTGAATGACAAACTTGAAAAAGCCATGAGCAAATTTCTGGTATTTATCCAATACAAATATTCTTTATAACAATACACGAAATATACTTGATAGGTAATGATAGTTCAAAATTTGAAGTACCTGGTACATGACGTCTGATAGAGAGGGATGGAAGAGAAACACATATTGCGCCGCCCCCCAAATAATACGGATAACGGCAGGAGAATGATGATGACATGACTTGATTAGAATAACAAGCTACATCTGTTACATCCTATATATATTATGGATGCGTACTATTTGTTATAGATAAACTTAAAAAAAAAACGGGCTCATGCAGTTGCAATAAAGTCGTTCTTGAGTTTCTCAACGCAGCAACAAAGCGCTTAAGTTATCTGAACGGAGGGGTATTAACGTGCGCGCGCGCACAATACGTTTATGTCAACACCGACACGGGCGAGCTGAGGGATTTATCAAGCCGGGAGCCGTGAGGAGTTCCCAGTTATTTATGCGGTTACACTGACAGATGAGCGCCGCGGGACGGCAACAGTGCCCACGCGCACTGCGCTTAGAAACTCTTCAAAAGGTCCGTCTACTCTACACCTTAGAATAAACAGGAACTATGTGTTGCAATTTTTTTTTCCAAAAATCTTATTGTCTTATTTGTGCAAGCTTCATAGAAACATTTATAATATTCTTTTCAATTCAAATCAAACACCTATATATACTTTATTGCACACCATGAGTAACGTAAAGAAGAAATGTTTTATTAAACTAATTTAAAAATTGGATTGAATATTTCTTTAGTGATTAAGTGATTAAGGTATCGTTCTAGGTTGACAATTAAATACCGTCAGCATAAAACGACTTTCCAGAATGCAGAATTGTATTTACAGTTGTTTAATTAGGTTATTTAGTTGGTGATTTTTAGCTATGTTACTAATATGTGGTATTGTTACGGGTTTCAAGAGTAAAACTCAGCCCCCAGTAGCTGTGGAAATATAGAATCGATGTTATTAATATTACGAATAGACATTAAGATAAATTTAAGTCTATGAGATTCGCACACAATCTTAGAACCATTGGTACAACAATAATGTATCTCAAAGTAGACGCAATAAGCGCCACCTATCAAATAGCCCATAATAACCAACCGATACTATTATTGTGTTAATCAATTTATATCGGCAACTCGCGAGTGATACTGGTGCAAGCTTCCAATGGCTACGGTGACCACTTACCATCGGGTGGGCCATATGCTTGTTAGCCACTATTAGTGGTATAAAAAAAAGTTATCAAATCAATCTTTACAACGCAATTCTTAGTAAATCATTATCTTTGCCTTCGCCTTGTACTAAGATATTTTGGATATAAACATATTGAAAGCGATAACAGAAGTGATAAGACTCCTTTTGTGCATCCAGCCTTAGAGTATATACGTTTATATCATGGCACTGTAATAATGACCTCACATTTCATTTGTGTTGCTATAATAGTTAGCATTAAAGACGATTTATATGTCAGTAAATGTTCATGTCCAAGTAATATTAGTACCGTCAAGTGAAACGATCCAGCTGTGGAGTCATATATAAGAATTGCAAGCACTCTTAAGGTAATGAGCGTTTGTTAATTTGACTTGTGTTTATACAAAGAAGTTAATAAGGGAATCAGATGCTAAAAGTTTTATTAGAACTGCCAGACTGGTATAGATTGTCTTAATTAAAGCAACTTAGCGCAAGTAACGAATTTTATTTACATTACTCTACTAAAACTCAATTATAATGCTGTAAGCCTCCTACGGTAAGTAGATTTCCGCTGCTTTTCAGGGAGGCTCTGTGGTAGTAAGGATACCCATCTCGCTGCAGTTCTCATAACGGTTCCCCAGAACAGAAGAAAAATGCGATATAATATTTGTACTAAAGTATAAGAAAATCTACACATCGCAAACAAAATTAACATAGTATAACTATATCTTTTTATGTGTGAGGTTAATACTATTTTGGAATGCAAATCATATGTTTGTGATTGTCCTAATGAAAAAGAAATGTAAAGATCCCAGTCACCTAAATTATGAATGCTTTTAAAGCTTTAATTTGTTAAAGGCTAGCTGCACAATCCGCAGAACCGTTACAATAATAAAACGGGTAACTTATTTATATGATGATTTTATACAATAAAGTCGGATTTAGATGTAGATAGTGTGGAGTTAGCATTGCGGCCAGCTATCGGTACGGCTATCAGATCGCGCGAGCCATATCGGACGCGATGGAGAAGCACCGAGGCCTGCATTCGGCCCGGATGCTTAGAAACAATAATATTATTATCCGGATTGAGAAAGCGATGCGTTGAGTTTTATCTCATGCACTTACTGGCCAGACTAATGATCGATCTTGTTAGGAATTCCATTTAAACTGTTATGTACCTACTATGTTCCATACTAGTGTATAAATGTGAGGGTTAGCTGATCATGTGCTATGTCTTTAAAAGTAATATAAATGTAAACTTTCTCTGCTTCTTAACATTTTTAAAGCTTAAATATTTATTGAGGACATTTAATTGCACAGTTACAAATATTGAGCATTTTTGTGAAGCTCTATAAAACTTAAAACTACTAAGAATAAGCGGTAATACTTACATTATTCAAAAAAGTAAAATTGAGGGCTCCGGACACAGTGCCGACGTTAAGCAAGTGTGCTCTTGGTTATTGGATGGATGGGTGACCTGCCCACATCGTACCGTCTCCTACTGGCTTGGAGAACACATAATATGTGTACATATTATGTAGCATAGTGGATAGTAAAGTTCAGATACCACAGTTGCTGCGCTTCGAGAGTCTGGTGACCAGCCACATGACAATACAACTTTATGAACTACTGACAAGATTGCATGTACTAATATTATACTAGATATGTTAGTACTTGCTAAATTGTATAGCCTAAGTCGAAACAGCTTTAGATAATGCAGTACAGATACAATGGCCAGTGGTCAGTGTTGCCATCCGAGCTCTATATCTACCGCCACGCCCGAGAATGCCAAAGGTTCACTGTAAGATATTCAACTACGATTAGAATTGGCCGTTCAATTTGTGATCTTGATTGTGTTCGAAACATAAACCGAACTTGAAAGTTTGTAAAACAAATGAATGGAATTATTTTGTACAAATATAATGTATTTTCAAAGATTTTCTTTTTAACCGAATTCAAGAGGTTCTATGTTCGTCTATATATGTATTTTTTTTATACAAGAAAAGGGTTATGATTCTTCAATACTATTTACGGTTGGGATTTTTTAGGAATTAACGTTGCTAATCAACCATTTAAAAAAACGCTCTAACACTTTACCAATGTCTATCTTTGCCACCTCATTATAAGCTTTTTTAGAAAGTAATAATTATAAAATTCATTAAATGTTACGGATATCTTATCATAATTTTATAAGGGTTAGTAGTTCTAATAATATGAAGTCTACATTCAAAAGCAAAAACATAAATGATTCAAGTATTACACAAATAGTCCAAAAAGACAAAAAAATTACTTAGTTCTAGTCTACACCATCATAGGTCCTTGTTCATTTGGCATTAATATCTAGTGCCCGAGACCGCATTGTTTATTTGCCGCGGCGTGGGGTCGTCCAATAAGGTAGCGGGTTGGGTCCCGCTTGCGGTAACGATAAATACCCCTGATAAATACCAAGCGGGTAGCAGACTTATTACCTTACTGCGTTACACCAACGGATAATTATGTTAGTATCAAATTTTAACGTAACTTACAAGGAATATTGTACAAGTCTAATTCAATAAATACACTAATTCTAAATGTAAAGCTCTACATTACTAGTCTCTTTCTAAAGCCTTATGTGTAATACCTCAGAGTAGATAATATACTACGTACAAGTAATACTGTATGCTGGGTAGCCGGTACAGTATGTTTGGTGTCGGAGTTAAGGTGTGTGCAGAAAGTCTGTGGAATGATCTTAAGAGTTGTATGAGGTAAGAGCTCTTCACTCTTAATAAGCCGAAAGAAACTGCATTGTTCTCGAAACGAAGTGGAGCAGCTACGGTGGATGTGAGGTTCTTAGGAGGAGGATAACGTGTGGCTGTTGCGAGCTTCCAAGGCTACGGTAGCCCCTATGAACCTAAACTATGAACTTAGTACTATAAAAGGTAGTGGTAGGTACACTGCGTGGGACGGCGTAAGACTGTAATTTTAAAATGTATACTTATTATATAACTTTAGTATATATTTTATAAATATCGCATTTTTAGGTTTTTATAATTTAAAAATAAGTTTTATGTTAAGAAACGACACGCCTATAAATAATATATACAGTTATATAAACATATCATATTAAATTCAAAGTTATCTCTTTTTAATTACCTAACATCCTGTGGTACCAGTACTAACTGATTCAAGAGTTGGAGATGCCTCATACGTTATAATTAGGCAATTGATTCTTACGTTGCAAAAACTATGATCGACATCGCGTCTAGATTACTATCTTTGTCGGCCCATCGATCTTGTGTTGTCCATGTAAAAATGTTCTAAATTAAATTAGAAAGCCGGACACGTAGTGTAGCGACCATAATGCGTAATTAATATGCGTAGGCCAATTGTCGGTCGGTCATCTCTATTACTCTATTACATGTTGACATAGAACTATACTGGATGTGGCTTGTTACTTACGTACCTACAAAGGAATTATTTACAGAATAGGCGATCTTTTCCTTTTTTTTTTTATTTGGCAGCTTTGAGTGGCGTCCTTTAATGTTATGCATTTTCTAGTCGGCCTCAAATAATTATCTAGACACGCGGTCGCGTGTCAAGCCAAGTTCATATTTGTTACTCTGCCAACCCCATAAGTGAGCCTGTCGGAAAGGCGTGATGATATATTTTACTAAGAAATCATACAGAAGATATCATATCATTAATAAGGTCAAATTACGGGTTTCACATGAACACCTACGTACTCGGCAAATTAATGCAGAATTCGTCTAATGTTGGTTGAGTTATGACACTCTTTCATTGATATAAGAATAATTTTGAAGTAACTTCGAACTTCAAAAGACCTTATGCCGCGATGGTAGTTCTATTGGAAGCATCCTTAATTAACCTACAGTGAACGCTTCCCACCATGCGAGGCTAACTGTACGCTTATTTGTATCCTTTGTAGTATGTAGTACATAACAAAATAGTAAGAAACTACAATGTACTTGCCAGTTATGAAAAACTTAACTATCCCATCCAGTTTCATTCCGTAATTCCACTCAAACGCTGGCCCACACATTTTGTTGATAAATCTTCCAGCAGATTCGCTTAGAGGTAATAAATTTCACAAGATTACCGACGGCATGATTAATAAACTATGCGGTACAAAAATGTGGAGGGCCGATCGATCAATGTGGGTGTTTAATTTGTGCACACGTTCATTTATCTTCGCCGTTTAGTTGTCCGCTACGGTAATGGTACAGGGTAATGCGAGGGTACGTCTCTGCAGAGGTAATGAAGCAGCAATAAAATATAGATGGCGGTGCTCGTGTTCGCTTAGAGGCTAGCGTATCTTAACTTATATGTTACTACCTGTTACCTACTACCCCTGCATTTGTTTAAAGACAAAAGTAGCCTGTGTCATTCCCCACGATATAATCTATCGCCTTGCATTTTTTCGATCCATTCAGCCGTTTAGTCCTGAAAAGTGAGCTAACAATCAAACAAAGTTACAGAGTTACTTTCGCATTTGTAATATTAGTATGGATTATGATTCTCATTTGCCCCAAACAGACGTCGTTCCTTGGTGTTATTGTCCAGCTTTTGCCACTGAGCCTCTACACACCTGATAAAAAGTTATCCTGCGATATGAATCGGCGTTCTTATTGTCATAGGAGGTAGTTGAAGGAGTTGCGTTTTACGACTGCCAGCGTCTGTATAGTGAAAAAGGTTTAGGGTTCCAAATCCCATGAAATTGATAAAAAAAAATCACGCGTACGGAATAGCGGGAACAGCTAGTATAAATCACTTGACGGAATAAGGTAAGAGGTTCAAATATCTCGACCTCGATCATTGATATACACCCGGTCTCACTTGCTAATTACCGTTTTTTTTTCTTTAATAGCTCTACCGTTGTCGGTACATTATTGAGTTGATTTGCGCATTTCCTTTATCCTGCTTTTTGGTGGTCATAAGAGTTAATGCTTCGATGGGAGTTTATGTACCTACCTATTTTTACTGTCTGCAAACTGAATCAAGCCTTCAATAAGACCTGCCGGTAAGCGTGCTAGTATAATATGCTTACCGATAATAATAATAATAATATCTTCACGCCTTCCCACAAGGGTTCCCGAAGACCCCTTCGGACACTTTTGACACCTCTGCCTACCCCGGTAGAGGTGTTACAACACCCACTTTCCACCGTAGATAATTTGGTGCCGACGTGACAGATGGTGAGTCCATCTCCGTCTCTTAGGCACTACATACGTTTTTGAATTTCTTCTCTGACGTTTGTAGATTCACGATGTTATCCTTCACCGTAAAGCTCGTGATGCACTTAAGTTAGAAAAACTCATTGTATAGACCGGTGGGATTCGTACTTGCGTCGCTAGAATAGCAGGCAACGCTTCATACGAAATAGAACCCATAACAATCAATTGTAGATTTTTTGTCTGTTTTCTGTCCGTTTGTGCTCTCCACTCTCAAAACGGCATAATCTATTTAGATGCCGTTTTCACAAATTTACTGTAGTAAGCTTCACTAAACATTTGAGTTTATTTTATTCCAATCATCAAAATGAACATAAATAAAAAAATTATATGCGTTGAAAAATTAAGCAATGGCCATTCAATAGCTTTGTTGATTAAATATAGCTAGTTATTAATATAAAAAATGCTCGTCCCTGGAAATGAATGTTGGCGACGGTCTGTCAAAATTATCGCTCTTCACCTTCGGAGAAACGTAAGTGCTTACATCTCTGCCTATCCCCTCGAAAAGCGTTTTGACTTAAAGAAAAGAGCTAAAACCATGAAACGCTCACTTGATTGAACTATTATGTGTTAAATTAGTTACTTGCAAGAGTTGAACTTGACTAACCGCTCGTGAACGCTCGGTTTGGCTTGAAAACAGCTCATTACACACATTGATCGTTATAACTTAATTATTCCCTAGCATTAAAATTAAATTAGCACTTGTCGATCAATCACTTACCTATTGACTTATTGTTCGTGCTAATTGCAATAAAGCAATTCTATAGAACCAATAAATCAACACATATTGGGAGTATTCATTTTATTATATATTGCATGATGATATCACTTTATTTAGGATATAATAAAAGTAATGACTAGCAATTAAAAGTATATTTTCAAATGAAACTAATTTGTCAAAAAATTTGACGACGATTTTATTTTTCTAAAATTAAGTGAAATTATTATTATTATTTATTATTTGATAAGAGCTACCTGATAAGAGTTTATATATATAAATATTAGCTCTATTAGATATACGGATAATATTATATTATATAGAAATTTCAACCTACATATAAATTATCAGAACAAGTTGTTTCACAAGACACAGACCGTTAACGAACTTTCGTATTTGAATGTAGAATATGTTAAGGATTAGTTTGATTCCAAATTTAAATTCAAAATAATAAGTAAGGCTGTCTAGTGCACGCAAGGCGCACGCGCGGGCGACATAGGCGGAGAGTCAGTGCGCAATATTTGATTTTGTCTGATATGATTTAGCTCATCACATAAACATACCTAAACTATGTTGCAGGAACCAATAAGTTTGTAACTTAATTTTTTTTTTTATAATGTTTCCAAATCTATCACACTTACTAACGGCATAGATTAATTAACTAACTTTGTACAGTCATAAAAATAAACTCTTTGTCAGTTTAAATTTGGAAATGGTGGAAGTATAAATTACTTTCTTAAAATTTTATAAGTGCATCTAGTGTCCCTTACGGCTTAAAAAAGTAATGTTTGCAGTTCAATCTGTCATAAGTATTCCTTGTGCTGGTTATTATGATAAGATTGTAGTCGCTAGCTCCTAAGCTAGTCGCGCGTGTGCCAAGCCGCTCTAATTTCGCAAGCCGAGCCGTCGCTTCGCGGTATATATCACGCCGGAATATTTACTGGCCACCGCCCGGTGACAGCCTTATCTGTTATCAGTATAAGGATAGATACCTTATTGGATGCCTGTTCGTATCTATAGTTCTGTTGCCGGCCTTGGCTCAGCCGCCGAGATTTCGAATGGTGTCGATTTTATAGTCTGATACTGCGGTTAAATTTCGTGACTTACATTTTGAATTATAATTGTTGTATTTGAAATAAGATAACTGATCTTGCAAATCTTGCAATTGTCTCAACGACGTATAATTGATTTAATTGTTATACATTATAAATCATTACTTTTAAAATGTCAAAGATTCCATATCTCTATTAATATTAATTTATATATATGAAGTTTCGGTCAAATTATGACTTAAATGTATCGTGATGTCTGTCGGTAGTCTGTACATAGCTAAATTTAATGTAATTAAAATATAATCTAAGTCCCTAAGTACAAAACCGTTGATTAAAACATTTAAATATTCAATATATAGAAGGCAAATCACCCACGCATTTAAAAAAATATTTATTGCTTGCTTCGTAGTTTTTATTGTTTTGCGATTCATAAAAAACATTATTTATATGAAGTGCAAGCCCGAACTATAACTGCGGCACAATACGCCAGTGAAAGGGTGGCCATCTATTTTACAAGAGGGACTAATACACTTGCGACTTTATCAGTGGTTGTGTGTGTTACCAGAGTATTGGCCTGGGTGTGTCCAAGGCGAGGGAATTGATAGCGGTACAATCGGCCCGAGCCCTGTAGGCTGTAAATGTAAGGTATTTGTGTACACTACGACCCATGCGGAAGCTTGAAGCGTGTCTGTGTATGGAATTAATTTATTAGACATCGCTATGTTGGCCTGATATGGTTACTCTGTTACATCTTTACTTAATTAACGTGTATTTGATTTTGTATTTGGAATTTACACTATTCGTTATATATGATAATTAATTGCTGCATGTGTGAAAGATTGTCATTTGTGAACGGTTCGACCAATTTGGATGTTTTGTGTAGTTTTCGAAGTTGTCAGGACAATGTCAGTATGTTTTTTTTTATTCTGCCGGAATAGTCAGAGAATTCGGGGCGGGTCCTTAGTACAAAATATTTAATTTTCTAATAAGCAATCAAATGATGATAACTTATGTAAAGTTTTATGTGACATGAACTCTGCATTATGTCTACATACATGCCAAAAACATCCCATAATTATCACATCACCAATGTCGGAAGTGCATAGCCCACCTTCGAGTAGATGGAACCCAAGGCTGACCCTAATTATACCTTTCGAATGAGACGTTATTTCCTTGCGCTTACGAAACATTAAAGTTAAAAGGAGACTTTTTCACGTTTCAAAGGTGTGAATTTAAATAATTGCAATAATCTCGGACATGCGAACATAATTAATGGTTGGCGAATGAAGAAGACGAAACGCCGACAAAAGGGGCTCGCTGACTGCCACTCCAAACGACACCTTAAGATGACCGCTAACACCTTACACCAAAATTGTCTGGTTTATTATAAAAGAGGTCACGTCCATGCAGAGCCAACGGCTACATACAAATTGTTTTTTCTTGATATTTTGACGAAAAGGATAAAACACGCGATTGTGAGTTGTAGAGAACCGAGGAAAACTACAGACCACAGTCTTAGCTGTGATCACTAAAGTGATGAGTCATTGTCACTAAGCACTAAAAAAATATGTGGCCCAAGAATAAAGACGCGTTTACCTACTCTACCGCGGAAGAGAGCCGGCTTCAGGAAATGTAATTAAAATCCAGTATTTACTACTTAGGGCTACCGTAACTCATAACTGGAAGTGCAACTAAAAGATGTGTGGGTATCATTTACGAACAAAATAAGTTATTTTATAGCAGGTATAATGTACACCTTTGTATGTAAATAGGTATTAATATCGTCGCATTCAACCTAGTTTAGGCAAAACCACGCCCTTTATACCTTCTGTTTCATGTTGGGTTTGTTACCGGTACGACTACCAAGAACAGTTAAATTCGAGAGGTAGGTCACAATGAGATATCAAAACGGCTAACACATCATTGTGGTTAAATAAAATTTAACCAATAGATAGTACTATGCTTGCGGTATGTTATACATTTCCCGAGCTCCATCAGGAGGCGCTATTTGGACCCGTTTGCCCTTTACGAAAAATCAGGGATACACTCAGCCGCAGCGTAATTTTGTGAACACGCTAGTAACACAATACCCTTGGGAAATATTAGACGTCCGTCGGACCAAAACCATCTACCAATTGCACTTTGTTTTAAAAAATACTTGCATGATAAATAAATCATAAAAGAATCACTTCGGGTGTAAGTGTATTTTGATTATTGATGAAGCAATCGCGATTTACATTGGTACTTAATTCGAAAACAGGCCGAGTTTTTACGACTGTAAATTTTTATTACCCCGAAATTTGCGACAGTTGGCCCAGCCATTGCGAACGTGATGTTGTTAGTTGACCCACCATATTATTATAAGCTTTTATGTTATTTTCCATATAATTTCCACCGTTTTATTGCCCTTAATACGCCGGTTAATTCTTTTTAGGATCAATAATGCTCTATAGCTGTAGAATGAATACAGTCTCTTCAAACATAATATTAACTTTATTTTGGTTAGTACCTAATAAGGAATACATTTTATATTTCCCAGGAATGAATTAAATTGAATAAATAAAATGTTACTGCAATCGGAACGTATAATTTCTTATTACGTATCTATTACTTATTCTCAGATTTACATGATGGTTGGTGTTTTAATTTTCTTTATAAGCATAATTTAAGATTGCGTTACATTAACTTGGCTACAACAATTCTAATCTGGTTGATGCATGATATACAATCATGCATTCCAAATGCTTAGATCCTGTTTTTATAATACTTTACGAAATATACTAGCACTCCCTACATCATGAATGTAATATGTTGTGTTTTAGCTTTACGTAGACAGTTACATACACACATATTGTTTAAATAATACACCCAGTCCTAGAACATAACGACTGTAGGTGGAGAGTAGAGTGGAAGGTCTATACGTAGAGCCTACGTATAGACCTTTTTGCCTCCCAGGGGAAATCGTACCGTAGACAGGCACAGATAAATCGCTTGGTCACACCAAACCTTAGGATAAAAAAATAATTCCAACTTAACTATTCGAAGTCATTATTTTAGTCTAACATCATTCACATAGTAGGGAAGGTATCATAAATAAATGATCTAAATTATAACGAGTGCCAGCCGATTGGTCCATTGATGTGGCCGGCAGTTTCGGACACATCAGTCACAGCCCAGTGGTAGTCAACACGCCGCCGTCGCCCAAACTTGTCTACACAACCACCGCCCGGATCCAATGTGATGAATGCCCAGACTTAACCTACTTGACAACTCATTTTCTCGTAACAGATTCCATTACCAAACGGTCAAATAACATAGTAGCGGTGATCACCTTCGCAATAACAGACCGTAATGGTAGCCTTATTCATACAACCATCATTATTTTCTGTCTCGCAACAAGGCAAAAACAATCAATAAAAATAAATCATTTAAATAACCATAAACACGTATTACAATGCGCCGACATTACATCTCCTAATGATTTCGCTAACGAATCATTGAAAGTGGTCGGATCGCGTGCGCGGGCGCATGTCCGCTGCGATCTAATCGCAGCTCGCGCGTGTGCGCGTTTGCCGGTGTGTGTGTGCAATGCGCTCGTAATAATATGAAAGTGTTGTTCGAACCCCGCCCTAGCCTAAGGCTCGCTGGCTGTTCCATTTACATCTGCTCGGATACTTTATTAAGCCTTCTGTCCAAGTACCTTGCGCCCGGATGCCTATTCTATTGAGCTTTAGCCAAATCGGCTTTCTTAATGTACAGTTATTATTATATATTTTAATTCCTAAATGAAAAAAATGTAAAAATATAAGAGAGGAAGATGCGTAAAGTCACTTTCATATAATTTTAGGTTATTAAGGTAACGTTTTTAAGTAGTGGTGTCAACAACAGTGTATTCTCACAGGGTGCTAAATTATTATAAAATATTTAGTACAACTTCAAGTCTATGTAAAAAGATACATCTGCAAGCCAGAAGTAACCGACATCTGAAAGCATTTCAGATTTGCTCTATTTCAGAACATAAGAAAGTTCTCTACGAACCAACAACAGTTACAAAAATGTTGTTTATTGTAATAAGCAACGAGCTTTTTGCCTAAAAATCCCATCAAACAATAATTAAACGTAAAAAGTGATAGAGAAAAAAACGTTTGTCACTTTTTTGCGTAAGTGGCAACATGGCTCGTAGTAAATAAGTATTGATGTATCTATTCAATGGAGGTGCGTAACGCGGAGTTCGACGGCATGATGGCGACGGCGTAACGGCAACGAGATCGAGTTTTTCATTCGTTGGCACCTAGTATATCTTTGCCTTCCGTTATATAATTGCTTTTTGAGTAAAAATTGCATAGATATTTCTTTTATTTAAATTAAATATAATAAGGCCAGTCTTTTTGGCAAGTCTATAAAAAATATTATGTAACTATTAATTTTAAATTTAAAATAATCTCTTGAACTTCAGAAACAAGTTTTTCAATAATTAAAAGCTACAGTAACCCTGAGTAATATAGGGTAGGCTATGTAGTATACTGTTTTGTAATCACATAGTTAGTCCCATATTCGAGTTTTAAATAATTACTCTTTAGATCCTGGGTACGCTGGCGGGGTGCCTGGACTCTTCAATTTTTAAATACTGGCTTTCTGTGCACCATGACCCGAATAGAAAATGAACAGGTTATATTTAGATTATGTATAAAGAAATAAAAAAAAAAAAAAAAAATCTGTTTCATAATATAAATTAATTCTTTTATGACTATAGTGTAAGGTAATTTTTGTACTTAATTTTATTGTTTTTTTTTTTGTGTATTGGGTGTTTTTTACCTTTCAATAAACATTATTATTATTATTATTATTATTTATCATACCTCAAAATATGATATATACTAAGTCAAAATGGTATGTATCCATTAGCCGCAAGTGCAGCATTGTACCTACGCAATAGATTCGACTCAGTAATTCTGCGCAGGATCACGTCGCGTCGTCGCATTGAGACACCAAAGGTTGCCTGTGCGTAGCTTACGCAATGAATCTTAAGGAACTAGAGCAGATAGATGCGGTTGCAATTTCTATAAATTTCGTCCGAAATTTTTACGACAATAATGTCGTAACTAAAATGTTCGTTCCTGCCTAATAAAACTCCGCCTTTTGCTAATAATATTGATTTTGGTGCGTTTTTTTTAATATTGGGGCTTCAAAACAAAGATATAGTTTCATGGCCAAAATATTGTTTATGCATCTGCAGTTACATATAATCACGGGATTCAAGATACACTGTGGTGTCTGCAAGTAAATTATAACACAATTATAATGACATTAGTATATGTCCAATCTAGGATTCCTATATCTTATTACTGATAAAAAAAAATGGCGGCCTTCAATTTGTAGATATGGAAATGGTTGGGACAGAGTTTACGTCCAGCAGTAGACCTCCTTCAATCTGATGATGAACCTAAAGATGGTATAGAACCAAGCAAACCTTGTAATGAAATACACCTTTACAAGCTTCAGATAATGCCATCAAGATCATAGTTTTGACTCTCACTAAAGTCAATATTAAAGATAATTTTGTAGACTATTATCTTGATTTAATTTATTACATAAAAATAAAAACAATTTATGAAAATAAATCAAATACAGCTTGTTAGTTCCGATTGCTCGGTCTAATTGATGACCAATCTTTTTTATGAATCATGCTCATGGAATGAAAACAATCTCTTGGATTTATTACAAACGAATAAGCCTTTGCAAACCGAAGCAATGCCGTTATGAAATAACTCGATGAGTCGTAACTAGAAAACAACTAAATTATGTTGTAAAAAAGATGTCACATAGACAAAGCCACGGCCGGTTGTGTAACCATCGCAATCTCAGTAACCGCTTAACCTTGGCAGCTAATAACGATATTATTGATTGCAGTTTTAGAAAATCTCATTGCAAAATTTGTAAATTTTTATCTTTTGGCAGACAACGGTACTTTCTTTTGTAGTCGATTTTCTGATTGAATGTTCAATCTTCTATTCTATCTTTATAAATGTTTTCTAAATTCTTTAGAATCGTACTGATGATACTTGGCCAATACTATCGTAAAATATAGGCCTTTGGAAAATAATCAAGTTGTTACATTTTCTTTGTTACCAAGAATTTCCTCAAAACCCAGTGTCAAAAACACATTCCTGTATTTTATATTGATAAAACCCTACTAAAAACAGACCCTGAAATATTTTTGAAATCAATTTAAACTCATTTTTAATTAGGGGTTAGGGAAGCATTTGAAAAAAATATTACGTTCATTGAGAGTATGATTTATGAAACATTCTGCATTGTTAATAACACATCCAAAATATACAAAAGAAAATAAATCTAGTACGAAAATAATTTCCATAACTAACCGTCACAACAACTGATTTGTGGTCGATGCACAAGTCGATCGAAATCGAGTCGGTTAAGCCGTCATTCCAAGCCGCCAATTAATATTTTTGGCAATCATAACACGTCAAATCTCAGTCTCAGTCGTACATTATCGTTAGGATTATTTATTTACTTTTGAAGGTACGAATTCCTAAAAATATACTACTATTATAGTGATAATTTGCATGTTTAGGCAACGGCAACGGCACTGATTGTAATGCAGTTGCGTCAGAGTCGCACGTGCGGTGGTCACCACCGCTCTGATAATGTAACGGTCATTTGTAACAGTTAAACGCACCAAATTATTGTTATTGTAACATCATTATATAAATGTTATTTACGACTTCAAAATAAATGTACCTATTATTAAAATTTCACTACAATAGATGGAGAAACAGTTTGACAGTATGAGTCAATAAATTCCGAATTAAAATAAAATGTTAATGACTACTATCGAAAATAGAAGAGGAAAAAGGATTGGTTACCTTATGCGACATGGCGGTTTTATAAATACAATTATGGAAGGTAAAATAGAAGGAAGGTGTGGCAGGGGACGACCAAGGATAAGTTACATAAAGCAAGTTAAGGATAAGAAAGCCGTTACGTTGTATAAGGACGTCAAAGAAGTAGCACTGTACAGGGAGAAGTGGAGGGAGATTCATTGGCTGCACCGACAAGAGTAAAACTCTTAAATGAGAAGAATAAGTATATTGAGTGCCCTATAATTTATGTACTACGTGGCGCGAGCTGGTCTATTGTGTATAGATTTACGAGACGGTGCAATGGGACCGTTATATTGACCGATATAGCAGTGAATGATGCCCGTAAATTTTGAAATTAATTTAATTGGCTTAAGTAAAGTTAGAAAAGTCAGCGAAATAATAGGAAATATACAGAAAAATAAAATTGGCACCAATATATCAGTTTTCTTAACAGAACCAAAATACTCTAACTGACCGTAGGTATCTTGACTTGCACTGATTACCCAGTCTCAAGAATATATCTTCGCCGCTTGCCAAAATGGTCTTTCAATATCTAAATGCACTATTAACCATTCCGGATATGCAACAAGGTCAAATGAGTCAATCAGAAGCAATCAATAATTGAACTATAAACTCCTCGGCCTTTCATGGGCAACTTTAAATAAAGACACAATACAGCGCCGCAGGCCGTGGGGCGGACACGGGTGCACCAATTAGTGCAAACAATCCCTTCTTGAACTATCCGCGATAGGTGATAACATCTTGTATTAATTTACGTTAAGACAATGAATCGATTGAGTGGGTGGTACTATCAGCTTAAGACGAGGTCGCTGCTAATAAAAGGCATACAAGATTGGCTGCGTTTATCTTAGTAAATTCTTGAATATTAAGTAGTTATGATTTGGATAAGAAATTATTTTCTTGTAAAAACTACGAGAAGAAGCTTAGTGTTCTATGTGTAGTCATTGTATACTAAAACATATTTTTTTTTACGTTTACCGAGCTACACAAACTTCGCTGCCTCGTCAGTGAAATCATCGTTTATATAGCACCCAACAATCAACGTAATGCACATAGACGTAAGGCTTAATTTTGCGTAATTTTGATGGTGACGGGTCGTCCATATAAACGTCCTGTGTGTACCTGTTAAAGTAGGATTATAATGGACCGGTGTGTTGCTTACCTGATTGTGTCTACAGACCAATAAAATTCAGGCATATATTGGAGGTGCTTTGGATCACTTATATCACTATGTGATCTTGTATGAAAACGGACATAGGAAATATCAGATTACCTTTTATACAATACCGATTTTAATCACATATAATAAAATTAATAATCATTAAATACAAGGATCGAAAATGTAACTGAAAACGTCTATTACCGCCTGTACATGTTTATGAGTAAATGTTTTTAAGGTAGCTTAGTAGTATTTACTGTGTTAACTTGTCGTGTCGTGTGTATGTTTACATAATTGATTACCTAATTAAAAATTGTGACAAAATCTCATAAGTGGCATGTTAGCTGGTACAAATTTCTTCCTACTCACATATTTTTTTGTTTCACACACATTAAGAGATAAGATCAGCAACTTGAAGGTTTTAATACATTATCATAAATGCGTCTATTATATGTAATGTCCACTGCATGTCCACGTTACTACTAATATATTGAGCAGGATATCACATACCCATTATTTATATACTTTTGATTTCGTTATATAATAATAAATAAACATTTAATTGCCGTATGGATTATTAAATAAGTTATTTTTGACACCCGTTGACACATAATTTGTTAGTGTAAAATAATATATTGCTAATCAGAGACTTGCTAATAGACAGAAAATAATTTTTAATTATTAGGTTCAGGTATATGGCGCTGTATTTTAATGAATGATCAATTGACAACGGCTTTCGATAAGTATATATATATGTATATACTGTTCTATATGATTTCATCAATTTAAATAACTATTGGGTTATTTTCTAAGGTTGTATTATTTATATAAGGTGTCGTGGTATATTTTAGGGATGAATTTATATAAAATCTGTAATTCTGTAAATAGAACCCTGTAATTATTATATACCTAAACAATTTCTAAAATATAACACAACTAAAAGTAAAATACCACATAATCTTCAGTTTTTGGTCCGCTGCAAAATATTATATTTACTCTTTGTAAAGTTTTTAAGTATTTTTTTAGATAATTTTATATATAGATAGCTGAAGAAAAACCTCTTCATCATGGACAACCCTGATGAATCAGACGATTTTCTCTCTCCCTATTGACTTGCATAAAGGTGTACCTGTCGGCATTAAGACGGCCACACCCACGTACACGAGGCCTGCTGATGTTGCAGACATTATCCTGCCATAAATCAGGCTTGCACCACATCGATAAGACAACCACGACTTAGCAAAAGTACAACGTATTCCGTTCTTAAGTAATATCTTCTTTGGCATGTCATTACGTCGTTTTAGGTGGAGCTGGGTGCTGAGAATTTTGATATACCTAGTGCCGTTTTGAGTTTATTAGTCACACACTGACGTGGACGTGGTTTTAAAACTTATGTTTACTTGTGCTAAGTCGAATATAAGGTGCAGACAAACGAAAGTTGTGGCACCGAGAGAACAGGGCACGCCGAAGACTATGCTATGTTTTTATTATTAGTTGTACGTGTAACAATAACCGTGTATTTTATTGCGTCGATAAAAATTACGACAGAATGTTCGCAACCGTCATAGGGAATAATTTCACTGATATATTATGGACAAAACAACATGAAATAAAATCTGATTCATCTTGAAATATCTAACCTTAATCTTGTCAAACTCATACTGTCGATATCGGTCACGTTCGATCCTACGTGCATTTGTAATTTAAATATTAAAACGAGTTTATTGAGTTTTAACAGTCCAATATTCAATCGAATTCATTAAAATCGTATCTGGTTCAGTTTACCTTTTGCTTCTTAAAGTGTCAATTCCTTAATATTGAGGGTTACCACCTTTTTTGGTCGAGTTACTTTCATATATCATCCGTGATCTGGTTTTGTCCTCAGTGCTGTTAAATAAAGCTGCTTTATTTTTAGATATTGTGTCATGCATTAATTGAATTGTTAATCTGTGAAATCGTACAGAATGTGGTACAACCTTCTTTATGAAAGTGAATATAATTAAAATTATAAGGTTGCTCAGCAGGAATTCACTTTTATACTATTTAAGCTCTGCACACAGTGCCACACTGTACTTCCCTGTGTTGTGGGTGCCGCCCACATATATTTTTCACTAACACAACCAAGATTTCTAGCAAAATGAATTGATAGCTATTGTAGATAATTGATAGATAATGTAGGAAATTATAGTAACTATGCAAAGACGAGGAGTGGATTCCCAAAAGTTTAATTCACAACCTATTGTTATGTCGTAGGTAGTTAGTTTTCGTAAATTCTGGAATACCTTATAATGCAAATCGCATTAAGTGCACCCCCATTTAGTAATGACATGACAATCGTCAACGTTGATTCTCAAATTCGTAACAAGTATATACAAATTAAAGTAATTATATTGATATACATAATCTATAATATATGATCTGTAATATATGTATACTATAATATTTATATACTTGTTACGAAATCTTATAGACCGCATAGTAATGCGATATATAAGATTTTCTAATTTGCACGCGGCTATAGTCTGATAATAATATGCATTCTTAATTCTCATTAATTAGCAAATTGAATAAAAAAATCTTACTTAGTTTTATCGCAAATAAATCAGAAATACCTGTTAATTAATACTACTCGAAGTTCGAAACATAGCAAGTGACTGTTGAGTGAAAGGGTAATTTTGGGAAAAACAAATGTCTTTAATTTTTTTTGAATTATTGTCTACCTACTGATTCGTACGTTACACAGCTTTTTTAAGTGCTCATGGTAAGTTGCTTCCTAGAAAGATTCAAATCCGTGATAATATCCTGTAAGAGATTTCCTCTTAACGAAAATATCTGTCGTTTCTCTTTTGGAAGGACATTGAATCAATTAAATGAGAACATAAGTTTAATAACCTTTTGATATCCTGCTGTATATACATCCTCCATAGAAACAATCACTACCTCGGACAGCACTTTAGGTGTTACATCATCAGCAAATCAGCAAATCGAGCATCTTTGGCAATTGTTACGAAACTTTGCTTAGTATAAAATCTGCTTATTAGCCACTTCATGCTGGAGGTAGCCCCGACAATGTTTCGTATGACGTAATAATAATGACGTGTACATTTAAAGTAGTATAAACCAAAACGCTAAGTTATGCATTTATATTATTTTATTATTTACAGACACATAAACATCAATCATCATTATTTGTATCCTAGCATAGTCACGATTTTGGAACCTAACACCACCAGCCTACCATGGCCTAGCCTACCCTTACATGTCCAAATATAATAAATAAATAATGTGTGTATGGCAGGTCAGGGTATATTGGCAAAATTATCGCGCATACCGAAGCAAAGGTAGCAGAACAAAGTATACGTAATTAACTCGGTAATAATCAGTAGTTGCTTATGAATTAGAATTAAGTTTGACCTGTGCAGTGATACTATGTCAAGCAACTTGATACTTGTATATTCGTTACTTTTGTTATTGATGATTTATTTGCAGCCATTAGTACAACAGTTATTGTGAAAGAAAAATAATTGCTTAGGTATTTGGGGCTGGCTTAAATAAGGAAGTCTTTAATTACTGCTAAATTAGATCTGGGTTCAGACGTAAGTATATTGTGTCGTAACAATTTATGCACTCGGTAACTTTTAATTATTATCTTGATTACAGTATCATACAAGTGATAAAGTACTTGGACGCAAAGGTCATAAGAGCGGTAGCATAATTTTAACCGGAATGATTGCTGGCCTAGCCTTAAAAAACATTTAATTAGGGTATAATATTCTATAACAATTTAAATCACTCCAAAAAGGCAAATGAATCAAGATGAAATTTGGACAGTATGTGAGTATAAAATTTTAACAGTATGTGAAAGCGCCGCCATGTTTTCTTTAATGAATTTTGCTATTTGAAATTTTAAATCTGTACCTAATGGGGCTTTACATTTCGAGCGGAAAAAGACAGGGTTAGCCTGGCTAATAATAATAATAACATAATTTCTTTAAGGGTACATTTAATAGACCAAACAAAGTGACACTAATACGTTGGGACTGACATATCCACATATTAACAACGCACAATTAATTATCATTAATGTACAGGGAGTAAAAAAATTGGATCTTCGTGTTTGAGGCGGCATTGAGATGACAACGGATAGGATTATACCATAACCATTAGAGGAAGACCCTTCCTTCCTCCTTCTTCGATTATTGAAGTGGAAGAAGCAGTATGATCCGATACAGTTTCACGGGTCAATTTTGAGTGGTCGGTATGTCACGCTCCATGTGTCGACCGGCCACGACCGGCGCCCTAGTGTGGCATTCCTCTTGTCAAACTCAGCATCAAACCGAACGGGAAAATATCTATATACACAAGGACAAATGACGAACTTCTGAGAAATATAAAAATTAAGAAAAATAATAATTTAATAAAAGATTCACAAATGTAGGCATGAGTCTGGATAGATTAAGTATCTAACAGGAAACATTTTTTTTTGATAACGTAAAATACTTTATGTCTTGAGTTTTGTACAAAATGTAATTAACAAAACAAACAAAATATATATTTAATGTTATAAAAAGCTAATCATCCGTTTAATAAATGTTATACTTAAACAAATTGTTTCATTGTAATTTCCCACGTCAATAAAGTTGTTAGCGTGGTAACAGCGCGGCAGCGTGTTTTCACAGATGAGCTGTGCCAATTTAATCAAGAACTACCAAAGTATAACACTTATCAGAAATTTTAGCAGAAATTCAGCTGTTAAGCATAAGTCGAAAGGTTACTGTTACTGCCAGTCGTTTTACTGGGAATAACCCAAAGAATGCGACGAGTACATTGCAGTGCCACGACTAAGGGAAACTATTCATATTTTTTTAAATACGTATATTTTTTTCAGAATAAGCTCAGCGTATAAGGAGTAAACGACAGATTAGCTTTTTTGACGAGTGCAGTAAACGTTCATTTTCGAGCGACAGACAAACTGTCTATGGAACTTGAAAATATGTATTCGAGCTATTAGAGGTTGACAGCTACAGGTACACTCGTCCTTTAGAACTCTGTGCTTTCTTAAAACATTTAAAATTGCAACAAGTGAAAACTGACAAAATTCCAAATGTCAGCTCACGACCTTGCTCCACACTTGTCAGCGACAATAATTTATTTGTAGCATTTAAACATAATCAAAGCATTTAAATTACCTACTACCTACTTTATTCAACCACTTTCGATTTTTCCACTTTTTTGTACTAACTATACATATCCTGGCGGTAAAACCCGGTAATATCCAGTTTTATTTGGTTTTCTTTCCTTTAATAACGCTAAAGGTCAGTGAAAGTACAAGTGGAATACCTAAAAATACCTGGAAATTAGCAGCAAAACAATGTTTTTTATTTGCCTTCTTCGAAATGAGTAGAAAACTTATTGTAAGGACGCTTGTAGTGTGAAAAAACCGTTCTGAGAATTCGCATATTTATCGCAGTATTACTTTTCGTATTATTACGCACCAAGTCGATTGTAATCTTTGTAGTTGGGTTCCATGAGCTAGCTATTCAGGTTGTTCACCAGAACATAATTTATTCCAATTTTTGAAAATACTTTACTACCTAAGAATCTAAAAACCGATTACCTACTCAACATATAAGAACATTGTGTGGATTTAGATAAATATCTTGGGCTAGGGATTTGTCACTTCGTCGGAAGCTCAGAGGTGTCTAGAATAATTTAATTACTAATTATGTCCCCAGAAAATATTTTGAGAGCTCGCAGATATTTAGGAAGAATGCATTCGCTATTTCAAACATTTGGGCGGTTAGCTACCGTTAAGTGCACTACTAGGATTTTTATATATTTTTTGTAAATATACATGTATCCTCTTAAAACATTAGATATAATATAAAGAATTATGTGTCGGTAACTTGTGCCCAGTATATTCACTGTTTGACACTCCCTTGCAACGACATTGGGCTTTGGCCGCTGAACCATGTAAAACGATTCATAATTCCTCCGGGGACTTGGTAGCTGGTGGCCAATGACCTGAAGAGCATAATCTTCTCATCCCTTTTATTAGAAGGGTATAATGATGGAGTGGGCAAGCCCAGGTTCCATACTGGTGGCGTCTTACTCTTGCTGGAACGATCTGATCATTCCGCCCGCGGTCCAAAGGAAAACACACAGTCGTAAAGATAATTTAAAATTTAAACAGTAGGTATATTTATCTTGAGACCCAACTAATAAAACAGCAAAATAAAATAAAACCTTTCACGACCGCTAGTTAGCGCGACCTCGCGCCTCAGTCTGACGCTCGGATGTCAACCGCCCGATCCTTTATGATTATAATTAAAAGAGTTACTTCGGCCAGCAGCAAGGTCGCCAAATTATTTGAGTTATTGGGAGCGAGGCTACAGGCACTTTTCACTCTTGAGCAATATACGCTGACTTTAATGCGCACGCATGTCCGTCGATGTGTTATTATTTTTTCGTTATGGACAGTGTAATTCGCGCGATGGTCCGGGCATTGTTTTGATTGAATTGTGACATTGACCGTATGCTGTTCTTAGATACCTATATTTTTGTATTTGAGAGCTGGAGAGTGGGAGCCGGAAGGTAACTAGGACCTTTATACTATTTATTACATGTGGTCAATTATGCCGGTGAGTTATGTCAGCGTAATTTTTAAACATTGTTTTAAATTAAAGTAAAAAAATTTGACTTTTACTCAAGATGTGATGTAATCATATAATTGCTTATTAAATCTATTGTTCTAAGGTCTCAGACTGCCACAAAGCACGTGTGAACTCATAAGTGGCGCTGGAAGGGTAAGTTCAGATTAAAGCACCTAAACAAAGGCCCTCTGCAACAGAAGAGTACATGCAGCAGTTTTTAAAGTGTCGTTTTTATTTTACTTTATGAGTCTATATTTTGTATTTAAGTATTGAGTAATATTGTACAGTTAATTATTAATATAAATTGTATATTATTCATGGTATTTTGTTGTTTTTGAAATTTAAGTAGTGCACAACAAAATAAATATAAAATTATCATTGCAGGGTGCAGGGTCAGCAAGAGTGGGGCGGGCGGATATCACTGAGTCAGGAGGGATTAAGTTAGATTATTACAAGTGCAGGCATAGACCTTGTCTTGTTGAGCGGAAGATAAATGGTTGTGTGATTCATCTGACGGAACGACAGCACTTAATTACCACTAAAGTAATTTTGCTTGTAATGATTTTATAGCTGCACATACAGGTTAATCTAGGTACCTACTAAATACTAATGTATGTATATAGTAATAAATTAAAATAAATACTATCAAAAGGTGAAATATATTGGGTTCCTATTTTTGAAGAAGTAATCACTAGAGCTGCAAATAAGCCGTGGTGGCCATGTGGTTGAAGCAACGGTCTATCATCTAATGGGCTCAGGTTAAAATCCCGACCTGTACCAATGAGTTTTTCTAAGATTAAATACAGTGATTAATCACACAATGACCTAAAAAAGAGAGGTATGGTGAATTGGGATCTCCCGTGGGTCTTCCCATTAATATTGGTGCCGCCCGACTGCGGACTGTAACTCTACCTTACAGAAGACCGCAGTGAAAGAACACTACTTTGATGTAGTGTTATGTTTCTGCGGTAATTAAGGTTAGCGTATCCTCGCGGGGCACTGGCAACCTTACTTATCGCAGAAACACAACGCTACATACGTGTTATTTGACTGCGATCTTCTGTAAGGTGGAGGTACACTCCCCAGTCGGGCGGCTACAATTTTGATGGGAACACCCACGGGAGATCCCAATTCGCCCTACCTCTCTTTTTGAATTATAATATTAATAATGAATAATACTAATTAAGTATATAGTACAGAAGTATAGATAAGAAAATACATGTTTTACAATTCCAGTGTTGGAGACTTGAATCTTGTAAAGAAGCTATTAAATTTCCATTATTATTGGAGATATTTTTGAGTATTGCATTCACTACATCTGCTGAATCGTTGACCACACAATCGAAACCAAATATATATAATACAAAAATTTGGCAAATTTTTAGGGCAACTCTCCCATAAACAGTTGCATAGATAGATCGGCTTGAGCTATACTCACAGCTGCTTATTAGTTTTTTGAAATCAGCGTATTTAGTCGTACTTTTTAAATTTAATTGTTTATTTTAACATTAATGTCGAATTGCATCCATTTGTAATCTCCATAATTTAATGGAACTTCCTGAATCGAGCTCGGGAAATCCGCACTTATACTTACCTGTGGGAAAAAAATGTATATGCCAATTAATTGTAAATGACGCCCACATTATTATAGCGCTAAAGGAGTGCTTACTTCTCGGATATGAGTGGGAAATAACGTTGTATGGAATAGTCATGAACTACAGAATACATGAATTATGTAAAGAATTAATCACTGCGCGTTTCTGTTGTACCTAGTAACAAACAAAAATAGATTTTCATACTCTATTGCCTTTGTGGTATCACTAAGGCAAGCATACGACCAACGTAAGGTAAGTGATCACCGAGGGATACAAGCGATTGAAACACAGGGAATGAATCGGCGTTGCCTACCCTAAAATAGAGTGCAATTAGTTAAACCAGGTGCCAAACTTTCTGATTCTGTCAGACCTCTAACGATTCTTTTTATACCACTAAGGTAAGGTAAGGACACACAACACTTCATCAAAGTAGTGTTATTTGACTGCGGTCTTCTGTTAGGCGGAGATAGAGTCCCCAGTCGGGTGGCTCCAATATTAATGGGAGAACCCACGAGAGATCCCGCTTCGCCCTTCCCTCTCTTAAAATTTCCAACGGTATTAATTGACAATCGGGACTGAAGGCTTAAAGTGATTACCGTGACACGGACGGAACTCGGTATGTAATGGGCGTCAACCCATCCAACTACTGACCACAGTTTGCTTAACTTTGCCACAATTCACAGGCCCCTTTCAATAATGTCCACGACACAAATTTGACCTTTTATTGATGTCTGTATCGTTGTTCGAAAAAATGCATAAAACATACATTTGGTTTCAATTAACGACAGTTTATTACTATTTTATGTATAAACTTCATTAAAGTGTGATATTACATCTAATTACATTAATATCTATACAACAATTCCTTCCTGTACTTTTATTATATAAATTTTATTAGGTTACTATTATTTATAGAATGTTCAAACATTCAACTTTCAGTTCTTGAATAAAGTGAAGTTATGATCAATTATTGGGCTTAATTAACGAGTTACGTAGTTGAAATAAAGGCTGACATAATTAAATTATCTCTTAAATTACTAACATGTATAAAGATTTACTAAACTGGTAAGTCCTCTTAAGTAACCCTTTTAATTGTAAGCTCTTAAATTTATTTAACTTGATAAGATATGATACAATTTATCTGGATTCAAAAAATGACCTGTGTTTTTTTAATTAAATGAGTGCACAAACGGTTAGGAAATATACGCGCAAGCAGTATCACCACTTTCGATCTGGTGCATGTACACAGTCGCGTTGTATATGGCCTTACTGGACGATAAGTTACCCCTATACGCCTCCATCCTATCACATTTACAGTAGGTAGATACTCAGATGAAGCAGCTTTAATTGGTATTTTTTTTAATCACTTCATTTTATTTTTATACCACTAAGGTGGCACACAAGCATACGGCTCACCTGATGGTAAGCAGTCACCTATAGTCGCTAGCAATACCAGGGATATCACTAACGAGCTGCCAACCTTGTTGTTGTTGAGGAGTCACTGTGCTAGCAGCATTACTACTAGTGCTTCACGAGGATACGTTAATCCTCGTGAAGCACTAGTATTAAGGTTGCTAGCACAGTGAGTCCTCATCAACAACAACATGGTTGGCAACTAGGCTTACGTTCAGGTGGGCCCTGTGCTTGTGTACCACCATAGTGGTATAAACAAAAATTATAAAGAGAAAAGAATTGTACATTTGCATATTTGTTTGTAATGAAAAAACTGTAAAACTACTCGATCGATTCGACAAATCCTTTACTAGTAGTAGAATGCTGCTATATTATCACTGAGCAACATACGCTATATATGATATTGATACGAGGGCAAAGTTGCGGGGATAAATAAATTTAATGTAATCATCCAGGTACACAGTTTCAGGACCAACGATATGTTTGGAACTAAAATAATCCTGGTATTATATTACAAATGAGAAAGTTTGTGTGCATGGATGTATGGACAAAACGGCTCAACGGATTTGTATTAAATTTGGCACACGTATAGTTTTTGTCCTGGATTAACACATAGGCTACTTCTTATTCCGGGAAAATGTTACGTTCCTTTGGGATTCTACGCACATCACGCATACGCAGTCGCAGGTAGAAGCTAGTATAATATTATATATTCACTTCAATGCAGCCTGCATGGCTATGATCTGGCGAATAAATTAAACGTTATTTATGGACTTCGGTATCATAAATCTCTTAATTGGTTAACGGTACACTATCACAAAAAGAGATAGTCATTGAGGCACCTGATCTAATTAATTATTATTTCAGCTTTAAAATATTTATTACTAGCAAAAGTTTATTTCATGTTGGTTTATTTGGCGCTTAATAGACCGATATGAAAATCTCTTTAAAAATAAAATTATTTAGATAATTATTGAATACATAGTGCATCAATTAAAAGCTACAGTAATATGTACGTAATATATATTCGACGAGACCGCTGGTCTAGTGGTTAGTACACCTGACTGCTGCGCTAGAGGTCGCGGGTTCGATTCCCGCCGGGGCAAACATTTATGTGACAAATTTGCCTTGCGTCTGGGTGTTTGGTATGTATTATAAGTATGTATTTACAAACAAAAAGTATATAAGTATTATATCAGCTGCTGGTTCCCATAGTACAAGCTTTGCTTAGTTTGGGGCCAGATGGCGCTGTGTGATAATGTCCAAGCATTATTATTATTATTATCTACTCTGAGGTAATATCAATGTCTTTATTAACATAATCGTTTATAGGTACTTGTTTTAATTACGAAGTAATTAATCTTGACGTGAATAATAGTTATCATAGAGTATATAATTTTCATCTTCAATTAAGAAATATTGAACTAGAAGCAATGCAGTTTTTGATTCATTTTCTACAAAGCTTCCGCGTGACAAGATGGCATTGCTTAAAATATTAGTATTATTTTAACTTGACATGTATTCATGTTGTATTATTAACAGAAGGCAATGTTATTAAGATAACCAATCTCCAGCCGTAATAAATAGACTAATGAGTGTCAATATCAAACGAACCAATCGTGGTTGCCGCTGATTTGTACCTTGCTAGAGCTGTAATGCCAAATCACATCATCCATTTTGGTACAAATCTGAAAGGGCCGGTCAACGCAATTTTTTTATATATTCTGTTAGAGCTTGCCCGTCTGAACATATATTGCTATGGCACGAAAGCTGTAGGACCTCTGTCCTCGATTTTATTTGAGTTCGAAAATCAGAATTTCCATA
The DNA here is from genome assembly GCA_951449985.1 of Falcaria lacertinaria. NCBI lineage: Eukaryota > Metazoa > Arthropoda > Insecta > Lepidoptera > Drepanidae > Falcaria > Falcaria lacertinaria. Next base: position 5,815,420 of record OX602123.1, on the reverse strand, counting down.
ATTTTTTGTTGAAAATAGAAATTCAAAATAATCAAAACAAATGAAATGCACTGTAATGTCCAACTTTGGTGCCATAGTAATTAATGCTCAGACGGACAAGCTCTAAGAGAGTATACGAAAAAAAAGCGTTGGCCGGCACTTTCAGATTTGGACCAAATCTCTATGAAACATGATGATGGATGATGTCCGTTTACTTTTAAAGAAGTTAACATATTTTAATTAATTAATTAAAGTTATTAAATAATTTATTCTCAATTTAGGAGAATACATTTGTGGTATCTCTAATAAGTTTAAATTAAAAAAATAAGCTGATTTAAATATTAAATCGAATTAATTAATTGCATTAAATTATTTAGTTAAAAAACGTACAAGCGAACAGTATGTATATATTTTATAATACTACAGGTATTAACAGCTCTTACGAATACTGAGTAAACGGTCAAAAAATCGTGCGCTCGCGTCGTTCGAAGGTCGTACGACGCTGAGGCCGATCGGTCACCGCGAACAATGGCATCTGTTGTAATTACTATTACTTATGAGTTGTGCAATTGATAGCTCTAAAGGAGCTGCTTCATATGAGGCTGTCTTGAGGCAGGTTTTTTATATCTTAAATCGAAATGCCACAAAGTGTTTTATAATCATTGTACAAACCGTCGCGGAAACACAACGTTGCAATCATAGAAATAGCATTTATTGGAGTTTCATGCCTCGATTTAAACATGTAAGATTTGACTGATTTTTAAGCTCATCATCATACCGTCAGCTTAGGTCATCATCCGCTTTTTTCATTCCCATCGCACAATACAGGCGCTCTCCTTGAGCTTGCCTCTAGCGTCTAGTGCAGCACCGACTTTAAAACACAAGCTAATAATAATAATAATAATAATAAAGCTGCTATCATTCATATTATAACACCCGTGGTCGGTCGGACCGCCCAATACATAGTGACCTCTTTTGTTTTAGATAAGGAGGGTGACAATAATGTTAGCCAAAAAAATTTCTTTCGGTGCAAGATTATCTATGCTGAATAATAATCAAATATTATATTAGATTGTTATGAGTAAACGTAATATGACCAAAGTATGATATAAGTGAGATTGAAAAAAATGTCGAAGCAATACAGGGGTGCAAAACAATAGTGAACTGGCGCTCTATACTCTCTGTATACCTACCCCAAAAAGAACTCGGCACGATAGATGCATGCATGTATGATGAACTCTCTCCATCTCATTTTTATTTATTTATTTTATTTAATTTAATAATTTTGTACACAAGACAAAGTAAAAAACAAAATCACATGAAGGAAATAGATTGTACAAGGGCACTGCTTATTTCAAAAGAAATCTTTTCCAGCAGACCCGCGAGAGTAGAAATTAAAAGGTAAACCGGCATAGTGTGCGTTGGTTTATATTACAATAAACATACATTAAAATACCTACTAAATATACACAAATATTTATAATAGGCATAACACATGAATATACTAAATACAAATACACACAACTAGGATGAAGAAGAGAGATAATGATTTTAAACTTGTTTCTTAATCAGAGATATGGTTTTAGACGTACGGATATTAGGCGGAAGAGAATTCCACAACCTGACCGCATGAACCGTAAAGGAATAGGAATAACTTATGAGGTACTTAAAAATAGAAATTTTGACAAAGTATTATATTAAAAGTAAACAGTATAAGTAAGTCATATCAGCAAGAGTTCTTAGTTTTAACGAAACCTTCGAAAGGTATAAACACCGTTTTTAACGAGATTTAAATATTGATACCTTTAAGTTTATGATATAAAACGACAGTAAATTGTTCCTCGCAATTGATCGTTGAAAGGTCAATAAATAAATGTTGCCACCGCACTAGTAACCTACGCAATAGGTGGGTAAGCTTGAGATCGCTGCTCACAATGTACCTTGTTACCCACCTATAATCGAAGCGTACAATAAAATCATCAAGTTGCGTGTTCGTGTAATAAAAAAGATTGACCGAGATCTAGTTAGATAACGAAACGTTCGTTTTCGAATCAATATCGATTTCATTGTTCAACTCTTATACGGAAGGTGATTGGGCGCAGGTAATTACAGTTTTGCACGTAACTTCAACATTGTGTAACAGCTGTTGTCGGGACATTGTTAAATATATTGTATGTTATCTATGCCATTTGGACACACTACATTTGGACATGGCGGATGACTGGAGACCGCTCTGACAAGTGTATCTTATTAATATGTAACTGCAAGCCTTCGCCCGCGTATAGAAATAGTATAAATTATTGCCTATGTGACTTAGTAATACAACATTTTTTACAAGCTAATATATTTTAAGCCATTGTGGCCTCGTGGTTGAAGCAACGACCTGTCGTCTGATGGGCCCAGGTTGAAACCCCGGCCTGTACCAATAAGTCACACCATGAACTTAAAAAGAGAGGTAGGGCGAATTGGGATTTCCCGTGGGATTTCCCATCAAAATTGGAGCCGCCCGACTGGGGACACTCAAATAACACAAATTTGATGTAGTTTTCTTTTTGCGGTGACGGTGAGTAAGGTTGACAGTGCTCCTCGAGGATACACTCTGCTGTAGTAGTAATGCTGCTAACACAGTGAATCCTTATCAACAACGGGGTTGGCAACTCTTTATTGATATACCCCTGGTATATTTAGCGGCTATTGGCTACGGCGACTTACTTGTCACCTTAGTGGTATAAAAATATATTGATTATTTAATAACTTTAATCTGGTAAATTGATTGTAACCATTAACCAAAATGGATCTACTCGGAGGTTATAATAAGCTTAAGATCCAGAAAAAAGTGCTCAAGTTGTGATTTAGTCCAAGTTAAAGGAAATAACAACGACGGTATGCCAACCACATACTACTATTGACTGTCAAGTAATCAAAGTTATAAACATTTTCATTACAGTCATAAAAAACTACACATTGACGCATCGACTACTTTACACAGCCGACACAAAGACCATCGAACAATTTAATTGGACTGTCAAAGGAGTCTTAATTACTTCCTAATATTGACAAAGCCAGTTTTTGCGGACCGTTCCCGGACCATTATGTCATGAAAAAACACTTCTCTTATTCCTAATACATCCTAGTATTGACACTACGCGTGTTTGTTTATAATGTATTTGATGACTGGAATGATGTTGCCTCAGGCTTATATATTGCAGGCTATAATAGGCAGTAACTGCATCTGGGTAAAGACGACAGTTGCATACAAATGTTGCACTTGGCTTGCAAACTGCGCTGACTAGTGTACCTAATGGGCGCAATTAAAGTATTGCTTACAGGTCACTGATCAGCTTTTTACTACGTCTCGTTTTGTATGGGCATGTGAGTTCAATTTCAAATGCTGGCTCACTGCCTCTCATATGGAACACAATCCCCTTACATATGGAATATTAATGACTTAAGTAATTACTATGTCGTACCACAAGACTCTATACATAGTAATTGGAGCACTCATTAAGAATTTATAAATCGGTGTATGGTGTCTTGTGATGCCAGGATAATAATATTTCTTGCTTCTTTACTGATAACAGTAAGAGGTGGGTCAAGTTAAGCAACTTCCTAATACAATTAATCCATAATCGAATCACAATAAACTTTTCTTAAATCATGTTTCAGTAACTGTGACGTAACCGCTTTACGTAACTATTTCAACATTAACACGAAGGCAACACAAAATGAAGATCTGTTTATGTGGCCAGTGCTCCCGTCATCGTTATCCTTAGTCATATATATATATATATTATACCACTAAGGTGGCACACAAGCATACGGCCCACCTGATGGTAAGCAGTTACCGTAGCCTATAGCCGCTAGCAACACTAGGAGTATCACTAACGGTTTGCCAACGATTTTGTTGACGAGGACTCACTGTCCTAGCAGCATTATAACTAGCCCAGTGTATCCTCGTGGAGCACTGGCAACCTTACTTACCACAGAAACACAACACTACATCAAGTAATGTTATTTCACTGCGGTCTTCTGTAAGGTGGAGGTACAGTCCCCAGCCGCATGCTTGTTTGCCACCTTAGTGGTATAAAAATAGCTTACTGGTTTAAAGTAAGTCAGTTAAATTTGGTGCAGGGGTTAATATCAATTTATTGTAAATAATATGATTCAGCCTGGCCATATGACTCTACCTTGCATCAAAGCCTACGAAGCGAGTCCCATACAATGTAATATAGGTGCATTGTTAAACGTGTTATCTGGTCGAGAGCGCACGAGTCCACAAATTGTGTGCCTGATCCATATCCGAAAGATATTGTGGGCCGACGTCACGAAGGCTGGAATTCCATTTTCCTAATCAGATACATCACCTGCTCAAAAGTTTAAAAAGAGATGGACATCTACGCAATTTTAATGCTACAAGTTTGCATAGATAACTTTTTATTAAAACCTTACTTGAGTTTAATGCACCATCATATATTTTCAGATCGAAAGAGAACAACGACGGAAACATGTTGTCCGATGTCAAAGCTCTGCGCATATCCCTTCGGAAAGAGGTGAAAGTTTTTTTACTATTTATGAAATTAGGATTTTACTTGTAATTTAGTTTGTACATTTGTAGTTAATAGTTTAATGTATTAATTATAGTTTAGTTTTAGTTTATACTGACATAATTTCTGTAGGTAAATACTTTTTCTGTGTAAATAAAGTAAAATGTCAATGCCAACAGTAAATATAAAAATTATGTCCAAACGAAAATAATAGTCTTGAAAAAGCCTGACTAAAGGTATGTTAATAAAAGTAGAAAGTTTCATAATTTATTGAAGAAAGACCGACGACTAATGCAGTAATGTGCCCTTTTACAGTCATAATAAATATGAAAGAATACAATTGTAAGCTTTAACTGTTTCGAATTTGTTACCGGATGAACTAATTGCGTCAAGTTATTCAATCACATTTCGGCCAAGTGAAAATATTTGGTTATATTAATTTTTATTGTGCGCGTTCCGCTCGGACGATTAGACAAATTATATTTCGTGGTGTCGTATTGATGCACTCTCCGCGTAGCTCACAGCTTTTGTAATTAAAGTAATTTTCAGACTTTCACAAATTTATTTCCAGTATTTGTGTACAAATTAATTCATTTTGCACTATCCATTATTACTCACATTTACAAACCTTTAATTTGATACCCGTAACAATAAACTCATAGCATCCAATATAGCATTGATCTATAAGTAACGTTTACATACTGAGGCGTTTGCAGAACATTTCTCTGCAGTCTGTATAGCGCTTGACAAAATTATAAAAAGTAATGAGTTTATACTGGTAAAATTTGTATCTTTTGTTGAGTTACACAACAACGTACCTACCTTATAAATCGCTTGTTACAATTTCTACTCTTGGGTTCCGAAGTAGGTACATAAAACAAGCAGTACTGGGAAACATGTGGCTTTAAATCTGACAGGACATATTATGTGTATATTTTATTCCAGTTCAACAATCTTGAAGGTGTTACACGAAGTCATCCGTAACTTGAGGAATCGTCACTTCGTACAAGAGTATTGGAGCAATTAGGTACTCGAGAGGAAATGGAGGTTTCACAAAGGTATTGCTATAGGTACTTAGGGTAGGTGTCTTTTCGGTGAACTCCTCCTCCTCTAGAAGCTTCATTTGGTCTAAATTCAAACATTCAACACTAGTCAGCCACCGTATGACGCGGGCGAAGTTCTACAACACGAAGCGAAGTTTACTATCGTAATATTTCATTCAGGAGTGACACAGGCCCGACACGGGTGAGAGGAACGATGATAATAATTTTGCCATGGACCAATATAATAGATTTTTTTTCGTAATCGCGACCGGGTTTTGCGTGATTGATTTCACATAAAAACGCGTTGCAATTTTAGGCGTAAAGAAGTGTTTTTATTTGTTATTGTTATAACCAAACTTGTCGAAGGCGGTATTAGATAGCCGTATTCTAATTTGGTTCCGATATGTTTGTTGCATTTTGTTTGTATTTCAATTTCAATATGTATTTTAATTTTAGCTATAGGTGAGCTGTATTTGACTTAGTGGATGGAACTACTAGTGTTTTGCCATGCTATGAAACATTGCATATATTTATCTAACTATGCATGATTTTGTCGTACACTCTGTGTGTGTTTCGGCTTTCAGTGGTGGCTTGTGGATGTTTCAGGAACGTGGAAATTCAAACTTTTGCACTGTTATAAATTTATTATTATTCACTATTCACATTTCGCGGTCTTGTCGCCTTCATATATTTAATGGAAGTGTTGCCACATGGCAGAAACTTAAAAAATACCTTTTTCATGCATTAATGTTGCCAACATATTTGACTGGCGTTATGAAAACAAGGTTAGTTACAATTTATGTAATGTCCAGTAACCCCTGCTGAATTACTGCCGTACGAGTTAAGAGACTTTTTTTAGGCTGCGTAGAGACTTTTTGCTTCGTCACTATAACACTAAATAATGACAAATTTAAAAAAACAGTCTTCATATTATTCTTCCCCTAACTATGCTGTTTCTTAATATTTTTCCTTACACATCAGCTCCTTTCTGAAGTTGTTATTTCTTTCAATAAGAAAATCACAACTTAGAGGCTCTTCATGAACAACATTTCAGTTTGTTCTATCAGTTTTAGTTTCACCATAATAACAGTAGGTAGTTCAGCTATGTCTGCAGACATTCAGCAGAAATAACTCTAGAGGCATTTGAAACATTGTGAAAGTGTTTCTCTCGGAAGTATCACATCTTGCAACTGCGCCAGATTAGGGAAAATAGAAGAGTTCAAATGCGATGACCATAGCGAGACTGATCAACCGCAAGTTTTTTGACGTTATTTTGGATGCATTACTGTGTAAATTTAGGTATAGTACTGTATAGAAAAAGAGATATACGTATAGGCGAAATGGAGGATAGACCCAGAACAGTAATTAGATAATATGATCTGTCAACGAAGAAATGACGAAGGTGCATAGAATAGTATAGTACACAAACTCTTCTAGTATGCCGAATTGTTCCTCAATAATGAAAAAACATATTCATCTTGAGTCGGAGTGTTTGGGATGTGTAACTTATTGATTTATTATATAATGTACGTACCGGCTATTTATCTTTTTTTGTATTTTATCAATGATGGTATCCATTGAGCAAGCTTTGGTTAGTTTTGGAATAAATTACGCTGTGTGTTAATGGCTGAAATATTTTCAATTTGATATCATAAATATCTTAAGAAACAGTCCAAATTCGTGTTGAACTTCAAACAACTAGACACCTTTACAACTACCATTCAATATTTTTTTATCAAACCACAGCTGGCACAAAGCCATGCCATACAATTAGTGCGGCGATATCGATCTATTAAATGTTAAATGTTAACAATATGGCTGTATCAAGTTATTTTATCAAGTTGGTGCCAGGAAGAGTTATTGTGCGGACGCCTAGCTTAAAACGTAATAAACCTCTGTAATCAGATACTAAAACACTTTTAATTTTGCATTGACCTTCAGGTGTCGGCCATTCATGACCAGTGAAAACGAGACGAAGAGAAATAGTCGCGTTCGTGCTCTACCTACTTCGAACGGGCACTTTTATTGAAGTACTGTGGAGGAATAAACTAGACATATTTTTTTAGCTTCGGTGGACCTAAAAGTATGACTTATGATCATGTCATATGCTAGTTCGTTCAGAATAATGTAAATAAAAATGATGTTGCCTGTTTATTGTAAAATGATATGCAAGTTGCATAGCAGCAATGTATAAAGAAAACATATGGTGCGTACAAATCCGGGTAACAATTTAATTTTTCGTTCATAGCCTAGTTACATTACCAATATTAACGTAGATCATCTAGGTACAAAAAAAGAATTTGACTGTTCTTATGTTAAACATAGCTCTCTATTTTGTTAGACGTTTGTGTGGATTTCCTATAGGTCGAGGAAGACCGGGCCTAGGGCGACATAATTTAAGGGGCGACAAATTTCTAGAATTTTCACTGCCACTCGTGTTAGTTTTCATATACGGCGGAGAGGAGGAACTATCGTTTATAACGAATACCGCCTGCAGGCCTCCTAAAAATATCATTCCTTCAGCTTTATTGGGGGTATGGAGGGGGTATCTTCCATAGGCCTAGGACCTAGGACCTAGGACAGCCAATATATACAATTCGCCCCGGCGTTAATTTTTCCGCTATTAGACGAAAATCAAGAAAGACTTTACCGGTATCTATCCATTCAGTCGTTTAAAATCTATATTAGTTGCGCCAACATAAATATTGGCAGATGTACTTTTTACTGATTTTGAAACAAAAAGTTTTTCTCTTCTTCTTTATAACGGCAGAACATATATTAAGTTAATAGTGTTACGCAATTAGAAAAAAATACATTCGACCCTAGAGTATGATTAGAGGCTGACCCTAGAGGATGTATGTGGTCGTAATAATATGAAAATTCAATTCCTATTCACTTATATTTATAGTAATTAGAATAGATCTATGATTCCGTAATAAATTAAAAAGTTTGCCTTAAGAAAATGTGTTGAGACCATCGACGTTGCTTGTGGCAAACAATTATGATTTAATTATTATATTGTTTGGGCCTCCTAAAGCACTATTGAGGTTTCATGTAACGGCTGAGACACCCTCGCCTTCATGGATGCAAATCGGAAGTGCATCGGCCTGCGCATATTCCACCGCGCATTTTCCGCCGCGCAATTGCTGTCATATTAGTGTGTGATTCGTTCTCAAGAGAATTCAACCGCTACGCTACCGCAATATTTTTTCGCACCGCGCCGCTGACATTATAAGCTCAAAAGGATTGTGCAGTGCCGGAAGCAACTGAGGAGCTGAAATAAGGTAAGGGCTATCAGTTGTTTTCGTGGAAGATCAGTGTGCTTTAGAAGTGCTGCACATGCCCGCCGCCGCATCTTTTTGAAACGAGGATTAAAGAGCGTGTTGAAGCCCTAACAACAAAATACAGTCCACTAGATATTTCGCCCCATCATTTTTGGTCCTTCGAGCCGGATGCTTTGTAGTTTATTCCCGTTCAAAAATCTATTAATTTCCGTAACTATTTTTACAGTTTGAATTTTCATCCGCCATTTTCCGCATATATGAATTAATATTTCTCTCAAACTACGCATACATTCTTGCCTATAGGCCATTGAGGCTTGGGTTCTACCGCTATATTATTTGTTCTCAATAATGTTTTGAAAAATACCGCTGCTATAATAATAATTTACATAAATAAAATTTGCATATGAATTCCTGTGTGCAGTCACAATAACGTCAATAACACGGCCATATTGTAATTTTCTCAATATTATTTTGAATTTTACGGTGACTTTTGGTTGACGTTTGGAGTGTTCCACGACTTTTGAATAATGTCGACCGAACTAACGCTTCTTTTAAGTAAACGCGAATCATACTTCGCACGCATTAAAAATATTTACGATTCGATCCCTAAGACTAAACGCGACGTTAGTCCTTTGTTTGCCTTGCAGGCGGAGAATATAAATAGTCTTAGAGAGGAGTATGTTCAGATAGTTGAAAATATAAATTCGACTAGTCTAAAATTAAACTCAAAATATGAGCCTGACTTTAAATCTTTATGGGCATTTGATGATCTGTACTACGCTATTAAAAATGCTCATAACAAAGTAAATGAGTCTAAGGCCTCCGATCATACTTCATCTAACCTAAAACTACCGCGTTTAGAAATACCCGAATTTCATGGCGATATTCAAATGTTTCCATTATTTATCGAATCATTCCGAAATATTGTGCATCATAACACAACTTTGAATGATGCAGAACGCATTCAATACTTGATATCGAGGTTGAAAGGCAAAGCGCATAATATTTGCATCGGTATTGCACCTACCCCCGATAATTATAAAGTTCTTTATGACGCATTAATTACCAAATATGAAGACACGCGCGCTATTGCTATTTCATATTTGGAAACCATTTTGAACATCAAGCCATTGGTAACTAGTAAGGCTTCCCCAAACAATTTAGAGGCATTCATAGATCAATTTTCAACTTCAATTTCCGCATTAAGACAATTAAATATAAAAAACATAGCTGATTTCATTTTTGTTCATTTGGGACTACGCAAATTAGATCCAGAAACCTCTAGAGCGTTTGAAATGTCCATTGGTAATAAGAACGATTTTCCAAAATATGACGATTTTGTTAAATTTATCCGCGAACAAACAAAGATTTTGTATCGTACCGCGCCGGCATCGCCTGCAGCTGGTTCATCTTCTCGCTCGGGACAAGTACATCGCAGCGAACCGGTTAGTACGATACGCGCGCCTAAATCTTTTTTGGTAAATAATGTTAATTCTGTTTGTTGTTACTGTAATAGTAAGAAACATTGGCATTTATACCAGTGCGAACCATTCTTAAGATTGACTCCTATCGAGAAGTACAATATTATTAAAAAACTTAATGGTTGTGTCAACTGTCTAAGTGTCCGCCATACGCTTGCGTCATGCAAATCTACACTGAGTTGTAAACATTGCAACAAGGCTCACCATAGCCAGTTGTGCCGTTATCCGCCACATAATCCGCAATCCGAAATTATTCCGTCGTCATCGCATCGCTCCGTTCCGCTTCACACTCCCGCTTCCGCTTTCGTTCCCGCTCCCGCTCCCGCTTTCGTTACCGCTCTTGCTCCCGCTCCCGCTCCCGCTCCTGCTCCCGATCATCGTAATCGGAATGATAATTCCGCAGCCACACCAGCGCCACAGTTTTCAGGCGCTGCGACTTGCAAACAATCTTCCCTTAAAACAGTGTTGCTCGGCACTGCTATTGTGTCCGTATTAGATGCCTTTGGTAATCGTCGCAATATCAGATTATTAATTGATATGGGTTCACAGAATCATTTCGTTACATCGCGTTGTTTACGAACTTTAGGTATAAATATATTACCTGATAACAAAAACACTTTAGTTCATGGTATCGGTGAAAGCACGCAATCCATAAAGGGTCTTTCTAATTTGACTTTATTGTCGAATTATGATGAACAATTTTCGATTGATTTGCAAGCATTGGTCATCGATAAAATTTCTGGCAATCTGCCTGAAAGTCAGATAGACACCGCGTCTCTTGATTATTTACGCAACGTTCCTCTCAGTGATCAGCATTGGTATTTACCTGGTAGGATCGATCTTCTTCTAGGCGCTGAAGATTTCGTTAAACGTATCTTAAAGACCGATCGCGTTGTTGGACCTGCTGGTCTTCCTGACGCTATTGAGACGGTTTTCGGTTATATAATTTCCGGTTCCGCATTCACATCGAACCCTAAGCTTTCGTCCGCAAATAATTTCTTTATTACTACGGAAAATGTAGATCAACTGTTAACAAATTTTTGGAATGTGGAAGAAGTTCCCACTAGAAAGCATCTTTCTAACGATGAAAAACGGTGTGAGGACATTTATTTGCAACACACGACCCGAGATAATCGTGGACGTTATGTTGTACCGTTGCCATTTTGCCGAGACTCGAAAGACTTAGGTGATTCTTTAACGACCGCAACTCGTAGATATAACGCGTTAGAAAGGCGATTCAAGCAAAACAATTCCCTTCATAAAAAATATGATGAGATTATTCGGGAGTATTTAGAGAAGGAGTATATTTCTTTAGTTACAAATCTGGACAATGATTCTTCCAACTTTTACATCATACCGCATCATCCTGTTGTCCGTGATGACAAACTGACAACTAAGGTCCGCATCGTGTTGGATGCAAGCGCCGCTACCTCAACTAATCTATCGTTGAATGACTGTCTATTAACAGGACCAAATTTACAATCTGATCTTTTGACTATTATTTTCCATTTCCGCTTATTTCCTATCGCAATAACTGCCGATATTCGTCAGATGTATTTACGAATATTAGTTTGCCCGGAATTTCACCGCTATCTTCGCATTATGTACCGCTTCTCAAATGAAACTGAACCGCAAATATATGAATTCAATCGCGTTTGTTTTGGATTAAAATGTAGTCCATATTTGGCAATGCGCACGATAAAAAAATTAGTCGAAGATGAAGGCGCTTCCTTTCCCGCCGCTTCCGCTATTGTTTCCCGCAATCTGTACATGGATGACCTAGGAACCTCGGTTATGGACGAAGTAACCGCTGTTAATTTATCTCGTGATTTGATTAATTTATTTTTGAGGGCCGATTTAGAGTTGGTCAAATTTTCAAGTAACTCGCAAAAACTGCTAGAACAGTTGTCGGAAAAACATCGGTTGTCCGCTTCTGTTGATATTTCTGATAATGATGATTTAAAAATTTTAGGTTTACGCTGGAGTCCGCTGGATGATCAGTTTTCTATTACAGTTAGGTTAGACCCGCAAAACATTATAACTAAAAGAACTATACTGTCGACAATCGCTAAACTTTGGGATTTAATTGGAATTGCTGCTCCTATTATTTTGTACGCGAAGCTATTAATTAAAGAACTTTGGTTGATGAAGCTTGACTGGGACGAAGAGCCTCCCGAACATATTTGCACGCAGTGGTTGCGTTTCAAGTCTGAACTTCCGCTTTTAGAAAAACTTAAAATCCCGCGTCATTTAGGTATCAATTCCACAGATTGTGAATTGATACTGCTAGGATTTGCTGATGCAAGTACCTCTGCTTACGGAGCCGTGGTTTATTTATGTGTGGTACATCCAGACTTTCCAAACAATATTATTAATATTGTTTGCGCTAAGTCTAAGGTAGCCCCGGTTCAAGTACTTACATTAGCTCGCTTAGAGCTTTGTGCGTCGTTACTACTTGCTAAACTTTTGCGTTATGTATCTGATAGTATATCAGATAAATGTACAATTTCTAGGATTCTCGCATTCACAGATTCCAGTGTTACATTACATTGGATTCATTCATCTCCGCACCGCTTTAATGTTTTCGTTAGCAATCGCATTGCCCAAATTAATGATTATTTACCCGCATCTCACTTTTTTCATGTCTCTGGTAAAGAAAATCCGTGCGATTGCTTATCGCGAGGTCTCACACCTAGTCAATTACTTGTTCATCCGCTGTGGCTACATGGCCCTTCATGGATTCGGAAACCTTTATCTGAGTGGCCTCTTAACCGTTTTGTATTTGACAAGGACTCAGTGTTACCAGAGGTTAAATCTACAACTAAAACGTTTTTAACGACGGATCGCAACAAACCTTTTTTGTGCGATCTTGCTACCCGCTTCTCCTCTTGGAGCAAATTTGTACGCGTTGTGTCTGTACGCACGACTTCTGGTGTTTATCAAAGACCAGTGGTCAAAGTTTCCCCTTTACCGCTTCAATAAGCAACTAATTAGGTTGCCACCAGTTTTAAGTGGCAATTCCCATCATTGTTTAGGAGAGAATAATTTATGCTTTATTTATCATTATTTTAATTGTTAACCGCGTTTTGTTAATGTGTAGTTTGAGAGATGTTATCTTTTGTTTTCCCTTCGCTTCTGCCACGCGCTTTTTGTTATTAGAAGAACAAAGAGATCTTTGTTCTCCTAGGCGGGGGGAATGTTTGGGCCTCCTAAAGCACTATTGAGGTTTCATGTAACGGCTGAGACACCCTCGCCTTCATGGATGCAAATCGGAAGTGCATCGGCCTGCGCATATTCCACCGCGCATTTTCCGCCGCGCAATTGCTGTCATATTAGTGTGTGATTCGTTCTCAAGAGAATTCAACCGCTACGCTACCGCAATATTTTTTCGCACCGCGCCGCTGACATTATAAGCTCAAAAGGATTGTGCAGTGCCGGAAGCAACTGAGGAGCTGAAATAAGGTAAGGGCTATCAGTTGTTTTCGTGGAAGATCAGTGTGCTTTAGAAGTGCTGCACATGCCCGCCGCCGCATCTTTTTGAAACGAGGATTAAAGAGCGTGTTGAAGCCCTAACAACAAAATACAGTCCACTAGATATTTCGCCCCATCATATATAAATCATACTATTTGTCCTCACGCAGTGCCTGTAACAAAATAACGTACGGAATTAATAATCTCTTCTATTTAAATGTTGGTTAATGCAAATTATACGCATTTAGTGCAATTTATTTCTTAAGTTCACCAATATTACATCAAGTGACGACAGTCTGACCTCACAGTCTTAAAACTTGACACTTTAATGACAAAACTCATGTGACCTGTGAAAAGGCTCAAAGTCGTTATTACTTCTTTAATGTATTTTTTATAATTACGCAAGGTTGATTTAAATGAGAGCAAAAATCTTTAAGCCTGTTGAAACAGAAAAGTTGATAATAAAACTTCAGAGAATGTCTGACCTCTGGTCGGTGTTCGTAATCTTTCACTCAAATTATTAATTTAAAGTATATTTTATTCGTAGCATATATTACCTACATGGCTGTGAAAATATAGAATAATATATCATTGGAAATCGAAATAGTCGCAATTGGTCTTATAAAAACTGGATAATAAAAAATAATATTACAATAATAAAAACGCTCAAAAAATTCGCACAACAACAATACTTTGATAACTTACATACACGTTATAATTTTATAGGATGTAACATAATTTTCTAAATATTATCATCTAAATTCTAAATTCTAGATTGACAGAATCTATACGTAACTAGAGACACATTATTTAATTATACAAAATTGTCAAATTATCAATTGGTAGCTAATATGTTCTCCTTAGTTAGACACCATAATTTAAAACATTGACAGATTTCGTGCTAAGTGATCGAATCCGGCTCCTAGACTCAATATAAAGTTGCTGTGCGATTTTCCAAAGATAAGTGCCATTATTATTGTGTAATTAACCAGTACGGTGAGACATATCGATCTCGCTTGTACTATAGTTAACACGACTGACTTTTTATTGGCTTGTCTGATAAGCTGATAGTTTGACGTCGATCGGTTTTCATTCATTTAAGTTAGGTCATTGTTGGTTATTGGACAGGATGCCTTGCCGCTAGGTAGGTATCTTGATTATTCTAAAATGTAGAACAAAAAGCTAGAATGAATCAATCCAATCTGTACATTGTGAAGCTATCGACCAAATACTGAAACGGCATAAAAGCTTGAAGGCCCGCGTAACTGTTTGAAGCCTCTTCAAATACAACTTCGCATATAGAATCGAAAATCACTCAAAATTTATGTGGCATTAGATTTTACTGGCGTTTCAGTCTTCGTCCATTAGTATACTAAAGTGGTTTCTGCTTAAGCAATTAGATGAAATGTACAATCGCTATACTTACCTAAGTATTAAACTAAGTTTGAATGAAGATATCATAAGCGTTACGATTTTTATTTACAAATTTGTCCACATTTTTCCTGTGTCTACACTCGAGATACGTATGAAATAACATTTTTAATGTATAGCCGCTCTGTTATTTTCTACACAAGTAATAAGGAACCTTTTTATATCACGATTGTTACTGGTTCTTACAAAAGGATTTCCCAATTAAATTAAAAGCTACTTATCTTGTCAAGTGAAACAATACCTCAAAACAAGTATCTACTTGTTTGACTAAGTGTCAATTATTGAATTTCGGTGACATATTTTGATTTAAGAGTCGTGACATGATTATTATTATACAACTTTTAAAAATAGGTATATACATACCTAGTATACTGACAATATTTTCCAGTAGAATATCCTTTATTGAATGAAGTATGCGCTGCCGAAGTATGTAATCATGTTGAGAGTTATTGTTGAATAGTCTCACTACCAGCAAGCAAACCGTACCTTACCTTAATAATAGGACACTTTACGTACTCATCGCAAGAACACAATACAGCTTTAGAGTAGAGTTGGGCTGCGGTGAAATACGCATAACACTACGTATAATCAAGGTATCTTACTATATAGAACTACTGACCACTAGACTGTCGAAACTGTATATTTAAAACAATTTTCTATACTGCGGGAAGAGAGTCGGGGAAATCGGTCAGGAGCAGGTCACGGAGAGCGGAGGTCGAGTATCCGCTTTATTATGTTACCCAATAGGTACAATAGGCACTAGACGACGAACCACACTAATGATATTGTTAGTTTGTGTATACAGAAAACATACAAAACAAGGGCGAATTTTGCTAGTGACTAGCTGCTGTTGAAATTTTAGCAATTTTATTTCCATTTTTTCTTTCTGTTGTACAAAATATGTGACATCGTGACTCAAGACTTACAAATTAAATGAGATATTAATTAGCATGACGTGCACAACTCAAGTAAATTATGATGACGATAGTATATATATCTATGATCGTATATATAAATAAAAATAAGAAGTATGTTAATTTTTATCAATTCTTATAGACAAACTAGGTACATTTTACTTGAAAAATGTTCTACTTATCTCTTTACGGTACTGCCGGAAATGCAATCCAACCATTTTAATCATCACCATTTTAGTTTGAAGCTAAAACACATACATGAACGATTTTCTTTAAAGTATGCCCGTCAATTAAAAAGTAATACGACAGGTAAAATCTCACAAAAAACGGATATCTTTTTAACAAGGCTACGTAACAGAACCTGATTATCAGGCTACTTTGCTCAGTCAGTAGGTATGTTAAAAATATTTTGATATACTTATATAAAAAAACGATCGGTGTCTAGTTATATCCGTGCGCGTGCGACGAGTGGGCGCGGCCGCCACTGGGTTATTGCATCCCATCGCGCGCTTATACACCGTCCTCATCGTTTTGATATTTGTATATTAAATATATAAAGTACTATAAATATACATTTTACCAAAATCAAAATCAAAAATCATTTATTCAGTTTAGGCCCTAAAACGGCACTTATGAAGGTCTAAATTACCTATGCTGATTCAAGTCGTAACATCTTACTTTTCCAAGACAGTAAAAGTTTAACTATCGGAAAAAAACTTACTTGTTTTACTTACATATAAAAAGACTAGCTGTGCCCGCGACTTCGTACGTGTGATAAATTTAGGGGTGGACTATCCTTAACATTTAGGGGGATAAAAATAGATGTTGTCCGATTCTCAGAGCTACCCAATATGCACACAAAATTTCATGAGAATCGGTCAAGCCGTTTCGGAGTAGTTTAACTACAAACACCGCGAAACGAGAATTTTATATATAAGATAAGCCTTGTACGTTTCAGATCCAAATAGTCGATAATTATTTAATATGCAACTAAAAAAAATATAGTACACATCTAAATGTATCGGAAACATTAAAAATAAGACCATTTTCAAAAATAATAAAACATTTTGACGCTATATTAAAAATTAAGATATAGCGCAATCGTTTCGGCAATAATTGACAGTCCTAATAAAATATTCACGGTTACTTTCATTCGTGATTGCAAACAGAAATAAATAGTACCTTTATATCGACAACGAAAGCGATCGAGGGAGTGAGTGAGAGAAGATTTACAATTAATACTTGGATACCGTACCTATAAAAAGACTTTTACAATCTTTAAAAAGTCAAAAGTGCGATTTCGAATTTGGATATAGGCGTTAAAATGAGAACGTTGTTGCTATACAGCATATACACTTAAGATAACCACTGCCCACACTCAGATGAATTTGCAATGTAATCACTGATGTAACTTGCATTAATTTGGCAAGGATTGTATAAATTTCGATATACTTTTAGAACCGGCAGTTGATTGTTTTATGTATTCCATCAACTTTAATAAATTTTGAAAGAAATATGAAAATACGTAATATATATAATAATTTGAGACATAGTATGTTACGAAAATAAAATTAATAATGTTATGATCAAGTAAAGTTATTTATGTCAAAAGGGATATAAAGAGTTCCCGTATCTTAGTTATCATCCATATTCGCTTGAACGCCCCATTGCACTTAACCTAATAACATCACATCGGCAATCTTGCCCGGTAACCTAACAAAATTGCGGGGTCGTCTATCAGGGCACTAATTGAGACAGTTTAGCTTAAGACACTGGCCGGTCGACAGTCATCCGTAAATTGGCCGTTTATGGTGAAAGTCGATATCTTCACGGCATTATGTGGAAAATGTTAAAGTTCAATGTAGCTCCCAATATTAAAGGCTTGTCATGTTGCCGCTCTGGGCATTCTAGACGAGTATGTCTAGTTAAGGACGCTTCGTTTGATCCCCCTCTAAAAGACAAATATTAAAGTAAGGCACAGTGCGAGTTGCGAGGCACAAACATGATTATTTATGGCGGATCCTTGGCATATCTTTTAAAATAAAGATATTCGCAGTAAATATATGCAAGCCGCATTATTATTTTTACCTATTGTTATAGTATTTGACATAAAAATGCAAAGTGCCCGCCGAGCCTTCCTATGCAAATTGTAATTGCAATGAAGTTGAAATAAATTAATAAATAAAAAAGTTACTAACACAACGCAGTTATAACGGCTAGATCGACTACGTTAGAACCTTTGAATACATAAATTATTATGTTGAGCGTAGTACTGTGATCGCATATTTATTTAATGAAAACGTTAAATCTTCTGATTAACAACGACTATACCTATAAGTAAGAACATATACGGAATTGAGCAGTTCTGTGAAATAAAAAAATCGGCCAAGTGCGAGTCGGACTCGCGCACCGAGGGTTCCGTACATATTTGTAGGTAAGATTAAAAGTAGGCAAACTTCAAGGTCCGCATTATTCGTCGGTGACTCTCAACAGCGCGGTTCAGGATTTTTTTTAGTAAATGCGCATTAAAAAAAAAACTACATATTTACGGTTTTCAGATTTTATCCTTTACTTGTGCTGTAAGACACTGCTTCCTGCCAAATTTCAGGGTTTAACAGGAAGTACGTACCATGTAGGTTTTAATTCCCTTGTGAAATCGCAAAATATGTGAAATTTTGCAACATAAACGGTAATATCTTTTCTTCATATTGACTCACAGGTATTTTACAGCCGAAAAGGACCACTATGACCAATATTAAAAATACCCGGGGTATTTCATATTCATTTCAATTTGAAGCTCCACGGGTTTTAAGAAAAAAATTCTTGACAGACAGACAACGAAGTGATCCTATAAGGGTTCCTTTTATCCTTTTAAGGTACGGTACCCTAAAAATATGATCGAACAATAGCAGCCTGTCTTTAGGAGGCTGGGTTTTAGGTACTGTACCTATGAGTATATTTATAATATAAATAGATAAGCAGATTTCAAAACGGTGTAGCATTACATGCTATAGCCCATACAAACAGATTTACGCGCGCCATACCATACCTGACGCCGCCGCCGGACGGTGTCTAGTGCAATAAAATACCCTTGCCTTTTTAGGAATGCTAACTCCGTTATAAAGTATGACCAGAAAAATGATATTCCTTTGCTATATTGCGCTAAATTAATAAATAAATTTCTCCACCGCTATGTCGCAGATCGTAAACCGATTGATTGCCATCTTTAAGTATTTCCTCTCGCTTTCTTGCAATCCGTGGCAGTGATTTCGTGAATCGAGATTGAAGTGTCTTACAGGAAGCCAGGGGAGCCGCGCTATTTGATTTGACCAATAATAGTGCGGGCGGTGGTAGAGTTGGCCGTCAGATGTCAAATGTTACACATCATATGCGACAACTGTTTAGTATCGCTTCTTTTTTTGTTCATAAACTGAATTTATTTATTCCACTAAGGTGGCACACAAGCATACGGCCCACCTGATGGTAAGCAGTCACCGTAGCCTACAGCCGCTAGCAATACCAAGGATATCGCTAAAGTGCTGACATCCCTGTTGATGATGAGGACTAACAGTGCTAGCAGCATTATTAGCCCAGCGTATCCCCGTGGAGCACTGGCACCTTTTACTTACTTACCGTAGAAATAAACGCAGAACACTTCATCAAAGTAGTGTTATTTCACTGCGGTTTTCTGTAAAGCGGAGGTCCCCAGTCGGGATCCAATAATAATGGGAAAACCCACGGGAAATCCCAATTCGCCCTACCTCTCTATTTAATCTCATAAATTAAGTCGGGTTTTTCATTTAAATTTCAAGTACATATAGAAACATATGAACGATACAGAAAAATTAGTTTAGCCCCTGCGCACGGGCAACAGGCAAAATTGTGAAGCGTTCCACATTAAGTTAGTATGAATAACTTGAATTACATCTAAATTATACTATCACAACTGCATATAATAAATCATACAGTAGGTATAGTTATAGATAAAAATATGCATTTTATTTAATTTTTGTGGAGATTATATTTTATTGGAAGATTATTTCGTAGTATTAAAGGATTATTTAGTAACTAATAATAATTTAAGTACTTGAAAAGCTTAGTAAGGAATTACTAGTGAAATTAACAAATTCACTACGTAGACACTCATATTTCAATGATTATTTGTTTAATTAAGCAACATAGCTAATATAGCATATTTTAGCTCACTCCAGGAATCACTAAATTTGGACACTTGAGAAAATACATATACTTACATGGGTACATGCATTTCCTAGAATTCTCATTACAATTACAGCCATCGATCACATATCTAAACTTGTCAATCAGGTCTTAATATAAACGTTTAAATACTACATCCTACATACTGATTTATTTTGCGCTTTGTTATGATTTGTGCAGACCTTAAAACGAATGCCAAGGTTTCATAAATTAATAATTGTTAAAATAAATAAACTATATTTGACAAGTAGGTACGTTCATGTGGTTAACCATTTTTTTTTATTTTTCACATAACCCGGCCAATCTAAATTGGACTTCAGTGGTGTTTGTAATTTTTACTTTGTGGTATCGTAAATAAATAATTCAAAAGATTGTGGGGTCTAGTCAAGCTGTGTGCAGTAGCTGAACTATTAATAAAGTAAACTCGTAAGTCCATAAAGGAGTATAAAATTGTTGGACCGCACGCTGAGGTCAATTAAAATGCACTCGTTTTTATTGTCTCAAACGCAACACGCTCTCAGGTACCACGCACTTTACACGGTGTATACACAAATTAGAATTTAATTGTGTACAATTTTATTTATTAAATACAAAATTACTGCACGACTTTTCGAGACGTTGTTTTATTTGTCGTTGTAAGTGTGCTATGTTTTGAAAGTAATCATTTTGTACATAATATATTCTACAAGCGGTGTTAATATTGTATGGTTTTATGATATTGAATTTGTGTAACCTAATTTATTTCTTATTGGTTGATTAGCTTGAGGATCAGCGTGGATTGAGGTGCAGCTAACTTGATTAAAACTTCTAAAATTATGTTTCTAACATACACTCAAATACCAGTAACCTGGCACAAATTAATTACCCCTGTAACATAACAGGTATACTACTTTTCATTGCCAATAATAAGTTAGGAGTTATATTGATGACCAGCTTTTCAAGCAAAAATTGCTTTAAAAAGTTTTATTCCAGCGATTACCCAATCCATATAAACTGGTTTCTTTTTTACCTCCTTATAATATTATTGTAGTATAAATTATTTATTGAATCATATTTAGAAATACCTTATCACAGTTAATTTCACTCTAAGCTTTGTTCTTAGCGTCATCTACATATTATTTTGACGAGACCGCTGGTCTAGTGGTTGGTATACCTGACTGCTACGCTAGAGGTCGCGGGTTCGATTACCGCCAGGGCAAACATTTATGTGACAAATATGTTTGCCTTGCGTTTGGGTGTTTGGGATGTATTATAAGTATGTATTTAAAAAAAAAATAAAAAAAAAAGTAATATATCTGCTACTGGTTCCCATAGTACAAGCTTTGCTTAGTTTGGGGCCAGATGGCGCTGTGTGATAATGTCCAAGCATTATTATTATTATTATTTATATGTTTGTGTTTTAATCTCTCGCGAGGTGCGAGGTAGAATTTCATTTTCCGCGGGCTTTTTATTATTAATATTGTGTCACGAAATTGCGTCCACAACATAGGTAACCTAAAGCGTAACTATAAAATCGAATATTTAATAGAGTACCTATAATTTAGAACAAAGAGGTATCCATCGCAACTGTCCTCTGACTAATAGTTTAATTGCAAAGCTCCATTCGGGCAGTCCGATAGAGATCAACGGGCGGAGGTCACCTGACCGCTCCGAGTTTTGCTCAACTATTCATCAGGGTTGCATAACTGTAGCTGTATTCATAGTAGTGCGGCTTTATAAATGATTTATTATCTTCATTCTTAAAAATATTTATATATTTAAAATGTATTTTAACTTTGATAGGCCGTTACCCAAAGACTGGACAACATTAGTCTTGTATAGATACTTAGATGTCATGGAGAGAGTCATTTGTCCAGCAGTGAGATGTACCAGGCTAGCAGTAACAGTAACTTGTTGCCACATCCAATGCCACCCTTGAGGCCAATCTCAGGTTTGGGGCTTCCTTAGGGGCAAGTGAAGAAGCGTGTTTAACCTTGCTTATGTATGTACATAAACACCTCAATACAGTATTGTGACCAGTATGTATTTGAAATAAAGTTATCTATTCAAAGGGTAAGACACTAGCTACACAAATGTTTTTACAGTTGTTAATTGTCTGTATATATAAAAGAAGAAGCTGACTGACTGACTGACTGACATATCAACGCACAGCCTAAACGGCTGGGGTTACAGACTTGACATTTTGACAGTACATACCTTTTCTGACGTAGACATCCACTAAGAAAGCATTTTTGGAAATTCCCCCCTAGGGGGGTAAAATAAGGAATGAGAGTTTTGTATGAAAATCCGTAATTTTTGAAGATAAACGCATGAAAATTGGTATTTGGCCTTTCAGTTAAAAATAAATAAATACGTATTTCAGGATTTTTGGAAGTTCCATCCCTAAGGGGGTAAAATAAGGGGATGAGAGTTCTGTATGAAAATCCGTCCGTTTTGAAGATTAACGCATGGAAATTGGTATTTGGCCTTTCAGCTAAAATTAAATAAATATGTATTTGAGGATTATTAGAAATTCCAACCATAAGGCATAAAATATGCACTTAATTAATACGTAGGAAACAATATATAAGTTCACTATCCCCATCGTATTATTTCAATATTTCCCGAATATTTGATTGATTTAAAAACACACAAATAATTTTCCAGACTATGGATACGGCGCACATTTAACGTCAGAGCTCCGATGAGTTAATAATATTATATAGAATTATCTATACAGAGGTCCATAAATAATGTTCTAGTTAATTTTTATGCTGCCTCCGTGGGGCTAAGGTCAAGTAGCGTTTTAAATAATTGCTCTTGTGCCAGTAATTGATTGGTTATATTTGTTCTTTGTTTGATTTACTGAACGTAAAAAATATGTGATGGTGTTTCGACAAGCAATGTGTTTTAGTCAGGTGGGTAAAATTACTAGGAGTATTGCCTTAGGAGTTGTTTATTATATTCCTTCAGTTAGCAATTTAGTAATGGCAACAATACTGTATATCATGAGGGAATATTTCATTAACGAGGTGTATTTTTAAAATGCATTTTTAATAAAAGATATATAATTATGTACTAAATTTGTTTTGGAATCTTTATTTGCAACCAATCTAAGTTGTCTTCATTTGGTTTTGGAACGTGTGTTCGGATTTGTACTCCTGAAAGATAAATAAAACAGCTAAGTTCCCAGTGCAATGATTTAAGATTAGGCTTCTATTTCTAGTAAGTAATCTATGTTGCTACGTAGCCGTAAGTTATTGTGTTACGGTCATTTTTAACCAATTGTTTTGGTCCAGTGGTTTGCAATTATTAATATGTATTAACAAATTATATCACTCATGTATTCACTTATCACTTATCTGGTTTCATTAATACAAATTTGTTGTTTGATGGCGCTGTCTGCTAGGTAATATCCGAGTATTACTATTATTATAACGTTTCTTCGGGTTTATTATCTATGTTAATTCAAATACAGACAAATGTGACTTGTGATGAGAGCACGAAAGATCATAGTATTACTTGCCTTTTTTCAACAAATTCATTATTTTATCAATTTGACCGAAGCCGCTATGGGAGTGAATAATTTCTCCGTGGTCACTGAAGTCTTCATTGTTCTCTAATTTCCGTGGATGTACATGTTTCAATGGACAGTCCAAGCTGGTAGTGGTCTCTATAATATAAATATCTTTGAAACGCGTACTTTTATATGGTAAACCCCTTCATAATTAGTTATCTTAGTGGTCATAAATCGCAGCATGAAGCGGTTACTTTGTGTATGACTGGCATTTTTTTAAATACAGTTTGAGTTTGCGACGAGTATCTCAAAATCACGTTGTCACCAATCGTGTTGCGAACCGTAGTAGGTATAAAAGTACACGTACAAGTGTAAAAGTAGTAGGTATAAAATCCTTAAAATTTTGGCATACCAGACACTCAAGTGAAATGGGTTAATTAGAATAAAATATTTATGAAGTTTGTTGATTGTGTTGTGAGTAGGGTTTCCTAGCTCCTATAGATGCGGTATACTGGCAACAAGGAAACTTGTTCGTCTCTTATGCTGCTATAACAGCAATACTTCTAAACATAAGGTTGGCTAGAGCTTGTAAATCGCTTCTATTTTATGCGTCCTTAGGCTACGAAGACTTCCTACAAACACATAGGCTCATGTTCATAAAATAAAAGCTTTTGAATATAAAAAAAAATCTCTCTGTGACCCTGTCTGGTAAACCTGGGGAAACACACGCGAAAGCTTATGCTAAGTTCGGGGCCGAATATGAATACTTACTACTTTTACTTGTAGTCATATGCTTCAGTTTGAACTCTTCCAAAGCTTTCTTTAAATCTTCCATATAGATTGGTTTCTGGGACGTATTCTCATTGTGTTGTGTATGTGCTATAGTTGATCCTGCATAAATATAATCTGTGAAGTATGTGTACGTGAAGTCCAGATTGACGATTTTACTATCAAGCGGAACATATGTCTTAGCAATAAGCTTGGACAATTTGTAAACGGACTTATTAATAAGGTGTCAGCCTGTGATATAATTTCAACTTACACTATCATCCACATCTACTAACATGCACTTATGATCTACATTTTTGTAGGCGTACTTACCGAAATTACGGAGAAGCTTTTTAAAAGTTACCGGAGGTATTGTGTTGGTAGTGAACAAAACGTTTGGTGATACCGTAATTACTGCTTTCTTTCTTTCCATTGAGACATTACCCATCACGAAAACTGTAAAATGGATTGTCAATAGAGTAATATAACACGCCTCCTAGTGCGGATAACGCCAGAAATCTATATATTATTGACGATGTTATAATGTAAGTAAACTTGCAGCTGATGCCCGTCATAGTTCCTAGCAAACACGTGTTGTGTAATATCAATAGAAATAATTATTCATTCAAGTAGGTAGTTTATCACCACGCCACAGTTCGGCGTCTATTTCGAATCCCGGAAATTTTCAAATAGACCCACCTATTACTAGTACGTAGTAGTAGCCAGATACGTGCTAACTATACATCGTGTAATTATAACTGCTTCAATGGAGTCGGTACGCTTATATATATTTGCCAAGAACATACCGAGTTCCGCCTTGTGTTCGCATAAAAACCACCACCGCGTGGAATGGTCGCCGTGAAGCATAAACAATGTAGCACACCCGAGAACGTAAACGTATCCATGATTGCAACGTATCCACTATGTGAGCACAGTAGCTGTACGCTCATAGTGGATACGCAGCAATATGATAGCGGACCCAGTGAGCAATCGGTAGGCAAAGAATATAGTGCTATTGTGGTGACTCATTAAAAGGTCCCTTAACAGCGCTAACAGAGTTCTATTAATGTTATTTATATGACAATTTTTTCACTACATTATGAATTGAAGGTATAAATATACCTGGTTTCCTTTGTATATGTAACACTTTTTGTGATTTCGGTGGCGCATCTGTTATAATACCATGAAGTTCCATTTCAACTTGAAAAGCATGGTCAGGGAAATCCGCTGTAAATTAATTTATTTGTATATTAACATACATTTATCTTAATAAAATAGTCTTACTCATGCAGGCTTCAAAACGACATCCTTCAGTTTCACAGATCTTCTTACTTTAGTATTGTATCCCTCTCTGCGTCTCTTTCATAGCATTCCGTCTTATAACTGTGGTACCTACCTATAGGTCAACATAATGCCTGGTGAGCAACTATATTATGTTACTACAATTACATACAAATTACTATGAACAAATCTTTGAAAGTGCTGAAACCCTTTCACGTCGTATATCTCATTTATTACATTCTATTAATTAGTTAACCACAGCTTTGACCTTGCGGAAAAATTCACATCATTTATCGCAAGTTGGTGCAAAATGCAGTTAACCTTACATTTCATTATAATTTCTTAAAGGAAAACCACTAAGCTCACTAAATTATGTGCAATATGCTTATTTTTAATTAAAATTATAGGCTACATTTAGGTATGTAGGGTAGACCTACATTTTAAACTCACGGAAATACATTGTGAAATTTATTACCTTTGAGTTTCCTGAGTGGTCCAATGTATTTATCAATGAGACTTCCAACTCCATCTTGGACGGATCTTTTAACTAAGAATTGATAAAAAGTAATAAAACGGCTGCCTTTCACTATAACATAATTTGTGAGAATAAACTCCCCGTACTTTATTCTCACAAATTGGCAGTAACCAAAATGGTCTCTTCCTGTACGGTTTCAAAAATTTTTCTTTTCTCGGACTCTTAGGTTCTGTGCTGAGGTCCCTTGCCTTTCCCTTGGTTTTCCCAAGTGATTAAATACAACACTATATACTATTGAGTTATATAAGTACCTACTTAGGTACAAAATTGTTAAAACTATCTTTGAAAAGGAGCTGGAAAACTTTTGATTCGAACTTTAGCAAAAACTTTGAAAATATGTAGTGGACCAATTAAATACGCTTACGAATATAGGGATATTCTTTAAATTTTAAAACATATAGAAATACCTATTTAAGAACTAATAGTTAAATATGTCTTACTGTGTATAAAGTGCGCCCTATTTTCCTGGATGAATAATATCACCAAAACATTTACTAAGACTTTATACATTACAGTTCGCCAGTATCACATTGTTTTTGTTTCATTGCTTACACAGAATAATTTATATTTTAAAGTTATTGCAACAATGGCAACCATAAAATGCCGATATATTTTAGCTATAAAAGCGACGTAAAAATTGGTTAGTAATAATGTAATACACCCTATCCTTGTCGTGCTTTGTGCCTATGATGGCGTGTGAAAATGAGTACCAACTTTTTAATTTATATAATACTCTTGAGTAAATAATACTATTACTACTAGACATTAACATATTCCGGCGCCCCCAAATAACATGGAATAAGGGCAGGAGAATGATGATGACGACTACTAAACATTGAAAAATAAAACAGTAGGTACTGCACAGCTTTGAATATGAGGAGATTTAAATAAGAGTAGTATTATTTGGTTGCATCAGATTTTATGTAATGAGGTATTTGCTCTCAGCACCACACGTGTAATCAACAAAATAGAATTAAAGCTGTACAGTGAATTTCTGTATTTTTATTACAGTGCCAAACCACAGAGTAGAAGAGATAGTAGAGGCGAAGAGGTAGCTTCGCCTCACGACAAACGAATACCGAAGGATGGTTGAAGGTTGAAATTGAAAAATACTTTAATGAAATGAAATCCTTGCGAATACTGAACTAATTTATTATTAAAGCTTATTGTACTTAATTTCCAAATTTTTCACTTTGGTTTACAGCACCTGAAAATTATATTTCAGTCTATTAACGCATATTCGACTTCCCGTTTTTCTGAAAGATTGGAAACTGGTATACATGTGCGCTGCCATTCTTGGGATAGCTAACACTTGGAACTATAATAAAATTAAAAAACTTTCATGTGCGATATCAAACCACAGGGACAAACGGCATCGAGAAAGGCCCCTTGTTTAATGCCATGGCGTAAAAAGTAACGAATTCACACTTAGATTTTTGAAGAATGCCATTGAATAGAATATTCGTCACGCTACGCCCATTATTATATATTTTTCGTCATATATCTTGTAATGTTTTTTGTATACCTGTTCGTTTATTTCATTATGATAATCGAAATTAATCATTATAAATGGAATAAACACACTTTAAGCTATTTTGTTTTTATTTTTTTAACTATATAAAGCCATTGATATGTAACCAATATCAACTTATTTCTCAATTCAAACGAAATACATCAAGATATATGATAAGTAACTTCAACATTATAATTCAATTAAAACAACCGCACCGGAAGGTGTTTGGTATTTTAAATGAATTTATTTTTATTTGATTGACATCTATATGCAACATTTAATTTTAGATAGACTCGAGCTAGGTTTATCGGCATGAAAATTTCATTAAAACTAATGTCCAAGTATTGCAAGTATCTGAAGGTTGATATTATCACAACATATCTTCAGAATTATGCGGTAGTAACAATATTTGAATGTATCGATGCTTTAATATTATTTTATAATTCTTAAACTACTAACTAAGTTATATTAAACTAGTGACTAACTAATACAGATTATGAATGAAGTTTATAACAAAGTCTGATAATCCTCTCCTAAAATACCTATTTAATTAACTTTTTCTATGTTCTTTTCAGTTACAGCATGGGTATCTTTTTTCTAAAATGTTTACAAATCTAATTGGCTGGATTATATATAATAAAAATCAAGGATACGTTTTCACCAATTATTATGTCAGTCAAAAAACACTCTCTGTTGACCATAGGCCTCCCCCATTAATATCATAAAATGTATTCACAACTTAAGTCTAAAAAAATCATATCTACAGTGTGGCGAATTTATGTGTCCGCTCTGCCTCAATAAGGATGATAATATTAGGCAGGCACCCAAGTAACGATGACTCCTATCGTGCTTTCCACATTATTACTCAAATACGTTAAGTAGGTATAGCAATATTCAACGTACCAGCCTGAAGTAGAGAAGCCAACTCGGTCATAGAACTGTCGCCATTGATAATAGTTTCATACGAATAGAATTGCAAGTTTTCGTCGATGGACATTGATTCGGCATGACGAAAGGCTATTCTGGGGTAACGGAGATCTGAAAACATTATTATTTTTATTACTTATTACTTTATAGCGGAAAGAGAAGATATGCCCCAATATTATCTTCTTTTTGATATCAACTATTAGCGCAGCTAACTAACAAAGTAAAGTTACTCTCTAGCTAGGGCTTCGTAATTAATTGAATTGTTGCGCGTGCGGTTTTAGCCGCGTTTACAACCTTTGAACCAATGGCGTACCTTAAAGCATGGGCGCAACCGAGCGACGGTAGATGGCGTTTTATAAAATAATAAAGACATACTGACGTGCAATTTCTTAATTACTAGACATTACGTGCAAGAAGCATTTTGTTTCTCTTCCAACTCATTAAGTATTTTTCAAATCGTCCATGTATTACTAGTTTCTAGATTCAATCGTTCGGGGATCCTATTAAAAAAATACATGCAAACGAAGATAGAACCTCCTCCTTTTTGACTTTGAAAGGGTTAATAGCTGGTAATAAATAAATATAATTATTTGATCTTTGATTCCGCATTTCTCACAAGAGCAAGTACTGGGTTGCAAACGTTTAAATGCAAAATTTACCTATTTGCTATCGACATCTGATATAATTTATTAGTGAAAGAAAGATGTACTTTATGTATGTACCGTCTATAATAGGATGGGATCTAGCTTACGCCTAAGCTAATTCACTATTGGTTTATTTGTGGCAAAATAACTGGTACGCACCTAGTGTGGATAGCCAATTACCTAAACTTTACTAGTAAAAAAAATAAGGCGGACTTGTTGACAAAATTAGATTTTTAAAGATCTGTATTTAACGACGTATTCACCTTAATTTGGATTTCAATTCGCTTAATCGGAATAACACAAATGATAATATTCTCCATTTATTATGAGTGTAGGTAACCTAGGAATTTGGGTGGAGCACGACGCTTCCGCAGTCCTCTTATACTATTACAGAATAGCATAGGTTAAGGTCGGTATTCCTAGGAACAGTCTTAGAAAAAAGAAAAAGTGCATAATATAATAATTGTGTGTTATTAATATTATATTTCAAGGTATGGATTGAGTTGAAGCAGTGGCCGACAAAAGATAGAAGACTCTGAACCGTGGAAGCAGAAGTAAATATTATTGAGTTTAGGTACAGGTATAATCTATTCCATAATTGGAAAAATAATATGATTTTTTTAATTAATGAAATTGTTTTAACCTTTACTTTACTATAAAACCCTTTTTTTAACGATCTGTCTCGGTATTTCCCGCGGGGAATTAAATAAACAACTGTGACTAACTGAACACAATTTGTCTCAAGCGTGCTAAAATCTTAAACATCATATTAAGTTGGACCGAAATCCTATTTAGAGAAATATGATCTTCGGTCCAACCTAATATGATGTTTATGTTATTAATTATCACTCTTTTGTGATAAATAATTAGTTACAAACATGCGGTATAGAAGAAATATTATGTCTTTTTTTATTCTTTTCAATGTAGCGATTTTTATTTTACATAAGATTACTTAGCACAAGATTACTTAGTGCTCAAAAAATGATCAGACACGATGAAAGAAAATATTATCCATTACGAACACGTATTCATTCACGTAAAGCCCGGCCTTGTCCACGCCACATTCACAACCAGATTACTTGTTGGTGACGGTGAAGCAGTCCGCATATTTCACATAACTCCACGTAAGTCTTCACGTAAGGGTCGGCAACGCGCGAGTGTATTCCTGGTGTTGCAAGCGTCCAAAGCCTTCGGTGACCGCTTACCATCAGGTGGGCCGTATAGTTGTTTGCCACCTTAGTGGCATAAAAAAAGTAAAAGGTAAATGTAATATTATTTAAACAGTCAACATTCGAATGTTTTATCGGTCTGTTTTTTTTCTCGTAAGTAATGGTATTTTTTTCTGGAGATCTGTTAATAACAAATATATAAAATTCATATACTAAAATGGACGAGTTTCACCTGTAACATATAACAGATAGAATAATTTGCTACGAGCCTATTATCGTATTAACAAAGCAAATAACTTTTGATTATCTCATATAACAAGTTTGAAGTATGTTTGGCACTAACTGTTCCGTGGCGCTATTTTCGTCGGCTCCATCTCAGGGTTCCTTTCAGTACTTCTTGGAGCCTCAACTAATAATAGAAACAAAAGAAAAAACGTTCGCATTTTTTTCAGACACGATAATATTAATTAGAAAAAAAATGTGTGTATTAATAGGTATATTTCCAGATAATAGATATATCACCATTCTAAAATTAAAACAGGGAAATTCTTGGCATTTTAAACTTACATGATCTCGAAAAATATGTGTCTACCAGCAAATGCGGATTTTGTAGCGTGGATCTCTCATCATGTTTATAAGTAACATCATCTAAAAGTTACGCGACTATTTAATACCAGTGAAAACTAACCAAAGGTAGAAATATATGTACTCACGTTACACGGTTTTTCGGAAATTACCTGTGAATGCTGTGATGAATACGATACGAGTAATAAAAAAAAATAAGAAGGATCATATTTTCTTTAAGAGCTTGCTAAATCATAAGGCTGTATAATTCACCATTATTAATAATATCCAATTATTTGGCTGTGTAAATGTAAAAATATTGTTCCATAGGCTGTCTAAATGAGATTTAGCGTTCGAGTAGACTTGATAAAGTTCTAGGCGGTTTTTTATACCATACCATACCATTTGCATGAGATCCATATAGACGCTTGCAGTACCAGGGATATCACTAACGCGTTGCCAACCCCGTTGTTGTTGAGGGAGGACTCACCGTACCAGCAGCATATCCTTACTACCAGCGCAGCATATCCTCGTGAAACACTGGCCACCTTACTCACCGAACAAACACAACACTACATCAAAGTAGTGTTGATTGACTGCGGTCTTCTGTAAGGAGTGTAAGGTGGAGGTACAGTCCCCAGTCGAGCGGCTTCAATTCAAATGGGGAAACTCACAGAAGATCCCATTCCCAAAAGGTAAGTTATTATCGCAATAATTTATTATTATTATTATTACTAAATATTATTTAATCATTACCATTCAATTCCTTTAGTTTATGGTTACCTTTGATGCTTCTTAAATCTGCATGTGATATTTTAGCGCCTTTAGGAACTATAACACAGATAGTGCACAGATAAAATATATGTTTGATACGTAAATGTACGATTTCTTTAGAACATTTTTTTCATTAATTTTAAACCATATTCACCATGCAGAAGGTAATATTCTCCGTATATTTGAATAAGATGTAGACAGATTAATAGGCCGTGTATACTCATAGTCCCCGAGAAATAAATCTAGGAAAATCTGCGAAGCAGAATCAAAAAACATAGGTACTAATAGATATTTTTATCGAGTAATAAACATGAGGAACATTTGTTTATTTCAAAAGAAACGATTATATATTTGGTTTTAGTTATGTATTCAATCTTACCCATTATCTTCCTCAATTAGAACAGTTATTTGTCAATTTAAATTTCGATAATAATCGATGGACTTATTGAATAACTTCTGAATCGAATATTCGTAAACCACCAGAAAGTAAACCTTAGCACTAAACAATCCGACCGCACAAGTCGTGTGTGCACAACATAATATTAAATTTAATAAGAGAATCGATAAAGTTTATTGCAAAGCAGAAATTATTGTTTTCGTGGATCTCGATAGTTGTTGTTTGAGAACATACACACACAAGTACAAATAATAATATTGTTGTTATCGCAAGCACTAGCGACAATCGTGAGACTGTGATACGATGTTAGGACATGTTTGTGAACAAGTGCCAAGAGGAAGAGCTAGGACGTCAACAAAAAACATGACAGAGACACAGAGATGACAGAACTAGATGTAGATATCTTCTTTTGGTATTTGGTAAATCTAGATATGAAACCTTAACATATTTCTGTAACGGTTTTAGTTTATTGTGGACAATTTTAAAGTACACGTTTATTTGATTTCGATTTTTAATTAAAAACTAAATATTCCTGGATGGTGACCGGTCGTACGGTGCGAATGTCGTAAACTCCGCTAGGAATTAGTTAAACCTACACTAAACTAAAGTAAACCCAACCTATACCTTATTACATACTCAAAATAAGCCTCCATTCTACCTTCTCATTTCGGGTAACTACTAGCTTTCAATATAATAGGTACAAAAATAGCACAACGTACACTATAAAACGGATTTCTTAAAACAATAGAACCTAGGTTGTGAGGAATAATGCCGTAACAAATAATTTTGGATACCTATCAGTGACAGCTTATGGCCAGTGGTGGCGCATCCAAAACGGTCAGGTATGGTCAAGATCGTGACCATTGCAAGCCCATTTTGCGTTACAATGTAGCTACTGGTATGCATAATATCGATAATGATTACTATATTGTTTCGATTTAAACTGTACCTACGCATCGTAACGCTGACTATAATTCTATTTAAGTGTCGTACATGACTACTTCTTCTATTCAATTACTGGTGATTAGCATGTGAAAGGATTGCTCAGGCTCCTTCTCAAAAACGAGGATTTGAACCGATCCGATCGTACAAAACTAGTGTAAGTCGCAGATTCTAAGCGCCTGCCATTTAATTAGCTAAATTAAAAAATAATGTTTTATATACAAATGTTAATTTCGACCTAAATTCAACATATCTAATGCACGTTTGTTCACGCTAGCTTAATAGTTTACCGCAAATACCTCTTTAATCAAAATAAGGTAAGCTAGTCTACGCCCCCCAAGTCGACTACACGGCTACAGACTAATTTAGGGGGATTTCTATGCAAATTTAATGACACCAGTAGCTGCATGTACGCTGCTAACGAAGTGCGCTATTAAAGTAAACCCAGACGAAGTAACGATATTAATTTTCATGAGTGATTGCTGTCAAACTACGTTTTAACTAAATTGCTATTTTAAAATCATGCAATACTTATGTACTTCAAGGTTGTTTTGTTTTATGACGTATATCAGGACTGATCATTTTAATTCATGTAGAACTATAGTGAATGAACTACGAAAGTATCCTTTGACCTTACTACATACCTACCAATGTTATCATTTATCTTTGACAATATAGCTAATCGTAATAGTGACCAACGATCAATGATATCACCAATTAGTACATATTCGACATATCCCATGGCGGTGAAGTGTTCAGGATTACGAAATAATCATAAGATATCCTCATTCTTGTATGTCAGTTTTGCTTCCTGTACAATCATCAATCCCTTCTTTCATACGGATTTCCCTCCGCCCCGACCAATGTTTTCATAGCTTATAAGATACACTTTGTTTTTTCACGACTTCTTTTCAATAACAGTGTCAGCAATTGATACTTTCCCGTAGCAGTTTAACCTTATAAACCAAATTCAAATTAGAGCTTCGATGCCGACAGCCGGCCATTGAGAGAGCAATCAGCACACCGATTTGGAAGCAACTGCATTGCAATTGACACCATGTAAGTCGCGCCGGTGGCGACTCGCCATTAGATACTTCCTTAACAAAGCTCAGAGCCTCCCATTGCAACAATTGTATGAGCTATTTACCTTATCTGTGAAGCACCGCAATCACACCCGCTGCCGACTCTACGCCGACTTTCATGTCTTAATACTTGCATTTTGTATTAAAAATAACACAGTTCGTTATAAAAATTGTTTCTCGTGGTAGATAGTTTTTTGATACATATCATTAAAAAAATCAATTTGTTTTAAGATTCTTTATTTCTCATCAGAAACTTACTTGTGGTACTGATACCTACCAAAAAGGGTGTTTGTATGTTCTGCTGTCTCGAAACATTTCTTTGTTCGTTATGATCCAAAGAAAGGTAAAGAGCTCTATTTATCTCCTTTTCTTGAAGATAAATATGGATTCCAAGTAAGCAAAACAATAGCTTGAAGGGAAAAAAAAAATGTTATAATTAAAATTTAATCAATTTTATTTGGAACTTACATGCAGTCTTAAGAATGTTGGATCGCACTACAGGGCAGTATCACTTGTGTCGGTAGGAGCACCCGCAGGTAACTGCGTTATAACAGCGATAGCCAGCGCGTGATGTGACCATAGTGGGACCGGCTAGATACGATACTATGCCCAGAGCCTGTCATTTTACTATCCTATTTATATGGAACACTATGGAATTTACTGGCCTATTGTTGCTTAGCTTTTTGATAAAGATAAAATATATAATTTAATATACATGTTTTTGCATTAAATGAATATTTAAATATATAGAATATAATGAATATATAGAATGATAATAAGGTGAGCATTTATTTATTTATTTTGAGGAAAGCTTACAGACAAATATCTTAGATAAAGTTGCATTATAATAACTTTGATTGCTAATTACAAGCAACCGCGTGTACATAATAATAATTATTACACAAAGTTAAATGATAGATAATCACATAATGGCTTAGAATAAACCAGTATTTGTGCTTCAGGTTCTTATTGTTCATTCTTATGCAGATTGAAGAATACAATATACATATTTTTAAAATTTCATGTCCTAATGCCTCATTATATTCTGCATGAAAACTTAAAACTCCGTGCAGGACACCTTTTAATAGTAGACACTTAAAAGCTAAGGCTTTGTGTCTTAAAGACACTAAAACAATTGTCACAACACCGAACAGAAATATGCTTAATTACTAACAGGGTCATTTAAGTCAGTATTATACTTAAATACCTATTTAAATTAAGAAATAATAAATAGCTTAGATAAAACGAATCATCAAAAACGTAAATGTCCTTTTCTACGCCCTGCCAAAAAAGGTAATTACTTAACGTCACCTGCACTTGCTAATCCAGGCTCGTCCGAACAGAAGTGTCCGTATTCTGGACCAAGTCGTGACATAACTCTGGCCAGGCGGGCCTAATCTCGAATAAATTGCGTACACTTAGAGACTCTTTATAGACCTTTTAAGGTAGAAAATTTAAGATGATGATCGGCACGCTCATAATTAAGATTGGTGGTGAGATAGTGGCGTCGTGACATGGTGTGGGCTGTTCCGCTTCCTAGGTCAGGGGTGGTCCCCATTCTGGCCATTTCGGGCGTGCTACCGACGGCATTATAATTTAGGAGGCACTGATGGGTAGATACCAGGTGTTTACGCCGGTGCTCTAATACCGTATCCGGTAATGGACGCTTAATGACATTATGCTAATACCGT
Source organism: Falcaria lacertinaria (assembly GCA_951449985.1). Taxonomy (NCBI): domain Eukaryota; kingdom Metazoa; phylum Arthropoda; class Insecta; order Lepidoptera; family Drepanidae; genus Falcaria; species Falcaria lacertinaria. Next base: position 5,779,272 of record OX602123.1, on the reverse strand, counting down.
ATAGGGAGAAGATACTCTTAATTCTTCGTGACTTGTTAAAAGCAGAGAAAATTCTTCATTGTTTTAACTTAATTTAATGTTTTTAACTAATGGCAATTTCCACTAGAATTTCAACAGTTTTTTGCCGGTTTGGTAGTAAGCGGTCACCGTGACAAATAAACTCTTGCAGCATCAGAGGCATGGCATCGTAAAATATGGAGCGTTCGCACTAGAGATCTTTATTATTACGACTTTTCATAAACTACGAAGAAAACTTATGTCTTAATTAAATTCTTAGTGAATCATATGCAGTTATGGAATACGTCGATAAAATATGATGATACGTGTCTATCTCAAAGCTCTAAAAATATTGCATTCGTTCGTGGAATAACTATGAACTAAGTGCCAGTATTAAAGTAAACTTTATTCCCATAGCACTTGGCCTCAAAATATAAAAGTAATGCAAATAAGTGGCTTCTGAGCTACCGTGTATAATAAAGCAAGTTTCGCTGACAGTAGCAACGTGTGTGGCATTCCTGCGAGGCATGCAATGCACTGCTCTGGTACCATCCTCATATCTTCAAGGAAGTATTTTGCATGCAGCACATATCTCCAGGAATTATCTGTAAACGGGAGCACTACAAACTCCAATGAATATAACAAAATTAAGGAATATTTAGTACGAACTTTCCGTATTTAAATCGAAGATACACATTCCTTTGGAAACTCGGTGGTTGATGAGACGCTTTGGATTGATGAGCTTCTATACAAACACATTATTTATGGTAAATTCGTAATTGCCGATTTCGTGCAAACAAGGGAATCTCCGAAAGTTATAATGCCATGTTTTAAAATGTGGATACTTTTAAGTCAATTAAACTCTTATGAAATGAATAAAACTGCGAAATTAAAGGTTCCGTTATACCGTGGTCGAGGCAAACCTTTTAATTGGGCTCCTTCCATAGTTTAGTTTGGGAGAATAATATGTAGGCAAAAAGTTGGCATTTATTATAATGCTATTATTCATCAAAATAAAGCTTGTTGTTAATGATTTATATTACAATAATAAATATATTTGCTTTACATACACTATGCTTAATAGATACTTTGCATAAAACAGTGATCATTATTATGTTTAGAATGTTATCAGGTACATATAACAACAAGAACTGAATGTAATGCAATCAATCAAGCAATTACTATTGGAAATTACAAATAGAATATGTAAGATTTTAGCATAAAATACTAGACAAAATAAATATATCTACTTATCGACTTATTTTGTGCATTAATTAAAACAAGTCTTTTCCAAAAAGATTTAATGAAATCTTTTTTTCTTATTAAACAAAACGATAGGACATGGTCTGACTAATCGAAAACATTTCACTTCATACTATTTGCTTTATCGCTTAATTAAAAAACAAGGGTCAACCTAACACGAAGGCAAACGCCTCTAGTGAGTACAAAGGTTTCAGATGTCTCGCTACGATTGTTACATTTGCAACGAATCGTGACGAAACAGTCTATTTAAAAGGTGTTTAACCATGTGTTGTATGGTTAATTAATTAGGTAAGCAATTTGCGACGTTTTTTATTAAATCAAAGGTACTTTTAAGAGAGGTAGGGCGATTTGGGATTTCCCATTTAAATTGGAGCCGCCCGACTGGGGACTGTACCTCCGCCTTACAGAAGACCGCAGTGAAATAACACTACTTGATGTAGTGTTGTGTGTCTGCGGTAAGTAAGGTTGCCAGTGGTCCACGAGGATACGCTGGGCTAGTAGTATTGCTGCTAGCACAGTGAGTCCTCATCAACAACATGGTTGGCACCCCGTAGTGATACCCCTGGTATTGCTAGCGGCTATAGGCTACGGTGACTGCTTACCATCAGGTGGGCCGTATGCTTGTGTGCCAACTTAGTGGTAGAAAAAAAAAAAAAGTACTGAATGGTCTTCAGGAGAAGAATTTACTTAATTAAACACCTATACTTGGAATGGGTTATTTTAGATTTATGCGAAATGTTATATTTTATGAAATACATTTATTATTTTGGGACACAATAATAATGCTTATTACTTCGAGGCTATGAACGTGGCAATAGTACATTACATGCTTCAAAGAAATGCTAAAAGTAATATTGATGTGGTTAAGGGAATCATATCACCTGGGACTATTCAAAAGTTCTCCAGATCCAAACGCAGCAGGGTTTCCAGAATTTATTAAAATTTATCAACCTGTACAGAATTCGCTCATAATTAACCAAAACTTACATGAGAGGCGTCCAAAAGCTTAAAAAGATTTTAATGCAAAAATATGTATATTAAAAGTTTGTCTAATCAAACATTTTACGAACTAAAACAAAAAAATAAAATTAAAAACTTGTTAATAAAAACGAATACCCGGAAAGTGGCGTAACAACGTCAGAAATGTATTTATTCACAGGTGTACTTCAAGCCGGCCTTCGAGACGTTTAGCTATGCTCCACATCTTAATTAGAAATTGTGAGTGGCCATAATGTGTTTTATTGGTACATTTGATTGCGGATGCTAATATAAGTGTACGTCAATTTGGTCAGCTACTTCGATTGAACCGGCTTGTCCAGAGGAAGCTACATTATTGAATTACCTACTTACTTACTCAAGTCGAGATTCATTTGCAAGGTAAGCTATTATGTATCGGATGTTCGGAGATGGATTGTACAACAAATCAGTTAGAAGAGCCTTGTGAGACTTATTGGATTAAGTAGATAACATAATAAATTTATCAATTAAGATGGTATTTTATAGACTTAATGACAGGGTGTTTCTATAGATAACGTCAAAAGTGTTTTAAGCTGCCCTCGAACATGAATGTTTTCTCCAGATCGTAACGGCTACGCTTGTGACTGGAATCTTGAAATGTGACCATTTCATCCATGGATTTCGAAGCATAGCCCTTTTACATAATTAAAGATATTTTTTTTATTACTATGACATAATTTGGTTGTCGACAAATACCTATTCAGGAGGGGGGTGTAGTACTGAGCGGCTCATCTAATCATCTACAAGTAATGATACACTTCGATAATTTCGATTGTAAGGTATGCTGTTTATACACAGTCCACACCACAGTAAAATTATTGTCTATACTTATACTGTATACTTGTACTATACTTATACTTATACTGACTGAAATATAATGTATACGTATTACTATTATTTTTGCTTTTAATAATGAGAATCAACCAATACTTTTTTTTAGTAAACAAGGTTTTATCAAGTGCTGAGGGCAATAAATACTCATTACTTCTATTTGGATATTGGAAACCGACATCTACAGAGAACAGAAAAGTAATCTGATCTATGCCCCTCAGAATACTACCCTAACTATTAATCATCTATCGGCACAGTAAATACAGCACAGTAGCGGAAATGCAAAAGGACATCTAAATCAACGGTGTCCGAAGAGACAACCGACAACGGTATGGCGTGCTACGGGCCATAATTCTGAGGAGATGAAGTTATAAATGCGTAGGGCAGGTGTACTGTGATGTAACCGGACCCTTAGAGAACAGTGTATGTGAGTTTCTTTATATCTTTGTTTATCTTGAGATCCGTTTATAACAATACAATTATGAAAAATTACTATTTATTTTGAGTCCTTGATGAGGTTTTTTTTTCAAATTTTCCCAATATTAGCTTGGCAACGCTTGACTAATATTTTCCGGCATTGCACACATAAATGGGCTATAGAAGCGTCTCAGCATCAGGTGAGTCGTAAACTCGTACGATTATTTTTCGCATTTTATTGTGTAAAATCGATAGGTTTTTGTCACCAAAGATGCAATTTTACAGTGGTAAAAAAATATCTATTCGCGTGAAGACCTAAACAATATTGAACCTACAGTAGTTAAGCCATAAAAATATATATTTTATTTACTGATACAACTTGTGGTAACCATCATCCCTAGCAATAAAGCTAGATAACATCTCCCACTTTCACTATGGACGGACAAACAGATGGAGCGCAGACGTTCGACTGACGCGGACGCATTTTAATTTGTGCCCACTTCCCGCCATTAGCTATACCGGTACCTACCTAGACTTGTTGCAACACAAGTGTTACTGATTTATACATATTTTGAGTAAAAAATAGGAATGTAGAGGGATGAATTAAAATGACATTTAATTACGTTGACTGTAATAATGTAGGTAGGAATAGGACCGGCAAGAGAAAGATAATACATAGGTGATAGGTACTCCTATTACCATATTAACGTCACGGTGCCCTCATACTTGGTGATGAGCTCTAAAGCCGTTAATATTTTGTGTCATATACACATTAACATTATCTAAAATATGTTGGTAGTATATAAACGTTTCCAAAAATACTTGAGAATTTTACAACGTTCCTAGTCTGATCATAGTCATTTTGAAACACACCGATATAATGATGGCTATATTGGTTTGTCACACCATATTGCTAGCGGAATATGCTAAAGAAATGTTTCTTTTCGTATTAAAATTGGTATATTTAGATTAATATATTGATGGAAGTGCTAACAACTTTAGTTCACGAGTACACAGCCACCTGTCGATAGTCAGAGTACTCCCGTTAGCAGTCAGCGCGTTGTCAATAGGTCTTCGTAACTAAGCTTCCTGTCGCTTGATATATTCCACTCTATCAACCAACCAGGGAAATGGAACAACTAACGAGACTATATGCATACCTATTACACGGATTAACCCGAACACAGGATGGAACAAGAAATATTATATCGTAATACATAATTTATTGCGTTTCAATAGTGGTACTTCATTAGCTTTTCTTCTGTATTGTGTTTTATGTGATTGACAGTTGTGTTCTATCAGTTCAAATATAAACATTATTTATGGATTTCTCTTACTATCTAGGCTATGAAATACTATGACAGGCGCTTACAGTACCAACTATGATGATCTGAAATAACATAATGAGGAAATTTTATTAAAATGTAATGGTTGTATCTTTCATATTTTGACTGATTGCCGACGGGTATGAAAAAATACAAATTTGTGCGTACATCTTACGATAAATATGAGATTGATAATCTGGAACACCGTCTGACCGATCACTATGGAAGATGGCACATTTGTGTATTTCTTATTGCAAAAAGTTTTTATGCTACACATTTTACTTTAGGTTCTTTATACATAGTACGACATGCGGGCATACTCTATTTTCTCCTATATATTATGTATAAACATGCTAATGACGTCTCAGAGCCATTTCGCTGAAGGGGTTCAGTGCGTGCCGAGACAAAGGTGAATATATAACCAATATAAATTGTGCCCCGGGTACCAAAAGATGGGATATCAATATAGTAGAAAGGCAAAACATGGACCATTTGCCGCATAAATATGGTAACTGCGAATCATCCGTGTTTATTTCGAGTTAATGTCAAACATGACCGGGGGCGTCAAATCCTCGCCACAATGACCGCAAATTAGTTACTATCAATAAAATGCTATTACTTAAAATGCGTGACGATATCTAATAACTGTATCATCACGGATTTAATTAGTTGTTTATCCGCCTATAATAAAATTAACATTTATCACTATGAATAAGTAATTTAATTAATATATCCGTAAGCAAGCCAACCTCAACATCATCCGCTTAATACTCGTAGTAAATAAAATATGTCTGATCTGCATTTTTTATTACGGATTCATTCAATTCTTTTGACCTTATTTAAATTGCGTTTCTACATATCTCTACAATACTCCCTTGGATTACGCTATGCAAACAGGTATTGGAAAGGAGGTAATGTGCCACGAGACATAAGGTGTCGTGTAAATTCTTCCACTATTATTATATTATTGAACATTAAGAATGCATTGTAGAAGTGTCTAATGATTGACCGTTCGCGATTACGCGATGCTCGCTCGCATTAGCGCGGGAACGAGCCTCGAGCGAGTAGATACAACGAGGTGCCGCACATTTGCATGTAGCTTCATTATCCTTCCACTCCAACCCGTTGCGCCACTGATATCAGTAACACGCTTTAAATGTAACAAAAGAAAATGTATTTTCAATATTGTTAGCACATTTTTACTTAGGTTGCTGTTAGATATGCAGTCGCTTTTCCTTGGAGTAAAAAGGAATGTAGCCTCTCCGAATCAGTACATATTTACGTTTGATAAAAACATGTTTTGGTACGGGAGACGCTACGCAAGCAGTCCAGCAGACTATGAAATAGATCCAATTGCCACTACGGCAGAAAATTCGTAAGGAATTTGTATACCTGACTTATGATTTAATCCCTGGAATCATACAACTTTACTCTGTATCAAAACAAAATTGTTTCAGAAACTGTACACAGTGACCGTTTGTTTGAACAGTATATAAAAATGAGACAAGTTATTTACAAGAAAATCATCGACGTAGCTCAATAGATAAGTTGCAGTCGAACAAAATGGCTAAGTAATAAAATTAAATTCAATTTGTTCTAACAAATAAACTCCTACGCGGGCTCGAAGGACCAACAATGCCCACACAAATCAAACAGGATTCCTAACGCTATCACACGGAACATTTGCATCGAGGACCGACTCGGTGCGTTGCGTGTTGACGCCCACTGAGGCACAATCGAACACATCGGCATAGCATTAAACATTGTAAACTGTACAATGTTCCGCAAAAACTATATGTTTTGTTTAATGTGCAACGGCATGCGAAGCGTTGCGACAAAATGCAGCTGTAATCTGTACTTTAGTTGGTTTTATTGAACATTGCAAACATACTATGATGGTAATATGACTGAGAATGTACTTAAATATCTGCTAAGAATGGCTCTAATAAGCCGTAGAAGATACTTTTTTTTATTTACAGCCAAAAACATTATTTTAAGATAAACACCAAATATCCGCGAGATATACATAAAATTTTACTATAATAACAATAAATATATCTTCACGTCTTCCCACAAGGGTCCCTGAAAAGGTAGGCAGACGTGGTACAAAAACCATTTTACCCCGAAAATAATGGTCCAACTAGGTAAATCTTACAAACGCGCATCAATTATTTCATTTATCTCATTTCGCAACTAAATAAGTATGATACAAGTTCTTTGACACTGTCGGTCGATGGGTAAGTCGATCGACGTACACCCGACACGGGAGATCAGCTGACACGACGATACGGCACAGCCTTGGAACGCGCTTACGGAATACTCCTCTCATGCGTATCGGATAACTAACATCTTTGGAAATCTGATCGTATGAAGTGTGAAGTACGCGTTTTACTCTGCAGAAGCAAAATCGCTTCAGACATAAAAAATAGTAACGGTGTACAAACAAACAGCAAAAAACTTCGTAGCACTAATACTCAGCGAAAACATTGCAACTGTTTCATACAGATTAGACGGTCAGACAGACGAATGAACAGAGATTCCTGGCGAAATTATATCTATACTCGTATCCATATTTTGAATTGAGAATTCTAAATCATCATCATTCTCCTGCCCTTATCCCATATTATTTGGGGTCGGCGCAATATGTATTTCTCCATCCTTTCCATCCTTCTCTATCAGCCGTCATCTCTGGATTCACTTCCTTTCTGGCCATGTCATCTTTCACACAATCCATCCATCTTTTCTTAGGTCTGCCTCGACCCCTGTACCCATCCACATTCATACATAAAACCTTTTTTACCACGTTATCTTCATTCCTCCGCATAACATGCCCATACCATGACAAACGCTTGCGCCTCAGCTTTTCTGTCACTGGAGCTACTTTCAAACTTCCTCTAATAAACTTATTTCTTACCTTGTCCATTCTCGTTACGCCACACAACCATCTCAACTTTCGCATCTCGGTTGCATTGAGAATTCTAAATATTCACCAATTTTGTGGTTGAAACTCTGGGTCCCTGGGGCCCGGGTGCTCTGCAGGTAGGTTAAGTTCTGTTTTTTGTAAATAGTTTAATCTGTTTTTAATAAAGATACCAATATATAAATTGTAATTTATCTCAAAATCAAAATCAAAATCAAAATCAAAAATCATTTATTCAGTTTAGGCCCTAATAAGGCTCTTATGAAGGTCTAAATTACCACCGGTTCGGAAAAAAAGCCACCTGAGAAGAACCGGCAAGAAACTCAGTGCTCTGTCTTTTTTTGCATTTAACAATCATTATATAACAATTTGTAACAAAATTCTTCTAGACATTGGTATGAAATTACAAATATCAAAATGAAAGCTACCAAGTTGGTTTTGTCACTGCTTTCATGAAATACATATTCCAACTATTACAATTACCAGGAGCGGGGAGCCACTTGTGCAGAGTGAGTCTATATATTCCAAGCATTTTTATCATTTACTTAATCATTAATTTTATAATAGGCTTTATTTATCAAAACTCTTTTGACATGAGTCTTAAACTTATCGTAATTCAATTCGGTAATAGATCGTGGGATTTTATTGTAAAAGCGGACGCAGTTTCCCATAAATGATTTGTTTACTTTTGTAAGTCTAAACCTAGGAGCCACAATTTTGTTTCTGTTTCTTGTATAAATATTATGGTTGTCTGAATTTAATTGAAAACTTCTAATGTTCTTTTTTATAAACAACAAGTTCTCAAAGATGTAAAGAGCCGGTAACGTGAGAATATTAATTTTCTTAAACAATTCTCTTAACGATTCTTGGGGACCCATTGCAAAAATTGCCCTGATTGCCCTTTTCTGTAGAATGAATATCGTATCCAGATCCGCCGCAGATCCCCATAATAACACGCCATAAGACATGAGGCTGTGGAAATATCCGTAGTAAACTAATTTTGCAGTATCAATATCTGTCAATTGTCTGACTTTCCTAATGGCAAACGCAGCTGAACTAAGTTTCTTTGACAAAGTCTCAATGTGAGAGCCCCACTGCAATTTTGCATCTAGTGTTAGACCTAGAAAAATCGTGTTATCAACTAAATCAAGTTTTCTGCCATCTAATTGTACATTCGTGTCTACCTGCGATGAGTTTGGAGGAGAAAACCGTATACATTTTGTCTTTTTTGAATTTAAAACTAGGTTATTGGCGTCAAACCATTTAGAAACGGATGCTAGCGTTTCATTTAGACTTATCATTTCTTTGTCTTTTCTGCTCACTCTAAATACCAGAGACGTGTCATCCGCGAATAAGACTATGTCACAGATATTATCCACTACAAGTGGGAGATCATTTATGTATGCCAAAAATAAGAAAGGACCTAATATTGAACCCTGCGGAACTCCCATTTTTATTAATGTGCCTTTGGAAGTTATGCCTCCGACACCGACTTTTTGCTGACGACCGGACAAATATGAGGCTACAAGATCAAGGGCATTTCCGCGGATACCATAATATTTTAGTTTGAGCAGTAGCGTACTATGTTCAACGCAATCAAATGCTTTAGATAGGTCGCAAAATACACCTAGGGCATCATGTGAACTTTCCCATGCTTCAAATATATGTTTCAGTAATTTTGCCGCCGCGTCACTTGTAGATCTACCTTGAGTAAAACCGAATTGGTCTCCATGTAATATATTATGCGCATTAAAGTGACCTAACATTTGATTTAACATAATTTTCTCAAATATTTTACTCAAAGCCGGCAGTATTGATACTGGTCTATAATCAGAAGGATTTTCCCTAGATCCCGCCTTAAAAATCGGTATTATTTTACTATATTTCATTAAATCAGGAAATATTCCTTGATCAATGCAAGTATTAAAAATGGTTGCCAGTATAGGAGCAATCGTTGGTAGAATTGCTTGAATAACTTTAATCGAAAGTCCCCATAAATCTTCCGTGTTTTTAATTTTGAGCGTTTTAAATGTTTTAATAATATCATTTGCATTTACATGTCGAAAGTAAAACTCTGGAATAATTTTATTAAACGATTTCTTAAGTAAGCTTTCGGCTGTATTTGCACACGAGCTAAGGTTTTTTGTAATTTCGGACGGAATATTGGCAAAGTAGCTCTCAAAAGCTGCTGCGACGTCTAACTTATCCGACACAAGATTCTCGTTAATTTTAAGTGTGCTTACTTTTTCTTTAATTCCATTCTTTCCCGTTTCCCTATTAATAACTTTCCAAACCGTTTTTATTTTATCATCGGAATTACTTATTTCATTACTTATATATTAGGTCCTTACATATGAAATTGGCGTTTTGTATGGGAGGAACAAAAAGTCGAATATTTTTTAATATAATATATTTAATTAATCAAAGTATGAACCATTATTTTCTATGCACTTTTGCCATCTCATAGGTAGTTCATTGATCCCTTTACTAAAAAAACCAGTCGGACGGGAATCAATAAAATCTTTGAAGGCGATTTGGACTGCCCCATCGGAGTTGAATTTTTTCCCTTGCAAGAAGTTATCCAAATTTCGAAAAAAATGGTAATCTGTTGGAGCAAGGTCCGGGGAGTACGGAGGATGTCTTAGACTTTCCAATTGAAGCTCTTCTAATTTAGTAGCCGTCTGTAGCGCAGTGTGTGGTCTAGCGTTGTCGTGAAGCAGCAGTGGCGTGGAGCGATTGACCAGCCTAGGTTGTTTAGCCGCTAGCTTTTCCATCATGGTTTGCAATTCCTGACAATAGACATCAGCCGTAATAGTCTGGCCAGATTTGAAAAAACTGTAATGAACAATACCGGCACTAGTCCACCAAACGCTTACAAGTAACTTTTTTGGGGTTAATTTTCGCTTGGGGCAGGATTTGGCTGGCTGGCCAGGATCTAACCATTGCGCTGAGCGCTTCCGATTATCGTAAAGAACCCATTTTTCATCACAGGTAATGATTCGGTTTAAAATACCTTCATTATTGTGCCGGTTTAGTAATGTAACGCAGCAGTCGACGCGCGTTTGCCGGTTTGTTTCAGTCAATTCGTGAGGTACCCACCTTTCAAGCTTTTTAATCTTCCCAATTTGCTTCAAGTGAATTAAAACAGTTTTATCACTAACATTGCAGCCTGCAGCTAACTCGGACGTGGTTTGCGATGGATCCGCTTCCACAATAGCCTTCAACTCTTCATTATCAACTTGAGTCTCAGGCCGTCCACGGGGCTTGTTCTGCAGGTCGAAATTTCCAGAACGAAAACGTTGGAACCAAAAACGAACTGTGTTTTCTTTTGCAACACGACCGCCATACACATCATTCACCCTTCGAGTTGTTTCCGCAGCACTAGTGCCACGGCGGAACTCGTACTCGTAAATAATGCGATATTTAAGGTTTTCCATTTTGTAAAATGAGTGACGCAAACAGAAAAAAACAGAAGAAAAAAAACAAATGAATGACGATCATCGAAGCACAAATACATGAGTCTATAGCTGTACAAATTTGAATTTGGAATTCCTTACCAAAGAGGAGAAATCCGTGATTAAAGTGGCCAGTACGAAAAACGCCAATTTCATATGTAAGGACCTAATATTTTGATTTAGCTATTTGACAAACAGTTTTAAATAATTTAGAATATTTTCTCACGTAACTATAAAACTCTTCATTAGTTGTATGAGATTTCTTATAATACAACTCATACAAAGTGTCTCTACTTTTCCTTATACCTTTAGTTGCCCAGTTACTAAATTCCAATTTGTTATTTAGCTTCATCTTTCGTTTAGGACAGGCCTTATTAAATTCACTGCATATAACGTTTTGTAATTTTTGAAAACATTCATTGGGCTCACCAGACTTAGAATTATAAATTTTTGATTCTAAATTCTTCCTAAACCTTTCCATTCTATTCTTAGACAGGGGTCTACACTCTTTCATAGAGGTGCTAGGTTGTGCACTATCATGCAACTCAACAAATTGAGCCATATGATCTGATCTAATGCCACTTATTAACGACTTATTTTTTATATTTCCATTTGATATTATATTATCAATGCAGGTAGACGAAGTGGCTGTTATTCTTGTGGGCTCATTAAATATAATGTCTAAATTAAATGATTTGAAAAGATTTTTAAATAATCGGGCCTCAGTTGACATTTTTAAAGTATCTACATTAAAATCACCACATATAACTAGTTTTTTATTTGTATAAAATAATTTTCTAAGCATTGCCTCCATTGTTGAACAAAATAAACGAATATCCGAATTTGGAGGTCTATATACACATAAGATTATGTATTTATCTATCTCTGCACAAGCTGCTTCACAAACCCGCTCAACAGACAAGCTAGTGATATCATTTCTATCTTTGCACTTTATATTACTATTCAATAATATAATCGATCCACCACCCTCCACTGAGAGTCTGTTAAACATACTGGCAATTGTAAAGTTACTAATATTGAAATGCATGGTGTCTGGTTTTAACCAAGTTTCTGTAAAACATAGTAAATCAATTGGAAATTTGTCTAGTAATAATTCTATGTCGAGAATTTTGCCAGAGAAGCGGTTAATATTTTGGTGTAAAAGGTGTATATAACATGCATCCGACTTCTCTCTTGTCTTACGGACTAGTTTAAAGTGTCAAAATGACTATTCACAGTGCTAGTGGAACCACTACCTAGCACTGTTTCGTCTCTTAAGCTATTCGTTGTTATATTAGATATAACAGAGTTACTATAAAAACCTAACAATGTAGCAATATGCAGTCTGCATTTCTTAGGGATAAATAGTGATTCCCCAGTCGGTCTTACACCACTAATAAAATGGTTTGTGTCAAATAGACTAAAAGTTTCATTATATGTCGTCATAATATGCATTAGATTATTTATATAGCTATCTGTTTATTCTCAGTCTCAGTGTAGTATGCACTATAAGGAAATGTACACAATAAAATTTTACCAGCATTTAGGCTTGTCAAAACATCAAAACTACTACTAAACTCTTTTCTGCTTAAGTTTAGACATTGACCTACTAAAATTATTATTATTGCGGAACTGTCATGGTTATTTTGTCTAATTTTATCTACAATTTGCCTATATGAGGCTCCTGGCATACAATAATTAATAACTGTGTGAGCTATTTTATTATTTAAAATAAAACCTAAATCTTGACCTACTTTGTCAGAGTCTCATTTTGTGAGCTTAAAATATACGAAATACCTATAATAAGTTGTTATATTCTATGAATACCGCAGTAATTTAAACGAAGCTCGTTTATGCGATATTCAAAATTCAAAGCAAAATGTATAAATTAACCACAATTTGTTCTGTATAGTGTCATCAGCTTTATTTGTAATTGCCACTTGTATTTTGCTTATCTCAGGCATATTACGATACATCTATTAAGAGTACTTAGATGGATTTTATATAAACATTTGCATAAGCCCGGTTGTAAACATTTACAGACGATTATAATTAGTTTAAATAAAATGAGATATTTTAAATGTCGGTCGTAGAATTTTTATGACAGTAAAATATAATTTATGACGTAGGAAAAGTGACTAGTTATCGCTGCAGACCCAAATCCAAATATGCGCTTTTTTTTTTTTTTTTTTTATACCACTAAAGTGGCACACAAGCATACGGCCCACCTGATGGTAAGCAGTCACCGTAGCCTATAGCCGCTAGCAATACCAGGGGTATCACTAACGGGGTGCCAACCATGTTGTTGATGAGCACTCACTGTGCTAGCAGCAATACTACTAGCTCAGCGTATCCTCGTGGAGCACTGGCAACCTTACTTACCGCAGAAACACAACACTACATCAAGTAGTGTTATTTCACTGCGGTCTTCTGTAAGGCGGAGGTACAGTCCCCAGTCGGGCGGCTCCAATTTAAATGGGATATCCCACGGGATATCCCAAATCGCCTTACCTCTCTTTTTAAAAGCTCATGGTGTGATTAATCACTGTACTTAAGCTTAGAAAAACTCATTGGTACAGGCTGGGATTCGAACCTGGACCCATCAGATGACAGGCCTGTTGCTTCAACCACAAGGCCACCACGGCTTTTTTAGACGCTTTTTATTGCTTTTTGTACATACCTTGTTAGCTGTTACTCAGAGTTGGATTGTTCCCGTATCCCATAGACGCAGGCATCCATTTTCCAACAGTGCTAGAAAGGAGACCTCTCACAGAGCTCCATGCTGTTCGTCTCTCGAGTCTCCAAACTCAAATGTAAATAATATACCCTATTGATTGGAAAAAAAACCGTTTATTCTTAACATCATTTTTCTCGCATCATGGAAATACATATCGCAGCCTCAAAATGAAATATAACATAGGTGAACATATTGTTTATATCGGTTAACTACTCGTAGTTTTAGAGATTACCTTACATTACTTTAGATTTACCTTAGATTACTTTACATGCTTACCTGTTTCCAATTAGTATTGATATATATTTCAACGTATAAATTACAAATATGGTTTGGTTTAACTGTTTGTGCCATATAATCTGCATAGTTCAATTTTCCTTATACTGCTCTAGATCACGGTGTCTTCCCTTGTTATTACGGCGGAATATTTTAATGAATATGAATGCTCGTAATTGGTATAACAAGCAATGCGGAAGACTGGTGACGTATTTAATGTATCGATAGAATTAAGAATATATATATATGTATGTATATATATATATATGTATATGTATGAAGGAATGGATGTTTCTGGTCATGATTGAAGTATCGTACGTAATTACGTAACATTAACATGTAATTAAATGTTTAAGTTTTAATTGTATAGAACAGCACCTTCGTGACATATCAAATGATGATCTTAATAAAAACGCAGTAGAAGTAAATTTTAAGAATCGACTAATCTATGATCGGCTACCGTAATAAATTGACCTAGGTGTGCGCGTACTGGCACATTAGAAAAAGTAGTTCTAATTTTGATTTTCTTAAGTCAATATAAGTTCTGTCACTTTTCTTACAATAAAAAATATCTTCAAGACAACGTTTGATTTCAATAATTAAACTACAAACACACTACAAATATACATATTATACAACACTAGGGTTAATAAAGCGCTCATTTATGATTTGGGATCACAGGCGTCTTCGAACAAGCCTTCAATTTGTACAATGAACATGTCAATACAATTTAATTTTTCTGTACTTGTTTAAGTCACTGAGCTCCTCATAAAAACCTGGAGTAATATTAATAAAATACCTACTTTGTGTGTGAGACCCACTCACACGCAATATATTTCGTGGATAGTTTTACATTCACAATGGGATTCGGTAGGTGGCGCTGCGGTCGAGAGACAGATTACTACGCAGGTGAATTCGCGGGAAAAGCTGGTTTAATACTCGTAGATATATAAGGTGCGCCCGTTATTGGGAGTCAAGGATAATGATGGGTAAAAAAAACGTCCTAGAGCATAATACTGATTAAATAACTGAAATACTGTTTAACGATTTGAAATAAATTAAAAAAAGGCAGAGCACTAATTACTACACCCTACACTTCAGATATAATAATTGTATTTTTTTATATTATTTGGTGGATATTTTCCATATTTCTAAATGAAGGACTATCGCGTGCATAAAAGACGTTTTCCTAATTTTATTAATACACGTCCACACCCAGGTATCGCTTAAGCCTTTCCCCGTATTTCATTCTTATTTACGCCTACGCTTTATGATAACTTATTCTAATTCATTGATAAGGCAATCCCACTTTATGTTGGAAACATACGGAAGCTGATACGCCCTGACTAAACATGTAGACATTGCGTTTTTTTTCAACTGCTCGATCACTTAAATTCTGGTTATGCTCCATTACTTTTTATCATAGAATACTTGATGAAGTATCATCAAATTGATATGATATTTGAACATTGCGTTCAAATATACATATTACCTAAACGTACCTACACAGCTTACTAGATTATTATGTTGATTTTTTTATTGTGGTTATATAATATACTTTTTGAAAGTAAAAGTTGAAATGCATTCAACCTAAGTGATAACTTGCTTCATAATAAAATTATTTAATACAATTTAATCAATATTTGGTTAGATTTTATTCCCTTGGTCACGGCATCGCGCGTGAACGGCTAGACCGAATTCGCTTTTTTTTGTGTAAGTTTTTGTCAGGAGAATGTTTTTATGAAAGTAAAAAATTGAATAAAAAAACCCAACGTTTTTAGTTTTGGGGCATACTAAAGGTCCATTTTTCTATGGTGTATTTGACATTAAATTCTTAGCTAAGATAGGCCAACGTCTGTCATGTCGGGACAGCTAGCTACAAATAAAAATGTTTGCTCGACAACGTTTCTTTTGTATGGGTGCCATAATGGTGTAGGTATATTACGGCAATACGGAGTATACTCAAGTGAAACACTTTCAGGTTGCATATTTTCTTAGTTAATCTCAACTTAACTGCAATTCAACGTGACAAATTCATCAATAATAAAATTAACAAACATTTGAATAGTCTTGGAGGATAACCAACTTGTATAATGTTGAGTAAATAGTATAAATTAAGCTCAATAGACACATGACTCGAAATTTACGACCGCTGAATTGCTTTTAGTTTAATAACTATGACATTTATTGATACCGAAAATACCTTTACATATTATGTTTTGCATAGCTCAATTAAAGAACTCAGAGAAAATTAAATAAAGATTTTATATGTGTTGGCGCCAGTATTGATTATTATCTATCAAATGAAATAGATTTTTCAAGTGCTCTTTAATATTAAATTATTCTTTAACAGGTTTTTTATACTTTGCAACCATTTAATGTAATTAAGTAAGACCTTACCGAAATTCTTAGAAATATCGCTGTTATTATGTAGTTAAAATATACCGTTGTTTTAAGCGTGCAATAATACATGTAGGCGGAGCTTAAAAATAGGTTGTTCTCAGCAGTCGTGGGGATAGTCAACTCCTTACGCTACGAAGGCTATTGCAAGCGAGTTCTGAAAAGGTCAGATTCAATTAAATTGGTACCTAAAGTAAAGTTAAAATTTACTTGACTTCGAGTAAGAATAAGAATTGTTCAAGTTATGGCCGTAACGGATTTCAATTTAGTTAAATTTATTTACTGAAACTGTACTTTTTTTACTTCCAACCAGCACCGGCTATCCTCAAAGAGCTTTCGCGATAACAATGACTACCTCAAGGAAGTCCTATTTTGATGCGATGCTCTGTATATTGTAGGTTGTGTGTTCAGTCACGCGGCAATGTTTTTTTATGGGAAATACCACTGCGCCCTACCTCTAATCTAGCTCGTCGTAACCCATTGGTGCAGGCCGATGCTTAAACCGGGACTATTTCTAATGGCAGACAGTCACTTGAACTACACAACCACTAGGGCTTAATACCAGGAGTTAAGACATAGACTTTTACAATCTCATAAGTTGTTTTATTATGTACCTATGTACAGAAATCAGCGCAAGCGTCCGGGGTCACCTTGTACACAACATAAAAGGTACAATTTAACAAGTTATATAAGTATTACCTCACAGCAAGTAGAACAGGACAAGCAGAGCACAAAGGGCCAACATGCAAGCATTAGCAACCGGTGTGATAACGGCGCAGGCGCGTTATCACCGCACCCCGTCCACCGCACAGTCGCCACATTCACTACAACTGTACTGCGACTGAATGATCGTGATCGTTGTCTAAATTAGATAGTACTATCTAATATTTATTTTATTTTAAAACTCAGTAAGACGCAATATATAAGTAGCACTTAATTTCGGTAACGTTGGTTATTATATCGACCCATAAGTCGATACAAGACCCGGAAGTAGTAAAATATCTTAGGATTAATTAGGATGGTATAATATTACGCAGGATGTAAATCCATTTTTTTAGACGGTAACAGTCTGGGTTTAAATTTTAATTCAGTCGATCAATATAGAACCCGTACCGACATCTTTCTTAAGGCTCCTGATGAAACCACAGTCCCTTATCTAAATTCAATTTGAATTACAACAATATCCTATTGCGAAACTAGTGCAAGTATCAAGAAGTTTGAGGTGTGGTGTACACCGAGAGATCATGCGATGCTTGACGCCGGAGTCAAGGAGAGCGGCCGGCGCGACCACGCCCGTCCCCCTCCCGCGCCTCGCCTCGCTCCATGCTAACTATGCCGCACATCGGTACCATTGTTGCTCATTACGGATCCTGATATTATTCAATTTGTTTCGAGTAAGTAGGTATTGTTTAGATGAGCTAGTTGATATTAAATTGGTATTTTACAAACATTTTTTACTTGATCAAAAGTTCTTTGTTGGCAATCAAACAGTTTCAAAGAGAAAAGGGAGAGAAATCCCAGCTTGAGCTTTAATATCTAAGTAAGATAATGTTAAAGATCGACAAGGTGCCTACTTGTATATTAACAACATCATCCATTATTTTATACTTAAACATAAAAGAATCCTGCTTGACAAAAATCCCAGCTTATGGGACTTCGCAGATTCCGTATTAACGTCATAAAAGTAGGTTTTTTGTATTATACGTTTCTGTCATCGGACATCCCATAAGCTTTATGTAGAAAAAATAAAAACAAAGAGAGTACAGTATGACGCACAGAGTAACATACGTACGCCACATGATTGGGAATTCTTTCAAGACGATAATGTACATAATATAATTAAGGGTTTCGTAGATATATCGGCGTGAAAGGTAGGGGGTCAACCAACTGCTTGGGGCACAATGGAAAAAGCCTAACTGCCGCACAGGTCTGACATGGGATGATTGATTGATTAAACCACCTATATGTTAATTTTATACGTATAAATACATTATGTACGAAAACTCGCTTCCCAAACCTTTTTTGTAATCTCTCAGATTACAAAATTCTTTACATACTTGTTGTACCACTGATATGATGGATGGATAAGTTGGCAGGGCATGTCTCACTTCACCTCGGGTAATTATGACAATCGACAGGATGATATACTCTGCAGGTGAGAATTAAATGAGCAATTAACGATGTTAAGCTGGCTGGAAAATGGTTTCTTTTAGAGGATTTTTTATTAGGGTAATATTTCAGAATAACTTTTCGCGTATATGAAATTTAATCAACTAAACAATTATTTCGTGTAAATAGCTGGTTTTTTATAATGAAAAATATAAAACATATATATTCAATATATTGTACTAAAATTTATGTTTATTTTTTGGATTCGCTATTTGGTCTTATTATGTATTGCTCATCAGACGAATAAAATTTACGCATTACACGTATTTACTAGATAAATGATTTCATAAATTATCAGTACAATCGAATAGCTATGATTGATTGTTACAAATGTCAATAAACAAGCACTTTGAGTGTTTTATTAAATAATGTATCTTATCTCCTGAATAATGTTCTGTGTACGGGCGTCTGACACGCGACGAAGGACGCTGAATATCCGGATTAAGTACCTAGTACACATTAATTATTGAATCAGAACAATTCCTGAACATGGCGGATCTAATCGCCACGTAGGCATCGCCTCGTACCTTTCCGGTAATACCAGACGGTCACAAGAATATTAATTAGTTTCATTGCATCATAATTAACGGTGACCAAAATATAAAAACCTGTTTACGAGTGTCACTTTTGTTAGTTAAGATTTATGTGTGTACATAAGCTTGTGATAAGATGATCCTGAACTAATTATAATTGTTCGTTATGATGAATTATTGACAGTTAAAAAGTGTATCCTATGCTTATATGACAGCCATGTAATTTCAAAGTACACATTTACGAGATTTTAGTCCAGGAAGCTGCAAGGCTCTTGGTATAGCAGATATACAATACGGTGACCGCTTATCATCTGGCAGGCAAAATCTTTGTACACCGAAAAAAAATACTGGTGATCCTTATACTTAATTCATATATTAAGTGCCCTTATAAAGAATTAAAAGTATGTATTTGTTCAATAAACACTTTTCCATACTAACTTAAGATGCGTATGATATTCAAAAGTAAATATTAACCGAACGAATTTTGAATACAAAAGATGACGTTCAAGTCAATTACGTTCATAAAAACTACGAAGATAGCATTAAATGTCAGTTTCTTGTACAATTTAAGTAAATTCACGGCCTTAATTAGTCCATATGTTAACTTACAGCTGCATTATGAGACAAACCTTCCATATTTGTTCGCGACAAAAACGAGTGGATCGTTTTCAACGTGGTCGGCTTATAAACAATTAGTGGGAGTCGTCTTTTATGCTGACGCTACCCCGTGGCGTTATAGCGCTTCACTGAATAAAATTAAGCAATAAAATTTAACGATACTATCACTCCAAAACCACTGCCGCGGCCGGAATATGAACATAAATTAACGTATCACTAGCGATCGACCAGAGGTTCTTCGAATTTTGCGAGAGCACCGATACGAAGTACCAACTTCATAACCGGTGAAGCGTTACAAGTATAAGCGGAGCTTGATGTTCAATCCAGACTACATGAAAACGATTTGATAATTAAATTATTTATGTCATTTAGATATTAACAAAATAAAAGAAACCAAAATGTCTGTTTTTTAAGTCATCTTAGACCACAAAACATATTATGTGGGCTCAATTTGTTCGGCCCCATATCTAAGAAATGTATAAGGATTCGGACTTCACCCTTGATAAAACAGGTTTTGAGATATATTTACAGAGTCCACATAAGTTCTGTCAAGGTTTTGAATTCGTGGATACATTATGAATGAATACCGTTCCGCTCCGTTCTTTGATCCCCTACAATCTACAAATTGATGGAATTAAAAATGCCATCACCATCAGACAGTATGTATGAAATCTGTCATGTAATATAAACTTTAATAGATAGGAGCTTCATACTTGAATGCACTGCCTTTTTTCGAAATCATTGTATTGAAGTTCTACATCAAATAGCCATCGAAAGGGTCTAAAGAAATTCGACATTTAATCTGTCAAAATAACCTGTTCATTGTTGCAGTAATGATTATTTTGGAGTTTAATTTCGGCGCAAGCGGCGCGGCGGCCTGACCTTTTCACTCAAACGTTTTTGTTTCGGTTTATCATCAGTTTGATCTGGTGGCAGTGGAACGGGGCTTCTACATCCGCTAAGGTCTAGCCACGCCTAGCGATGCCTACTATTACGCACTAGATTGTGACTTGAGTGGTCTGAATTATAATTAGATACATAGATTTACTAGCTCGTTGCACGAATTAAATGTTGTGGTACGGTTATTAAATTATGTTTTGAGTTGAACATTGCAACAGGGAATATAATAATATACCTTTGGGGATTTGTATGTATTTTATGTTTATTCAAATTTTATCCTACCACAAACAGTGCATTTTATAAGGCATTAAAAAAACTATTATCAGGTACGTAAATAATACGATTTTAGTATTAAGATTTTCCCACAAGATTGACTAAAACGTTCATAACTTAAACATTGGATATTGAACATATTCCCACATTCAAAACACTTTCTTTTAAAAGCATATGCCCACCTCTTAATCTGAATCGGCAAAGTCATTAACTACTGACTTATTATTTCCTTCCTTTCGAAATCAGAGCAACATTTAAATTTCCTTCTTTGTCCAATTTGAGTCTTGTCGTTTGATAAAATCTTTACCGGTAATTCTCATCAAAAAGTGACGGGGATATGATTTCCTAGCTTTTAACCAGCCATAAGCTTACATACGTATTAATAAAGTGAGACTGTAATATCATGTTTTATCACCCTACCCTACTAATTATAACTAGCTACGATCCACGATGTTATTTGTCTTACGCTGACCACAGAGTACATTTTTGATGAAATTCGACATTAGAATGTACCAAAAAGTGACACATTGTTTCAATGGAGACCATCTGTTTCAATGGAGTATATAAAAAAGTTGGCCATAACTGTCCACCTAATATGGATCATCGGATACATTCCGCTGACAGACAGACATAAGGACGGACGGACAGCGAAGTCTTAGTAATTGGGGGTTCCGTTGGTTATCCTTCGGGTACGGAATTAAAAAAAAACACATGTGAACCTATATATATTTAAATTAGACGCGAACAAAGATATTGGTAACAGCTAGTTATAAAAAGTAAGTAGCTTTTAAAAGTAACGACTTTGTTAATATCGGCCATGATATAATTTCCCGTTTCCGAAAACTATCATAAGAGAAATAATGCATGACCGCTCAATATTTCTCTTCTTAATGGTCAACATGTCAATCTGAATTCCATTATTTTTCAATTTAGTACTCAGAAAATATTGCACTACATTCAATAAACCTTATAATGAATTACATCATCTGTGAAACTGGTGCATTGAATTCCGAGTGAAAACATTTACTACAGAAAGTAATGCTACGACTAAGAAGGTAATTTGCATGATTTATTGTGTCATACAGGATCGCCGAATATCTGGCGTATCGTTTCAACGTAATTTCATCAATTATATTTGGCATTTTGTTCAATCTCCTTTAATTAGAGTGAAATGTAGTATCAATCAGTGCATTGCTACATATTGGTCGACTTTTAACCGCTTAAATCGTGATAAAACAGACATGACCTGAAGTGTAATTTCTTCAAACCTGTACGTAACGTAACCACCCAGTTTTCACTTACAGGTGAAAGAAGTAAATTAAGGTTACTTCTGTACATACGAACCTATAGGTATCACTTTGATAAAGGATCTGATTCCAATTTTACTTTTACTTGAAATATAAAAATACTTCGGCACATTCGCTTTACAAATTAATAATAACTAGCTAACTACTAATTGGGTAAACATATGCTTTCTTTTAATCAAGCTTTTATTGTTCATCGAGGGCTTTCATTTGATACTCATAGTGTTGGGGTTACTGTGGAAATTATAATATAATAAATAATCCTATTTGTGACGGATTAAAAATGGCGGCTGTTAAGTAATCGTGCATTGTCACGGGACCCAAACGTAGATGCCAAATTTTAGCTTGATTGGTCACTGGAATTTGAGTCAAATTTGCCTTCTAAGATTTGATTATACACACACACCGGCCAGGTGGCAGTAAATTAAAGCTTGTACTACGCATAAACAAACTATGACTATTACATTCAGTAAGACTCGTGTCAAGCGTCTGGTAGTTTGTGTAATTTTTATTAATAAAATGTATCTATAATGCATATTATATTAAAATATTTGCTTTCTGCACTCCTTCTTCATATAAACTTACTTGTACCATACTCGTCCATGCTCGCAATATTCGTAAAAAATAATAATATTATAGTGGCTGAAAGTTTATTCGGCTCCAGACAATTGATAGAATATGTACATACCGTTTTTTTGAAAAATATATACTAACTAGTATTATCTATGCGTTCTTTAAGCTACGGAAAGTCATAGCGCAGCCCTAAATAAAAATATTTATACAAACTTTTTAATGTAAATGCAGAGGTACCATTTCAAGCAAAACATTCATAACAAGCACGTGAGTCAGCGAAAATAAACTTGAAATACAAATAATACAAAACCTAAATACTGAGAACCACTTATGCACATGCAGTGGATCTTCGGAAACCTTGAACGTGGGCTTACCGGCGCGATTCAACTTAAACTCCTTTATAAGGAGGCGATAACGATTCACTAACATATAGCTATGGAAACGATCCTTAATATATGAATAAGAAACGAGTTTTATGAGTTCCTACTAGAGTCATAAGCTAAATAAAGGGTAATATGTATAACTTACAACTTTACCATTTTATTTAAGAAATAGTAATGGATTCTTCATTGTTATTTTTTACTGAATGAAAATATTGCGATAAGTACACCTACATGGAGCCATACCAAGTCTGATCCTGTGACTTCCACCTTAGTAAATGAAAAGAATTTCTATTTTCGTACAAAAGTCAAGGTAATTTATTTTAGAAGAAGTTTTATGATTAAAAAAAATATTTATTGAAACATTAAAACTTAGTATATCAAATCAATTATAAATATGTTTTGCCAAGAAGTATAGCAACCGTGCCGAGCAAGACTGTAGTGGTAATCTGTTTATTTATTTATTTTAATGAATTCTAAAATCAAATATAAGCCGCCATATGCTCAGCTTACGATTTGTTCTTGACATGTTTTCTTAAAATTATTGTTAAAAATATCTCTATAAGGTGTATAATTGCGCGGAACAGATTGTGCAATTCAACACTCACCAACGTGCTCGGTGGCTGGTGACGTGCGATGTCTAGATGTCAACAGATAGTCTTTAATTAACCTGAACGGGTGGTTCGGACGTCATCATAAGAAAAGGAAAACCTGACATTTTTGTAATGTTATTAGTGTACGAGACAGAATTGGAATCTCCGTTTGTTAAAACCTTGGGAATTACAAAAACCCTAGTCTAAGAAATAAAGATTTTTTAAACTTTGCAATGGAAAAATGATGTCAGATTGTACCGACGTGATGACGTAGATCTACTAAACCACCGAACAATAAAGAACCGTTCCTGCCTACAGAATGTCCTGAACGCCGCAGACATATGGCACTTCTTCAACGTTGGTTTTGTTCCCGTGAGTGGTGTCTTCTTGAAAGGCCGCGCAAACAGTGTACGTTTACGCTTTTAATAATAATTCATATATAAAAATTAAAACTTAACTCAACATTGCGTATACAAGCAGCTAGGGAGCTGTCATTTTGTTTCCGGATATTGTATTATATTTTTCAGAATATGATTCATCAATGTAATCTAGTGTTATATTTTCATTATTATATATACTTATAGAAATGTATTAACTAAAATATAACTAAAATTAAAATATAAATTCAGGGTCGGCAACGCGCGAGTGATACCCCTGGTGTTGCAAGCGTCCATAGGCTACGGTAACCGCTTACCATCAGGTGGGCCGTATGCTTGTTTGCCACCTTAGCGGTATAAAAAAAAAAAAACGTCCAATATTGTTTTCCTACAGCATAACGTATTCAATTTGCATAAGGTATGCAACTTGGTAAGGTAATTTGCCGAAATCCTTACTTGTCATTTATTTCTTCAAAGAAATACCTAACTACTAAAATTTCGACTCATTAACACGTACCGCGAAAACTTGATCATGTTAATAAGTCGTCGGGAGCTCGCGCGATTGGCGATATAAATTGTCAGCCAGTGTTTTGGGTAACATTTCTCGAGGCCGGCCGTAATGAAGAGTTAATGCGATGTTGATTTTAACATAATGATCCGAGTCATTTCCAAACCACTATTAAAATACTGGGGGACACATAGCATTAAAAAATTATGAGCATACTTTCATGAAGTGTATAAATTTATCTAAATGCTATTCCGCAGAATGCATACTTGCGCCAATGTGACATGGGTTCTTAGATATATTTTCAGTTCAGAATTTTACAATATACGTACTATGACTTATCAAGAATTATTCTCTATAAAAGTGCACTTCACTTGAGCGTTACGTAGGGGATGTAATGTGTCCCCTACGTAACGCTCATACTAATTGTATTTCTTATGTTAGTTAATTCGTCTTATTCTTTGGTAATTTGATCAATAATTTTATTAATGTCTTATCGGCAAAAAACTATTCACACCCTCTTTATAAAACTCCATGCTTTTTACCTTTTCGCAATCTGATAGAGGTACCGTAAGATAAGTAAGTTTGCCAGTGCTCCAGGACACGCTGGGCTAGTAGTAATGCTGCTAGTACAGTAACTCCTCATCAAAACAGATTTGGCAGCTCGTTGGTGATATCCCTGGTATTGCTAACGGCTATAGGCTACGGTGACTGCTTACCATCAGGTAGGCCGTACGCTTGGGTGCCACCAAGGTGGTATAAAAAAAATATAGTAAGATACGGGACCATACAATCATAGCATAGTGACGGATACATGCTAGCCGAACAACACGACTGTCTGTCCCGTTTGAAGTCTTCACTATTCCGACGGATTTTCGTGAAAACAAAATGTCATGACTTTTATTGCATTTTAATAAGGCGTCGTTCGGTCGATCGATACTGCACAGAGCCTCGAGCCTTCTCCTTCCAATATTTGGACAGAAGTTCTTTTTATTAAAGAACCCAGTAATTTACGCACATTATTCATTAAGTGCATGATATGCTTATCTCAATAAATATCTAGACACAAGGTAAAATTACCGAATGGAATGAATATTTTAATCAGAATTACATTAAATTGGTTAAAAAGTGCAAATTGTATAAAGTGAGTAATAATTTTTAAACAGGAACAAAGAGAAGATATGTTATATCCGAAAACTGTAACGGATTTGCGGGCGAATATTCATGAGTTCATGCAATAGACATCAACGCGCTCGCGTCATCTAACTAAATATTATCATGTACTAAAGACGGTTTCCATGTGATAATATTGTCTACCACAACAAACTAAATAACATGGTTAATTATTCATTTGTCCTGATGATCCTAGTTAGGGCATTAGTTATGAAATTGTTGTATTATATCATCGGTCCTTAATACGCTTGCTAATTAAAAAAATAACTAGACCTCTTGACATTGGTGATCAAGATAGTAAAAGCGGATTAAAAATTATTATTCTGGTAACTCATCACTCTAAAGAAATATTTAATTTAGAAAAAAAGTGTGTGCTTCAATTATTTGTGTATGTATAACTAATAACTACTAGTCCAGTTTAATCACATTTAGTATAATTTAATCCAATTATAATGATTATTTGTGCATCTACACCATATTTAAATAACGTGTATCTGTAAATTTCATGATTATTTTAAAATACTGCCTCAACCTACGGCGATCTCATACACGTAAAACGGCGGGAAAAGGTTCCAAGCTTGAACATATCATTGCGACGTGTGCACTGGGCGGCGTCGCGGGCGCGACTAGTTATCGTTCACTCGGCGCGCGCGCATCGGTCCCGTTAGACAAAGAGAGCGAAACGCCACCGCGCGTGCGAGCAGCGCGACCCATCCGGAAGCCTCGCTGAAACTGGACCGTTTTCTTTTCTTGTTATTATTGAGATCGGGTCTCAAGCTCTGTTGTTGTCGCGGCGCTCAACCCGCGCTGATAACGCGATGCTACGCCGACCGGAGCACGCGCGCGGTACAGCTTAAAGCTCACCTTATATTATTATATTAAACTTCATTCACAAAAGTATGGAATGGATATTATTCTCGGACCAGTGAAGTGATCACTAACGCGAACTAGTGTTTTTCATTCGAGTGAAAGAAAGTGAAATTACTGTGAAAATTAAGCATTTTATGGGATAATATATTACTTTGAACTGTTTGCAAATTATTCAGTGCAATACCGATTGACTGAATTTGTATCTTTTCAAGAGGATAACGCTTTGAAGATTAAGTTTTCTTCTGCTACGCAAGGTAAGACTTCAAAGTTTCTACTATGTCTACTTTATCCACATCGGAATTTTCATATTATATATCAGTCGAAAGAATATTAGCATCCCTTAAAATTTGTGTATATATTTTTACTAAGAAAACTTGGACAAAACAAAAGATAAACCGCAATTCTAACGAAAAAATAGAAGGAAACCTGTCATTTTTTTAAATATAATTAAATAAAGACAGCTACAACATACTTTATAATTTAACTATTTATTAAAATGTATACATAAAGTATATAATGTATATAATTAATAGTTTTAGTGTTTCATAATTTATATTTTATTGTTTGCATTCAATTTTAAAACATAAAGAAGTCTAAAAGATAACCGTTCACATATATTACTTCGTCTATTCATTTTAATCTTCTTCACTAATTTAGCGGATGTTCTAAATCTTCATTTGTAAGCCTCTTTTTAAGTTCTAAAGGACCACGATTCATTAAACACAAATAACTATTAAAAACGGAACATGTATATATAATTCATACATTTACCGCACAAAGGCTTTATAAAAGAAAAAAGTAATTTAAACAGCGAATACGTGTAGATAACAAATAGGTTAAATCAAAATAGCAGTGTGATGTTTTACTGGAATTTCACCTGATTGCCACAGCAAAATAAAATAAACAAGATCATTCGACCCAGTAAACCAGAAAGCAGTTACGATGCCGCCCGCCGCTACGCCAAGCGCCCGCCCGCCGCCCGACGGCTAATTTTTTGCTCGTTTTTTACATTATATTAAACTATAGCCACTGTGCCTCCTGAAACGATGTAACTAGGCAACTTCAATGATCTAAGATAGCTATCTCGGATTGGTTTTTAGATTAATACTAATGTGTTTTCTTTGAGTTTCTCTTATAAATCAAGAGCACACGTTTTAGCTTACGGAAGACTAATGTATAGGCAATCAGTAGTTTACATTTCGTATTTTTTATGTGAATTTAAAAACTAAGGTTTATTATTTCAAAATCTTTAGCAAACTATTACAATTATGTTAATAATAAAATATAACGGAATTACTAATAAAACGTAATAAATGTGTAAGATAACACGGAATTAAATGTAAATACCAGGAAACTTAACTTAACTTAAATTTAACATGAAATGAGTGCTAAGACTTGTCAGTGTTTAAGTGTGTAGTAAACCGTAAAATGTATTTCTCGCGTGTATCGGCTCCTTTAAAGACATTTGCTTCGTGCTACCAGAAAAAGGTAAAAGACCGAAAAGGGGTTACGTGAAAATACTTTTATCTTACCTTATATCACTTAAAATAATGGGCGTATGCACAAAATTGACCATCTGTACCTTACAATATAAAATCTTGTTTAAACATTTGTAAAGAAGTAATTATTGAATTGCTTAAATCTAATAAAATTAATCTTATTACTCAATAAAATAATAATTTCATTTCAACGAAATTTCATTTGTTTTTTTCATTTGATTGTAATTTACTAGGTTGGCTAAAGTTTTATTTTAACTAAATCATCAATGCACATACAAAATTTGCAGAATAATTTATGAGTCTCAATTAATAAAAACCATTAGTTTTTAATAATTAATTCAATAGAAATATACAATACATGTAAATAATTTTCATTTGTATTGTATGTAAACCAATAATCATAAAATGATATGACTACGCCAACTTTCCATTTCAACGACACACAGATACTGTAGTTAACTAGTAAAACATTGTTTTAACTTCAATCTTATTAAAATAAATTATTTAATCACGGTATTAATAATAGGTAAGCTACTTAGTTAAAAAAGTCTGACCAACAAGCCCTGGTTGGTTAGTTTGTTATAGAAGGAATTAAAACTCTCCTTCGAGATTAAATCCGACGTTTAAGCGTAATTTCTTTTTGCTAGCGAAGAAAGTAAGCGGCTATCTTTAAAAAAGGAACAGATCTATCGGACGCAGTTAATTTAAATACTTCTAACATTTTCTTTTTTCTCCTGACGCTTAGAATTTAATCATTGCAACCCCGCAGTGTTTGTGTTCGTCTTATTATGAAGATAGCCAATCACGTTCGTTTTCATGTTATTTAATCATTGGCCGAAGAAGATTGCATTTTATTGTTGTGAAAACATGTTTGGGCGGTGTGACTTTCGCACAAGGTGGCAGAAGGAACAGGGTTCAGTATAAATTTTGTTATCTTTCTTAGCAGTCAGATTATTTTCATATTGTTGTAAGTCCATTTGGTTCTGTGTTAAGTACTGTTTAACATTTTTATAAAATATATATTATTTTAGTATGAAATATTTCAGTGATAAATATAAAACTCTATTTATTTTATGTGTAGAATTCAAATATTAATTTGTATTATATACAAAAGTAATCCTTACTCATACTTTCCTCGTAAATAATATCTACTTAACACTTTTAATGTACAGATATGAAACCTTTTGGACCAAGACGAGGATCTCTAAATCGTTCAAACCGCTGTGTCATCTCTGTTGTAGACTAAAAAATAATTAGACATTTCGCTTTCACTGATACAGAATAGGTGCGTGAAGTTAGATAACTAGCCGTCTCCGGGGTCCACTTTTATATCGATCAGGTGGCACTAGCTGGTTTTATCAGCCAAAGTTATCTCTTACATTGGTATATAATTTGGTGATATCATCTTTTAGTATGTTAAAATTGTGGTTAGATTTTAACTTCGGTAAATTAGAAAGATGGAAGTGTGGATTTTGCACTTATTTTTTAACGCCACGATAAATACATTTGAAATGGTAATTATTGATTTCTATGAGTTTTTCTATTTGTAGTATATGTTTTAAAGCTGTTAAGGTTACTATTATACTATTAAAACTATAAAATTTCGTAAATAAATGGTCATTAAAAATATTGAATAATTATTAGTGGCAAGACTGTAGTATAAGTTAGAATAAGAAAAGTGAAGCAAATTTTTCATAAAGGAACTAATACACAGTTCATCGTCTGCGTTTTGATCCAAAACTCCAGACATCTACTTTACAAGTTAATAAGAAAACGCAGATAATCCTCTCACAATAGTTAAAAATCGACAATTTGCTTTACAGTTTAAAGCCTATTAATATTAGCAGTCATTTATATTTAAGCTGTAAAAGAATATCCATCATTGCCGTCTGAAATGTATAACGGACCAAATGATAAATAGGAGTCTACATGCATCTTAATGTCTTTGCAGTAAATACTTAAACAATATTATATATATACCTGTCCAATTGTTCATACCCTAAATGAGAAAGCTAAGTCGTTTCTTGCTACCGCTTGCGGCCGCACAGCCAAACTGATGAACTAATTTGAATAAATTTTGATTTGAATTTTCATATTTGCTTGGAGAAGCTTGGAGAAGGATATGTAATATTATGTGAATTCATATTGACGAAATCACGCAAACGTAACGTAATTAGCTTCGTTTAAGATGCTTCCTTTTAGTTAAAGATCTCACCCCAGAATCTTAGAGTAAGTGGGTCAAATTTCCATCGGAACTAAGCCTAGATGATCGTTTGGTCTAATTGTAATCCCAAGTGGGAGTGTGCTCAAAATGCATGGTTTCAAAACGAGCCAGGCTTGTCGCGACATTTGCATATAATTGAAACCAGTACCTAATTATTGGCAGAGTAGATGCAATGCGCTGAATACTCATTGCTTTCCTGTCCCACTAGATGAGATACAACTGTTTCATTTCTTCTAGATTTCTTTCTTATTATTCCCTAATAGTTCAACAGATAACAAATATATTGTATATATTGAAAAGGTTACTAGTACCTACATAATGCTCTTGAGCAAGTTTATAAAATTTAAATGGGTTTTTCAATCTTTCCACAATAACATATCAGCACTGAAGGTGCAACATGACATGATAAACGCAAACGCAAAGCATTCAACGTCTAAATGTATCTAGCGCTCCCAAAGTGCAATTGTATTCGTCTACTGCATCAGACATATGAATCACGATGCAGACGGCATATACAGTTTATAAGGTTATCACACACTAACACATTGGATTTTCGTCCAAAATCATTTGACACTAGATGCATTCGTGAGAAAAATAGCTTGCACTTTTATTCACAAGTTACCAAGCCAGACACAAGCAGCTCTGATCAAAATTCAAGGAAATTCGGTGTCTGCATTCAAATACATCACTTCAGATAAATTGTGGACGGCAAAAAATCATAGACGACTGTGCAGACGGTGTCGCATATTTTTTAGATTAATTTACATAATGTGCAGTCGCATAGTTGAGGTCACTGCGTACGTTTATGTCTGTCCTTATGAAATATGCCCTATTTACGCTGCAAAATCGAACTAGTTTCGGACTAGTTACGATAGCAAATGCCTCTTCTTCGCTCGCTGCCACTTCACTTGTAGTATAAAACGGCTGAGATATTCCAGAAGCATTTTTTTAATCATTTTTTAAAATTGTTTGATGACGACATGTTGCATTGTCATCATGTGATTGCATAAAATAATAATCTAATTTACTAACAATACAAAAATTCAAAGGTATCATTAATTTATATTTTACCTAGTTTAATACAATACACCATTATATATTTCCATGGTTTGTATCAAGAAACATATAAAAAAATTAAGATTGTCATGAAACTATTTGAAATGAATATATGACTGATACGGGAACTTGATGTGGTTGCTATTTTAAGGTCTAAGCTCAGAACGCGGACATTGGCAACATGGTGACATTTTTTGCTCCAGAACTTCTTGAAATATATCTTTGATGTCGAGATACATACATGCAATTCGTAAACATTAAGATAAAGAGTTACTATTTCTTATTGTAATATTGTATTGATTTTTTTTTCATTTATAATGCTTTAACTTATATTGCGTCAATGCATACACAAATTGTAACGAAAATGTGCAATAAATAAATATATTTTTAGGAAAGTAACGGGCGGACTACCGGCTGTTATATTTAATTTTAAAATAAAAACGATATTGTCTAAGTTATAGGATAATTATGTACTAAGTTATAGGATAAATAACATTTTTTGAAAACATTTCATTTTTTTATTATTCTAAGCATGTCATGAAGAGTCAAGCCTTATTTAAATAAGGCTTGACTCTGACTTTGACGGGAGAACAATCAGGCTTTCAAACTTCAATACCTATAACTTCTTTTAATATGCTAATATCGTTCAGCTAAGGAGTTACATTCAACTCCGTCGCCCAGAAACCTAGTTACCGAAGCCAATATTGTTCGCTCACACGTGTTTCAGACAAAAAGATCGCTTTCGTTATCTCCATACGTCTTCAGTTGCATAATGTACGCAAGTTTACAACTTGATGTCAATCGGGTGCATGGGAAGCAATTGTTTGTTCAGAATGTGTTCACACAGCTGAATGCCGATACAATGTTTGTCCTGTACATTGCAAGAAGTCTATTCAAGACCAATGAAGTACAAACATAACTTATATACACAGAAATAGGCACAATATTATGACCGTAAAAATAGAGTAGGAAACCTGTGATCATTTAATTTATTTACAATATTTAATACTCAATGTTACATTTTACCTTGCGAGAGTCTTTGGCATTTCTGCCCTATTATAACTTGTTTGGTACTTCGTCTTTTGGTACCAATTCGGTTACAGGAACGACCGTGTAGAGAAGATGTGGACTTGTTAAGGGAAGCAATAACAATATTTTCATAACAAATACTCCAGATATGGCAGGCTTCTGTCCGTCGACACGTTTCGGTGAACGCTTACCATAAGGCGAGGCGTATACCGTCTTAGATTTATACAAAAAAATAAAACTAAACTAAGCTACAAGGTTGACAATTGACATCTGGAAACTTAATACCGTAATACATTTAATCATTGTATTCTACAATGTCCATTGTCGATGAAAAACATCAAAAGCTATGCTTCCACTGACGGCTCGAGCAAAAACTACAACGGATCGAATCTTGGTGTTTCTTTCTATTACCATATTATGTTCTTTTATATAAAACTAACAGTAAACATTTTGATAAGAACGTCACTTGCAATTTCACTCGTATAGTGAGCTACAAAATACAGTAAAATATACACTTGAGGGTACTTTTAATTATCTACTAAGTAATTTATTGTGAACTAGCTGTGCCCCGGCGACTTCGTACGCGTGGAATTAATTTGTCCACAATTTCATGGGTTTAATTATTTTGGGCGGAACCTTAATTATTTTTCCAAAATAATAGTAACCAAATAAGTACTAGAGGTAATAAGGGAGTATATCGCGATCTCTCAGACCCGTCTCTTGTCTTGACATGGTAACCATGTCTCTCCTCTTCAGTGTATGTATAAAATTGATAATTTACTACTTATCGGTCTATTATTTTTTATACCGCTACGGCTCCAAGTTTAAGATTATACTACTTATTTACATTTAACAGTGTCACATAAACACCTCCCAAAAGTTTTTTTTTGTAAAATCAATTATCTGACCGGCAAAGCCGCTATTGTCAATGGTTGTATTACATTAAAATTCCTGGGTTTTTGTCAAATTTTGTGCGTGACTATAAAAAAGAACAGTTTCACTTAATGGTCACTATCGTGATACTGAATAATAAGTCTTAGTCTCCCATCGGCTTCAAATGGCGAAAAATTGCGGTTGCGTCACAATTGGCCAATTAATTGCCGTGACCGATTATTACAAACTTAATGGTTTACGGGCCATTTGGTTATTCGACACATTTTTCATTTAACGCACGATATTATTATTTTTACCACTAAGTTGCTGCTATTGTTGGCAAAAACCTTACTATGGTCAGAGGCCTACAAACCACTTTCTCTCAAGAATTATATGTATAAGTCTTAGGCAAACCGGGCTGATGATGTTTGGGATGTGACAGAGTACATTTATCAAAAATCTATATAGAATGTCACGAGGAAAAATACAGCGAGTAAAACCGCGGGGTGCAGTTAGTATTCTAATATAATTCATGATTTCATTAGTTGTGTCTCTAGATAATCGTATTCAGTCAACACGACGTCATTGCAAGAATATCATTAGCTCTAACACTAAGTGCGTAATGTCCACCCATCAATAACTCTCATACATCTTTGAGATTCATTTATGCATAGCTATTGATTACATAGCTTTAATAAACCAGCTTGCCCGTGTACCCAGATGTTGCCAAAATTTACATAGAACCTTCAAGCTTAACTGGAGCAAAACATCTATTGCCCACACACACAGTGACACAGCAAACCTGTACACTTGAATTTAGCGACGTCATATTATATTGAATATAAATAAAACTTAGAATAGAAGACAACAGTAAACTAGCCACATGATTGAAATAAATGGGGAATAAATCATAGAGAAAAGGCGATCGCTAGTAGATAGACTACATACAACTTATTTATCATCCAAAGTCAATTGTCTTCATATAATGACGGCTGAACGTCACCTACAGGTAAGTTCGTTTGTCCACTCATTTTGTTGTACAAAATATAAATAAATAAAATTCAATCTTGATCCTCACTTGGCTAGTATGGTGGGACAATGAAGGCTATTTCTTAATTTATTATCACTTGTATTAACCCTGCCAACTGCAAGCTTCCATAGGCTACGGTAACCGTTTACCATCAAGCAGGTTGTATACTTGTTTGCTATCTTAGCGGTATATACCTCTGTGATAAATATTACCGCAAAATCGAACTTGTATTTCGACGATACAAGACCAGTGTAGTACACCAATCAAATCCATAAACAATGGCAAAGGCAAAAAGACTCTCACGGCATATAATAATGAATAGTTAACGACGAAAACTAGGTGAATCTTTGTGCAATCGCCTGGTGTCTTTTAAAAGAAATATGATCATTTTCAATTTCATAACGTTTCCCACACATGGCTGTATGAATGGGCTACTTGTTGGGGAAAGAGCTGACAAATTAGCGTAATCTAAAACAGATTTTGTGACGCTAATACAATTTGTAGACGCGTGCCGTGTGTGAGTGCGTCCGTCAAATTATACGCTCGTATTGCGGTAATGAATATCATCTGGCTTCGACATTGAATCGTGCTGGGAATTTCTTCAAAATTGTCCCCCGTACGTCATGTAATTTTCTTTACAAATTATTGTTAATAACTTTGAGGAAAATAGAACTACTTGCTGGAAAATAACACAATACACTGTTAAGTCAACAATGGCTTACAGTCGCCGAAGAAACCAGCTTGTGCATTTAGGTGTCAAATAGAGCATTGTGAATATGGGATACTCTGATTTTCCATATGAGAAAGAGAGATTAGGTACATTCTACAATTGTATTATATCATATCAATGCTGTCCTTTTAAAACTATTTGTTACTCGCGTTTATACATTTTTGGTAGTCATTTTGTCTGTAATTATCGTGACATTTGGGTTGTTTAGTACAATATCACGGTATACTATGTTGCATGTATTGGTGTACTGTACACAATGATAATGGTCTAACGAAATAAAAACATTAATAAGTAAAAATACGCAAAAAATAAATAATACAACTTCACAGATGTTACGGACAGACAGACAGACGGACAACAAAGTTATCACTTGGTTGTCCATCTACAATCACACTTTAAGGGTTCCTTTTTTCCTTTTAGGGTACGGAACCCTAAAAATAAAAAATAAAAACATTTGTGACCAGCATTTTTACCTAGATTTCTATATTCTCCCTTTTTTTCTTTTGATGTCTTAGAGAATTGCAGTTTCTTTAACAACCCTAATCAATTATACATTTACATGCAAAGGTATGGTGCAATTACTAAGACCCAAATACTAAATGGTCTCTTAACAAAACGAAACAATGAAGAGAACAGACCTTCATGAAAAATGCACGCGAAAATCTCAAGTACGGTACGTTCAATGCAAATTGGTGGAATGTCAATCCGAAGCCTGGTATAATAGGTTACACAACGTGCATCATGAGCCATCATGACATTCCTTTTTGTTCGCCACACAATCCCGGGTTCGTGTGAAGTTTTCTCACGAGATGAGTCGATATGGCCACCGAGCGACTAAACACTGGTTCGAGATAACCATTATCCGACAGGAGTATCTGACATTCATCGTTTTTTACGTTACTAACGCAAGAGTTGTAGAATGTTGAAGTTGCTACGCGCGACTTGTACGCATGCATGGAGTTACTGATAAGCGATTCAATTTCGACATGAGAAATATTATACAGCCATCTACCTGCAACAATGTGAATACATTGTTGGCATAGCAAAAATGAAGCTCATCTCTCACAGATACGATACTATTTAAGACAGCAGTCACGAGCCGCGAGTCGATGAAATAGAATGAAAATTGTGTACCTCCTTTATCGATTTTACCGTCATTCTGATTGAGTTCAATTAATAGGATTCCATTTAAGGAGCCCTGACAATGATAAATTAAATAGGTACAGAATATATTTTCAGCTTGTGTGACAGCAAATGTATATCATCAAATGATTGCCCCTTACCATTACTCTAGAATTTTCCATTTAAATCTTATGTAACCTTCAAGATGACAATGAGGTCATCTGCAGCTGAAATTCCATTGCCAAGTGTCAAAGAGGCGTTGCTAAGGCACACCAAATCTTGTAATACGGTCGAGTGGGAGACGGCCTGTATTGTCTTCTCAGCTGATGGGCAAGTAGCTAACACGAGCATCTTATACCGCCCTTATGATGTAACAGTGTCTGTCCGTGACGCCGTGGCTAAAATATATGAAGGTATCTGTTATGGTACAGATTTTTTTTTAATTAAAATTTGATATGTGGGACTGGCGTCATGACTAAAATAAAAAAAAAAGTACCAAATGATCACAATTATTATATTAATACATCTTATAAAGTTATCATCATTAACATATGTGTATTATTATTAAATCTATTTTACTAGAATCTTAAAGAACAAGAAAATATATAAATCATTACACTCACAAGCCACGTATATGAAGTGATTCCTTTTAAGGGACTTCATCATTTTCCTCCAATATCTGGGTCATCTTAGTACATAGCTAATAGATTAGTAATTCTAAACTTTAGACCTATATACTATAAAATATCGTCAAATATATACCTTATGAAATTGAAATGGTCCTCATGGTTAGAATCATTAAAGTGAAATTGAAACTTTTATACACTGTATATGTATAATATAATATACAGGGTGTAAAATACAAATTCTGTCATAAATCTGACGGCGGCTTAGACCACTTTAAACTGGCGGTTTAGACCAGTTTAAAAATTAGACGCTCCCAAATAAATGGTAATTTTATATCGATACATTCAAAAGAAGTAAATGTTGTAAACTCGATGTCCTTCATTGCTCTATATAGTTGATTGATTTCTTTACAGAGTTCTGGCAATCTTTGGCGCGGATATGAGTCAACATCGTGATCTGTTTCCTCATGTAGCCGATCGCCGATGAGAAACATAAGCATAGAATACTAAATACCTCGTATTCCCATCGCGTTATCATACAAGTGGAATTAGGCATACCTAATAAAACATATTTATCTCTATTTAATACGATACTTGAAACCTCCAATGCCCATATAGTGCTACAGTAATAATTGCCCGATAATATATTTTGAAATGTTAATATTATTGCTTTAAAGCGCTTCATTATAATAATTAATAATACTTAAGCAATATTATTAAGATTTCATCTGAATAAAGTATTCTTCTTAGGGATTTAGTTAATGAAGTATGTAGTGTTTAAAATACTAGTACATACTTACTTGAATTTGATCTAAATATTCGCTGGGATTAGTACATAACATTATTTATAAATGTCAAAACATTACTTAGGCAGGTATTTCTTTAAAAAATATATATCAATGGATGCTTAGCGCTAAGTGCCGGATATAATCCAATGGATCGTGGGTTTGATCCTCATTTAAATTGAATCTCGATTGCGGCTTATCTTACTTTTAATATGTCAAAGACGTTGCTACACTTATATAAAAAGCATTACATATTGGGATGAAGCTTTTTCAATATGTTCAATACGTAGTTCTGACTGAACCTCTGTTTTATTACACGTAATACCTATTTCATCCCCACTACTGTAACGTGTTTTATCTTGCTCATCCGTCACTTTGCTACCGTGTGCTAAATTCTACTATCCTAACTCCACGTTAGCATTTTTTGTCTAACCTTTTTTGGTTTTTTCCAGTTACATCATCCAACACAATGTCTAAGCACGCCCATTAACTTATTATTTCTAATGAGAATCACATGTACGACGGTACGTATTCCGTATAGATTTATGATCGCTTACGAAAACCAATCGGGAGAGGCGTAACTAATAGTAATTATTTCTTAGCCCCGTCCTCTCGCTACCGAACCACTGATAGCCACTTCCTTTGAATTAATACATTGATTGAGATGCGGTTACTACTGAAGGGTTAATTAGATCGTTCGAATTAACGTAACGGTCTCGCTTTAATACTTGCATGTATTAACGGTATTCTGTTGCGCAATGTTTAAGACGAGTAGCTAATGTGTTAATCATATTTAATTCAATTAAAAATAGTTTTATACAGAGAACGTTAGCTGTTTTCAGTAAGTTCGGGCAGGTAAGGTAATCTGGAATATGCTTTCAAACAATATGAATGATTAAGTAGAAATTTGTCATCACAAAAAATATTTGTACCATAACTTGACACTGCGGTGATGTTAACTTTTAGATTGCATTAAATATATATTACTATCATCAACTATAACCGTGTCTGTATATTCAATATCAATCGAAAATATTTTATTGAGTTATTTTGCGAACTGAGGGTCTAAATCATATTACTTTCAATCTCACCAAGTAAAAATATACATAAATCGCTTGTAAAGCAGTACTTCAAGCCAGTTACTCGTTTTCTTGTAAAGTGGTACGTACGCACTTTGCAGGCGTTTAGTTGTATGAATTTAATAAAATCGTAGTCACATTTTTATAAAAAAAACGTAGGAATGTCTAGTTTAAACTTAGGTCATTAAATTTATTATATTTTATCGAATTTCAAGCGATCACTTCTAAGATTTAAGGTTTCGGTAGTAAAAAGAGTGCGATGGTCAATATATATAGGTATATAACTAGTTTAATAAATTTTGCATGCATTGACGGATAAATGGACTAATACAGCTATCCATGACAACTTCCTTCAAATAAATAATTTGTATCGATTAACTAATAATAAATTAAAAAGCAATGCCAAGAAGCATTGCAAACTGTGTTCAATAAGGCAACTGGTACGTATATGTGTAGTTTCTATGAGGCGTCTTAATAGCTCCCATAAAAGATTTATAGTGAATGAGAACCTCGGATGATGTTATTGAAGAGCATAATAAATCAAATTCTTAACTTGTTAGAACATTCATACCGTATTGAAACGCGTTCCTATTGAATTATAGCCGCAAATATGTCGTTCCATTGAATTGAATAAATGTTCTGGCAATAAGTATGCAAATTGTAGGCTTGATCTCGTTGCAATACATTTTACGGTTACCTAAATCAAGTTAATGTTTTCTTACTGAGCTTATCGGACTATTAAAGACAAGTTTTTTACACAAAAACTATACTTACTCAATGCGTGTAAGGAAAGCGTGTTGCTTTTATAAACTACGCTATACAATGGTTTATTTAATTATTATTTTTAAATAATTTGGCCACGTTATAAAATATTCAAATAATCGAAATCTGTGAATAAGGTTTTTCTTATCTCGATTCAAGATATGTTTCCTAAGAACAAAATTCCTAAATAGGCCGATTTTGATTAATGTATACACTCTGTATAGTGCAATACTACCCCAGTAAAATAGTTGTGATACCTACACGGACGCGCATACGGGCAGGCGGACAGGATTGGATGGGCTCAGTTATTGGAATTTACTGCGGACCTTTAAAACCAGCGATAGCTGATAATCGATCAATCTAAGTTTCACCGCATCTAATCTTTACTCCTAACTGAATCTCACACAACGGCGTTTTCGAAAGTGTATTATGCTTAACAAAAAGCAACCGATCGTTTCCCAATAGAAAGTTTCTTTCAAATTACATGCGATCAGACAAGGGATGCTCGTAGAATTAATTCTTATTATTGTTGTGGGTGACTGTAATTGAATATACCTATCAATTTATGCCATCTAGCATAGCAATGCCTATAAGGTAACCTAACCAGTTGTAATGTAAATCTCTACTTTGACGTGTGTCAAAAATGTTACAAGCAATAACAGGTGAGAGATATGCTGATTACAATTTGAGGAATGAGCAACTATGCGTGGCTGGAAGTCAAAGATTCCATCTTGCCTTTTACTTTAATGAGTGACCTTCAGAAGCAAAAAAAATGGTGTACAAATTATTATTGACAGTAATGAAAAAAATTAATTAAGATTTGAATAGAGCAATGATTGAAAACGAAAAGTAAAATGCATAATGATGAGTTCCCACTAGGAGACTGCCCACGAATAATTGGTCCAATTATATTGCACGTTTAAATATCTTAACCTGGCATTTTTCTGAGTATTACATTCGCTAATCGAGGAAAAGATCAACATTTATATCTTTAAGATATCAGCAACGTACCCTTTAGCTGCTCAGATCCAACTTGTAGAGGATGTGAGCAATATATTTCATCATATTCCAATTGTAGCGGCACGTGTCATCTTCATTAAGACTATGTAACTGGTTTCTGCGTATTTTTAATACTGACAAAGAAATCAATGTGAGAAACCTTAGCTACCGACACAAATTACAACATCATCCTCATAATGTAACCATACGGTAAAATAGTAGTTCGAAACCGCAGAAGAACTTGTGAAAGAGGCGTCGACGCGTTGGTGCGGCCTCATCTGTTGACATCTATCGCTGTCATTGTCACGTCGATGAGAGTCACAGGCTTGACAACTAGTCTGACAGCTCGTTTGACATCCCGGGACCACGTGATGAGGAGATAAAAGCCTAGAGCTTAACGCTGTGAGCTTGTAAGCCGTTACCCTTGGACGCTTCTAAGCAAAGTTAACTGTTGTCGATAAATAACATGTTGATTTGCAATTAATGTTCAACATTCATGAAACATACATTAACATGCATTGGTTGTAGCACACATCCATAAACTTAATAAACCATCAAGATAGGTTTAGTGGAAACGAAAATAGGACTACATTTCGGACAAAAATTGAAAATAGACCATTGAAAAAAAACTCTTATTCCCAAAAATCCAAATTATGTAAAAATCAGGTACCAGAAGGTCACTTGACACCACCATTAGGTGAACTGGGATGTGATTTTAATTTTAATAAGTGTGTCAAACTTTATCCAGATACTGTAATTTATTTGAAGTTACTGTTTAACTGAATCAAAATGAATTTCATCAAAAATTGCTTTTCGATTCAACTTCACATTTGAATTCGACACGCAATTTAAGGGAAATTAAAAGACAATACGAATGTAATGTGTTCCATTATTACAAAATCGAAATTGCTTGTTATTAGTAGAGCCGAAATGTCATAGAACAATACGAGTCATGCTTGTCGCAGTGCGCCGAAGGCCGGACGTGATCACATTTCCTACGATATTACTGAAAATACGCAACAACAAATATAACTAATAAACGTCTCTCATATTAAAACGTTTTGACAAAGCTTACAATAGCGAACAATTCTATTTTGTATTAAGTCGAAGGCCCATATCGAGAACTCTGACAGCGATACGAAGTTCGAAACGATTTGAAAATAGAAACGGTTTGATTTGAAACAAGGACACCCAAAGAATGTTTGGGCGAGGCTGTAAACTGTAGCGCTTTACCCACCATCTTATCTAGTCCTGGAATGATGATTATATTAATCGAAAACTATCAAATTTGTCTATGTATACATATCCAATTGGCATAGTAGTTATTTATTCTTTCTTACTTAGAAATATTTTGTCTCTTTTTTCTTTGAGAAAATGTAATTCTTTTACACTACAACGGCACATAGCATCATATTATAATCGAATCGCATTTTTTATTCGTAATACTGTCGTATTTACAATGATCTATGTCAACTTATAGTATATTTAAAATGATGTCTGACCGATCAACGGATGGATTGAACAATGGAACAGTGTATTGTTTGGGAGCTTAGAGAAGCTACAAAACGATGAGTGTTCACTTTCGTTGGACGGAGAGGCACGTGTCGAGCCGGGTCGGAGGTGAGCCTCGCGCCTCGTGCCTCAGGGGCCGCAAGAAGCGATTCTCTATTGTTAAAATGTTGTTGAAATTGTCATCTATTTTTTATGAGAGGAAAACATGATTGGAGGGACTCTAGCCTCGAGGGAGTGTTTTATATTAACTCGTCAAATTAAATATTTATTGTTTTTGAAACCACAATATCTTTGTAATTCTGTGCCATTATTACCACAATCGAACTCAAAATGGAGCACTTTGTTATACATTTTTTTTATTAGTAATCAAAATTAAATAATTTGTTTGTCTACTAAGATTCTACGTTCCTAATCTAATTTGAAGATAGACAGGCATTGCGGCCTTATCTAATCCTACATGACCTCATAAGCATTCGCGTGTATTCTGTTATCTGTTTCTGAGAGGTTTAATTCTGTACCTGACTGTGTGATACGAAGGGCGCGTCGGCCAATAAATCCGGCGGGCTATGGCCAAGCGTGAAAGATGAAGTGCCCGCTTAACATACAATGCGCCTGTGCTCTGTTGCAATGGGGCTTAAGCTTAGGACAGTGTTAGAGTTAGGATAAAGGCGCGTTTAGACCACGTCTAGTACTGGTCAAGTTACATGCCTTGCACTACACTCATTTTTAACAGAAATTTACTATGTAGGTAACTACAATCATTGAGTTTATAAGCGCTGACAGTGTATTTGTACGTAACTTGTATTAAATAGAAAAATATATATAAAATGTAATATCATCTGACTCAATTATATGGATACAATACAGCTACTTACTAACATTTAGTTTCGGGTATATTCGGACAAAGAAACAACAAGGTCGCGATATAATCTGATACATACTCGTAGTATAGCAATAAATTATTTTAGCGAGTTCTAATTCGTTTGGAGTAATAATGTACTATGTTGACCTTAAGCAGAGTTTCAACGCTGTCTCCAAAACAATTTAAGTGATGCATGACACATAAAACTATTACAATTAACGATTTTATAACATAAATTTATCACGATTTTTTGACACAGATTTAAATTTTAAATTTATTATCTTTTTAATTGCATTTCGTTTATCAGATACAAATAATAATATAAATACTATTAGTTAATAGATATATACAAATTACCGGCCACCAATTTTATGTAGTTACTATTGCATTCGAAGGTGCGTTGCTTGTCATTTACATGAAAATTAATGGGTGTACTTTACAGGACAATAATCTCATTTTTAATAAAATTAAGAGACAGTGAACTTGAATGGTTTGAACGCAGCATAAGGTTACTCACTAACGAGTCTGGGTGTGTCCTCTGAACCAAATAACGACGTTAATAATTGTAGGTGCAGTTAGGTGCAATAGATGAATATATACAGTTGAGCCATTGAATAAAATTGAAGAAAATATTTTCAGAACAATCTTTCTTTGTTTATATAAGAGTTGTTGTTGTTGGCACTCGATCCTATCTGATGTGGTCTGGTTGGTTCCTAACTAAGCTTCATTCTTCTTTAACCTCCCGTTTTTAATGGATAAATCCTAATAAAATGTATTATATGTATACTATGTAAGTTAAACTAGGTTGTCAGACCCTAAAGATGAAATCGATCGAGAAAATTTAGATTGTGCTCGAAATGAAATGTATAGACTGTAGCATACGTAAGGAAAATCATGTTAAGAAAGATAGCCGAGTAGTGTTCAATCCATTAGCTGGTCAAAACTTCACCTTGAAGAAAACATCAACACCTTAGTTAACATATTGACTCCATTGTATACTCAGAACTTTTAAGCTTTTAGTATGTGATAGACGCATGCGAAAACCCAAAATACTTGTAGATCCACTCATTGTAGGATCATAGCTTATTTAGTTTGGGGTTCCAGGAATGGGCTGGGAAATACAACTGATACTGCTGAAATCACACAGTTTATTTTGTTTAGTTTACTTGTTTTATAGATGGTATTTAGTATGGGTGTCCGTTTTTTATCTGTACCACTAAGGTTACAATCAGCCGGCTCATTTTGGAAATACATACATATCTTTACGCTTTCTCACAAAGGTTCCCGAAAAGGTAGGCTGAGGTTATACAACACCCACTTTTGCCGCAGAAAATTTGGTACAAACTTGACAGATGGTGGATCCGTCACCGTCTGTTCGGCACAATTTGCATAAACTTTT
Organism: Falcaria lacertinaria; assembly: GCA_951449985.1. Classification (NCBI taxonomy): domain Eukaryota; kingdom Metazoa; phylum Arthropoda; class Insecta; order Lepidoptera; family Drepanidae; genus Falcaria; species Falcaria lacertinaria. The sequence goes on along the minus strand of OX602123.1, from coordinate 5,734,782 downwards.
CGCAGACATGTGTTGGTTTCCTTACGACGTTTTCGTTAACCGTAAAGCTCGTGGTGAGACTAGTAACTACCTTCAGTCAAAACTCATTGATGCAGACCGGTGGGATTCGAACAAGCGTCGTAAGAATAGCAGGCAACACTTTATACCACAAGGCCACCTCGGCTCTCATTATGGCTTAATCCCTTAACTGTAAATTAAAATTTCTTGACACATCTCCGTGTTCATCTGCGATAGTATGCGACTACACAACACATGTCTATATTAATTACTCGGCTTAAGCCACTTGCACAAGAGTCCGTCTGTCGAAATGTCCCGTGCTTGATAGGCGGTGATTTGTCATAGTACGCGCGTATTAAATTGATGAGCCAGCGTACGGTGGAATGCGATCCTACAATAAGAATCTGTTATGTAAAACCAGATAGAAAAACCGCAAACAAGAACTCGTTACAACAATTTCTATTGGGACATTCTGCATTCAACCAAGAAATGCGTGTCTTGTATGGACATCCGTTGCGATTGGACGGCATTTTATATCCTTCGTCTTTGCTTATGATATTAAAATAAAATAAAAGTCTATTACACTGTATTAATTTTTTTTATTACTCGTGTAAGTTCATATAGGAAAGCTGAAAGTTGGTACTCAATTCATTAAATTTATGAATGGTCAATACCATTTTGAAACATAAATTTTTGTGTCAATCATAAGAGCATTAATGTCGTTATGTGACATCTCTAAGAATTCAATACCTTTATCTAATTTATAGCGCACTAAGACATCCATAATTTAAATAAACCTTGGTTATTTCCTACGTTTAGAATAGGTGACCTACGACGCAAAAGAGAATAGCCCGGTCGGTCGTAAACGTAGGTATTAGCCAAGTATTTTAGTATATCACGAACTGAGCTGGAATAGTTTGCATACTTCGCGGCACTACTTTCTGAATATCAATTGCCAGGCTAAGATTTAAATAATTGTAATTTGAATATGGAGTAGCCAAAATTATAATGGTTCAGCGATGGCATCTGATAGGTAAGTGGTTTTCGTAACGCCCCTCCAGCGGTGGCGATACCATCTGGCGGCGCGCGGCGCACTCCCGTCCGCGTAATGTTGAACTTACTAACACGCAACTCGCTTCACGAACACCTGGGTTCATCGATCGAGATTTTACGTACCATCGTTTTTATCTTATGACAATGACGGATTACGCAAGCGGGTAGTCCTAATGGATCGATACAATCGTAAAATCTCCATTATCGAGGGCAGCTATTAGCACCAATCCCTTAAGGACATAAGCGAACTTGTGTGATAAAATCTTGAATGTAACATCTACTAGCTAGTTAATATTTCTAATGTAATTGTCGCAAAGTAGGTAATGCATGCTTAGGTTATCGAGCAACTGACCAAGGTACTCACTCCGTAGACAAAAAGGCCCAGTTTACTATAAACACAAATTAAACCAAAGTTCTCATTTAATCGAATAAGAAATAAAAATAAATTTCGTCGCAACGTTTACGAATTAAAAGAAAGGTACACTAACATTAACACATAATAAAAAAAACTTACAGCTTAATATTATTAAAAACCTATCGGACTTTAGCATGAGTGATGTAAGGATTATCCATAAATACAATTTTAATAACTTATTTCCACTTCTTTACGTATAAATTCGTCGAATTTCGTATGATTCATAGGAAGACATAAAAGCTTTCGTTTCATTGAATGAGTTGCAATCACGTTGTATGGCAGCAGCAGTTCTCGTTATCTCATCATCGCGACGTCGAAAGCAAGGCTGCAGGGAACGGTCATAGGGTAGAACCTTCACCTCGAAGCCTTGATGAGTCAGACAAACTGATCAATGCCTTTATTGATTCTAACGACGCGGTTTCCTACAACCAGTAATTATAACATCATATCGTTGCCTAATAATATTGTGGCATGCGAGTCTACACTGCAATAAGACGGCTCTGCACTGGACAGGCGCATAGTCATCATATGGGAGGGCCAGTGCTCGAGTAAAATGCTCTTAAATTTTTTGTTCAAGGCTAGAGCGACAGACAATACATGTTATTATTACAGCTCTGACTTTAATACGACGTGTGACTCGGGATCTGTAACGTTATCTGATCGCAGTTTCGCAATTTGGATCTTAGCTCACGCATCTCGGCCGAAATTCTTTGACCGGCCGACCTTGCCGCATATCTATGATTTGTTATTTCTGAACACCTGATAACGACATTGTGCTTTTGTTATCTTAATCGCAATCGCTTTGTTTTGCTTTATTGCTTATACATTTAAACATTAACTATTTTCTTGAGGGCAGAGATTTTTCTTGCCATTTCACGTACGTATAGGAAACTGGTTTCACAGTTTGTTTTTATCACTTCTATATTTATTTGATGGGGCTGGAATATTTTACAAGATGAGTAAATCTTCGACCAAATTTGCACATGGATCATCCATATTTTTGAGTATCAATCTTTAATTATCACACGTATTTATCAGACGTAAAAGGAAGGGCATATGTACAAATATAATATGTATCAATGGGCAATTTATATTTACATTTTGTTCGTGTTGACAAAACTGAGCGATTATATAAAATGTTTTAGGTAACAAGCCCAACAAAGAGTTCATTTATCACCGCCGACAAGGTGATGTGCGCGCGCGAACAATAGGCCCGCTGGTAAATATGATTTGTTACTTATGTTCCTTAACTGACCGTTAACCTTTCAACACACAAACTTATCTCTACATTCATTTATATTTATTGCATTGCTTTCCAATTTCGAGGAACGCTTAAAAAGTAGTCGAAGATATTCTCTATTTGAGATAGATATCCCGTCAATGTTAACATTGCAATTGGATTACAACGCTTTATATGGCATGTCTGTGAAAAGTGGACACGCATATATACGTGTTTTTGTAATAATAATATTATAGATGGAGCCATAACTGTCCTATGCAAGGCGAATCGGCTTTCTTACACACAACATTTTAAGGCAACGATATACGTCAGATATTGCCTGAATACCGTGTGAATACCAACTGCCATTTACACATGATTTTTATACATTCAATTGGTAGCTTTGTAGTTTTTGGCCGTATTGAGCGTTGCCCCCCTATGCTAGCGACATGTCAATCGAAAAATATTTCACAAATTATGGTGGATAAGAGTTTCATGTTCGTTATTTTCTTATAGGAAATTATTAAAATTACCTTACTACGCGGTGGATACTACTACAAAATTGAGCACACGACATTTTAATATTGTTTTATGAAATGCATCTTTCCACCTCAATGGTTCATGTACGATCGGTGAACTCTTTAATTGTTGGATGATGCGACGACCACCCACGTATTCTTGGCCTCTAGCTAGTGTATCATGTTTCAAGGGCACCCCAGATAATGGTTTACTTATTTTAATAAAAACCTTTCTTTGTATTTAATTTACATTACCAGCTATTCACATTAAATTAACTAAGAAACCTTTAATTTGAATTGATCAAAATACACAGCTTAAATGAAGTTTGTTAATTCATTACATCAGAGTTGCAAACGCATTATTAAAATCTGAAATGCACTACATACTTATACTAAGCTTCGTGTCATATTAGTTGTAAGACTATTCCCTCGTGGAGCTGGACTAGACTGGAAAACACTGTTCTTGCAGTAAGGATATACTGGTAGCACAGTGTGTCCTCAACAACAATTTGGGTTGGCTACGCCTGCCAACCCTGGTATGGCTGGAGATATCTTTAGGAGACTGCTCAAAATCAGGGGGGCCGCACGCATGCGTGACAAATGAATAGAATAAAAAAACAACCGTAATAACGAAACCTTCAAACAAGTTTTTGAAATGAAAAAAGGATAAAATGATGAGGTTCAAAACGTGCTTCTAAATCTTACTCAAAAAAGCGACCGATACTCCTGCTCTGAATACTTAAACGTCCAATATGGTTTGTTTATTAAGCTATACGGAGAATATAAAGATCTTCCAGGGTTCCGTTAAAGCCTTTAAATTCGTCTGCATTTGTACAGAAATGTAATCCAGCTTAATTGAATTTCGCTCGACAAATACGTCTTGACAAACAGTGACTAATAAGAATAAACTTTTAATTGAGAAGAATAGGATACACAAGAGACATTTCTTCGTAGTAAACTTTATAATCTACGATTAACTATATCAAGTATATAATATAATATTAAGAGTAAAAAGCTAATTAGTTGATATAATGCTTGGAATACATTTGGATATCAGAATGGTCATGAATATTTTGTTTTACACAAGTTATAATAATACGGCCTGCCTAGGCTGCCTAATGGAAAGCGGTTATCGTAACTTTGACGTTTGCAACATACATCGATCGCACGTTTCCAACTATGCACCACTTTCTGTTTTCTTTCTTAATTCAGCTCAGTCATTATCTATCAATGACTTCATTTGTTTTTTATCATTAAATAATGAACTAATCACATCAAACCAAACGCATCCGTATCGACATTTCCCAGAGCGACTTCGCAATTTAAAGCCGAAAGTTCATTACACTTCAAAAATTAATTCTCACACTGCACGCATTAAGATGCTCTGATCCGCTAAGATGAGACATATAATTTACAAAGGTTGCATGAAATTTACACGCGTCATTCTCAAACCTATGCAAAGGACGTAGAGTACATAATTCACTGTGCAACTGTGGTAATATAAAATGTAACTATTGTATCGTATCTCGAACGAATCGAATCAGCTGTCACTTCACACGGGGCTTTGGATCTTCCGCGAGCGAATGTCGCCAGTCAGTCTCATTATAATTTTACAGTCAAATATGATGGTTTCAAAAAGGATTGGACCAGATTTTCTGTTGAATTATAGGCCTTGATAATTGCAAAAGCATCGGTTCTACAAAATAAAGGTTACTCCACTTACATCTGAAGATTTAATAAGGAATGTTTATTAATAATAGGTGTTTTTATCTTTTCAGTGGTTAACTATAAAACCTACTTTATTGAAAAGAAGATTTTTAAAGCTCGAATAAGATCTTACCATTTAATAATGAAAATTAGTACGTAAGCGAAGTTGAGGACATAAAGGTAGTTTAATATAAATGTGACAAGACTACTCGGTGAATTGTTTGATGAGCTTAACCCTAAAGATGCCGAGGCTTCGCTAATTAATAACAATGCACTTTTCACTTAAGTGGTTATTTAAGAGTATTTCTTTGTATCCCCACCCACGAAGTATTTAATGCCCTCAGATTACGCGATGACGTCGAAGCAGTAATTTTGGTGCCATATTTAAGATATCTTATAGTCAAATTAACAAACTTGCAAGCGCAAGAGACATTCTTTTGTGTAGGAGTTTCAATGTTATGCAAATCGAATGCGATGTCTAAATATCTTACGTCTTCAAAATGGCTAACCATCTAGGGATATTTTAGAATAAGTGAAATCTCTGTAGAAAAAACATGGCATTTTTTTTAGCAACTAATTGGCAATATATATATATATATATATATACATATATATATATATATATATATATTATATATATATATATATATATATATGTATATATAAAATACATAACATTATATAGTAAATCTTATTCACTCAAAAATCTTTAAAATTTTATCTCTTATACAATTTATCAATTTAAAAAACACATTTATTCAGTTTAGGCCCTAATAAGGCACTTGGTCTAAATAACCACCGGTTTGGAAACAAAAGCCACCTGAGAAAAACTCTGTGTAATGGCGACGCTTTATGTATTTTCTGTCAATTTAATTTACTTGTACCATTATTTGTCAAGGAAAGGATACATCGATTATAATCCAATAAAGTGTCTGAAAAAAAAACCTTCGATTAACCAACGTCATGATAATTAACAGCAGTATCATGGGCGGAGAAAAAAAGGGGAACAATGAAAATGAACAATTTTGATGAGCCCTTGCCAACCGTGCGTTTTTGGCGAACGCGATACTTTTCGCGCTTAATTGGCGGCCAAATGAGGCGAGTGCCTTAATTTAGCGGCGGCATCAAAGGAACACATATATTGTAAGACACGAGTTAAAAGTTAAATAGATTAGAGTTGACGTTGCGTCGCCACGGAGATAATTTTAATGGTTGGCTTGACTTCATGTCATGTGTGAGCTGCTGCCTTAACGAGCTTTCACATTTATGTTGTCCTGGACCTTAAAAGAAACGAAGTATCGCCGCTGTCGAAAATATCAGCGTCTACTTTCGCAACAGAACTATCGCCAGAGTATACCTACCCCTTGTATTACGGATATCATAGGTTTCATAAATCGCTTACCATAAGTCGGGTCGTAGGGTTCTTATCACATCCGCATTTTATATCACATTGGCAATATTAAATAAAAATAATCATAAGAAGAGATTTTCTATGATGTGGTTGCTACCAGTAAATATTTTATGTACAATTACTCGCAATACAATTATTTTAACTTAATTTTATCGAAATAATTAAACTGTTAACTTATTCCGTAATTACTACATAATCCTCACAGAACTGTTGCGCAGCGTAAGTTTGCAATTAACTATAATTTTAATCCTAGTAGGTAATGCCCAGACCGCTACTTCATATAAATTATTTTTCACACGCTCTGATAAAATAAATTTTAAACTCTTAACAGTGAATATTGAATTTTCACTGTTAAGAGTAAAAAAATATTTTGATAAATAAGAAAATACTAGCTTGCAAAAAATAAATATGATCATTCCGGTGTCCATTGTCATGGTAATAGAACGATTTAAAAGCAATATATTTAAATATATCTGGTTTGTTTAGTTACGTACAAAGTTTATATTAAACTGCAATGGTAGCAAGCCTAGCAAGTTACCGATATATACATACCTAATCCCATAAAAGTCAGTGAGCAAAGCCGATTAAAACAATAGCTAGTCAGAGATCAAGGGAGCCAAATATTACAATTTGATCACACAATGTCATGTAATCAAATATCTCGTTCCGATTGCGGATCAAAGTGGCTGGTCCGCGTATACCATGTCACGTCCATCAGGTATCCAGTGCAAGGTCTTGGCTCCATTGTCTTACCGTTACTTCAGATATCTACAATGAAATGATGTTATGTATTATTCTTGGTACTTGTCGTGAGAAACTTGGAGATGTATGATGTTCGTATGTGTATTTGTTATTGTTTTTCTGCTACAGATTACCAAGTGTGGGTGAAGGTCGTGGGTTTTTATACGAACTGGTTCCTTTATTGCTTGGAATTGGTAATACTTTCATGGCTTGGATAATTCCAAAAACCTTTCACAATATAGACAAATAAGTAGGAATACCGTAAAGAATAAAGTTATTAATATAAAATATTTACAGATAAAAAATAAAATTACGTTTTTCAAATTGATCATTTCCGCTTCGCTTGTACAAAAAGGCTAGTCAACTTTTTAGGGTATGTAAATTGGACAGAATTTGTTTTTTGCATACGCCGATGTCTACTAAAACCAATCCATAATTTCCATCAATCATATTCTAGCCTTTATAAAGAAGATATTCAAGCGTAAACTTTAAGAGATTCATTCACTCTGTAATTTTTCAACTGTAGGTACATATAAGCACAAAGTTTTTCAATGAACTCCGCGTACAGTCGATTTCAACAGTGCCTGCGCCACTCCACTAATATCTCATTCACGCATGCGTCACTCTTGTTACTATCTTTAATATCAGTTTTCGATCACGCTTGATCTCTGTGACCCTTGATTTCGGCTACTGTAAGCACGATATTTAAAAACGATACAAGTGAAAACATGCCTTAAAACAAGTACATAGAAATTGTATTGATTTGACAAGACGGATAGAGCGGGACGTTTGAACCTTCTCATGTTAACAATCAGAGATTAGTATGTTAAATAGCCATGTCTTGCTCTAACGATTGGCATTTTATGATTGAAAAATAAATACAAATTTATGGACAAGAACAGTCAGATACATATTTATTTCGGAGAAAAAAAACTTGTAGGCATTATCATAGGATGTAATTTGGTTAAAAATCGATCGATCGACATTTCGCAAGGAGCGTCATCGTGAGCCCAAAGCCATTAAGTAAATGAGTGCGAATGTGGGGCAACATCCTGCGGCCGAAGGAAGTCAGACCAGTTCTGAGCCAAGCGGAGATGAGTAAAGGCCGCATTAGTCGAGTGCGAATTAATGCACAATTTAGCTGGACTAAGATCGGCGATAATGCCCATATTTCAATACCTAGTTAAGTTTGATAACTTACATAACAAATAATATTATGGAGTATCCTTATAAATTATAGTTACAAGCTTTTCAATGGTTGTACGTTAATTTCCCGTACATTTTTTAATACCCAAAATATTCTGTCTTTCAAAACTTTTCAATCCAAATATTGCTTTAACAAATAGTTTGAACAAATAAATAAACGCCAACAACCGGCAAATACGTTAAGTTCGTTGATGTCTTTTGCTTAGTGAAGAGGAACAAGCACTGACAAATTGCCGCTTTCTTAAAGTGTAACTTTATCAGAACAAAAATATTATACTAAACATAAATATTAAGTAGGTATTGATAAAATATATATCATTATAACTGATCATCATTAGGTAGGTACGAGTATCGCCCACAGCACTGTTACAACTACGCAAGTTATTTTACATTTCAAATTCCGGATCAATTGAAAAACTCTTTGAAGAGGAATTATTTTTGCTTGACGTAGTTTTTTTTTCATATACCACTAAGCAGGCAAACAAGCATACGGCCCGCCTCATGGTAAGCGGTTACCGTAGTTTATGGACGCTTGCAACACCAGAGTTATCACTCGTATATTTTTATTCCTTAGCTAGGTACTTTCTTAATCTTTGAAGTTTTAAATTAATGCTTTTTTGTTTATGGGTGCACAAGGATATGCATGATCACTATGATTTCATATACCTACATATACAAGGAGAAACCTTGTATTCTAAATCGGATAGATAATTATTTCTTTTTCGTACTGCGATGCGAGTGAGCGTAAACACCTGAATACTCTACAATACGTGCTGGTAGTACATAATACTTATACATAACGATAACACATTAAATCACACGGGTTATGATATACGGTACACGGTGCTTTATCATATATAAATCAGTAATGGAAGCAAATTATTCATGCGCATAATAAACGGAATCGTGAGGTCCCCTGCATTTCTTCACTTATCTGATTTTATAACATGTATCATTAGTATCGATAAATATAGGCAAAAAATATATACTTCTTGGATACAAAATTGTTAAACAGTACATAAATTACTGTTGGTCTATCTGCATTTAAATTTAAAGAAAAAGGAGGTTTTTATTTTCATTTCTGTTTCGGTTTGTTAGTCAAGCGTATTTCGACTCCCAAACTAGAAATATGGACGTGTGACGCTTGATTATTTTTCAAATACAGAATAATAAACTGTTTTACAAACACGTTTTTTAAAGGTAGTGTATTAAATAGTCGTGTGTAATTACTGAGAATGTAATTTATTTAAAAGGAATAACTAAAATTTATATTTTAAAACACGTTTCCCCGGAATCCCCGCGCCTTAAACCATTTTAAGTATGATATCAGTGGAATGCTCCACTACCTTCCCTAAAAGGTTATTATAATATACACAGATGAAAAAAAAATATCGTAAACTATCTAAGACAACATAAAAAAATAATTATTGATGTATTTCTGTTTTATTTACTTTGTTTAGTCATACTTTTATGCTCTTCATTATTATTCGGTGTTACCAGACAACTTAAATAAAGCTGTACTCACTGCCTTAGTTTTCATCAACACCATTCCATGATTTTGGTGCAACTCTTTGAATTACTTAATTTTTGCACAAAATATTATATAGTTATTGCGCAGGTAGGAAACATTAATATGATATAATTGCGAAAACTAGAGGCACACATACAGTTTCTCGTGTTACGTGTCTCAATGTTATCACACATTAAACTGCTTATAGCTGCGGAAGTGCGCTGGAGGAAGGTATTTCAAGTCTCTGCTCTACTTTATTATCAATAGGGTTGCCAAATGAATACCATTTAACACAATATACGCGAGTAAACTTTTTTCTTCTGTTAACCTACAAGAAATAAAAATTATATAAATGAAAAACTATTCAATTATTAAAATTATTTTTTCATACATATATATCTTAATTAAATGCCTAGGAAATTTTGAGAGTAATTAAAAATGAAAGCTCGTTTCCAGTACTTTTTTAAATGACAACCCTAATGAGTTTATACATTCGTCAATGGCTAAACAGGTACCGTACAGTGGCCGGTGAGCTTTTCAACTTGAGCAGTATGCTACTGTGTAATAACAGCTATCTGCGAAGGTGCGTTAAAATGTCGCCCCGGTGAGAACAGTAATATAAAATACGCAATTTTATCACAATGTCCCAAAGCTGTTACACTTAAGTGAGATTTGTTTAAAAATAACATAATTATGCACTGTTTTTTCTCAGCATATCCTGGTACTGGTAATACGTGGTGCACTTACCAACTTTTATCTTCATGCAAAATTAAATTTTAATGCAGTGAACACACATACAGTGAATCCTCCAAGACATAAGTTCACTTGTTCATATATCGTATTTTATCAGAGCTTATTAAATATGTCTCGTTATGTCAACACTTTACACCCACAATACAGTACAGTGCAAAAATAGTTGACATTAGCCATAAGGTTCTGATGATCACTCATCATTCTCCTGCCCTTATCCCATATTATTTGGGGTCGGCGCAATATGTATTTCTCTTCCATCCTTCTCTATCAGCCGTCATCTCTGTATTCACTTCCTTTCTGGCCATGTCATCTTTCACACAATCCATCCATCTTTTCTTAGGTCTACCTCGACCCCTGTACCCATCTACGTTCATACATAAAACCTTTCTTACCACGTTATCCTCATTCCTCCGCATAACATGCCCATACCATGACAGACGCTTGCTCCTCAACTTTTCTATCACTGGAGCCACTTTCAAACTTCCTGGTTCTGATGATCTCTACTGGAATTAAATATGTACTCTTCACTTCCTCATCACATTAACATTACACATATATGGAGTTTTACATTACTCACATGTACTTTAATACTACATAAACAGACTGACAAGCAAAAACCGGGCCGTTACAAAAATCTTAGTAGCTCCTGAACTATCCAGTCACAGCTTCATGAAATAAAAAGTATCCGAATGAAATAATCTTAAACTAACACAAGAAAAACTGCTTTTCCCCAACATTAAAAAAATAAAATTGCAGATAGATAGAACATAACCTGGAATCAAGTGCATTTGATCCCGGAAAAAGGTGTCCAAGCGTTTTTAAGAAACGATTTCCTATTTTTACGCGAACGATATCAGATCAAAAGCTGGTTTTATAATATGGTTTATCGGTGCATATTTAAAAATATATGCCTTCGTTTCGTACGTGTCATGCACGTAAATTAACGTCTAGTGTTGAATGCAAGCGGCATTTAACCGGTCGTTGCGGAAATTTATAGAGGAGGCAGTTGTTCCACGTATTTTGGTTGATATGATAATGTTTTTTTATTGGCATGATGTTTTTTTTAAAAATGGCACTTTATTGTGATCACCAGCCAGCCACGATAGCTTACAACGTCATTATATACCTATATTGAATAAAATTTCTTCACGATTCTTCCAAACTGGTTTACCTATCGCGGTAAAATACAAAACCCATATATTTAAGTACATTTCAGATAATAAACCCCTTTCAAGGGAACTTTAAACTTAAACATTTCACAATGAAATTTGAGCGACAGTCCATATTCGAGTTCTCATTAAGGTAATCCTCGTAAATTTAAGACGATCACTTGCATAACGCATACGCAGAAATCACTTTCCAAAGTAATAAAAAATACCGAAAGCTGGCATGAGGACCCTTCTCTGTGTCATCATACAAACAAACAAGAATTAGTGATAGCCTTCACAAAGGCTAAGGTGACCTCGTTAACTTCAATGGACATCCTTGTATTCTTTTAAGTTACACATGTCTAATCTGATTTTAAACAATAAAACATTCTAATAAAACAGGGCGCACAATTTGTTTGCCTACTCTGATTGATTGGGGTAGCATAGGCCGTATTTATAGGGTTTTTCCGGCAAGCACAGCAACATGGTAAGATGGTAATATTTGGTGGAGATATTCAAAAGGTAAGGTTTCATATAACTATGTTGTAAGGTAGAACAATCCCAACCTACCTCCCTTAGTTTTTCGAAAAACAGCCAGTGGCATACCATTTAATTTTATTGCTTTATAACCTTTTCAAGTTATGATTTTCATATGAAATAGTATCATCATAGTATGTGAGTATTACCCAAATTTCATCAAAATCTCAAGTTGTAAGGTGTTATAGAGTAATTTGTTTTGCTCCAAAAAATATTTCCCTTTTACTCTTTTTACATAGTCAAAACACATCGTGTGTACAAAGAGAATTCCAACCAGATAACCCATTAAGGCGAAATTTGCTAAGTTCCCACGATTCTAGCAAAACAAGATTGACGGAAGATATTATCGTTTTGATTAAATGGCAAGTGTCATAAAAGATAATACGAAAGTTGCAAATATGGTATGAGATATGAGAAAAGACGATTTAAAAATAGTTTATCTCATTTATGGTATCTGGTTTGTAGCGTAGTTAAGGTCTATAAAGGCATTTATGAAACCTTATAAACGTATTATCCATATGGTTTAAACAGGTATATTTTATTCAAACACTTAACTAAAAAAATGCACTTTGAAGCTTAACTAAACAATGCATAAAAGTTAATCTTAAGTTGCTTTGTTCTTAATTATTTCTTTATTTTAAACGAAACAAGTTACCTTACATAAATACAAAAATCTTTGTTCAAATATTACTGGTTCAGGCCAGCAGTGTGTCACGAGTAACGCTTATACACAGCACACAGCAATTGCTCTCAAAATATGCTTGAAATTATTTGAGCCTCGAGACAGCAACGTCTTAATTATTGTTATTTCATCGCAACAACTGTTCGTACGGCCGTAATTGCTGGCTGCGTCGTCTATAATCTGCGCAGAAGCATAATATTTTGTTTAAACGAGCCACTAGATGTTTTCGACGACCTTGCACACATGTTACTTAACTGTTCTCTACAAGGGATATTGCATAACACATAGAAATTGAAATCGTGGATGTGATTCGTATAATCATATGTCTTAAAACGTATCTTCTCATGACATTAATGTTGATAACGTCTGCCAATTACCCCGCCCATGTGATCTTAATTGAGGCATATGTTTTGACTGAGTATCAATGAATCAAACGAAAGTTGGCTAATACACGCACTAATAAGAAGGCTTAGATAAATTTATTTCAATGTTGGCAGGTTGACTTGTGTACATTAGGCAGTACATATAATTAATTAAGTAAAAGGCATATAGAGATAGATAAACCGTTTATAAAAACTCTCTACATTCTTAAGAACATAACACTTACGTAGTGCTGTTAGCAAAGTCTTAAGCCATTAACAGACTAATTGACTCATCAAACTTTTAAAGGCGATTTCTAAATTATTTGTTTGAGCTGGCATTGTAGCTTAATAGCTTAAATCTCACACACTGTTATAAACTATAAACAGCCTCTAAAATACGAAATAGTTGCATGTAATTAGCTCGCACATTAGTTGGTCTATTGTATGGCGCATGCGTATTGAATAACCCAATACCTTAACCTAGTTCAAAATATGTTGCACCATATTGTCGCATCAATCTTCAGCGCGTATTAATAACGAAGCTCCCACGGCTTTGTATATCGGAATCATCGCCCATTGTATCTGATATGTTGCGTGTGAGACACACTACCGACACGTTTGGTCAATTGTATACCGAAATGTCAGAATGTCCTATTGTTATTCGCAGGGCCGGCCCCGAATCTGATTTGGCAATAAGGAGACATCGATCTGGTTAATCTCATTATCGGTATGGATGTATCACATTGAAAGGTGCGTGCTCATCGATCAACAATTTTGTAACACTGTTTGTATCAATTAGGTATTGTATTGGGAGTTTTGTATCTAATGTATATGTATTTTAAATTGTGATCTAAAATCAATACAAATCTCTTGATTTTGGTTGAGAACTTACTAATATGCATATTCTGAATATTAAATTTTTCGAATTCTGATATTATTGTATATCCTAAAGTGTGAAAAGTGAGAATTTATTTCAACGCTTAAACGCTTATAAAATGTATTAATATGGCACGTGCCAAAGTCCACCACACTTTCAATCCGTATGTTACATTAAGGCACGCCGCTCTTTTTTTTAAATAGTAACGTATTAACGTAACTAATGGAGCCAACAAATAGTTAATGCCTTTGTTTCGCTGATACATAAATTCATTCATGCACATGCAATGCTATGAAAATATACATCTTGTTAAGCAACGGCCGTATCATCATTTGTTATGAAACGTAGTCAAGTCATCAAATAGTAATAAATGATTTGGTTATTGTATACGCTAAAGCTACAGATACATTTGATTTATTTCGTAAATTTACTAGAGAATCGATACAATAACTTAAATAATCTATTCTATTTTTTCTTAATTAAATCACCGCAGTTCGTACGAATTATATAAAAATAACTACACTAGGAAACTGTCTGTGATATCCAGTATAGTATCCAGGGTAATGTGATGGAGTCATAAACTACCGCAATGAAATACGATGCTATAAAATGTTTTATTCTTGCTTATTTTTTATATATGTCGTTATTTTAAGTCGAAAGCGACAGTGCTCATTTTCCCCTAAAAAGCTATTAAAGGATCTTCAAAATCAACATCCTTTACTTCATAGTTTATCAATTCCGTACTAAATTTCAACTTTATAGCACTTATTTAGTCCGCGAGTAACACACCTATGACAAACCAACGGATAGGCAAATAGACATACAGACCTATAAAGGTTGCTAGTACAATTTCAGAACCCCAAAGACGGAGTGACAAAGTACCTATACAAAATAAACAACGTTGAAACATCACTAATATAGCAATCAAAACTGACGGACCGCTTCAATTTGTCTATAGTCATTTTTTTTCACAAAATTGAATTGTGTTTCATTGATGGCCTAAGATACAAAAAAAAATATTTTGTAAAGTACCGGAAAATTTAGATTCATAGTGTTGCTAGTCTAATAGGCAGGTAGCAAGTGGCTCAGTGCACGCGTCGTAAACCTCGTCTCTAATCGATTCCACGGCTATATAGAAATTATTCTCCATCCGTGCGAATAAAATACACTCGGCAGTGGACATACTCTATAATTTCATCAAACAAGAGATATATTTTATTACTTAGTATTACTGTAATATCAGGTATCATTTGGAGAACAGAATTTAACTCTGGTTGACTAAGCCATTTGAATTTTACACACCATTTTATAGAACACGTTTATTTAATTGGTGTAAAAGTCGTCAAGTAAAAAACAAACCTAGTGCATGATTATGAAGATTTATATTTTCAGAAAGCTTTTGTTTCCTTTTACACGTTCACTACACTGAGCGTCTATAAGAAAACTATTGGTTCTTCTTTGTTTACAAAAATCACATCATTGGTGCCAAGATATATTATTATTATTATAACATGGGTTTTTGCGAAAATGTTTCTTCAACCTAAGTAAATATTTGGTAATATAACCAATAGTTAACTTTCACTATTTATGAAAACTACATTCTCCCACGTGCCTGCAGTTACACAACTCACAACTATAACTTTCCTGAAATAAAGACGAATACGTAACTCACTCATGTAACGTTTACGATACGCTGTAAATTGTTTAACAATAAGATGTAATAACAAATTTTGAAATTTATGCGTGTAATTTACGCTTTAATAAACTTGATCGTTAACTAAAAAGTTACAGGCTATTACGTTTGCGTTTAAAAATGTAACGTAGCGTTGTAAGTGTCTGCACTTTTGCAACATCCGGGAATTATAATAAAGTTTATAATTTATTAACAGAGAGCAACATAAATTTTGTCTTGGATCACGAATCAGCCATTTATGTAGGGTTCTACAGCGGACAATGTAGGGTTGGTGAACATTTGGCAACAGTTCAAAGATCACGCAATTAATTCTCGATAGAATACAGATCGCAACGGGTCCGCAGGACTGTCACGATGCGACTAATTTAAAGTAGATTTTGCAACATCATCATGAAATAATTGCGAGCAAGCATTTTGTCGCAACTGAATAACAACATTTGGGGAGGTCTGGAGCAACCGGGTTGCGCAACACTGAATCGGATGGCGATGAAATTAACTTCTCGCAACTTTGTCTTATTATTTGTTAACAACCTTTATTACTTCTTTCGTCAATCACTGTCATTATGCGATCAAACATGCCGCTTTATTTGTCATCAAACATTACAACAATGTTGTTGTTATCAACACAGTTTCGTTGCCATAACTTTAATGTAAGTTTTTGTTTGTTCCAGTGTAAGAAAAACGCCGCCAAGCTGACTACCGCAAATGAGATTATACTCAGTTACCACGTCGAAGCGCTTATAGGTAAGTAATACTATTAAACCACGACAAATGAAAACTTATAACATTTTAGCTACCTTTTAGTTTCAATGTAGCATTTCTGAACAGTAAACAGTAAGCGAACGACAAAGTTTCTTAAAGGAATATCAATCAATGTGTAGTAGTAGTATTAGTATCTCCGGCAGAAACTCAATACAAATATGGTCTCCATTCGTATTTGCCCGGATACAGTGCCACTTGATACAACAATTAGAAGTAAAATACGAGCTCTAACATATCTTACTAAGAAATCTATTACCACTTATACTGAAATAGTAATGGTTTTATAATATAACTGCCTATTACCCGTCTTGAGGCTTCTAATTTATAAAATAATTTGAAAATAATATGTATAATGTTGACTGAAACATAGAGGTAGTTCGTAGATGGGTTAAATTTATAATCGCAAAGGCTTATTATAATAAACGTGGTGAGCCAAGCGACTCTAACACGCTTTGACCCCAGTCGATTAAATAATACATGTTTTATCAGAATGCTACCTCTGAAATCTTTATCAAATAGCTTGTGCTAATAAAAATTGTACCACAGCTCGAACTTTAAGATATACTTCTTTGCGCACAGTCCGACTTCAGGGTCCTGTTTCGTGGATGCCATACCATACTGCCCATTTTGTCGTAAATTATAATACTTCATGCCCACAGCAACAAGTCTAGAAACGCGAGAGAGAATAGAACCCAAATGACCACAAGAGCAAACGATTGTCGGTAGCTATGATGTCTTATTTTGTGGATATTTATTTTGTCTATTTTTAAAGTTGGTTTACATTTTGAAATGAAACAATTTGACGCGGAGGTGAGCCTGCTAATTAATGCAGTGCGGTTATTATTTTGCGAATATCCTCCGTAAATTAGTTACTTAATTTTCTTGCACTATATTTATTTTGAAGGAAGCAGTACATAGGGACTTATTATTTATTTTGCTTCATCGACCTGTCAAGCTCTTCGTTTATGTTTCACATGGTTATAAGTAAGCTTTGTAAATTAAGTAATTTAAGTGATAACTTGGGCAGATACAACAAAGTTTCCGCATTTGAATAGTTTATTTTATTATATATATAAATTCTCAACACGGTTTCTATGTAGAAAATCTATGCAATTAACAGCTACAAAGACAAACGGTAGCGACAAGCGAAAATGTAACAAGTACAGTGCACCATAGCTAGCGGCGATATCTCTCTCGGCGGTGCATCGGTACACGGCACGCATTCGCAGATATAATCGTGCTGCAAATGACCGCCCGTGGAGAAATTCACCGAGGAATCCCAACTGTTTTCCAACTTAAATCTTCGCAAATTGGAGCAATTTTACATACCATCAACGGTTTGTTGAGTAGCATTGGTTTGGTGAGAATATAATGGCTATTGTTGGCGTTAAAATTAAAGTATCTGCAAAATTCGCCTCAACAGTAATGAGCTTGGTTTGAGCTTCTATGCATGAGAATTTATTTTAAAAGTCTTTGAGTTGAAAATATATTTGAGAGAAGAATAGACATGTAACATTTACGGCGCTGTTACATCTTTAACCCTTGCGAGGTATTTATTGCTAGGCGTGGTAATATAATCAAAGATAAATTATTAAAATTAATAAAAAATAATTGAGTACTTTCATGATAGGTTAATATTGCAATGTAAATTCACAATACAAAAATTGAAAAATCATTCTTTGGATTTGGTTTGGTCTACTGTTTAGGAAAAGACACATGAGACTTCTTACGTCAAACGCGTGCGAGAAATCCTTTTATAGACAAAAAGATTAATAACATCAGCCTAATTCTTTCATAACATATATATTCATTGTAATTTGATTTCTGTATAGTATAATCTAGTAGTGTGCTTATCTACATATCATCTGTGTATAATAAAATAGTGCACCTATTATATTTAAAAATGTATCCACTAATTATAAGGCAATATAAAATAATTTGATACATATCTCGCAGCGTACATTTTAAGTAGCATAATGATTTGAATGGCTTCAGCTGCTTGAGGTCAGACGTTAATTTTGACACACGTCTCATAATGAATCCGAGGCACGCAATAGTGATGAATTATGGAATGGATGGAAATGGATGAGTGCAAACTCATTTTAAATTATTCATGAACGTCACGAGATGAATTGCGTTTTCAAATTGTGCTAAACATGTTTTGTTTTATTATTTCATACAGGAAATTGTTTATTGTATACACTTATTTTTGCTATGACTAAAGTGTCTATGAAATTGTAACAATAATAATAAAAACACTCAGTTTTAAGTCCATTATCACGTTTAAGCTTGGTAGGTATAACAAATATTTTTTTAATAACGTTCCATATAGAAACAAAAAACAGAGAACACAGAAATCCTTTTTTTTAATAGATATGAAACATCCAGTCTCAAGGTATACACATTTTTAGCACAAAAATGCTGGCTCTGATGCAGGGATCAACCTGCTTCCTCCTGCGTAACAGTCACGTTTATTAACCAGGAAACCGGGAGCACTGCCTACATAAGTAAATATTATGCAGTAAGTTACATATTTCGTCGTGATCGAAGGAATAAGGCTCAGCTAAATGGTTCAGGATGCTTTACATTTTCGTATGAGTTAGGAACAAAAGACTTCAACGCTTACATTTTTTTTTCATAGCTTGGCTACCAAGGTCTTATTTGTGCATTACTATGTATTATTTATGTATAATACGCCTTATAATTATAATATAGACTTCGGGCAGCACTAAACATTTGATGGCAACATTTTTGTATGCTTCTTATTTGTGTCATAATTAAATATGAAATTGCAAAATAGTTCAGCTCTTTGTGTTTCAACTCTGCTATATTTGTACACATATCTCTATTATCACATAAAATTAGGAAGTAGTCTCGAAAATATCCTATTGCCTTGCTGTTTCTTGCAAGTACTGTTTAGAAGGCTTTCTCTCCGAACCAGTGGTGCCGATAAGTACCTTGTTAGCCTAAAATAAATAAACAATTTTTGATTTCACTATATTTTTTACAGCGAAAAGCCATGGATAATATAAATGCGTTAAAGTTGTTTAATAATCTTTATTGTAAGTGGAGTTAGCGAAATTGATAAAACGGTTACTATTACCTACTTAGGCAAATAGCCCACTTAGACAACAACACTTAGTGTATAAGGAATATATCTGTGTTTATTTATATTTCAAAATGCCATATTATTGATAAAGTTTACGATCTATCTCGCCCACTAGTCCTGGAACAACTGTGCAAGAGCAACCGAACTACACCTCTCAGTAAGTAATCTAGTACTTTTGATTCAGGAATACTATTTAAGTGGGACTGTGACGTCACCGTCTAAGCATATTGTAGACGAGGATACCATTCATATCAGTCAACACACACCAGTGGATTATTCATTAAAAACCCAAAGGGGGTCGGTGACATCGAGTACTGTCTTATTGTTAAAAACGGAACAATATAATTCAATGCAAGGATCAATTTCACCTGCATATGCACTAGACGGTGAAGAGCCGTCCCATATACACCAGACTTACTATTTTCAAAACACAGTTACAAACTTGACAGCATGTTGTTATTAAAATCAATCGACAACTAACACAAAACCGGCTAATTGAAAAGTAATTTCCATTAAAACGCTTCGAAATTTACAATCTAAATAACCGATCATAATCGGCCGTTTAATTTTCATAATTCGATTTAAGTGTAGCTTTAGAAAAGCGATCAAGGCCGTTGGAAATAACTATGATATGAGATGATAATAATATGATATGATGATGATGGAGTAAACTAGGTACCCATAAAAGTAGACCTAATATTATTATTATTTTTTAATATTTTAATTTTTTTCCAATTCAATTTGTTTATGATCATACTTATTATTGTGATATTAACAGAAGAAAGAGAAAGAAGAAAAGAAGATTATTTTGTGATTTCCATAAACTCTTTTTGAACTTTTAATTGTAAACCAAGCAGATTTTTAAATAAAAAGTAAACAAAACACGTACCTACGTCAAATATTAAAGACGAAAATCCAGCGAGATTTTTTGTCTATCAATAGAAACAAAAGCAAGATCTAATCCAGGCGTTATTAGAAAATAAATTATAGCTAGACCACAACCCAGTATTTTTAAACGCGACGGGTGAAATCAGCCATTGAATTCGAGGGTAGTGCTTATAGATAGCTTAATCAATAGCAGTAAGCTGTGATACAATTGTTTGGTAGGTATATGTATAGTTTCTCGATAGCTCTTATATCCCCCGTAATAAGAGGAGCATAGAGCCTAGATCATAAAGCACGAATAGCACCAGTGTAAACTTAGCATTTAGTATCAATTGGTAGTAATTGAAGATTGCAGTTATATAAAACGCAGCACTTAATAAACTTAAACTGGAAATTATTACTAATATTTTACTAAATAGCTTATGCTTGTCTATACAGACGCATATAACTTTAAGTTCTGAACAGATTTTATTTTTAAAACTTTCATGGATCAAGCAACAATCGGTAATATATTATGCCTATTTATTGTTACATTTATTTATAATGTAACAATAATAATAACATTTTTGAATATGTTTAATTGCAATCCAGAATTATATCACTTTTGTTGGATTAAAATGTTTCTCTAAAAGACTATAATTTGTTTTCAGCATTAAATGAATAAATTAGCGAGGCAACAAAGTGTTTTCTACTTCAAGTGCCATTGTTACTTACGTAGTGTAATAATAATGTAAGCCCTATATTAATAATATTACTTTATTAGCGAAATATGTTATAAATTCCACCAGATTCACGCATTATTTAACTTATTTAAAAAAAAGAAGATGCGTCGAAGCATCTAAGCGTTCATTTCAAAAACTAAAAAGCGTTTAACATAAATTTCGCACTGCGCACGCGACTATGGCTTATCAAACAACATTGTGAATCACTGGCCCACTTTCCTGTAGCCGATACATCGCGAAAGCAACGGATCTAAGGTATTTGCGGTTTCCTACAATTGAATATTACGCGGTTTTCGTCACTACTATTGGTAAGTCGGTGCAAAATCCGCTTTGATCGCCATTCCATTGTACATCAGATTAGTTAAAAGCAACAAATAGCCTCTTTTTTATTAAGCTCGGCTGAATTTATTTATTAAATATGCATTTTCAATCAATAGTTACCAGAAGTTAAAAGGACAAATTGGAAGTAAATTAAAAACAATTATTCGAAAACCTACAAGGGGTACCTACAGGTGATATAAACACTCATAACATATCTATTGTTAGTATTTTATTAAATTAACATTAATTAACATAAAAAACGAGTACTTTTACTTCTTCAATTTTATAAATGTTAAGACGAATAATGAGTGAGTTTCTATGGTATATGTTCACCCTTGGTCTCGGACAAACCGCGAATTAAGCTCGCGCCATAACATTCTGCACGCGCATTGCAGATATTTGCATGCAGGATACAATGTATTTTCTTTAGTAAATAAATTCAAATTTTAGTTCCAAATGAAAACCAGGAGGCTCAAAATCTTTTTATTATCATTTATTTATCTTTATCTAGATGCTTAGAATATAACATAAATTACGGTTTGATAATTTGAAACATTCTGATGTTCATTATTCAAATAAATAATAAACATACTAGTAAAAGAATCTTAACAAACTGCATGCAAATATTTATTAATTCGAAATACATTCACAATAAAACGCCCAATAAAATTGCAGCAAAAACATCTTGGCATGATGTTTTAATATAACCATTTAGACGCTAGATTAGCTAGATAGAGTCATTGAAAGCGTCAAATGGAACTAGTAACATTAAAGTATGTTGATATGCAAATTCAATAGATAAAAGAAGCTTAAAAGATAGTTAAGTTAATGATCCGAGGAGACACTTGCCGGCGCGGAGTATAAACTGAACATAAACTTGTTTCAATGCGTCATTGCAATTGGAAACTTTACTCTGATTAAGTAATTGACGCAGAGATGCAACTTTCATCTCCGGAAACAAATATTTATACCTCATGCGTCGCAAGGGGTGTCGCGTGATAGCAAATATTCTTGAAAACGTGTTTTTCATCAATATTTAAGTTCGGTGCATAAATTATAATGAATTGAATAAAAAATATTGTAATATAATATAACGATTTAAGCTTCTATCATTACAGCAGTGATGAAAAAAAGTTTTTTTTTTTACAAATCAGTGGATATGTTATCTCTTACTTGACAAACAAGACGGCCCACGTGATTGTAATCATTGTAGTATAAATCTATTGGAAGTGGGCAACTTAATTGGTGCCTTTTCCTGTGCATTTTTTTATATGAAATAATAATAATATTTCATATACATAAGAAACGGGGACAAAAAAGCTATTTTTAATTAAACATACTATAGTTAAAGATATAATTATTTTTTTGGCTTTTAAATCTCGAAGTAAAACCTATTAAGCATACATTACCTACTACTTTCTGTAAAATATTACCACATATTTATCCATATATGGTGTGTTTACGTTCACTCTCTAGGCTAAAGTTAAATCATTTATTCTAATCCAGGTGTTCCATCTAGGCTAAATTTTGCTTATCTTAACAACATCGTTATCATATGCATCATCGTTTCATCACACGTAGGAACGTGAGCTTCTTGTGATAGTATGAATTTTATATTCACATCAACTTGTAAAGTTGCCGAGATTACTGATAGGAGAGATAAATGGAAGAAGCGGTAATATTACGCTGATCCCATTTAATTTAGAACAAGGCAGGCATATGAATCAGACCAGGAACTTTGCGATGGTGAAAACAATCGTGAGGAATTCATCATACGCCAGAGAATCACTTCAACAACGTTATGTGAAGTCGGCCATCCACACTGGGTCTGTGTGGTAGACGTAAGACCTGCTCGGCTTCTTAAATAGGGAAGACGAATAAATCTGCTAATGAAGGGACCCTTGAAGAGATGTATGATAAACTGCACTCTTTTATGTATGTTGTGTGAGTGTACCCAGGATACAGGTATATTTATTTATTCACATTACAGGAATACATATTTTATAGATTTATTGAAAGCGATATGTTATGTTTGATACAATAGACGTCGACTAATTGACAACGAACAATCTTAAGTAAAATAATAAAAACATTTAATATATTATTTATACTTGATAAAACTCGATAATTTATACAAATATACTTCGAAATTTTCAATGCAGAAGTGGAATTAAAATTCGATTAAATAGACACATTGGTCCCAATCTTATTGACGATACCAGGCTATTCAAATATGACGACTCACGCTACATTTTACCTATTTAAGTTTTGACATTTATCACCAGCTACCACCTCATCCATAATTATATTTTACTAGCCAGGATAAGCAACACTTGCTTCATTCCAATTACCTTATCGCTACAGCAATAGTCTACCCGAGATAGGGGTAAGTGACTTGTTACAAGACAACTCACTATTGCAGTTTCAGATACCGCTGAAGTTATATCCGACCTGTGTATCTACATTATATTATTTTATTTTTTTCATTTCATATTTATTATCTCGTTAAAGAAGATCAGAGCACTTTAAACATCATCTGAAATATATTTTTTGATTAAAACAATAAGTGAGCCGCTATGATAAATTGTCAATACTTGAATCCATCTCTATAAATCTTAATTGCACGAACTAATCTATAGCATCATTTCTGAGAAAACATATTACGCTGACCCCAAATAACATGGGATAAGGATAGGATAATGAGTATGGCTTCCAAAAAAGAAAAGTATTGCACGCGCTTTGAATTTACTGAGGGAAGTCGGACTCAATATGAAAATAACAGATTTTTTAGATACAATATGTGGCGACAATTATCATAAGTACAAAATTGCATATGAACACACAGATTTAATGGAAGAAAGTAGCATTAATAATAATAGTAAGGGGTTAGTTTCAACATAATATCCAGAATCAAAATCTGTAGGTTCACTAACGCCGGCCCATCATAATAAACAACATCACACGAAGTACTCGTATTATTAAATTATGTTCTAGAAAAATATTTTCTTATTTTATTTCTCAATTGTAGTACCACAAAATTTACTTCAAAGTAATTTTGGGTGAAAACGAAAAGCTTTTAGGAAAGTCATTAAATCTTGCTATTTCCCACATAAATGTCTCGTCACGTAAGTTAGAATAACAAATATTCGTAAATCGACATTACGTGATCTCAGAACCCGGCACGCCGTAAATTGAGATACAGTAATCGAGATGTTTTAAATCACGAAGCACTCACGCGTAAAGTGATTGTAAAAATGTTCATCAATTTTCCTTCTTATCGATTTGTTTAACGCAGTTTACCAAAATCGCAGGATACTATTACCTCAATTGGTGCAAACCAGTAAACACCGCTGATCTTGGTATTGATAAGGAACTTGCAAAATAATTGGTAGTCCCTGTCTGGTATTAATTACTGTCATAAGTATATTCAAAAATTCAAAATGCTCAACCTTTTCAAATTCTCATATATTCCTAAGCTGTAGGTAAACCTTAAGTTGCCTTAAGATAACATGTCTAACGCTGACCCCAAATTAACGAGGAGTGAAGTAATAACAGCATACTGAATTAAAATATACAAGAATGCTTAAATCTAGTATATGTTATTATACAAGAAGCGGCTACATACTAAACTACAGACATAGTCGCGGGTGGACAGCAAGTTAATTATATTTCAGGTTTTTAAAGTGGCCTTTAATGACTTAATCAGTCTTAGAAATCCATCTCGAGTAAATTCTCAAATTAGCCATGACGTTTAAATGTCGGTACCCATTAAGGATTCCAAGAAGTGTTTAACTTAAAGCGGATTACGTATAAAAACCGGACGAGGAAGATGTTTGGAGCACTTAGGATTTCCTATGAAGCAAGTTAGAGCATCTATAAAAAACTATACTATGTAAAGTACTATTAGCTGCAGCATTACAGCTTGAATGATTATCATCAAGCAGAATCTGCCAGAGTATGTATTCGATATTAAAAACGAAGCATTTATTAAATAATGCTTTCATATAATAAATAAAAAATATTACAAATCAATACTTAATTATGCATAAATATTATTATTATATGAAGATTACAATCTCCTGAAGTCACATGACACATTTTTTTCAATACTGACTGCACTATGCGCTTTTGCAAACGCTATCCTAAGTATGATGTATAAGTTTGAATATAACAATTAAATTCAAAATTATTTACTATATGAATGAAAGATGTGTATAATGGTAGCGCAAGCTGGTGTTGAAGCACTTATAACGGCGCGTCGGGAGAGGCACGCGCGCCCACAGCATCAATTACCGGGTCGTGATCGCTCCCGCACTAGACTCAGTATAAATAAAACTGGCCAGCACACGCTTCTCCAACGGCCATTTCACAGTGGCGCAATTGTAAAATGCTAGATCGGAAAGGTCTCCGGTTCAAACTGCTTATCTTTATGTCAGAATACTCCACATAGTGAACATTTATTGCTGTAACAAGACGCTTTGTCGGATTCGCACGTGCCGCTTAATATTTAATTCGTCATTTAAAGTTAACTGTAAAGTTTCAGTCTTTGCGATTCATGTGAAATTTAGAATTAGGCTATGGAACTAATTTATTCATGTGAATCTTATAATGCAGCCGGTGAGACTTGCAGATGTCAAGTAATTTATTTCCCGTAATTAACTATTCATAGATGCATATATTCTATGCCAATAGTTTCGGTATCTTACATCTGTCACGCGTCCCACAACGACATGTTTTTTTAAATGAATGTATTTATTATTTTGTTATTTCTCAAACTGTGTTTACTTTGTAATGTACCATTTTGATACTGTTGATAACAATCAATGGCATAGAACGTAGAGATATATCCATAAAGCAACAAAGTATCATCATCTTAGATACATCGATCTACAACAACGATAGTGAAAATCAGTCTTCAAATAATCGAGTGGAAAACATCGATGCTCCCTGATTTATACAGCTCGACGTCATATTAATCATAGTCGTGAGCGGGCGCACGGGTAAGCCTAGAGCTTGGAAGTGGCACGCGCCTCCGATGCGTCACGCTACTCACGCTTATAAAAACGGTTATCGAAGCGCGCTGCCGGCTATTTCTACTTCTTTTATTTTTTATTTTCGTGGCGCCTCCGTCCCATTTTCTTTTTAACAATGGCACAGTCACGCACAGATTTGAAGGCAATTGATTCGCTTTCGCTTCCTCGATGTCGAAGCAGTAGATGACGACACTGTAGCCCTTGCAGTTTCAAGCTCAGACGGTGTGAAATCAGCCTTAAAGTTCTCTGTTTCGGAACGGGACACCTAAATGAGTCTTCTTGAAAACACCGCTGCTATATAGCGGTAGAAAATGGCTTCCAGGTTCATTATTTTGTCTTAGTATGACTAATCTCAGAGAGACCATTAAGCGTTTAGTTACCATTTTCATAGTGAAGATGTTCGCTGTTGTGTTGGGTATAATAATTATGTTCATCAATAAAGCAAAGACCAAACAAATATTGGATTTATAATATAATAAGATATTCTATTTAAGATTACCTTCAATTTAAAAATAAACGATCCAATTATATACATAACAACTTACTATTTTAGTATCTTACTGTTCATATATATTTTGTGCAACACAATTTGTGCAATCTTGATAAAACATTCAAATATTTATATATTTAACCAAATTATCACGAAGACAGTGATTCCTGAGTATCTTTGATAGAGGAGAGCCCACCGCGTCCGTAACACCGTAAAATTTTATTACTACTGGCTGTCCTATCAATTAAGTTAGCTATGAATTCATATGACAAATAAACCATAGAACAAATGTCTTTTAGTTTTTCCCGATATTAAAAACATTCCGATTCTTTTTTCAAATTTAACTTTCATAAGAACCTTCTACTGACAGAAATGAATACAAAAAAAAGAATTAGCGAAATCGGCCTAGCCATTTACGTGTGATGCCGTGACCAAGGGATATAGGGATTCATTTTTATTTATAGAGATGTTTAACAATGAATCGCAACTACGATAATATGGTTATGGTTGTCCAAACGGACTTATAATAGTGTAAAATTGTATAACCCTGGATTAATAATTCTGAACTATTAATAAAGTTTTGTCGTAAAGTACCATTCATACCATTCTCCCGCACTTGGCTATCTGCGATGAGTAATGATTAAGATGAAGCTTAAAACTTCACCTTTAGAATACTAAGACCTCTAATCAATAATAGAGCCCATCTAACCTTCGATGGTTTCTCCAGTAACCGCGCGATCGATCAGTAACCGCCTCGAGCGGCTCTTGCGTTATCGAAGCCTGCGATTCGGAACAAACAAATTCAATTAGGATTAAGAAATTAAAGATTTTCTCAAACGAGCCGCCCGACCACGGTCATCGACCTCCCTTATCGAGTTCCGCATTAAAATCCGAGGCTACTGGATTTCTGACTTGTGTTTTTTTGTTAAAAATTGTTTTTAGATCAATTAAAATATTGTTCATATATGCAGAGAAGATTTATGAAACCTTATGATCGATGATTACATTCGGATAATTCACATACATAAAAAATCAGATTATTTTAAGTCACATATGTCAATATGGCCATATTTACAACGCTTGGTTAAGCGACATTTAACCACATGTTCTTAATATAAAGTTCAAATTCCCATAATCTTAAAAAAATCTCCAAAATATTCTTAGAAACACGTGAGAAAAACGGCTTTGCTTGTGTCACCTCTGACACG
The DNA here is from genome assembly GCA_951449985.1 of Falcaria lacertinaria. Lineage (NCBI taxonomy): Eukaryota > Metazoa > Arthropoda > Insecta > Lepidoptera > Drepanidae > Falcaria > Falcaria lacertinaria. The sequence goes on along the minus strand of OX602123.1, from coordinate 5,706,423 downwards.
GACAGTTGGCAATAAGCAGTTTTCGTCGCTTACAGTAATTAAGGTAGCTCTTCAACTGCACGTATAGCCGTGTCACGGGGCATAAGTGTCATTCACACCATAAAAACAGTAGTTTTATTTCATTTTATATACACGTTTCAGTAGTATAACACCTTTAATTTGTTGCTATGCCTCGTCCTGACGTGTCATCTAGATTCTAGTTGAATATTTGCAAATACCGTTTTCTTTAAATTATATCTAGCATTTTAGACAAGTTTAATGTATAACTCCCTAGTTTTTATAATTAAAGATTTAGAACGAAACTTTTAAAGTCAGAAACACATTCAAAAGCTTTCTCTCGTTTTCGTTTTGAAACGTCACATCAACATGGGCCCATCGTAAATAAAGGAAAATGGTTTCAGAGTATAAATATATGTATGATAGAACTTCAACGTTCAATGCAGTCTCAACCGAACAAACCATGAAGCTTCTCATAAAATGAGATTATTCTCAACTTACCATACACATATCATTTCTCGGAAAGTATGAATACACAATTAGATAACAAATCAAACCTAGGTATAGAGAGAGCAACATAAATAGTCTCATGAGCCGTCATCTAAAAGGGTGGTCGGACACAAACTACTTTCCTCCGGTCCAGTTTTCTCAGGACCGGTCACATCACTTAGCGGAAACTGTCGATTTCAATTGCAAAACCGGAGCGATGATTCCTCTTATCAAATTACAGGTTTGCATAGATAGTGAACATTTTCTCACATTTCTCGAAGACCATCGTTCTGATGATATAAATCAGGGTGAAATTGTTGGTTGTGTCGGTGTCTCGAGGCGGCTAATGGTGGTTATTTCTAGGTTTTCACTAGACGACCGTTACGCACCATCAACTCACGTAGCGCGCAACGATCGACCGCTGTGGCGTTTCTTCTAATACTTAGGCCGTAGTTTTATATCACTATTATTACCACTTTCCATCTTCGATCATTTCTCAAAAACATTAACTTATATTCAATTTTATTCATCATACGAAATCAATGCTATCAAAGTTAATAACATTTAAAAAAGCCCTGGTGGCCTTGTTGTTGAAGCAACGGCCTGTCATCGGATGGGCCCAGGTTCAAATCCCGGCCTGTACCAATGAGTTTTTCTAAGCCTAAGTACAGTGATTAATCACACCATAAGTTAAAAAGGAGAGGTAAGGCGAATTGGGATTTTGCGTGGGTTTTCCCATTAATATTGGAGCCACCCCGACTGGGGACTGTACCTCCACCACAGAAGACCGCAGTGAAATAACACTACTTTGTTGTAGTATTGTGTTTCTGCGGTAAGTAAAATTGCCAGTGCTCCACGGGAATACGCTGGGCTAGTAGTAATGCTGCTAGCACAGTGAGTCCTCATCAACAACAGGGTTGGCAACTCGTAACTCTGGTATTGATAGTGGCTATAGGTTACGGTGACTGCCTACCATCGGGTGGACCGTATGCTTGTGTGCCACCTTAGTGGTATTAATTGGTTTTGTTTTATGTAACGACTAATTATAAGGAATCATCTTATGCCTTAATGGAATGTATTTCCTGTCACCAGTTTTGCAGACTACTTTTTTCGCAACTTGTCGCAATTAAACTGCAAATCTACATAAAGCAATCGTAAAAAAACTAGACGAAATTAGAAAAATAAACATAAAAAATGTGCGTGCGTAACGTCGTAATGCAAACGTTCTAATAAAACATTTTTAATTGCTGGTTGCACAATACGAAGCCTCTGAATACCTGAGTGTATAAAATCATCGTCACTTCCAATTGTGCCTAATTGCGGATAAGGTTTTTTTACTTGTGCGTAGTTATAAAAGTGAAACCGTTGTAACTTAAAATATCATTATTAATTATTCAGGTTGACATAGACGCCAAATAGATCCCAACCTGGTCGGTTACCAACAGCTTTTATAAGAAACAACTGCTTCTTGACCTTCGTGCGTGACTTACAAATTCTGGGAACTAATCTAGGCTAGATTAGATACCAGTTTTTTTTTGGTTCTTACACGCCATTGCCAAAGAGTTTCATTGGCAAAGAGAACCAATAGCTTAACATCCTCTCTGAAACAGTGGCGAGGCTAGGTACGGTAGCTGACTTCCGTCGTGCATCCAACTACTGACCGGGAGTAACTTTCCTTTCCTTCCCAGTTAAATCGATATTCACACAAGAGCCTCTTGTCACTCTCAGCCCCTGAACGTGTACTTAGAAGTATGCGCTCGTTTTGTTGTGCAATGTTGGTGAATTTTCGTAACGGTCCCAAGTGTTTCAATTAATAAGAGATAACGATCGGTATGCTATTCGGTGCGGCATCCAGCTGCGTATCGCCGCCGCGCCGTTGCGTGTCGCAGACCGCACCTAATCGCAATGATTGCTGCAAATTCGATGACAATGGACAAACCTTTCACACCAAAAGAAACAAAATGAGATTTCCCCTTTTTCTTTAGTAATATCTATTATTGTGGAATAGGACAATGAACCCGTATATTGTAACAAATAACTACCCATTTTCAACATAAACACTTGATGAAACCACAGAGTAGATAATATACTACGAAACTAATAATTACATTAATTTATTTACATCAATTAAACATATTTAAACAACCAGTGTTATTTTTTCCGTCAATAAACATTGCTGTTCTCCCATAATCGTTTAACAAGTATTGTCTACTATTTAGATTTAACACTAGGAGTGATGATATTTGTGTTTGCTTTCTTTCCGAGTGATTGCCATTCCATAGGGTTTTACTATAAGCAAGCGTATTATATTTTCAAAATACATTTTTATAAAGGTGGCAAACAAGCATACGGCCCACCTGATGGTAAGCGGTCACCGTAGCCTATGGACGCTTGCAACACCAGGTGTATCACTCGCGCGTTGCCAACCCTAAAACTATGTTTTGTTATAAAAAAATGTTTAATTATTGTATTATCTTATTTTACTTTAGTACCAGTGGCGTTGTGATAATCTCCGATCATTATTATTTATTATCATTATATATTGAAGCCATCACTATAATTCTCAGAGCATTATCTCGTTAGGTTTCTGGCCAAACCAAGTGTCAAAACGTTTCTACAGCCCTCAGGCTGACAGTGAAGCAGCAAAATGGCAACTACCAGCCAGAATTACAAAGTTAACCAGATGTATAAAATGAGTGTATGTATAACAACTAGTTACAAACGGATGATTTGGAAAAAAAAACAATTAAAATAATATTTTACTAGCTACAAATTACTGTAGCTCAGTTATAATAAATTGGTTTGATATTATACAAAACTATTAATATATATACACAGTGTGCAAATTTGTAGTTTTGGAGTTTTTCGGCGAGCATAGTTACAGGGGATTTATATCTCATTATTAAAGAACTATTATCTTTTCGGTTCGGTTTTGGATGACTACCATATCATTTTCTGACTACTATCCCACTAAGTTTCATTCAAGTCCGCGATGGGACGTGAAAAGGGATCGGTGAACTCATTATCCGGGCCACGACCGCCGCCGGCAACGACCGCCGATCAACTGAGGAAGTGACTCCAAACTGCCAGGGGTGCTTCTGAATCACACCTCACTCATTCTACACAACCAATCAATTTTGACATAATATTATGCTTACTAGTATTTAAACCCCCACTTAACTAATATAGTTACTTGTCACATTGTAATGAAACTTGTCCCAATTAATTTTAAACGATACTAGATAACTAAGTAGAGTTTACCCCATTGCATCTGAATAAGTAGCTACTAAAATAAGCCCAGAATAGCATGTAAAAAATAAATCACAATAAAACATAATTCAGTTACCGGTGTTTCTTAACTCTCATAAAAAAAACACCACATCGCGTACGGAACATTGCGTTAGCAACGACAAACTCGACCACAAAGCTACTTCAGTTAACAGATAGGTTCAACTAATTATTTTCGCATCAAAATATTAGATTCCATTGTGACATCCTTACAATGAACTGTATACGCAATGCCCGCGGCCACAGACGCAAGCAAGTATTTGAACAAAGCTACGCCGCCGCCGCCGCCGCCGCACACCGCCTACAGCTATGAAGCTATTTCACAGTTCAACCTTAGTTCGCATCTTGACAACCCTAGCATATACACTATTACAATAAGGCCAAATATGGTGTGAAAGATAAGTTAAAAGCGAAATACTAAGATGGAACATGTTTAGAGAATCATGTATGTATGTATGTGGAATAAATATGCCGAATGCTAAGTAAAAAGATTTTTGTGTTTTTGTACTTGGTACTCTCATGCTTTGGTGAGACGTGGCATGACTCATCTACTATTGAATATTTTATATGCAATTTATGCAAATTTTGGCAATTCACTATAGCATTAGGCAACTATCGATTGACAACATAATATTCAAAGCATCCAGGCCTTTATCAAGGCATGTCCGCTGTTTCCATTTACAAATATTTGAATACATATTTTGCAACGGTAAATGTAACTATTTTACGTGAACACAATCTTAATCGATAAGATAAGCTATTTCAGGCGCTATTCTCAAATAGCTTTCAAATAGTTCGCGTTATTTCGATAGCAATCTGTACCTAGTCAATTATAGAATACTTGTTTACATATTCGAATAAGCTTAGATTTAATCGTATCGAGAATGGATGAGTTTACGATTCAGAAAGGAGACATTTATCACGATGATACGCGCACGCATCAAAAGGCATGAATATTTAATGCCGCCGCCGTCTCAGCAGACACCATATTCGACGCGCTAGACGTTAAATGCCTCAGCTTCATAGAACACACTGTTTATTTTAATACAAATGTACTGCACTGGATTGAAGACATTGTACAATGATTTTAAAATAGAGAAATTAATTACTTATTAGTTTGAATATTAATTTAAGATACACATTTGATCGTCTGGTACCTTGGCAGTGACACTGTCGGGCTCTTGTCTACCGATTGTCGTGGGTTCGATTCATGCTACGAATAATTGTGCTGAGAAACAAATTTTATGACGAACAAGTTTCATGTTTGGAGTCTGGGTGTGTTATTTAATACTTTATAAATGTGAGCTTCACGCACGATATGTCAACATTATAGTAAGTTCAATTTCATCAAATGAGGCAGGCACTATACAAAAGCATTATGTATTGCGATATTAAATTTATTTTCAAACATCTTTGCCCCCTTTCAAATTTCACGTTACCTCATTCGGAGTTTTCGCACCGTACTATTCATTGGGTGCAAGCTTTAACACCTCAAGCGCAGCATTATGCCCTGCGTGGGTAGAAACGTCCACGTGATGATGAATCGCTCCCTTCCCGACAAGTTACGAAAATTCAACACAATTTACATATAGACACTGCAGTATACACTTACTGAATAGTTCTGGGTGTTGAAAATTGTTCCCAGTATTATTTATTAGGTGCTAAATCCATTATGGCATACGTCTATAATAATGAGATATTAACGACTGACTTTAATGTTTATTTTTTGGAACACTAACAATAGAGTATTTGTTGACATAATTAAGTAATTATGTCAACAAATTTTGACAAATTCTAGTCATGTTCCGGTAAGAGCTACTAAAGCCTAGGAGCACATAATATTTCCACGCAACAAGATTTTGACAAATGATAAGACTCGGGTGTACCGTTTGAAAACTGCTTCAACTAATTTCATTCACATTCGAAACTGGTATGAATGAACCTTATTAGCACATCATATTTCTTTCATCAGATGTACCGTAAACAATATACAGAAACATCACACATGATCTCATCTTGAACAAAGGATAGCTAAAGACAATACAGACGGTCAAAATGTGAACCCTGTGTTGCGAAAGACGAGCGTTAGAAGTATTAGAACGTCAAAGGTAACGAATGGCGAGCGCGGTGATTGATGGCGGTCGGTCGCGTGGGAGGGGTTCAAACATGGCCAAATTACAACGCAACCGTCAATCGAAATTAAGGTTGCCCATTGACCTCTACTGCACATATATTGTAATATTAGATAGTAATATATCACGGAAATACGCAGGCTCTATTAACTAAATAATATTAAAATACTTTTCACAACACGTTAAGGGTGACGAGATGATCAAATCGTTCACCAGGAACCAGTCCATCGCGACATTGAACCTCGCGCTCCACCAAAGAAATTCTTCTTCTTCTCAGCTTTTTTATTAAGCCCATAATTTCACACACCTTTCAATCCGCAATACTAATTGAAAGACAAACTGCTTGACAGCTGATTGTCCAGCGCTCCGGAATCTACTAACTGTTTTATTTTTATTATATCCCTAGCTCCTAATATTTAACCGATTTTAAACAGTTTCCTTATTTTTATAGAACATCTCAGCCTAATCGAGTAACTTTTATGTCAAATTTGGTCTAGCTTAGACTTGTCGCGATATATTTTACGTAGAGGATACTCACAGTTGCGGAACTACGCAAATATAAATAATTTAGCGACAGAAATAAACACACATATATAATATAGCAAAACATATATTAAAAGAAACTATGAATAAATAATAATCCAAACTCAACACAATTTGAAACAGTAAGCGTACTTAGCGGCTAAATAATAGCATTTCAAATTTAATAGCGCATCGCACGAGTTGCGCACGCGCCACTAATGATGCGGCCGATTCTGCTATTCGATACAATTTGATGCGATATAAACGAGATAAGCACATACATTCATGCAAATTGGCTAGATCACAGGTAGTTTGAATTCAATAAATGTAAATTTTATACAAAACATAATATTGTATGTAGTTTTAAGTCGCTTCTAAAATATTATTTTCTGATTATATTATTTGATTTCAAGTGCAAAATAATAGAATTAAATGCTTTATGAATTTACATTATATAATGATTTGTAATATACAATCGTGCTAGGTATATGTATAATAAAATAATGATGGTATATTATACTTTTTTAATTTCATAATAACTACTCATTTTTATTACTTAATCAGCCTAGCGCTGTCAAGTTCGCCACTGTCAATATGCATTTGGGGCCTAATCTGTAGCGATCAAAGGGAGTGGAAGGAATTATTATATTATCTAACTGCATTTACAGCGTAGCTTTGTAGAATTTGCAAATAATTCAAACATATATTTTTAAAAAAATTAATTCTTATCTTAATTTATAAGTTTTTAATAAATAATCTAAAAGAGAATGGCCCTCGTACTTACTAATGACCTTTTGTGCCGTCCGTCCATCCATCTCTCATAATCATTTTTATTAACTGTCTACTATTGATACAAGACTCGAGCTTAACAATGGCCACCAAAGAATTAAAATTCAATATAACTAATATAATGTTACTAAATGATTATTTATAGCGTTCAATGTTTATCTAACTAACTGTTACAGGCTCCTTTTAAATCAATAACAGGTGGTTAGAGGTTAGACGGACAATTTGTGTTAACTGTTTTATGTTTCATATATTTTGAAAAGGGACGACATTATTTGTACTAACACTGATCTATCAGTAGTATAATATGTATTGTCACCATGATATAAATACAAATATTTTAAATAGGATACGCTGGGCTAGTAGTAATGCTGCTAGCACAGTGAGTCCTCATCAATGCTCATATGCATCATATGCTTGTGTGCCATCTTAGTGGTATAAAGAAAAAAAAACTAGGTCGGAAGAAAAGTAATCACACTTTAAAAACTCAAGTATTGCGTTATCAAAAACAGAGATTGAATTATATTATGATTTATGGCTCGAACTCGTGCATATAATTAAGAAATCATTATCAAAAACAAATAGGCATGATAATTTACTGCACAATAAGGTTCGGACGATGATAAATCATGGGTGTCGTATTATTTGTTCGCCCGGGGCCGAACCTTGGTGGAAATATTATATTATACTAGCGGCCCGCCCCGGCTTCGCACGGGTAGACTTTTATATCAAACATTTTGTCTACCCGAGCGAAGCCGGGGCGGGAAGCTAGTATAATATATAGCCTATGTTACTCAGTGATGATGTAGCTTTCTAACGGTGAAAGAATTTTTGAAATCGGTCTGAAAAATAAAAAAAAAATTTAGGGGTGGACTACCCCTAACATTTAGGGGGATGAAAAATAGATTTTGGCCGATTCTCATAGATACCGGATAAGCACAAAAAATTTCATCAAAATCGGTCAAGCCGTTTCGGAGGAGTATGGCAACGAAAACTGTGACACGAGAATTTTATATATTAGATTTATTCCATTTTAACAAAATACAAGATTAACTATGTGATTGGTATGAAGTCTTTATATATTTTCAAACTTTATTCATATCTCGGTCACATTTATTTGCATTCATCGGTAAGGACATCATCCCTGTTTCATAGAGATTTGGTCCAAATCTGTAAGCCAATGCCTTTCTTTTGTATATATTCTGGTAGAGCTTGTCCGTCTGAGCATTTATTATTATGGAACCAAAGTTAGACTTTACAGGACATTTAATTTGTTTTAGTTATTTTGAATTCCTATTTATTAAAAAAAGGTATGAAAATTAAAGATTTTCTAACTCAAATAAAATCAACTACAAAGGTCCTACAGGCTTAGTGCCATAGTAAAAATGTTGAGACGGGCAAGCTCTCACAGAATATATAAAAAAATGCGTTAGTCGGCACTTTCAAAATTGAACTAAAAAGGATGATGTCCTTTAGTAACATAATGTTGACGACATTCGTAGTATACATATTTTAACCGTAGTAGAATCACAGTTCTCGTACAAAAGAGTTCAACGTGTTGTATTATATGCTAAATTGCGAAATGAATATGTATCTAGCTCGAAATGATATTGGTGGTAAACACTTGTATTTATTGTAATAAAACATTGTTTTTATTTCAATCAACTAATAATATATTGATAGCATTCGTATTTATATCGCTAAAAATAAACATAGTACTACTTCACTTATCTCTACTAGAAATAAATTCCTCTATCTTTCCTATAGAAATGTTAGGCTACTTTTAACAAAGTCAAACAAACAATGAACACTAATAAATACCCATTTGAACTAAACTTAATACCGTTAGGTCAATAAAAAGTGTAGTAAATAAATAATATCTGCCAGTAACAATATATACGAGTGGTCCAAATAAATAAGAGCGATCCAATTTGGGGGCCCTCGGGCCAAGCTCTCAATAGCTAGGCTTCTTCAGTTGTGGTATTTATTAATGTGATACATTAGCAAGCTGCGTGGGCCGAAATGCATGTAATTGAATTCAACCAATATTTGTTTATGAACAATGATCGATGAAATAAAATAATTGACCTTGTATCCAGCTAGTACGAGTATCATAAGAATGATTTCTTTTTAAATTTCGAAGATGTTTTTGATTTGAAAACATTAGAAAAAACATCCAGTTGTGGCACCGTATATTATAAATAATTATCATTTAATTTGTATGCAGAGCATTTTGTTCGTGGTCAATATGTAGGTGATATAAATATCATTTATATCAAAAATTATGTTAAAATCAGTTTTAAACGGTAAGTCTGAAGTAAAAAAGCAACTGTTATCTAAATTTTAAGTACTTTGACTACCAGTCATAACGGGAGGAGTCACTATGATAATGGTTATTCAAATCCATTATAAAAAAAAAAGTAATATAAAATAAGATTATTTTCTCAACATATTAGGACGCCTCTTCAATTATTTCCAACGAGGAGTTCACTAATAGCTCTCATTACCCACGATAGCATATATCCATCCAACTGAAGGCAATAAATATCAAAACCAAAGCTGTCCATCTGTGTCCGGCCCTTAATTAAGGCTGCGACACATATACCTTCTATCTAACTGCAAAAATAAATCTGAATTAATGATAAAGTAAAAACGTTCGTTAAAGTTGTCAATTTGCTATTATGAAACATATTAATTAAATCGCACTGTAAAATTTGGAGTACTTGATTTACGCTTCTTGTTTTCCTACCTGTACGGGTTTAGAATATATTAAAAATTAGTCAATATTAATTTGCTTTAACATTTTTGTCAGAAGACGTGTTGTGCGGCATTTGCCATACATGGAATCGCCATTAACATCATAATCCTCGTCCTCCTGCCCTTATCCATGTAATTTGGGGTTAGCGCAATATAATTTTCTCTTCTACATCCTTTTATATTAGTAATTACACTTACTTGTTATAAGTAAACATAATATATGAAAAACACAAAACCAACAATTTCATGAAAGTTATATGCCTTGGATACCTTAATTTATGACCATTTAAAATTGACATAAACACTTAAACTTATCCGTATGTAGAGTAAACAAGTGGAACTTACTTTACTAAGGGCCATACACACGGTAATATTTAAGGTCTAGGAACGCTGCGACATGCAATGATCCAATAAAACCTACGTTACGATGGACATTAACTAGTTTATCGCGCTGATATAGCACCGCATCAGTTTCAGATTATACCGTAAGCAAGATCTACTGTGTCATGAAGATTTTCAGTGTGGTTTATTTTAAATAATACGTGTAAAGCGAATTAATCAGCTTTTTAAATTAATCTTAATGTATTAGTATGATTAAATGAAAAGAAAACGATCGATGGGACCTTGACTGATAGATTTTAGGACGGCTGTAACTGTAAAGGTCCCTTGTTGTTTAATAACATTATGAAACATTAAAATAATTTTATAATCGATCGCTTACACCTTAAGCCAAATCTGACGCACAAATTCACATAAAAGACGTCTACGATGGTTAATACAACTTAGCTGATTGTGAAGTATGGGCTCCATTGATACCTAGTTATATTCTAGTTGAATTAGAGTGCGTGGAAGCAATCAGGCGACTAAGCTCAGGATATTTATTAAGTTTATTATTATAAAGCTGAATTTATATATGGCTAGTATATATATGACAGATTTAAGAGGTAATTTGGTGTTGTATGTAACGACAATCCTCAGTGAGTAAATTATTAATTAAGGCTTAATTTTTTATATCTTAAACATAGCAAAGTTCATCAAAATCGGTCTATTAGTGCTTGACGTAGGTATACATTTTGTAAATAGCCCCACTTTGTTTTATTGACATTTATATACTTACAAAAAAGGTAGAGAATACCGTATTTTGCGAATGCTTGCAACACCGTGGTAGGACTAGGACGCAGTCAATTTTGTGTTGGGAATCGCTGTGCTAGCAGTATAGGCACGAAGGAACACTGCTTTCCGTCGCGTAATCTAATACTTATTATCGACTGAATAAATCAGTATTGACTCAGAATGGCGTCTGTCGTTTAGTTTGGTATTAAATCTTCTGGTTAGTGGGCGGTCACCTTTCAATACGGGTCATTCTTGGCAAACAACTAACGTTATTGCACATTCCAATATATTCTCTACCCTATTTTAGTGTAAATCGAATCTCATTTTCTAATGTTAAGAAATTTAAAGGAAACAAATATTACTTTTATGCATTTTAAGAGTTTAGTTTGCTTAAACAAGGGGAAAATTCCAGTCGTGATAATTTTAACTACAGGATAAATAAGCTAAAAGCCCCGCATTTTTTTAAGCGAAATAGCACTACAGTGCAATGTTTTTTCGCGAATATTTCCTCAACAACTCCCCACTAGTATCGCAGTTAAGGTTATAAAGTCCAATTTGCATTCCGAGTAATTCATTGCGGTCAAGATGAGCTAAGTTAATATTATAGCCAGCAACCTACAAGAAGTAAATGACTGTAAACAGAACTCATATTGCTCTTAATACACTTCTGACTCACACTGTGATTCATGTCTATAAAACATGTTTAAATGTCATGGAAGATACTGCAAGACTATACTGCAGAGATCACCATGCAAATAACAGCTTATTCTTCCAGATTGAGACTGTATTTTGTCATGTCGCATCAAATTTGCAATTACGAATTTACACGCTAATACATAGCGTATGTTTCGTTACATTTAATACCAAAAAAGTACTGAATATAATATGTTTAAAAACATTGTATTATTTTGACCACCTACAAGTAAATAAAAATGTTATCCTCAATTGTGGTACTCAGTAACTGTATGCAAGTTTTTAGTCCTCATTGTACATGTGTAGGCCGCTGATGATGATGAACAACTCAATTTGTCACTTAAGCATACAGGGTTGACGATATTTATTTTTGTTTGAAAGAAGGAAATTCGTACAAAAAAATTCAAAGGCGGAAGAGTGGTTTACACAGTCATACGAAAAGATGACGTGTTGAAATAAATCGTTGTTTTCTTGTTACCTTTGTACCTACTTATTTTTAAAGTAAGATTTAAAAACTTGTTTATGTACGATATCAGTTGATAGATACACTAAAGGTATGAAACATCTGCCTGACACTTAATTATTTAATCCATATTTGACTGAAGAAAAATATTCACAATAAAATGCAATCGCGACAACCCTATAAGGACTGACATTAACATATTGGCTACGCACTTCCCAGAAACTGCTTAATAAAGCGTCAATATCTCTAGACAATTTTTTCACCAGTGGGTGATTTATGAAGCATTGAATACAACGTCTTCATTGAGTAGCTTGCGGCCGGTCGTGAGTGGGAGTATCACATGACCCGAACTCAAAGCCTTCGCGATGGAGTAATAAATCAGACAGTGCGTAAGTTTATACACTCTTTTGTCAGCCTGTTGTACTGCTCTATACCTGTTTATTAACGATCAACACACTTCAATTGTAGTATTTTTTATGTGTAACTTTTTTCCTCTTGGTAATGGGAGTGATTTCGTGAAAAGGAACGGAAATGCATTACACGAAGCCGAGCAGTGTTGCCAATTTAGCGACTTTGTCGCTAGAAGTGACGACTTTTGTTGTCTTAGCAACTGTAATTGCATGTTTTTAGTATTGCTGGAAATTTGAGATGGTGAACAACATTGTATGGTGGATATTGGATGGTGGTGGTAGAGTCGGCCGTCAGCTGTATCATATCATATGCGACTATTGAATGGCTTGGTTGTCTTGCGTTTATAATGTGTTCAAAGATAATTATTTTAGGTAGTCTCAAGACGGTAGACAAACGAATAAACAATCGGTATTTTTTCATATATTGAAATAAACCGCATTAGAATTCGTCGTATAATATATATAGTTGGCGCCATGTCTTGGTGCATCTGTTTCATTAGAACGATATGTTTAGTATTCCAACTTGTATGAATTAAGTTCTTAATAACGTTTGTCATCCAGATATATTGAGTCAGGCACCTATGTATTTACCATTCAACTGAGATTATAGTTTCACAGAGGACTGAGTAGATTTTCCTTTCATTAACATGCAAGCGCAGTGACTTGTAGGCGAACATCGCTAATAGTAACAAGATCATAGTTATCAAATTTCAGCTAATGTTCTCTTCGATACAATATATGTTACCGTTCTAACCTATTTATTACACTATTCAGCAATATCTTTATAATAATGTATATAGGTTCCAGAATACTCTGGCGAATGTTTCATTATGTCCCTCAATATTGAACATACAAGCACTACAATATAATACAATTAAATCAAATAAAACAGTTCGGAGTATCGAGCGGTGGCAGCAATCAAAACATCATTCAATTGGTATTTATTAAGTAAATTTACATTTTATGATTCTTTTATGTGATTATTAATCGACTATTAGATGTTAATACGAGTGAAAGGTCGATCGGATGCCACTTGCCTGAACAGCTTAATTGACCCGATAACTATATTTTACTACTCGTAACCGCTTCTTTATTTATTATCTGTTGATTATAATCTAGTTTTACGGTATTATTAAAACATAAATAATAAATACCTAATAAAAATAGTAATATTTACCACCCACTAGTATAGATCACAATGATTTGATCTGATTGCTTTGAAGTAAAGCTTTGACTCTGTTAGCGCTGTTAGATGAGTGAACAGGAATAAACATATTATTTTTTTACTTAAACGTTATTTTTCTGTAAGTATTATAATAGTTAATATGAAAGCCCAGGACACAGTAATTGTTTTAACGAAACCTAGATTATAAAGAATATTATATTAATATTATGTCCGGAAATATGCATGTTTTGGTCCAGGGCACATATTTTCTGCTATTGCCGCTGAAACTCTAGGGCCTTGGGGCCCAAATTCTCCTTAGCTTTTTAAGGTCTCGCGTCAGCTAGTTGAGGCCTCTCGTGACAGGCGTTCTGGAACATATTTCGCTCGGAGAATCAGCATCGTTCTTCGGCAGCATTCTTGGCACGCTACCGCGTAATTCTGGTTCGGGTCAATAGGGCGAGCATGAATAAATCGCGACAACGTTTTCGTATCGCTTTCGACTATTTTTGTACTGGAAAATGAACAGCGCTGCGGCGGTTAAAAGTAGAACGTAGTAGTTGCGAGTTACGTTTCGAATACGCAGTCGAAAAATTCTATTGCTACCGGCACAGATCCTTTATCTGTAAGTAGGTAGGTTAAGGTATTTGATAAGAATTTTTTGTAATATTTTTTTTAAGAAAATGTTTCAACGGTAACATTTTGTATTGTCGTGCTATTTGTGAACTTAAATATCTAATAAGTACGCAACTCCTCTGAACTTTCTATTTGCCTACAACCAAATCATCTCAGTATACAACAATGAGGTCGATCGCGGAAGTAGAATCGATACTTTGTGTAGTGGACAGGGGGCAGTGTCGCAGAATGGCTCGCTTTGTGCCCGCTTGCATACTTTCAACGCTTCCCGATCTATCGATGGAGCGTTTAAACTACGGGGTAAGCGAGTTACTAGACTAGTAATAATATGTTTATGCTATAAGAAAGCATAAAATAAATTTTGATGAGACTAGAGTAAAAATTAAACCATGATATACATATACCCATAAAGTTTTCCATTTACGCAACAGCCAGAAATAAGTCAAATCTTACTGTTATTAGACTTAGCTTGGAATTTTTTCGTCGGCCGCCGCGATATCTGACAGGTTGTGATCACTTATTTGAACTAAGTAGTATAAAGTAACAAAGTATCTGGCAAGTAACTTATTGCTTACACCATCCGTAGGAAACACAACTTATGCCTAAAGGCTCACTTTATTTATCAGTTTTATTGTGCTCATGGCCGCTTGTTAGTAAAGGCTTATTCTGCGTATCTTGGATTTTCTATTCGAAATTGTGTATATTTAGATATTCGCCTGTGGTAAATGTATATTAAATTAGTGCAATATGTGCAATAATGTGCATCTTTTTAGCCGACTACGGCGCAGCCAAAAAGAGGATAACGATTATTAGTTAATATTTCAGAAAGTCCAAAACATAAATGATAACACATCTACGCTTACAAATGTACCTTGATGGTATGTACCTACTCGTATTCATGTAAAGTGTTTCAATAATACTTGTATGTGCTGTAACAATCCCCGTACCAGGTGAATGTGAATCATAAAGCGGTGTCAGATGCAATCTATCAGTACTGTACCCTCATCTTACGCAAGATCGGTAAGAGTATTTCAACACGACACTAAAGTGCCAAAATAATTCCTCAAGTAGCTTGTAAACATTGCGATTTACGCGCGACTCTTTTAGGGTTCCATCTACGTCTGAGAGGGTAGATTATAATCAAAATGCTACAACGAAACTAGTACTATTAGCTGCGTTGGTACCTAATTTGCTTTCGTACATTAAAATTTTAGCAATAGCTTTGTGACAATTATGAATATTATTTTATCCTACATTAAATACCTATAATTCCTTCAAACTTCAGAAACAAACGCGTCATTTAAGTACTTTCTAAATAATTCTCCTACTATTATTTTTTTACTAATTTTAAGCATCAAAGTCTGTGAAATGGTTTCAAGTTAATTCTTTATACCATTTTATATTTTTATTAAGTGTCAGACACGCATATGCCTCACCTGATGGAAAGCGGTTACCGTAGCTATGGTATGGTAAGCGTATGGACGCTTGCTTATTACTAGTAGTATCACTCAATAATATTATCACTACATAGTATAAAACAAAGTCGCTTCCCGCTGTCTGTCATTCCCTATGTATGTTTAGATCTTTAAATCCACAGAACGTATTTTGATGTTTTTTTTATAAATTAATAGAGTGAATCAAGACGAAGGTTTTTATGTGTAATTAATTTAGGTTTTGTGTAAGACTTGCGAAGCTGAGGCGGGTCGCTAGTTATTTAATATTTAAATGAAAATGCTACAGAACCACCAGGATGCGACACTTACTCGCGTTGGCTAGTAGGTATAATTTTTAAATCGCACTCGCCTTTGGTAACCTGTTGAAAGTTTACGACGCAAATTTTAATTTCGGGCTGTGGTTCGGGCAACCGAATGATTCAAGTAACCTTGTCGATTGCAATAATAATACAGGTGGATTGTAATAAGCAGTAGTAGCTATTACTTTAATATTTTGAATCACAAAGAAATATCATATTTTTATACCACTAAGGTACAAAATATACGACCACTTGATGGTAAGTGGTTACAGTATGATTATTTTACTACGTTACAAGTCCTTGGAGTCAGTAATATATTAAGTTGAATTTAATTACACTAATTTTGCACTAAAATATGTAGCATGTGTCGAGTTTTTTAAAGTTCCGTGCAAAATTATTCGAAAGGAAACAATTTAAAACACAAAGATATACATACATTACAGGTCTTTTAAGGTTTAAGTTAATGTTATATGATCGAATCGTTTGATCAAGTAAATTATTACAACTTTGATTGAATATCTAGTGAAAAGAATATGTATGTTTTCAGACTTTAAAAGTAAACCTTTTTTGAAAGGCAAAATCAAATCAAGTCGATACCTTTTAATGAGCTATAAATCGCGTACTTAATTGAACCAAGTTACTTTCTCGTTGAAACTGCTGCGACCTTTTCAAGTAAAATCACATTTTTGCTTTCATTCTTGCGATTTTGTGACAGAAACCTTCATTTACATATTATTTAATAATATATAGCACAAAATTGTCAAAATTTAAATAGGTAATATTCTATTATCAGTAAGAGAACAATATAAGGAAGACAACGATCTAGTTATCTACCAACATAACTGAGCGCTCATTTACGGTGAGATGAATAAGTATGAGGACTTGAAAGGAGACGAGGAAGAAAATTAATAGGTGTCACTTGCATACAAATAAACATACAATCAAATAACGTTACTCCTGTATTGTGTTCCTGCGGCGACTATAGTCGTCAGGATTCGTTACTCAAAGATGCGTTGTTCTGAGAAAGGAGATTGTTCGTCCGTTACACACAGTGATTCCTCCCGAGATAAGATTGGTCTAAAAATACCTATGTACTTGTAGCTCTCTACTCTCTGCCATCCTTAAAGGAATTTACAGGATATTTTTTATGAAATGTTACCTTTTCAATTATTTTCAAGCAAAGTACCAAAACCTAACTAATTATTTTAACAAAGCCCTTCCAGATCGTTAACAGGTTAATTACTGCTATCAGTCCATGTTGAGATCATAGGATATATGTAGTGCATTATAAAACCAGAATTACTAATTTTGTATGCTTCGTTTGAATGTGATATTAATAGCCCAAGATTGTATTTAAAAATTCCAGTATTTAAATTAATATTTTACTGACATCCTGATTGATTGCCACCGGATGATCTTTAACTGGACCTTTAAATTAAATGTCCTTTACGCTCAGCCAGTTTAAACCCACAGATCATTTATTTATCGATTTCTAAATAGATTCTCAAAATCATAAATTATAATGTCAGCATTATAAACTGGAGCATTTTTATCAAATATTTATAGTATGCCAATCATACGCATTTACGAGTTTATTCAATGATTTATTTATTACTTACGTTAGAAACTTGATATCGCATCCGGTGTAAGCTTTAAGGGAGACGTACCACGAATACTCACAAACTTTAACATGCAAAGTAATGTGATATTTATATATAGGTATTTTGAATTCATTTGAATATAAAAAATAATAATAAGTGTCTAATAGGCATGTAATTTCTAGTGGGGATTGAGTTACATAATTCTTTTATACGATTTCGCCTCCGTGTTCTCATCTCAAACTCACTCATGTTGGTAAAGCTTGCGTGCAATCGAGTATCGGAACTATGGGTGGTGGTAAGGTAATACAAAACATCACTTGTTAGGGTTCCGTATTCTGACTTAAAACTAATCCAGTCTGTCATAACACTTTAGCAACCTGTGTTATAAAAGGTGTATCTCGTAAAAAATATATCACCTACAATGTCACCCTAAAGATTTGATTTAGAAATCTTTACCATTTACGTTATTACTCGTTTTACTTGTGTAAACATTTTGGTAGGGAAAATACGAATATGATAAATGCTCTTTAAACTATGGAGGACAACCCATACAATCTATGAGGCTACGGAACCCGATACTATACATGGGCCGGCACGCACGCCTAGTTTTGTGTTTTATGACGATAGATTATTTACAATCAAAGTTTATCTAATATCTTCTGAGTAGCCGACAGCAATAAACTCAGGTCAATTAAACTAAGTTAGACTTGTTCAAATGATTATTATACATTATTATAGTGTTTTTATCAGAAGTAGAGCAATCACCCACTTTACCTACGTGTAATGTTATAACGCAATTAACGGATAGCTAATTATATTCTTTAGCCAATTATTTATAATTAGTTGCTTCGTATAAACTATGTACATAAAAAAAATACAAGAAATTGAATTAGGCAAATTTTGGACATATAAATCCCAAAACATCGCTGGTGGTATAATTAGGTCTGCAAAATTAATTAAGAACAAATCAGATAAGATATTTTCGAATTGTGTAATGTTTATTATAATACATCGTCACACTGGCACCACGACACTCATATAATTTCACCCCAATTGATTCGAATGTCCAATGTCCATACCAATAAATTTGACCCAAGTTGCGCAACCCGATTAAAAGTTAATACCTCAATAATTTTATGAGTTATAACAATCAGCGCGATACCATAACGTCAAATTAAATATTGTCGTGTAGAATTTCACAATTATGTTTTAATTGCAAAGCGGCAGCCATACCTTTACGTCCATCGATGCCGAAACCCGATTACCGCATATTTTAAATTGAATTATCCGTCGTTACGATCCAGTTTCATACAATGTACCAGGAAAGCCGACCAAGGATTTTGCATATATTTTTGACTACGTACTGATTTTACAAGCAGATGCGATCGGAGGCGATGAAATAAGATTCTTGATACAATATTTGTGATAGCGTTTTATAATTGAAATAAATTTCGGAGTATGTTTATGGCCATTTCAATTTAGAACCGTTAATCAAACGGGCCGGTAGAGGCAACATACTAATTGGTAGTTTACAAACGAGCATCGTAAGACTCATCGAATTGATCCAATTCTAATACAGATTGCGTAGTACACTCAATTAATGCTGCGAAAATAAATATGTTTAAGTTTCATAATACCTCTATCTTTCTAATATCATTAAGCTTGCACTAATGTGCAATTCTAAATCTTTGTTAGGACTTAAGGAGTAATCTCAAATAAACATTATACAAGCTACAAATCTATATCATTAGATTTACTCGCTGCTAAGCCTTGTTAACAGTGGCTCTATCTTTCAATATGTGAAATGCATAGATCTTACAATATGTGACGAGAAATAACATATAATAAAAGTGCCCAAAATCTTAAAAATAACTACTTTATAAAGATCTATTACAGTACATTGTACGCATGTCTTAGTCCTTTGTTTAGGTGTCATATTAATTTTACGCACGCTGAGGTGAGATGACGCTTGCGCAAACGCACCGCAGCACGAAATATGATAAGTTTTCAATCGCGTTCGCCTGTCCAGATGTCTGGTGTCGCCGGATGCGTGTCCAACCATATTGATGGGACCAGTTCACTCGATTATTGCGCTATGCCAATTTCACTCGATATAATTGCCCCGTATACGTAATAAGAAAACCACCAAAGAAAGTGCAATAAAATGTATACCTACACCCAATTAAATTGGAGAAAAAACAAGTCAAGTAACTCGCCAAGCCATTAATCTCCTGAACTGTATTTATTTGAGTTGATTACGCTAACAATATACAAGTTTTAGCTCAAATTAAACTTTCGTTAAAATACCGAGCTGGTGCTCGCCGCTACGACGAAGAAGTTAATGGTACGAATAAATTTGACAGAATCATGTTTGTGGTGATACCACGTCGCCTTAACGAGACAACTGAATCAAATACAATGGGTGGTCAAAACCACTTAATTGATTTGTTCCACAACTCTTTAGTTGTGTACCCGTGGCACGTGGTTTAAAATTATGACCCCTGTCTGAAACTGGTATCGAATATGAAGCAGGGAATTTATTTGTATTGTGGTCGATTACTTTTAACATTTTACGCCTCATTAATGGCAGTGCAATATCACTCAGCGTTAAAATAAAATTATTCCTCAGGTTCATATACCAAGCTGCCTGTACTAACCTGGTCGTAAGCTCACCATAAAATAATAAATGCCCCGCGTTTCAGTTAGATGTACTGCATCGTAAAACTTTTATGGTTCAATTTACTAAATCCTCATAATTTCTATTAAATCAATAACCATAAAGGTTGGATCATACAATTAACAGGCAAGGGTTCGTCGTCAAACATGTACTTACTTATGACCGAAACGACGACGACGTACCTATGTGTCACGCACTACAAAGTTTTACGTGCACTTTGTCCCGCTGCCATTTTGCGTTTTCTTATTCGCGTTTGAACTAGCAAAGACCGTCACGCTTCTAGTGCTTGCTGGACGATGCAGAAAACATATATTTAAAACAAAGCCTCAACCAAAAGGTCCATGTCATAGTAAATTAGGTTGCTATGTCGCCTCTAGATTTTATACCAAGTATAAATATATCAATTATTAACTTGATAAATCGAAGCTTCGGAGCCGAAGCTTCGGGCAAATAACTCTTTAAGTAAAGCAAATGCAACAGCTAATACTATAACTCGACGAATCTCGTTGATATCTTAATACCACTATACCATTACAGCCTCTTCTAATTAGCAATCATGTATCGTGTCGGCTCTGCATATATTAGGTACTTATAATACGTTTATAAGTAGAGTGAAATGCACATAGCATGTGCGGACGCAGATGTCCCCCTAACAAGAGTGTCCGAGCGGTATCTAAATTCCGCACGACGAACGTGCACTTGCGATGGAGAAATTCGTTCAGGGGTTTGCAACCTGTTTGTTTATTTCGTTATATAACTTACAGTTAATTCCAAACACTGTATTTTATTGGACATTAAAATCATTTTCGCAATTACGTAATCATAACGTAGTGTGAATCATAAAAAATATATAAGAAAACAGTATTATGTGGCCAGCCTCGTAATAAATATTCATCGGAAGGCGCAATATCAGTGCGGCAGGTCAATCAATCCCTTGGTCAGCAGACCTTTATACATATTTTTTATACTAACGTGTTTTTAATCATGTCAACACTAATAAAAAACATTGTTTTCAGGTAAACCACACACATTCAAGTAGAAAATAACAAATCTCAAAACGGTAAGCATAACTACGCTTGTTTACCGCTAATAAACTCAGAATCACGCCTAGCAAGAGTACAATAATATTGTAATATTAATTATACTTTCCTTTAATACTCACCTACTTTAGCTAGAAGCTTTTATAACTAATGTATTATCACTATCTATCTATCCTACTAGTGAATGGGTAAAAAGGTATAGGTTAAATCCATAGTAAGAGCTCCGAATGGTTGTGTACCCCTAGTAGGTTTCACTACAAGAACCAGTCTAAGGTCTATGAGCCGTGGTCGATATATCTATCCTCGCTAATAGTAATTTACGATACTACCCCGTGAAATCGAATTATGTCCACCAATCGCTTTGCGATGATCACTCAAATGTGTATTTATTCGTAATCGATTTCAATTTATGAGGCTTTTAAATTGATATGGTCATAAAAGGAAGTTTGGTAATAATAATTATATGCAAGTTGTGAAACCACGCCACATTTAAAGGTAGGTAGGACGAAATGGGAGTTCCTGTGGGTGTTCCCAGTGAATTGAAAGCCACCCGACTAGGGACTGCACCTCTACCTTACAGCAAACCACAGTCAAATAATATAACTTTAATCTAGTATTGTGTTTCTGCGGTGAGTAAGTTTGCCAGAGCTCCACGAAGATACATAGCGCTAGTAGATTATGGTAATAGCACTGTGAGTCCGGAACAACAATAGGGTTGGCAACGAGTTAATTATACCTCTGGTGTTGCTAGTCTATGGGCTACGGTGACTGCTTACCATCAGGTGGGTCGAACGCTTGCGGGCCAACTTAGTATAATAGAAAACAACTCTATGATAGAACAATTAAAAAAGCCGTTTTATGCAAAGGACACTGTCACCCTTATGCTAAAAAAATATTAATATATGGTGTATAAATTCAAAATTGGTAGCAGATCGTCATGGGCCCGGGCGTCTTTGGAAATGTTTGACGATGTCATCGACATCTTATTAAATATGTAGATAATAATTATTTCAGCAAACGGATAGTATCATTTTAATAAAATTTATGTATTGCTCTTAGTCTCCTCAAGATAAAGACCACTTATAGATGATCTTTCTACAATAAACACGGCGTTATTTGTTTATAAATTTACATAAATGCACACAGAAGATGCAGAGAAAGGGTTCTCCTTTTATTGGACAGTATGTTTCTCCTTGCGTGTGGTCCAATGCTTCTGAGTAAAAATTTCGAATTCGATTTTACGAATACAATTATTATACGCTTCATAACACATTTACATACTAATGATCTAATTTCAATCAGCAATCTCAATTAGCTGAGCAAAAAATATTGACAGTGGATAAGATGTGGCGATCAAAATGGCATTCTAATTTAGTAGGTACTTAAATATAACGATTATAAAATACACACTATCGATGTCGATAAAAGTTTGATACGGAAAAAAGGAACCAAAGGTAGTTCTGATAAATATAGGTTTTTTTAGCACCTTTTATCCGAGTAATCTGGTTTGATCGTAAAACACTGTAAGTGCACTGGATTATGTCTAAATAAAGAGCGGTATTGCCGTTAATGGACACTAACATCTTCGGCACTTCACACATACTGTATAATACCAGTTGTATGTTAGAGTTGTCCTCGATCATCAAATGTCGATGGCACAGGTATGAAAAGCTGACAGGAACTACATAGACAATTGAACTTTCCTTAATATATAAAATTATTACCATAATATTCTCTTTAACAACATAAGTTAATTTCAAATCAGATTCAGATCTGATGAACCTACAAAAATATATTTATGATTTAAACGCCTGTTTTTCTGCAACCTGTACTTAATATATGTATACTGGGGAACAGAAACAAATATAATTGATGAAACGAGGAGTCGAGGTGAAAATGTACAGCAACTACCACTGCAACTGCAAAATGTATACGTTCATGATCTAACTTGTCTATATGTGTTTATAATTTACAAAAAGCTTTTTAAAATAAGAGTATCGATAGTTACGGTCCCATCCCTCGGAATTAGTGCACGCTCACCGGCCGGACAAGATCAGTATGTAAAGCAGGTGCGAGCCAACCGTGTAAGGCATAATGGTCGCTCGAAGGCTTACCAGGACCGCTAGCCTCACTCGACGCGAGAGAAAGTCTTCCGACGCCTCTGCCTCTGACTATGCCTATTTTGGATGACACATCGATAATTGCATCGGGTTTCATTATTAAGGCATTAATGGAGTTCTTAATAAATGATAGAATAGACCAAGTAGTCCCAAAAGTCACTCTTAGTTACTCGGTTGGAAAGGGCATGAGGAATAAAGGAATGAGACATAATTGTGAGAGATGAAACATCGTGTGTCGATTGAATACCCCTTGATTTATAATAAGTTCCTTTACGAAGAGTACGGCTCTTCGTAACATTTTGAATACCACGATATTGAGTACTGTCTGGTATTCTAGCAGCAAGTTCGGATTCCACCGGTCTGTGACAATTGTCCCAAATGAGTTTTTCTAAAAAGAATAAGTGCAGTGATTAGTCACAAGCTTTACGGTGAAGAATAAAGTTGTGAGGAACCCTGCATACATTTGAGAATAAATTCAAGGACGTATGTAAGAGACGGCGTCTTTTCGATTCGCCATCTGTCACTTTGGCAAAAAATATCTTGAAAAGTGGGCGTTGTTAACACCTCTGTCTATATCTTCGGGGACTCTACTTGTGAGGAGGCGTGAAGATATATTGTTATTATTATACAATGTTAACATAGTAAAATAATGTCATCTAGTGACTGCCGCAGCTAGTTTTCTGTTGAAATAAAATATATTGCTTTGTCCGTTATGAGGACTAAGTACCTACATGCAAAGCGAATAATAACATACAACACAAAATCTCAAATGACATTACATTTTAATGTTATCTACCCGGGTTCACAAAGTTATAGTGCATATACCAAAAACCAGATCATTGAATTCCATCATTAACATATTTTTTTTATTTTTTTATACATATTATACATTACCTAGAACTTGATTCGTCAATCAAAATTTGACGACCATATCAATATCATTACCTACATTACTAGTGTTAAGATGCTGTAAATCTTCCAAGCAATAAATAAATAAAATAAAATGTCTAGATTTTAGAGAATCAACAATTTACTTTGTAGTGAATTTATGGTGAAATAAATACATCGTTTTATTCACCCTACGGGCTCGAGAGACAATCGCATGAAACCGGCATTTCATGATTGAACGACTTTCCAACGAGGACTATCGACTTTCATAAACTGACAAAAGGCCAGCCGATCTTCGGACGCACCTTATCGCTTAAACATTTCACGTATATTTAAAAGCTACCGGACATACGGACGTCAGTCTGACGTAGCATCTTAACTCCTTTCCCATTATAGAATATTGTGAACAATTATATTTCAGTTGTTCTCAGTAAAATAGTCTTTTGAATTTTGAACTGTAGTAGTAGATTTTATTTAAGGCTAATAATTAACCTCAAATATTGAATATGTATTGCATCTTACTCTTAAATATTAGTGTATTCAGGAACGGATAGATAAAGACGGTACAAAACCGATGCGCATGTATGTTAAAGACATAACGATGTATAAGTTGCCTCAGTCGTTATGTTCATTCGTAAAAAGTAAAGCATTGTCCATTAAAATCAAGTAACGTTACACAATAATGCAATAACAGGATTACTGAAGGTTTTCGAAAGTATGAATCCGTCACATAATATACAATCCAAAGCTGATAATGCTGCACCAGCCGGACTTAATTAATTAAAAGAACATTGCTATTTAAACGCCAAGGCGAACTCTTATAAGTACTTTTATTTTCCCCTATAATGAAGCCCATAAAAGGAACTATCGTCTGCTCCACAATATGTATTCATTTTAACGGATTGTACATGTAAATGATTGCTTCTTCACTACAACTTTGTTGTTGATAAACAGTTCATTCCAAAGCAATTCCTTACGCCGCACCATCAGT
This sequence comes from Falcaria lacertinaria, assembly GCA_951449985.1. NCBI lineage: Eukaryota > Metazoa > Arthropoda > Insecta > Lepidoptera > Drepanidae > Falcaria > Falcaria lacertinaria. The sequence continues at coordinate 5,680,905 of OX602123.1, read as the reverse complement.
CTCGCATAAAATTATTAGTCCTATTCAAAGTCAAACTGAACTGAACATATTCAACAATTATCAATAGTAAAGCGATTCAGATATATTGTACATTTTATAAAGTGTAATTAACGGAAATCATTACTCAATACAAAATAACGGCACTCAAAATTGGTATCACATGAATTAACTCAACGGATGGAACCAGAAATTCGGAATCTTGATTTTAATTAACCAAACGTCGAATAAATTTAAATAGGATGTTGTCACAAGATCACTCACTAGCGATAGATCATTCTGTATATTATTAATATATTGTTCTTAAAATACGTAATATAATATCATTAAAATACGAATGGAAATCGTTTGCTTGGTATGAATGCTGAACATAAAACCAAACTATTGGAATAATTTTAGAGCTCGTATAATTTACAGCAGCAAATAGGTAGGACAAATCTTTCAATAGAATTTATGATCTCCCAAGAGACAGGTTAAGGCGAACAAAAATACGATATTCAGTAGTAAGTAGGTAATAATCGTATTGTACGTCGGGAATAAATAACTGAATCGTGCATAGGCAAACGTAGAAATTAGGCATCAATATTACCAAACATCGTTTTCGAGTCAACAGAGGATAATAATGGGAAATAAACAATGAAATAGTCTCGACACGTCAACAGTAATAACTGGATAGACACGTGGGCTGCGCTGTGAATGTTATGCCAAAAGATGTTGCTCAAAGTACACCTATCACACACACGAAGCAAAAAATTGTCTCCAACATTATAAGTGACATTAAAAAATAAATTATTAATCTTGCGCATTAGTCTTCAAGAAACTTAGCTATAATAAAAAATACAGTGAGATGACATACGATAAATATATTGGCAACATGTATGCTAAAATATTCGATAAAAACATGCTACACCTACCTATACCGTATGCAGTCGACATTATACTAGAATAACGTAAAATTTATTAATACTATTATTTAATAGTAGTGCAAATCAAATATTTTTCGACAATCGACATCTTAACAATAAAACACCGTGTCCTTTTCCCGAAAGGCAGATTTTATTGAGTGTTGTTTGACTCTTGTACAACTCGTTCGCATCCTCATTCAATACAGATTGAATAACTAACCTTTATATCAAAGAAATCCGATCATCTTGCTCTGTCACGAGTACTTTCAGCAATAATTGGTCGGACAACATGCTCGCGGAAATGTCAATCCGTATGTCTGCAGGTAAATCTCATCCATATCGAATGTCGCTTGTAGAAGCATTAACACTTAACAATCGGCTCCCACATCCATATCATCCTCAGGAATCTGCCAGACATTCAACTGTAATGCCAAGGCCTCGATGTGGGCAGCCATTGTGGACTATCATTGTAATTTGAATTCATATATTGAATCTCTTTTATTGTGTCATAATTATAAATGGATTGCGAATACATAAGATGTGACATAAATATGTGAAGTGTTAATGCTTCTACAAGCGACATTCGATATGGATGAGATTTACCTGCAGACATACGGATTGACATTTCCGCGTAATACATTTGTGGACAAACGAGTTTAGTACACAAAGAGCAGTTTATTTTTATTTTTAATAAATCAAGTCAATATAAACATATTGATGTGATTAATTCGAAAGTTCTAGCGGAAGCGCTAGGTATTATTTGAATTGATTTTGTAAATTAAACTGCTTAAAGTATGACTGACATTTGCTGGTTGTTTTATTATATATTATTATATAAAAAACTTGTTTTTTATTAAATTACTGTAATAGCGTAAAATACAGATTGGCGGTAGGTCAAGTGTCAATCACAACAATGTTTCAGATAAGACCAACATTATTATGATGGATTGATTTGGATGTATGAAGCACTGTTATAAAACCTTAATGAAAATTCTCTCAAAATTCAGATCACGTGAAATTTTAAAATATAAGTAAATACAAAGGTAACACTAACCGTAAAGAATTTTCATCCAAATCCAAAAGCGTTCATAATCGCTTACATGCAGCTGATGCAGCATAAGCAAGATCTTGACCCGGCGTATTATGCCTGTACTGCTGTAAATACCCTGCTATTACGCCCGCCCTCCAAGAGAATGGCGCTTCGATAGCCTATAATGACAGCACAGGCGTTGCACTAGTTCGCGTTATCATTCTGTAGAAGGTCGATTGCTACTAATGCTTGATTAACACCTTTATGTCTAAGGCTTCGACTAGAATATACTAACTTGATTTAGATAAGATGAATAATGTGCATCTTTAGTTATAGAAGGAATTGGTTCAAATATATTCCTTTTAAATTTTATTTTATGACCAGCCAGATTTATGGTCGTTTCCTGAAGGGGCAAAACTGCACAGTATGTAGACCTTTCTCGAACCTTAAAGAAAAAAGTTGAAGAGGCTTCTCTTTTAACTGAATGCCTGCCGTTATGTGTACTGTGTAACGTAAGGTAGGGCACGCGCGAGTGATATCTGTTTCTGATAGCAAGCCTTCATAGGCCACGATAACCGCTTACCATCAGGTGTGTTTTGTCACCATTATGTTGTTATACTCGTAAAGATTTTTAAATAAATAAATTGTATGTCGTTGTAACAGATTACCATAAAATATTAAGAAGGAATTAAATACAATATAATATAAATTATACCATCTTTTTCACCGCCTGCGCACACTATATCTTGTATGTATAGCCTATACTACTCAGTGGTAATGTATTCAGTTTTAAAAGTCCAGTAATTCTTGAGTTTATTTACAAACAAAAATACAAATTTCCGCACAGTAACGGTCGATTCTATTTAAATAAGTTATAAGTAGCCATCAAACATTCAACCGCTGCACAGATACAGAAAAAAATATGCAAAACGTAAGTATTACATCAAGTGAAATGAGTATTGGCTTAGAGTAGATAATATACTACGTACAAGTATTGGTTTGTCTTTATATGCACTTATGCTCTATAAGTCATACTTACGGCCACTGATAAGCCACCTATTGAGCCATTTACATACATTGGCCTATTTTATAGTCACGGCTGCACTAAGCCCCTAAACATATTTTATTATTTTATAGCGATAAGGTACGTAGATTGAATAAAGTGTCTCAACGAAGACATGGTTTTCTTAGAGATCACTTCCACAGAAGCTAGTCACATGTACTGCGTTCTCACTTGAGTACTAACTATAAAGATATAAGTGCAAATAAAGTCTTGAGCTTTGCAGTAACGTAGGAACAATTTAAATAAAACAACATTCAAAGAGTTTCTTGGCATAATTTCGAGTGATCAATCTTTTCACGATAGGTAAGTTTTTTAAGAATAAATTTGCTACCGACCTATTATTCTTTCTCATTAATGCCTAAGCCAGTGACTTCAACTGAAAAGTCCTTAATAATTTTATGCTTTGCCAGGTGTACATAATATAGACGCGTTTTGTAAATCTCTCATCTGTAAATAGCTAGTGAGTTTCCAGGCTACAAATATGAAAATCAACTAAACTTTATTGTTTTTTAAACTACCCATTTAATTTTATCTTAAAAATATTGTATAGAATAAATAGTTAGTACAACAGGGAATATGTACAAAAATATATTTTTTAATCAAAATGATGCATTCTCCTTCATACATAATTACTATGAAATAACTACAACTAACATAGTCGACGGTCGATTGCAAGGATTAAAATAGCACCTCATCATATCTATGTGCATTTATTGCAATTCATCATCCAATAAAATGTAATCGTACGCCCGCTCTTGAACACTCCTATCGTTTCGCTACAAATTACAGCAATCCCAGCCGCATGCGCACAATAATTGTAACAATTTCATTACAATGCTGATATCACAGCGATTTAGTGATTCATATTCATTATTAAAAAAATACTAATTTGATGTGTTTAATTACTTCCTTTAAACTCAAACTCACAATCATCTTATTTCACTAGACTTTACAAATAAGTACTATCAAATCGTCAGATTCTACCATCGGATTCGGAAGATCGATTTCTGCTGAGAAAAATCCGGCAAAATACATAACTGAGTAATTAATCTTTTCATTTTGATGATTCGTTGATGAATCATCGTCGTCCTGATTTGTATCCCAAAACGTGTTGGTGTCTCTCAGCATCGCATGCTACTGTAAGATATTGACACGAAGTAGTAACCGCTATTTGACCTTCACAGAGAGACGGTGTGGTTAGATGGGTCAAGGTTTCGTTCCCGAGTTACCTAACTACGCAGATTCATAGACGAAGATCATAAAAGGATTTTAAATCAAAGATAAGTTATGCTGCACTAGAAATAATTTTATTAATGTCCGAAGAAAACTGTAAAAAGTTACTAAACCGCATTACAACGGAAATAACTTAGGATAGTTATTTCGACTCTCGTCGACAACTCCCGAACATACCATTTTCATAGTATAGATTCAAGTCACAGCTCTGTTCATCCGTGGTTAAGACAATATACGTATGGGTACGAATCATAGTAATGAGCGAGCTTGCTGGTGACGAGGGAGGAGACAGCCTTGCCCGCGTTCTTGCAAAGATAAACACTCGTTATATATTTATGATGATAATAGCGAGGTGATGCCGTGCTGTATACATACTAACTAACTTGATACGTACATATGTACGTACTGTGATTAACTTCTAATTAAGCTATCAGCTACCTATTGATACTCCCAATTACATCACGCACGCGTTTGTGTTCTTAAAATTCACTTTTTATGGTGTATGATTAATTTAATATATAACTGTAATTCCCATCTTTGAGCCAAGACAACATTTAATTATAATTTAGTTAGAGGATGTTTTTTCCTAACTAGGCTAAATTAATTAGGCTTTAGTTAATTATGGGAACCTTGGCATAGATCAAGAGGTAGTATGTAATCTCCAGAAGATGAGTCAAACCACTGGTTTCACGGGATTGAGTTGTTAATATTATAATACGCCTGTAATTAGAACCACTTCAACTTACATAACAAAATCAAATGGTAGGTTGGTACCTTCATACGCATTACGTCATGTGTAGGTCTGCGTCGCAATATAAACCGGGGTCAACTGAAGCCTCAACAATGCTAACCTGTTTATTAACATATCGTCGATATAACTAGAGCATATGGAAGGCCAAATATTTAATACAGGGCGTTTGTTGCTACTGTGTACCGTGATTGATCTGCGTTGTTGAGAAATCCGCCAATCCAGATGAGCCTTTTATTGCAAGATACTATGAAGTGAAGAGGGACTAAAATCAGAACAAGAGAGGTAGGTCACTGGAGTGTCAAAAGTTTTGCCGCTACCTCGCCAACCCAGTTTTAAGGGTACCGCTGATAGTAAATATTATAATAAGCACTGTGACTTGGCTGTTGCTAGGTCTCCTGTTGCCAGATATCAGCTAGGTGGTATCAATGCAATGTCAGATATTCTGCCGCCGGGCAGTAAGTGTGTATGAATTACTAGCTATAGCGAAATTACTGGACACTGAAGGATTAAGAGACGACCGTAATCCAGCGCCGCGTGGAACTTTACGATCAAGGGACCTGGGTGAAATACTGTTGCATAAGTGGATATGAATTTACTAGCAGGTAAGGTAACCGACTCACTTATCGCGTAGCCTGGGTTGTAAAAAACAAAAAAGAGGCAGATTTTGGCGCTATAATTGATCATTATAAATATATAAATAAAATATAAATATCAGTGTAAGAGAGAAGGGGTAAAGCCTGGAAATGATTTTATATGGTTGGTTTACAGCAATATGCAATGATTTTATTTTGGACAGTCAACATTCATATAATTCTTCCCACAAGCTACATGAGTATAGAATTATTCTTACGATGCGCATGAATAGGTGACAAAGACCAGGGAACGCTTAGAGATCATCATGGATTGATTTAAAAGGTGATATTTGTTAGAAATGGACATCGATTGTGCCTTATAAGACCTGGTTCTATCGCGGTTGATGCAATAAAAAGTACAGGTTAGTAGGAATTGAATGAGTATAGTCGTATACAAATAAGAAATATAGTTTAAAAAAAACATCTTTTCTCTTATATATATTATCACTTTATATTTCATTCCCTTATATGCGTCGTGTCAAAGCGCTACGTTATCGACATTTAGATTCTCATAACCAGTGATAATACTAGCTACCGAGAAAACAATATAACATTAATCCTTAACTCTACAATAGACATTTTGTATGAGATTCGCAGCTGTCCAACATTTCTTTTTATTTATTTAATAAGAGTCGATAGAATATAAAATCACTTGATCCTACGAAAACAGAAACGATCAAATATGTAATTATAGTGGGCGTTAATTTCTTGCTCCACTAATAATACGGTGTGTATGTTTGTTACGTATAAGATGTTATAATCTGTGACATTCCTCGCATCCGGCTGCTGGCAATAACAAGGTAATATCGACGAGGCGGGTTCACTGCAACCGCTCTTTGAGCCCTTAACTAGACCATGCTTATACGTTTCATTACACATGCCCAATATGTCAGTTAAAATAATAACATAACCACAATATACTCAGCGGATTAAGCGAACATTAAAGTTTATCATATTGAAACGCAGGTAATACACACATTTATAAAAATAATTATCTTATTAACTTCATTGCTTGCTCTACATTCATAAAAACATCTGATCAGCAACCAGTTCCAATAAATCTTGCTTGTAAGAATAACGAATAAATGTAGTATAAAATATTTAAATACTTTAAATTAGAATATATGTATTTTTAGAATAATCTAATGATGTGCAAATTATTTCGGACGTACCGCAGCACATTCAATAAAACGTTACATAAAATATAATTTGAGAAGGCAAAGCAATCAAAGCAGCAACAAAATTAATATTTAATCTTCAACCAACATTAGTTTCATAATCTCACTTTTATGGCACCATAATTAGAGAACAAACTTGTTTGAAGAAATTATTCCATTTTTCGATACTGATTGCTTTTAATCAGATGATAGTAGATTAGCAAACAAGCCAATTTATCTTTGCATCATAGTCTAATTAGAATTAAACTAGTTCGATGAACGAGCGAAGTGCATTTTTTCCTAATTGGAGCAGAGGTAGTAGTCGCTACTGTCACTCTTGGCAACATAAATGGTAGATGGGTTATCAACTATCAAAAAGATCTTGTACATATACCTAGACAAATGTAATTGGCAGGTATCCGCAACGTTTAATATTTATTAAAGGCAACCCTCATAAAATCCGTTGAGACTTGGGACGGAAGACCATTCCAGCAGAATCGCAACCGGGATGTGATAAAGGTGTGACCACCTACGTACAGCGCACTGCGTTGGCGAGTGTCACGTTAGGATTTCACTATTCAAGATTACTACAGGAATATACCGTATCTATCCCATAACTTGTCTATACTAAAACCCAATAATTATATTCCTTTCTCTCTCCCACAACATTACGATTTAAATTGGGATTTTATAAACTTTTTCTACATCAAGGAAGTGTTCCGGGCTGTGCACTCCTTTGTGTTTACGCGAGACGACTTAACGGATTAGAATTGAGGTATTTTTTTCTTACAATAAAAACCATAGGTATTGTCCGCCGTGTCAATTCAATTTGCCGTTAATATTTTACGATATCGTGACTGAAAGTGTTCAGAGATATCGAATGTTATCTCGAATGACGTAAATCGACAATTTAGACAACAAAGAGCGCGCTTAACTATCCTACAAAGCGGAGCAAGACGATGTATTTACCTATGTAAAGTGAGCCGAGCTCATTCTAGGTTTCATAAACGTAAATTTTGTGTCAGTCGAACGTCGAACAAGACTAACACTCTGTAGAATTTATCCCTTGCGTGTGCAACATGCGCGAGGCGTCCCAAATCGGCCGCCGGCCGCGCGCCGCACCGCAATCAAACAACTATACATCATTTTAATACTGGACACGTCACCGCAAATCCAAATCTCCAATGCAAATGAAATGCAGCGGCGTTTACGAAGTACGTTCTAATGGTGCGCCATAAATTATAAGACAGCTAGTTTTGTTATCTCTGCGCGTCTCTGCATTGAATTTTGTCGAGATTATAAGCTGAATACGTAATGGCAATGCATTATTCTATCTATTTCGTGACGATCGGCAACTTTATGTGTATTTCTTTATGAAAGCTTGTATGATGAGAATATGAAATTGAATGATTCGAACTAATAATTATGCTATCCCAGCATATTGGCATTGCAAACAAAACAAGGGAAGAGTTTAAGTGGCGTTTATAGTCTGCAGGTGTTAAATAGCGTTAATTTATGAGGTTCGCCGATGATAAAACATTCAGCGACGAAGACCTTGCGAAACTAGCCCGGGTTAAAGCTGCATGTCCACTCGAGTGGAGTGGACAAGCGGGTCGGAACGATGCAAGATGTGAAGTGAAATTCTACTTTCCAGTTATTATGGTACAATAGGTAATATATATGGGACAATCTAAAAAAAAACTAACTTTTCAGTCGAAAATTGTAACGACACGCGGAGGCTACTATGCTATTTAATTACACTTATTTTTTATCTCAGCTATGCTTTATGATCATCTACTCTCTACACCAGTAGAAAGGTAGCCTAATGAAATGGCGCAATTTGGCGCGTGCTGTTAAGATTTTACGAGATTTTGCTGGTAATTAGATCAGACTTGGTAATAACACCTAACTACGGGTAATTACTATAGTGTTGTGGATTAAAATGGTTTATTAAGACTTTAAGACCCTCGTCCAATATTTATTTCCCCGAACCCGTCCGTTAGTTTCGTTAAACACGATACATTAATTTAAATTTCATTAAATATGGTTTAACTGAGCATTTAATTTAATAATAAATACGGCTTAAAGTTAATTCTTCCATAATTATTTTATTACATTACATTTATAATATGTTTGGATTTTATGAGAATAATGCACATTTTCAATAAAATGTACCTATCACATTTAAGCGACTATAGCCTATAGAATTTTGTTTATAATTTCAAGGTGGCTGGGTTAACTGCTGTTAATAGTTGCTTTCGTTAAGGTGTTCGTTCATTAACGCAATTAACAAAATCCTTAGAGCACGATTGTGTCGTATACTAACTTCATTTATGTACCTATATCTAACAACCATTTGAGATGTTAGTATTGCTAAAATTTATAATAAATTTACTTCCAAGTAGGTATATTCCAGGTGACAAATACAAACATATTTACCCACGGTATCCAACAGAACTTTCAAAGCATCATTTGCACTTAATTCGATACAAATAGTATGACATTTTAAATGCTCCACGCCTTAATAAGGAGATAGGTTTAAAAACGATCAGTAATCGCGTTATCTGCCATAATTCTCAGAACTAGCGTCTATGTATGTAATTGCGGACGCCACTCACATGCTTAATAGTGCTTATTAAGTTGTAAGTAGGTAATGTAAGGTACAGACAGAAAAAGTCCCGATTTCCGGCGGTTCCCACGCCGCGCGACGACGCCCCAATTCCCACATGCAATCGCATTTTACAAACAGCATTACCGTCATAAGCGCATGCGTGTTAAATCAATTCGCCATTGGCCAGGTTCACCCAGCTACACGCTGTAAGTAAGTAACTGCTTACCACTCTAAAATGAGTCGAATTGTGCTCTGATTGGTCCAAAATAATAAAACTTTTTTCCTATGCATGCAGCAAAGCTGATTTAAGCAAAACTAACATGGTCTTATGTAAGAAATATTCAACGAAGAGGCTTTCAATAACTTATATCCAGATATAGCATTACTAATGTGCGTTTAACAGAAAGACTAGCGCTTGGTTTTGCAACTATCAGCTGCATAATACAAGTCATGATACGTCTTAGATATAATCGATTCATCTAACAGCAGAACCATTTAGTTATCATTCCAGCTTCATATATCGAGGAGTAATTTCATATCTCGCCATAAAGAGTGTTCTGCACCTACGACATGTTTCCTAAAATAGTGATGTGAAATAAATCAAAGATCTTGGATGTCGATACCATGTCGTCTAAAAAACCGGCGGCGCGTGTGAATCTGCTGTGACCGCGATCGTATGAGAATATGACATGGTATGCCAGGTATCGACTATATGACTTATTAAATTGTCAGCTAAGGTTTTAGTAATACTTTTACAACTATGTTGCCAGCGCACGCATAGGTTCAATGCTATTCAATATTCTTGTGTATTAGCTGTTACGAGTTTTGTTTTAATACCACTTAGTTTTTTGTGAGTGAATGATTTTGATCTACAATTCAGTTGCATCACCAGTTGCGGTTTATATTTTTACAAGTGCCTCCTGCGATAAGTTTATTAGTTATTTCATCGTTGCATTGCGAAGGACCGGCTTCGTGACTATGCAGTGTTGCGACCTATGGAAGTGGTCTTGTTTTTTACTCCTCATTCTACCGATACGCAGTGGCAACTGCGATGGTGCAACCTCTGCTCTAGACCTATTGTTGGCGTACTCATGCTTTTTTCTAAAACATTTTTCTTAGGTAGCTATTATGAAATATTAATTTTGTTCATTTGTTAGTTAGAAGCCTAGGTTCACAGATGGATTGCGATAACCTGCAATCGTTCAGTTTAATTAAACCAACTCAATTTGTGATTATACTTTAGTTTATCGGCTTTTTCTTTGGCTAGCGTTCCATGCTTTGGTAAAATCTTTTCCTTCTTCTTCCCAAATTTACAATCCGATATCGGATTCGATTCGGAACGAACAAATGCACTGTAGTACATATTTACTTATTGGGGTGTGGTACTTACTTACGTATATAAACGGAGTGTTTGCTACATATGCATGTGTGCGTTACACTCTGGTGGCCAAGCGCATCTCCTATGCTGGCTGGTGCATGCGATTGCTATATACTCTAAATATATGTATGACTCACATATTATATTTACTCGTAGGTACTGAGACAAGTGATTGATGATAGTTTTTGTGTATTCACTATCCGCTCCATGGTGCATTAAATTTAATATAACGCATCTATTTCATTATTATCAATTACAGATGACATATCACATGTTAAGTAAGTAGGTTATATATATATACTTTATAATAATATTTTTATCGGTAAAATTAATGTGTGCCTACCTAATATTAATATATTAACTTAATTATCTTTTGGTTTTTGTAATTATCATGATCGTTTGTAAAATGAGTTTAATGAACCGTGGAATATTTATCAATGTTACAACATTGTTTTATGCAAATAAGAGGAAACCTACGTTTTTATATATAAGAGCATTATCCTACGGTGTTTATTTAGCAAAATAAATTAAATTGATATAATTTGTTAGATTACAGAAGTAGATGAATATCAAATGCTTATAATATTTATGTCACGAGTACTTAACAATTCCATAAATAAATACAGTTATATAATATAAACAAAGAGGTCCTAGTACTCAGACATTTGCAATTCACACCTCGGTCACATTATATACATATTATTATTGGGTGAAAAATATACCAATTTATAGATATATACTTTATCGACCGAACATAGATCGAACTCAACATTTGAAATTTCGTTTGCCGCCGCACATAGGTGTAATTTATTAAACAGTGTTTATATAAGCAACCAGTGGGACGAGTTAACGTGCCTATTGAGAATGCATGAAATCCGACAAAAGTCAACAATCCGTGGCGAGTGGCTTCACTCGGTGGAGGTGAACGAATAAGCGATTCAAATGCTAATATATCACGAGGCGGCGCGTAGTGTTGCCGCTCATTGGCCACGCTACTTACATTAACATATATAACCGTGGTCGCTCCGCCTACTGAGCCGTACGTCACGTTTCGAACATCGTTAATTACTGGTAATTAGCGAATCGTGACTTAGTCCGAGATGCGCGAGCGCAAAATGTTCTCCAACACCTACTCGCGAAACATGCAACTGAACTTGGAACTCTAGTCTGGTACACAACATGACGTTATAAATATCAATAGGAACTGCAAGGACAGCACTGTAAATCATTTCCTTAAAAGTAACCGGATATAGTTCATTTCTGTACAAAAAAGATTTTTGATAATTATATCCGTGACCAAAGGACATAAATCGTCATATCGAAATCTATAAATCTTCAAGAGTTGTATCCAGAACGGTCAGTTCACTTTGCTGTTATTTTTCTATTCCTGCCAGCGCACAGAGTCCCACAAATCATAAGCATGCGGCGCGAACCTCACGAGCTCTCCAAATATGGACCCTGATGTCTATGGTCGACCCTTGTTCCGCAGATTTATCGCCGCTGTTTTTGGTTCAAATTAGTAAGGCGGCTGTAGGCGTGAGCGAACAAATTTGTACCACCACTCAGTAAACCATTTATTTCCATATTTTAATATGATCCCTTCAAGATGAGTTTTATCTATTATTGTGTTGCCTACGAGTATATGAGAAAGTAAAAGCATTTGCACAATTCATGAATAGCTTAAAAAACAATCAATGGAAAACAAAAAAAATGTATGGTCCTCGTTAGAATGCGAAGGCCCGAAACCTAATAAAATGATATCAATGCATCATTTTTAATAGATTGTAATGACAATATAATATAGTTTAACATATCGGCTAACCTAAGCTCGGCGCATGCCAACAATGCGCGTGACGGTACGTGGGTGATGCGCGCGCGCCGATCGATCATCAGAATGAAGTTGTCGAATTTATAGTATCACGATTATAGTATTTTTTTCATAACACTATCGAGTATGATATAACGTGGGGGAGGCGATATAGGTATCATATATTTTTAACCAGCCTTAACTGATTGATTTGAAAAATAAGGCTAACAAATTCAGTAATATGTGAATAGATACTATGCATACAAATTAACTACGTATTTACCTTTCGATACGAACTTTTTTCCGACCTTAATATCTATTTAGATACGAGTAGTTCTACATTTAGGTTATTCTGATAAGCATTCGTTGGTGTACCGATTTACAGCTATCGCGGCAACACGTTAGTGGCAAGTGTACAAGTACATACCCGTAATGACAAATGAGTTATTAATTCAGTTTTAAAAACTGTGTAGTTTCGGTAGCGATTGCTCTAGTTACCGGTGTTGCAAGACGGTGGGCGTACGCCGAAGGCAAGCGTAGGAGCCGACATCGATCACCCGGCCACCCCCGCCGCACCGGTCGCGTCATTTCGCAACATACAAGTTTAGCATACTGCCGCTTTGAGGATATTGCCGGGGCAAAGTTGACCAATCAAATTTTGCAGGTGTTTTGCAATGAACCAATTTGATTGATTTTTATCGGTCTTATGACTCTAATATGCCAAAATGATATTATGTTACATGTAACTGTCGAATATCGCGAGCACTATTACCTATTGTCATTGCATACGTCATGGATCACAGATTGATAACGACAACATTTTTCTTTGTGTTTCGTAGGTAATTCATTAAATTCTGTAACTAACCTTTAAGCCCTAGACAATGAGTGACCCATGTGTTTTGTTGTTCCAGGTGGGTGGCGCACGAGCCAGATGAGCGCGTGCGCGGCGGTCGCCATGCGCGAAAAGCACGCGGCGCCGCGCCGCCTAGCCTCCCCACCGCCCTCACCTCGCGAGCACCATAGCCCCCTCGGCTCTCCCCGAGCTGACGAGCCTCTCGACCTCAGAGTAATTCACAAGCGCCCGTCGCGCCTCGAAGACGAGAACTGCAACCTGATTGCACCATCGCCTCCTCCGCCCCATCCCACGCACCCAGCACATCCAGCGCATCCAGCACTAATACAGTTCTGTCGACGACTCCCTCTTGCCCTGCCAGCATCGTTCGGACGCTACCCGTTTCTGCCAGCCGCAGCCGCGACGCTCCTGGCGCCCGGCGCCCCGCGAGCGCCACCCATTCCACCTAACCCTGGAGTCCAGCGAGCGAGAGATCGTTACACATGTTCATACTGTGGTAAAGCCTTCCCCCGCAGTGCTAACCTGACACGACATCTAAGGACACACACGGGCGAGCAGCCCTACCGTTGTAAATATTGCGAACGCTCCTTTTCGATATCCTCGAACTTACAGCGACACGTGCGGAACATCCACAATAAGGAGAGGCCGTTCCGGTGTCGTCACTGCGACCGCTGCTTCGGCCAGCAGACGAATCTAGACCGCCATCTAAAGAAACATGAGGCAGAGAATGGAGATGACACTCGCCGGCGGTCGCCTGACGAGACGTACTTTGAGGAAATCAGATCTTTTATGGGTCGCGTGGCGCCGGCGCGTCGCGCTGCAGCCGCCGCCGCCACTGCCGCGGACCACACCTGATAGTGAACTACGCAGACCAAATTCACCTTTAAATAATCTGGTCGACACATCCCAATGACTTTTGTTTAATTAGCAAGCTTTAGTGTTGTGAATTCGGTTCCCAAATAAATTGACAATAGCGCGATGCGCCTGATGAGCTTATATACCTTACTACTTATATGTCTTTTAGGCGTGTTCTTAGAGATTTAGGTACTCTTATAGAACATGTGTCATTCACAGGGTCGTTCTATAAATTCTGTCAGACTATGACTTCTATCAGTCGCTTCGTGCAACATTATTATATTTCAAATGATTAGTATGCAAATGGTTTTATGATAAACATAATATGTACCTAATTACTTGTAGACATCCCTGCTTGTTACCGTGATATAATGTAAATGCATTGGCGAAAAATGTTAAAAAATAATTGTGTTCCGCCATCAAGTCGGCTATTAGTATTACGTGTTTATAATATAAAAAAGTGATAAAGTGATATCGCAACTTGTTAATGTAAGTATTAAGCTATTGTATAGAGTACCTATGGTGTAAGAGCGCGTACCGAATTTCTACCGATAGAATTAAAACCTGTAGGTATTCCTGTCGTGAAATGTCGTATTTAGGTTTACATTTAAGTGTTCAACGCGTGTTCGCTGATTTAGAGTTACTAATCATTGCATAGAATATATTTTATGGATGTTTATAGATTCCTTGTATTACGGTCTATTTTTGTAAATTTTGCTTTGATGTAATATAATTAGTATTATTAGTCTGAGAGGAAACGCCGGTTACCAATAAAAATATAACTTGTTGCTTATTGACAATATTTTAAATATTTTTATAAAGTTGTTTAAAATTATTCATGCTCGGAATTTTATCTATTTATACCCAGCATTTTGCGTAAATTATTTCGTTGTAGACGTTGGCATACAAGAGTATAGATATTATTTATGTATATAGTATGTCATATTTATTATACAAGTTCAACGTCTTTATTGTTAAGTTTCAAAATATTACGCAAATTAGAGTTATTTTAACATTATTTTGAGATTTCTGCTATAAGAATTTAAATCAAATATTTCTAGAGATTACTATAAAGTTTTTATGTAAAATTCATTTTCTATTTTCTCTAAATTTTATATAAACTAAGTTTAATAATAAATCTGTGATTTAATTTATTACTGGGCCACAATTATAAAGTTTGTGTATAAATTTGTATCACGTTTATAAATCTCTCAAAGAACTAATGTAAACGTTCCTGTAAGTATAGATAGATCTCTATTATTGTTGCGACTGTAGGTTGATTAAACTTTTATAAATGTCATGTATATTGTATGTAAGTACCTATTTAGTAGCCAAGTTTGGAAAGAGATCAAATCGAAGTGTATAATGTTACGTAATTCTCAATCCCTGAAAAAATATATAATTATTATGATACATACTTGCATGTACCATGTGTGATTATTTATATATATTATATATCATGATTTGTAAAATATGAATAAATGTCTTGCCATCATTAATATGATTATTTTTATACACTCTATGTACAGTCGATTAAATAGGTGGTTACGAGTTGGATAGAATTATTCTTTGCCTACGATTTACCTACTTTTGTAAATTTAAACCGCGCACTTTGGCACTCACGTTAAATCAAATTAGAGCTTTGAGAAGAAAATTAAAGTGCGATATTCGAGTTAATAGTTATCGTAATGTATTGATGTATGCAAATACTTGGTGGCATACTAATTTATTGCTATAGCCACCTGTTTTTAAGATTGTACTTGTATTATTCAGAGTCATTGTTACCTTTGTATGAATGAACATAATGCCATGTTTGTTTAGTTTACTTGTACCAAATTCACGTTGAAAACACATAAGAGATGCTATATAACTTATCACTAGAATCTTTAAGTTATAATAGAGATTATTACCCGTATCGTTTTGTATTTTTGATACCTTGATGTCGTTCAAAGGTCACCGATTACCTTGTCAAAATGAAATAAAATAACAATTAAAACTCGTTTCTCTGCATTTTTACTTTCAACCCTACAATAGAGCTGAAACCTACACCGGAAACTAAAATAACCAAAAAAAACATATTTGTATAGTATCTACTTCAGACACAAATCACAGGCTACTTGACTAGGTACCTACATTTAATTACATAGGTACATATATGTACAAAAATTAGAATCTATTGATAAAAAAATACAGCAAAAAACTTGAATAAAATGTAACAAACTCAATTTAATTTGTCCGCCATGTCGGTTCCGAAGGGCGCCGGAGGCTCCGACGCGGCGCACGAGAACCATTTACAATACGATTATGCTTTATTGCCATTAATTTGCGACAAACGAAACCGCCCAGATCGCCATGTTGGCAAACCATTAAATTTATTGTGCTAATTCTACGCATAAACTACTATACAAGTGTAAAACCGTTTTATAGGATACAATTGCTACTTTATTTACAATTTCAGGAGCATTGGTCACTTTTCCTTTTATTAAAACACTGTTATCATGATTAAACAGAGAGTAAGCCTGTAACAAAGATACTTGAAAAAAATTTGAACAGGGGAAGATTATTTGTGGAAGATTCAATACACCGTCCCGAAATATTTATAGTGGATTGATGAACATCCCAGGATAGTAAAAATATTTATATTCTTAGTATAAGCATTTTTTATTTTGCATACTACAAATAGCATTACCATAAAACTCAAATATCAACTAGCAATTTATTAAAAACAAGTGTCATGATTGGACATATGTTTGGAATCTCAATACGTAGCAGGCAACTTCGCCTCGATAAAAACGTGTGACGTGACGTGCGTAATCAAATATAATATTTAAGCCGTGGGGGACTTGTGGTTGAAGCACCGGCCTGTCATCTGATGGGCCCAGGTTAAAATCCCGGCCTGTAGCAATGAGTTTTTCTAAGCTTAAGTACAGTGATTAATCACACCATGAGCTTTTAAAAAGAGAGGTAAGGCGATGTGACTGCTTTCCATCAGGTGGGCTGTATGCTTGTGTCTCAACCATTGTGGTACAAAAAAAATTACTACGAATTAAGCATTACGAAAATTACGGAGAATTGATGAAACTAGAAATACTCGATAGCTGGATTTCAAAGTGAGTATAACGATAATTCAGTCATTTTGTATCTTGATACGACTGATGATATAGTAATGTTCCCTTTTTCTAAATAAAATCATATGATATTGGTCAAACCATATTGCGCTAAGCAGCCCCCTCAAATATGTCTGAGACTGCGAGGCTTATCCGATCCCGTAACAACCAGTACAGATAAATCAGACACCTTT
Source organism: Falcaria lacertinaria (assembly GCA_951449985.1). Lineage (NCBI taxonomy): Eukaryota > Metazoa > Arthropoda > Insecta > Lepidoptera > Drepanidae > Falcaria > Falcaria lacertinaria. Next base: position 5,663,332 of record OX602123.1, on the reverse strand, counting down.
TTAAGACATTTATAACGATCACAGAATAAATACAAGATTTCCCACATATTTTCTGCAGGTATATAAGTCATTTAAACGCAATGTAATGCAATATTTATGAGCCTCTCTTTGACTCTTACAGCAGTCCCCACCCATACAACACTAATTATTTGCTTAATGAATAAGACGTTATCTAGATTTGGTATCTTGTTTTTGACAGTCGAGTCAGTAGCAATTGCTTTGCCATTAGAAAGGTAATACTTTGAAGGACATAAGAGTAACCAGGCATTTTTTTTTTGACGATTACAATAGATGCAAGAACTTTTTGCGGGCTAGATGGTAGGTGACTTGGCGATTTAATATAAGTACGGAAAGTGGACGCAGCTGACAAGTACCAGAACCGCCCTATAGTCTGCTATAGTATATTATTGTGGACACCAGTTGGACAAGAACGGTATCACTAAGGAGCTGGCACAAGTTTATAAGACATCTAAATTGCTCTCTAACGTTTCCTTACAGGAGACAAACTTTCACCACCCACCTATTATGATCATCAGTGCCATAACTTTACATAAGGCTCGTTGATTCAATTTTCTTATTACCCAATAAAATATCGACCAAAAACCTATCTCAAATTGGACCCTAGACAACGATAATAAAACTCCCCAATACGATATGATACAATTTACTGGTTATTATGATTTAACTCAACACAGTGCATTTACCGTGAAGGATTTGACAAAATCAGGAAGAGGAGAGTTTCCGACTTGCGTGCTCAGTTAAACGGAATGATATCCGTAAATAATCAAACAGAACAAGTTACGGTATTCCACCGTCTATAGATTATGGTGTTCGTTTACCATTAGGCGAGTCGTACGGTAGCTTCCTATCTTCTTTATATTTAAAATGCTTTTGAATTATTTCCAACGCCGAAATAATGAGACTTTTTAATATAATATCAGTAGTAAGAGAATACGCAAAGCCTAAATGTAACATATCGAGAGGGAAATTATGCATATCATTCGAACAGTTTTGTTGTAGGTACTGCAAACCGACACCCTTTATAAGACATTAATAGCGTTACCGTGTAACCAGCTGATAGCTAGTAAATTGCGTCGCGGGTGAAAAGTGTCGAGGGAAGGTGGGGCCGATGTTGCACAACGATGGCCCGTGCAGAGCCTTGTTACCGGAGCGTGCGCGTGCCACCGGTACCTTGCTACACATTATTTATTGCTTATTGAAAAACTACCTAGCTTTTGCTTGAATTATAACTTCTGTGGTCGCTTTTTGTTCACGCGGCAAATTGGACTGCAATCCGACGTGACACAAAAACTGTGAAAACAATTATGTCCGCTTTGTCTGTTTATTTGAAAAACTGAACTGGAAATGCTAGACTGGGACATAAAATACTAGGAGAAATTCACTTTCCAACATCTTTACACACATATATAACGTGGTAAAAATGATAGTATCAACATCTAAGTTGTAAATTTCAGTGAACGATATCATAAATTGGTAGTATTATAGACCTAGGCCGGCAAGTCTTGGAAAAAGGGTCATATTATTGACTATATATAAAATCACGGTTATATAAATGACGCCTAGGTTATATTAAGACAATAATAAACTATTACACTATATACCTAGTCCATTTTTTGGTATAGACTTCAGTAACCAGCTCTGTAAATAAAATACTTAGCTTAGGCTTACGGTTAGCAAATCTTTAGTTTTATAGGGTTGTTGCTGTCTCGTTGATCACATGAACATGCATCACATTAAATTATCAGTCATACATATGTGTTATTGTTTTCACATACAAAAACTATTTACGTTATGAATACAAGCAATATGATTCGATATGCAGTACAACAACCCCATCAATATAAGGAAGGATATTTTAATAGCTGAGTTATAAATAAAAAAAAAATTACACATCGCAATCTCAGAAGACAAGTCCATTTGACAGATACCGAAATATTTATTATGAAAGGTCGTCTAGATCGGAACGTACACAGCAAATACATAGTAACGGGGCGGTTGAGATGTAACCATTGAAATCAACCTGTCTGTGGTCAATTGCGTGATTTTCGAGAGCGTACATTGTGGTGACATGTCGACACAGATCTAGAGTAGTAGATACGACCGATATTAAATCAATTAAGCAACTATGGTTGATCCTTATGAAACTAGAGACATCTAGTCTAGTAACTAGACTAATACTAGATAGAGATAAGTAATACCTAATACTTATTAGATTGTTATACAAGGTGCTAACGCGACCCATTGTATACGAGGTAGTTTTACCCCAGAGCTTTAGGGAGGGAGTTAATTGAAACCGAGTTAAGTTAATAAAAATTTACGACAATTTTCGATATAAAAACGACGATTCGATAAAAACGACGATTCGATAAAATCGATATAAAAATCTATATAAAATATTGATGCAATTAACTCAATATCAAAGGTATCGATATTAAATATCATCATAAATTATCGATACAAATAATATCGATATATTTTTATATGTACATCCCTACCGGCAACTTCATTTCAGTATTCTTATATCGATATTTATCGGATTGACATTTTTATTTGATAATTGTCGTAACGATATTTTTATATCTATATTCATCGGATCGTAATTTTTAATCGATAATTGTCGTATCGATATTTTTTCACCGACTATAATCAGATCGACATTTTTATATCGATATTATCGTATCGATTTTTTGATACGGACACTCTGATACTGATATTTTTTTGCCAAGCCATATTGTAAATATCCAATAGTTTTTTTTTTTATATAAATAAATACATATTTAATTATGTATTGGATTTTTTTTCTCGCACTCGTAATGAAAAGCAGTGTCACACACGGGGCTAAATCCCATTGCAGCTCGGTTTCTATTTACTAAACTACCTCGTATAAAAAGGGTGACTTAAGCACCTTGTATAACAATCTACTGTTATACTTTGCCATGCCGGATTTTATAGGATTAAAAATATTGTACCGAAACTATAACACCAAAGATCTATAAACTGTGTAAGTAGTTTATCTGATCTGAAAGGCTTTAGACAAATTGTAATACAGACCGTGAAAGATTTTATATTTAATTGTGCTCTAATACTCTCCGCCTACCCCGTAAGGGACTATACGAGTTATGAACAATATCTTGGAATCTCAGATAAATAACGTAAGAGGTTAAATACTGTAAACTTGGAATTTAATGCCTCGTCCAGTGTCACACCAGCGGTGTAAAAGAACAGGTGACCGATCCATCACTTGTGCTCAGCGACGTGGCTAATTATCGGAAAGCAAGGTCGGACATGATGAAACAGGCCTACGGCTGAGGCACCCACTCTACTTTGTTATTAGAAAAAAACTATTACGTTATAAAGCTGGTTGCGTTTCACTGATTCCTCAAATTATCCTCTCTCTAATAATATTAGCTATTGCAAAAAGGACGGACAAAGCAAATTGCTCTGTTTGGTTTCGTAGCACTTTTGTTTCTCTAACAATTTTCTTAATGGGATACCGAAATTAATAAAGATAAAATTATACAAAGCATTAGTTAGTTATCAGCACGCAAATAAATCGAATAACCGAAGCTACACTCGACGGCATGGCATGCCGATATGTCGCTGTTGTTTTCATAAATTCCCATGAATTCGCGATTTTTAACTTTTATATATATTTTTTATATATAATAAAAATAATTGCAAAGCATTCAGCCCACTAATATACCCTATATTAGTGGGCTGAATGCTTTGCAATTATTTTAAAGTTCAAAGGACGTCCATAAGCAGATGCTATTCGAATTGATTGTTGAAGTGATAGATTCTGACAATTTGGAAGTGCTAATTTGTAAAGTCTAGTCAAATGAAGATGACTTTTGAGTTGAGTTTGAAATAAATGCTGTGGATAAAACCATCTTGCATCAAATAAGCATCAGAGTTTTTAGATCGCGGATTTCTTAATTGAAACAAATAAAAAGTTGGACAGTCAGTGATCGCAATCAATGACACATCAATCAGAAGTAAACGCAATCAATCAAGGCTCAAATAGAGTTTCTCCTCGCCTCGTAGTTTCCCTTTTATTTTAGTTGAAGTGATCGGAATAAAAGGGTTGCAAAAAATGCATAATTTTTCTTACTTCATATAATAATAATAATAATAATAATGCTTGGACATTATCACACAGCGCTATCTGGCCGCAAACTAAGCAAAGCTTGCACTACGGGAACCAGCAGCTGATAGAATACTTATATACTGTTGTTTTTTGTCAATGCATACTTATAATACACACCAAACACCCAGACGCAAGGCAAACACGTTTGTCACATAAATGTTTGCCCCGGACGGAATCAAACCTGCGACCTCTAGCTTAGCAGTCAGGTATACTAACCACTAGACTAGCGCTCTCGTCAATATTGATTCATACTCGACAAAAGAGTTTTACTTTATTGTACACATAAAATGTTTCGTAAACGTAAATAATGGCGTCTGTGTATCCATAATATGTTGTAACAATTTATATCTATTTATATATAGAAATTATAACAGGAGCAAGTGGTCAATCTCAATTTTATGTTTATTGCAGGAAACGTCTTAACGTTCTCTCCAAAATCCGTTAAAGTCGGTCAGATCGACGTACCCTATATTTACCTCCACACCTCAGAAAAGACCAAGCCAATTCTTGTTCTTGCCACACGTGAAGATTTCTTGTATCCCGCCCAATTAAGTTAAATATGTTCGCCAGACCTCACCAACATAATCATTTCCCTGTGCATTAACCTGCAACTTAGTACAGTTTGTAGTATCGCACCAGTTAAGGCGTGGCCCGGTTTGGTGTGGACCTCATGCCTCGGGAGATATTTTGATGAGGACGCGATAAATTAATTATAGAGTTGTACGGGTGAACGCTAATAAACCAGCAAACTTGCTTATCGATATCGAGACCTAGATACAGACGCGGTAATGACCGGTCGAAGTTACATGCCACCACGGAACTTTAATGACGTCTCAGTTTGAGCGCTTATTTCTATATATGGAAGGCGGATAGTGGTTTTAAGGAAGAAAGAGACGATACACGCAATGTAAACAAATACGAAACATTAACTTCTTTTTTTTATTAACGTTAGATCTCCCGCATGAAATGTTTTTAATGGTAGGTTTTTGGAATCAATTTGTATAAAGTAAAGTAAAACCAACAATTATTTTTATTTCAGTAAGTATGTGCCGTTTATCGTTACCATTCATTTTATTAGGTATTAGTCTATGTTTAGTTAAAATGCCGTCGCATCATGTCATCCTCTGTGAGAATCTTAGAACGAACTTAAAAACATTTATCGTTTGCTACTGGTGTAAATTTGACAACCACCAATTTACTTCACATTAAAAATAAATTAATTGAAACCGCTCCAGGCGCAATAATTACCAGTAGGTACATTTCATATTATTGTCAATTACTTATTCATTGATTTGAACGCAACACTTTAAAATTATGTGATAACACTGCTCCATAAGTTATTAAATGATTTTACATACATAAATCGTAATAAACAAATTAGGTGCCCGTAGCCTGCGGCGCCGACCACTGTAATTATCGAAATAAACTCGAACAAATTTCATTAACGGGTCAGACGGTCGAGATGAACATGGTTATACGTCATATTAATGCAACTGCATTAAAATGCTACATAACTCAAATCGAGAAACGTACACGATACACCAATGTGGTCCATTGTGAGTGCACCGAGGATCAATAATTGCACGGTAGCTGTGCCGATAAGCGCTATACTATTGTGCATAATGCCGGTCGATATTACTAAATTATACACCACACACTGCCTGTACTTACAGCCGTGAATCGATCTTGACAACATGGCTTCCCTTACTATTTAAAAATAATCGTAATTTTTCGTGAATTTGCATGAAGCTATTATATTTAAATGTAAATAACAGATTTTCATTCAGGAAATTTACTTCGTTCTTTTGAATCAGCTTTCTGGAAATAAGTATTTTATCAAACAAAATCAATTATTCCTCGCCATAATTAACTTGCAGCAAACTACCCGCAGCTCGTAGTTAAAAAAGGATAAATAACATGATAATATACATACATATTACATTTCAGTTATTGTTTCAGTTTAGCTTTTAATTTGAAATACTGGTGTCGATTCTATGGTACAAATTCACGAAACTAAACTAATATGACAGGACTAAAAGGTTTTGTGATCACGCTCTCATAAGAGGGGTTATATAAGGAAAGCAATACTTTAAGTCCTGTCAAATTCGTTTAGTTTAATGTTGTCGTATAACAGAATTAGCACCAGTATGCCTAAAATTATTCAGTAGTTCCTAAGACTTCCCCTGATATACAAACAATCAAAATTTACCCGTTGATAATATAATTAATAATTTGCCAAATTTCAATATACTACTGAACCCATTATTTTCATACATACCTATTACAGTAGAATCTTCGGACGCAGGCGTTTTAGTTACAGTACGCTAGTTTTTCAGTGACAGTCTATTAAAATAAACCTCTGGTGTATACCAACAATATATAGTTAGAGCTACATAGTAAAATAATATTATATAATTTTGTTCTCTTAAATTCAATAAAGTCGTCATAAAGAAGAGTTTTAATGAAAACTTTATCTTGTATTTTTTATTTAAGAATCCACAACATTTCTAAATGTATGAACCACAAGATAAGGGCTCCAAACTCGGGAACATTAATTTAAATTTCGAGGTGTACAAATTTTACCGGAAAAAATGCGGACTTAAACAGTCCGGTGGCTGGAACCAGAGCAGATTCCAGATTCCACAGTAACGAGCCGCCGAACACCAGAATACTAAATGCGCGAGCGCAGTATTCGGGGGAATCTGGCCGTTCATTATGAGTTGATTTTATGAAGATTGTTTTTGAAAACCAATGCAAGCTTTGGTTATTTTATCCAACATCTTCAAGTAGTTCCAAACTTACTTTTAACATTAAAAAAAACATGTAATATTTCTTGGTTAGGGTCCGCGTGCAACTGGTGCAAGGTTAATAATATACTCGTAATAATTATACGTGTGTGTGAAATTTACAATATAACAGGTGTCCTAGTGTGTGTTAAACTTAATCATGCAAGTAAATCTCGATGGTTTAAAAAACATAAGCATACAAATACTGAATAATTCATATGACATTCAAATGTAAACAAAATTATGACGACACAAACTACCGCTGTGGAGTTATTCCGAATAATACCCTTCCATAGCCCGAGGCCCATTCCACGTCTTCGAAAGACGGCCATGATAAGCATAATTTCGGTGCAATCAAATTGATCTCCACCATACTTAGATGTTAGTCAAAAGTGCCGTGTTTGAAAGAGTATGGGTCTAGATAAACTAACGAATATGCCTGGTCAGTTCGTTTTTACTCTCGATGCCATCCCGCTAGGTCGTTTTCTAAGTCGATACAGTTATTCATTGCGACGCTTTTGGTTTCACTGATTTTTGTCGATGTAACAATTCGTGCTCTCGCCAGCGTTCTTATAATATTTTTGAAATGTTTGTAAACAAATATATCCAAAATGTATTCATTCTTAATTGCATTTTTTATGTGCAAACATTAATATATTGTATTTTATACAGCTTGAGCTGTCTATCCCGTATTATTATTTCATGTATATTTTAAATCATATAATTAAAAACCCTTGCGTGACCTTGCTTCGCGCCGACCACAGATTCCTCATTTCTGAAGTCTCGTACACTACGTAGAACGATATATTTTCAACAGGCCACAATTTAAAGTAAACTTAAAAAAATAGATTCTGAAAATTATTTTACATTAATGATGTGCACGAGTGGCTTGACTTTCTCGGTCGAATGAGATAAGTACGTGCGTTTTTTCACCACAAAAAACTTGTTACTGACAAAAAATGAGACGAGAGCGCCCCGCATGAGACAGAAGCCCCGCAGAATTTTTTAATTTGGAAATTAACTTTATTTTCATATTGTTGAAATTGTAAGTATTAATATTAACAAAGAAGCTTTATACCAATCGCAATTTGAAGCAATTTTAATACTTATTAGTATTTAAAAAACGTATAAAAGACGAATTGCTTACATATTATACATCTATCATAATAATCACTTACGCACGATACTTTAATAACCTAGTTTGCAATTTGAGGCATAGCTCAACCTACTAAGTCATAAAAACAGTGTTATCGAAAAAATCTTCTCATGTACGCATTGGAATGTGTCATGGTATTAATTGCTCCAATAGCCTAGCAATCGATGTATTTGGAATTCGTAATAAGCCATAAATAAACAATTACAGTATTGGCGAGTTCTAGGCACTTAACTCCCTGCTGCGAAGGAATTCTGATAGCCGAACGACGATCACGTTCAAATACCATGTTAAAAGGTAAACTTAAATACACAAGTGCAGGTGGTAAGCCGATAATTTCATGTTTCTTTTATGTTAAACTATAATTACAACACAACGTAAATTAAAATGAAAGTACTATTTATTAAACAGTGTTAAATGTCTAGGACTACAAATTATATTTGAGCATACACCTAAGTGGGGACCTTTATAAGCACAACTTTTTAAATATCGGAGTTGTTATATTTTTAGCTAGATATCAGTGTATTTGCTTACTTCGAGCAAGGTTGCCAAACTTCATTGTAAGTAACAAATGTGCTCTAAACTATTCGCCACATTGTCAGCTAAGTTGATCTAGCGGAGAAAGTCGATGCTGGCATTGCCATGCTAGATAATATTGGTTTATGGAAAGAAGCACTGTATTTGGTCACAAATAAATGTATTATAAAAAAAACAATTACGTCTGAAGATTATAGTTCGGTCGTATGGTATCAAAGTGTTTTACAAAAGTACATAGGAAGAAATAGGGGCACATAAGTAGATGGTGTCTAGGTAAGTGTGATTTCGTACGGTGTTGCGGTTTCAAAAGAAGCGATCTATGCAACCGCACCGATTGGTTTTCTATTCTACTCTACAGCTATTGTGCCCGAGTACCATGTGATGGGAAAGTAATTTGCCACCGATACTGTTGCCAAACACCATGGCATGCATTCGAACCGATCATTTTGTAACCGTCACAGCATAATTACAATCCTTTTCACCGTTAATAGAAGTCATTTTGCCCTAATTACAAAATATTATCAAGAATTAAACAGTTTTATCGCATGTTCTTGTTTTGTCTCAATAAATATAATAATAGTACAATTATATAAAGCCTAGAATTATTCAGACGTAAATAAAATCTGATTATTTTATTACTCTTGATTGCTTACTAGGCTTACCAATTTAATTGTAAAAGACGTGCTTGAGATCTTTCACTAAAATAATAACAGTAATCAATACCTTACAGAATCAGCAATTATCTTACTGCAGAAATTAAGCAGTCAGAATTAGTAAGAAATGGAAAAGTCAGTGAGGATTTTCGCCGTTTTATTTTTTTTATCGTTATAGTTCAACCTTAAGTATTATGTTCTTAAATCAATAGCACAGCTAGAGGGCGAACCCAATACATTACTAATACGCTCAGTGCAAACGCAACGAGATAATACATCATATCTATGTATTATTCATCGACGACTTGAGATTTCGATGTCGCAAGGCGGGCCCATTGCAGCACCCGTTTTTGCCTCAACCACCGAGATTTATACATAGATAATCATCATACCGTAAGTATGTGCATCGAATGTAGAGCAAACAGTGTTTAATGGAGGAAAAGCAGCAGCTGATGTGCCGAATAGAAATAGATTAATTTATCAATTACCTAAAAGAGGCTTTAAACTACACATATTATGTAGTACAAATCTTTTCTTGCCACAGCGACGTATGGCCATGTGGGTATAACTAATTTAAATAAAGATACGAGTACAAAATACAAAACATATTATTAAGCCATCACATGCTTCTGCGGAAGTCGCGGCATGTAACCCTCTGACACGCGGCGGGGTCACGCGCACCCAGATCTCTTAATTTAACTGTTATCATACACGACTATCGCACGCGTCACTTCAGCAAGGAACCTCATTTGTTTTCGCTTTGTGTTCTTGACTAGCATTCCTCAAGAGGTGGAAAACTATTAAATTATTAGGTAAACAGGCTGGTTACCTTGTTTATGGGATTTATTATATTTTGTTTGCAATTTACAACACAACTATTATCTAAGAAAAATATTTAGCCTGTGATCTCGACGGTAGCTATAAAAATTATATAACGTCCAGGATAACGCTTACTCACAAAACTTTTATTTAGAAGCAGGCGATAAACTATTTGTCAATTCGGTGGTGCCTACAAAAGATTTTCATTATTCAGTTTGGATTTTTTCTGTGGGTTCATTCGAAGGTACTGTTATTGAACGTCAATTTACTTAAGTCTCCGTCTCTCTCCCCACTATTGACAACGTCCAAACTGTGTCCTGTGACCTTTCCCCCATACGTACGTCATCGTAAGAGCACTTTAGCTAAAAACTAAAAAACACCAGTGCTTCGATCGCTCATCGGGCAAGAGGAGCGAGGATTGTTTGCTATTACACGCATATTGCTGACTCGTGACTAGAGTAATGCCGTACGCTTTGTAAGCACATATTTATGCATTCAAACATAGCATCAATCATTCTAATGAGCTCCGGCCGGTAGGCTGATGCTGTTGCCGCCGGCGCGAGCTCACCGGTCACGTGAGCTGTAGTGGTGGCCAATGATTTATCGATCCTAGTGCTCGATAAACGTCTGCTACTTTTTACCAACTTGAATTGATATAAGGAAATTGAACGTGTTTGTTGACAGCACCCCGCGGTTCGCGTAATCTATGAGCGATCGATCGATGAAGGTAGAAGGTGGTGCTGCGTTTAGCTTAAACGGGACTATCAATTTCACTCTTCGTATCCGTTAATAAAAAACTCATTAAAGCGTAAGATAAGTAGTCAGGTAATGTGTGTACCCAGTCACTCATATGAAACCACTGATAAATATTATACAATATTTTTTACAAAACTTATATACAGTAACATAATTTTATTGCAATATATATAGGCAAGGACTATTTTTTTCCAATCGATATCGATGAATTAAATAATCCCTATTTTACATAGCAGTGATATTCAACTAACAAGTTTAGCAATGAAGGAAAGAAAGCTGCTTGGAGCGTCCGGCGCTATTCACAAATTGGCACGAGCTAGGCACGCGTTACTTTCACAACCTAGAACGTAATAACTATTATGCCTCAAGATACTCAATAAGAAACTGTATTGCCTTATAATAAGGTACATTTGAGTATGCGGGATGTGTGCGCTATAAGTTTAACACGAAATAGAGACTTGCTAGTAAGATTGAATGGCACAGTGCAGTGATATCGAGGAACCATTAGCTAAAGCAAAAGGATGAAATTCTTTCCATTGTGTGGTGTTAATTTTCTCTTAAATGTTAAATCTGTCACATAAATAGAACTTTATATCCTTTTAAAGAGGAGGGTAGTTTATATTATTTTATTTGTTCAACGTTTAACGGTTAATTCGAAGGTAATTCCATTAAATTTAACTCGTTCAGTTACGAAGATAATGGTACAGAAAGCTAAGCTTCTGTGTACCGTTTTTTTAATATTATGGACATGAAATACGAATCTAGCAAATAATGGAATTTTGACTCCAAAAACCGCCAAATATATGAAATTTTATACTTATAACGAAATAAGCGAATCAAATAAGTATATTTTCGTCTATAAATACGATGTTCTGCAGAATAATTATTCCATGTAAAATTGCATATGACATATAGTTAGAAATCTTTGAGGATTAACATATCATACAAGAGTAAGTGTGAGTTACTTAATCACCATACCATTACGGGTTACGATCACAAGTCCGAGCTGTGTTCAAAAGTAATTCCTAACGCGCTTTTCCCTACATAGGAGCGGAAACCCGTATCTGACTGGGTATTTCAATCTTCACATACACTTAACTACTTTTATACCAATAAAAGTAAAATTTAATTATTTATCTTAACCATTTAATTGCGTCTGTAACCATATAACAACTCGGAAAATGCTCGCTACATCGAATGCTTAATTAATTTACGAATGTTACTTACTCTTTTAATAGGTACTCAGATGACGTCCATGATCAGTTTTATGGCAAATCGGAATCTAAAACTCACTGATCACCAAGTGTTCGCAATTTATCAAAAAATATTATTAAAGCTTGATAGTAGTAACACCCGAATGGATTAACAGTAATAACAACCAACATAAATAAACACTTGGTTTGTCGCAAAAGTTCAAATCCTCCTTCAATTTGTTTTAAATGTCACCGAGAAGCTCTAAAGCGATGTATAGTGAAGCCTAATAAAGATATCAATTTCAAATTAAAAATCATCTTTATTAGACTAGACTAGAAATACAGGGTCGGCAACGCGCGAATAATAGCGATACCCCTGGTGTTGCAAGCGTCCATAGGCTACGGTGGCCGCTTACCATCAGGTAGGCCGTATGATTATTTGCCACCCTAGTCATTTAAAAAAAAACGAATAAATAAATCGTCACAATCTAGCATCTTATATAATGCTACTCTCATAATTGTATGATTCACAAATAACGAAATTTGTTAGGTATACTGGTAGAAGATTTAGGAACGGCAGCTTTCCTTTCTTACCATCTATCAAATGGCTTACACGTTATAAATAATTATTTGTAAAAACATAATGCAACTTCGCTAGCGAATATACACAGACAGAACAAACAATGGCTATCGAAATTAGCGGCTATCATTCAATACCTCAGAGTAGATAATATACTGCGTACGCTATACTTATCCTCAACGTTCTTTGGATGCAAGTATCAAAACTTTTTTATGAACCTCTTATTGCCGCGCTCTAAACATGATTATTATGTAAATTTATAATGGATGGCGCATCAGAGGCATATCGCAGCCATTATTACCTGTAGCTGTCAACCGGAGGTTTCATCTCATCAATCTTCCCACTAAATGCTACAAGTAAACGCTCTCAACTCGCTTTAAGAGTTACGGAGTTACTTGTAAACTCGAGTTGGGAAACTATTTGAAGTTATAAATAAATTTACTTCTCCAATCTCCGATATTCACAATTTTGGCTCACTTAATACAAAAACCAAAAATTTATGTTATATTTGTGTCAAATTATGAACTTTTTGCCCGTCCGAACGAGTAACACAGAATTTAATTCATATCTGTACGACACCGGCCGATCTTTGGTTCTTCTCATAATCCCAGTACATTAACACTACACAAAGATATATTTATAGATACATTCAAATTAAAACATTTCAAATAATATGTAGTAAATTCTATGATGTTATATGTAAGTGATAATAATTAACAAAAAAAATCCCTTTTTAAGACGCATACAAGTATCAGTTTTGAATGAAAATGTGAAAGGGTAGGCTTTGTCTCCTAGAAATGTACACTAAATAAGCGAATCGAGTGTCCTTTAAGTTGTGAATGATGTCCGTTTCTGTCATAATAAAAGTGACCCAACAATCTGTTTCAAGTACATTTGCAAATTATCATTTATCAAAATGTAGCAATCTACATTATGAGCTTCTTAAACATTACTTACGAGCCGCAATAATTGCTGGGTACACAACTAGAAACGCTTTAAGGCACAGTCTAGATAATTTTCTTGTCATGTTACTAATAAGAATTTGATGTCTCGTTTCCCGAGCTACCAGCATTGCTTTGATAATCTCCACGTTTCCATCGGCACTTTGATTTTGACGGCATCCACATTTTTGTTGCGAAACGGAAAGACCGGAAAAATCATTCATGTCGTAAATAGTAAACTATAATTAATTTAGTGCGACTAAAGTCAAACATGATGTGCCAAGCCGCTTTCATAGCGCGCAATACTTCGAAGGTGTGTTTAATTGGGTTAACAATTTAATTGAATTAACTAAGTCATTTGTATAATTGTATTAACAAAAACTTAAGTATTTGATAATATTGAATATATAATTTAACTATATTTGGTTATGTTTAGATCTTTTATCTGTAAGTAGTTTTAAATTATAATTAAAATTTTGTTAATTGCTAAATCTGTCTTTATGGTTTATAAATAAATACCTAAATCGTAGATATCTTTAAATATTGTAAATTAATGAAAAAGCGTAAATTATTACTGTTTTCACTAATGAATGAAGTAACTCATGTGGAAGATTTGATTGTACCATCCATTCCAATTTGTGTAAAGTCGCTGGAATATGACGATAATTGTTGAAGATGACGGAAATAATCTTGCCGTGCGCTAATAAGACTCTGAAGGCAAACGGTCCCACACCGAGGTGACACCACCATGTTTGTTTATTCTTCTCTTCTATATTGTTTACTTTTCAAATAAAAAAAATATATATGTTAAATATTCAATTACATTCAACAACCTACCGAAGTCAATACACAAGAATATTACCAAGGCAAGTTAAAGATAATTAAGAACGTTCACATTGTCAAAACCATAATACAAACTTGTCGTTTGGGTTTCTGGTTTCACGTCTTCCTCTGTACCGGGGAGTTGGCTTAATGATGTCAAAAGGCAACATAATGTGTTTGCCTTAAACGGCTCTCGCGGGTCGTTACTGTCGCCCCTCAGTGACATCTCACTGGCTGCCAGACGGACGCATTAAGATCACCTAAGGGCACAACCATTATTATGTAGAACGAGTGCGGAATAAAGTATACTGCACTCGTTAAAAAATAAATATACGGCCGTCTGACGGCTCGTTTCACAGGTCGTAAAGAATAACCGTAACGCGGACATATGTTTGGCATTATAAAGTGACGATATTCATAATAAAAGCTCGATAAAGGAAGCCGTGTGCGTAAATCAGTGTTTCTGTTAAGGTTTTTTCTTGACCTCGCGCCGTGATCGATGCAAATTAATATTTTTAGTAGAGAAATGTGGTAGTATTTTGTTAGTTAGACTTAGATCGTTTGTCGACAACAACGTGACGACTAGGTTAAGCAGGAATTAACGTATCTGTCGATATCTAAGGCCGCACTTGCCAGATTACAACGATCCGACGGCGGCGACCTCGATCGATCGTTATCTATCCGTTGCAGGCAATATTATATCGTTTCGTATCATCGTTTTAATAATGAATTCTATTTTCAACGATGTGAAAACTATAAATCAACGCAATATATTTAGTAACACAATCCTTATAGTAGTTGTCCGCAAATGCAAATTACCGTCGTAATTAGAAATAATGAGGATTAGTGGATAAAAGTTAAAACAATCATTGGAGATTTGTGGAATAACCCTACTACTCGTAGTACCAATAGCGTTTTATAACATATAGGTAACTTAGAGAGAGATAGGTACACTGAGAATTTAAATAAAAATAATGTCTACTCTAAGATAATACACAACAAATAATACTAGCTAGGCATTAAACAAAATTACCGATTCACATTTATATCACATAAATGTAATCATTGTATCCTAACATCCTGGTGAGCGGTATTTATAAATAACTTGCCGGTTCTTATACTATTAGCCTGGTAAATATACATATGGCCCGCCTAATCCTTAGCTAAAGAAAGAAAAAAACAGATGGTGCCGGTGTCGCGCCGTTAATTATGCACTTTGTATAAAATAATCCAAAACTAGACTTAATTATTATAGACTACCTTTACCCGCAGCTCCCCAGATTATAATCTATCTCATTGTAAATTTCATTACGATCCGTTTAGCCGCTTATTCGTGAAAAGGTAGCAAACAAACAGAGTTCATTTCGCA
Organism: Falcaria lacertinaria; assembly: GCA_951449985.1. Classification (NCBI taxonomy): domain Eukaryota; kingdom Metazoa; phylum Arthropoda; class Insecta; order Lepidoptera; family Drepanidae; genus Falcaria; species Falcaria lacertinaria. The sequence goes on along the minus strand of OX602123.1, from coordinate 5,647,555 downwards.
CTTATAATATTAGTATGGATAAACTAAATAAAACTCTTTTATTTACTCTTTTTAATAAGAATTATTATATTTTATAACAAAAATCACCTGCAAGTAAAAAATTAAAGTGTAATTTCCTTAGTTATAAAAAATATCTCATTTATTTAAAGGTCAGTGTTAACACTTAATAAAATATAACTCGCGAAGAAATCTTAGGCATGATTATGCCCCTTAGCCTCTTTTCAAAAAGCTTGAATGAACGTAGCTCGTAGGCAATTATTGATAGTGGTGCATGCGCCGGTTTCCTGACCGGCTACCACCATGCCATGCCTTATAATTAGACGATATCAATTCGATACGATAGCGCGTTCCCTTGCGAAATATAATAGCTTGTGATCATAGCGATCTCACTTATCTTCTCAGCTTCTATGGAGCAATATAAACTCTAAAGAAGTCTCTTGAAGGTTCATTTTCTTTGCAGACTAATTACAAATCTGTCCTTTTCTTCCTCATACAAACTGAACTCCACACGAAAGCAGTGCGAAATAGGCTCCATCAAAAACGCCTGATATTATGGTCGATTGTTAATATATTATAGTAAAATTTTGTATTGATACAAATTAATTCAGTGACTTTTAAGATAATATTAATGGCATGACGATATTAGGACCGCCCGGACACTGCTCTAATTGCTGCCGCATTTCAATATTACAAAATAAACTAAGGCTATTCTTGGCAGTACCCTTCGGCTATTGGTGCAGATCTATTGTTACACAAAACACATTTTAGCGCTCAATGCTGCTTTGTAATGAGCTGGGTGGGACCGTCTATGAGCTACCGATATCGGCTAATATGAGACAATAAACTATTCCACAGTTATCGCTCACAATCGCTTCGCAACCGTTTTAATTAATCTTAAACAACTCCTATTAATTGTTGTTATGAAAGCGTAATTACCAATGTATTACCGAGTGCACGTAATACATTTTATCTTGACAACGTAACACGAATTTAGAGTTAAATGACAATGAATACTAAACATTTTGTTTTGTCCAAAGCTAATTTACGTTTGAACATATCTCTTCAATCGCATATACTAATGTTGTAATGCTCTAAAAAACATTTAATATCGTAGTAAAGAATAAGCGTGAATAATACAAATATAAATACATATTTACTAGAGAAATAATCCATTATAAACAAAGTTTAACCAGGACAAATGATGGACAGTAAAATATTTCACAAATGTACGATAACAAAGTAAAATAAAAAGGTGTATAATATTTCCAGTGCCTGGGCATGGGTTCAATCAGATTAGAATCAAATAATTCAGGTATAGGTATATAAGGTAGTATATTATCTACTCTGAGGTATTAGGTATCATTGCAAAATTATAGTGAATAAGATTTGGATATAGCTTCCGCCGATTCCAGCGAAAATTTTACAATTTTACGCACAATATATAATTTTGACTTTAATTTGATGATTCATTCGAGTTTGATTAGTTTAGTGGATATAAATTATATCTTATTATATCTGTAGTTAATAAGCCGTGAGTCGGCGAGGCAACGTAATGGCAGGAAACAATATAGTTCAGAGTAGAATTTATATGGCACAGTAATGTGAGGGTGAGGTCAACTCGGCACTTCCTCTCTATTCTAGCCTATACAATAGGTATTGCTTATCATATTGCGCACCTATTAGTAGATAGCCATTTGAATATTGTGGCAGTAAAAACTAGTAATCAAATATTACAATTGTTTCAAGAAGTTCAAAAATTAGGAAGACTGATAAAGATCTGAGCTGTTCATCCAAAACCTTACAAAAAATAGAAACCATATGACACTGCTCGATGTAAAGAGCTCGATTAGAAGCGTTCATTGTATTTGCAGTAATATACGATTTTTTTTCTCATAATTCGGCCGGTAACATGCAAGTTGATGCAAAAGATATTTACTAGTTACGGTAATCGCTTAAGCGAAGTAATTACTATTAGGCGTGCTGTTCTTAATACCTTTGGAGCAAAATATGTCAAGATTACCTTATTTCTATAGGTACTAATGTTATAAGGAGCTGAAATGTATTTGTTTGTTTGGCCTAAAAAAAACAACGCTGTAATTAATGAACCGATTAAAAAAAAGCTTCGACAGATGGAAGACTACACTATTTCTGAGTAACATAGTCCATATTTTATATTATAATCTCACACTATAATACATATTTATACGCGGGTGAAGTCGCAGATAAAAGCTAGTTATTTAAAAAAATTGTATCAGCTTTATTTAACTACAGCTACGTAAGTAAATATAATTATTGATGACATTTGCGTACATGATTTCAATACGAGGTCGATACCATAATAACCCCAACGGAATATGTTTTAATCTCGATAAATTTAAATTCGATATTTTGACGAAAATTACGCTAAATTATTCCGGTGCGCTCGCCATCTTGTCTGTAATCATCTGCCAATAAAATTGATGCTCGATATGATTTTCGCAGAATTCTGTTCTGTGTGATATGAGAAATCCCAGATTGCCTAAGCAGAGTGAAAAAATGCATGGGTATACAATAGTCCTTGCATCGCAATTTTAAATATCATCAAAAACGCAAGCATTTTAATAGTAGGTGATTTACTAAAGAAGAAGAAACCGTGATTATTATTGAATCTGGGATACCTACTTCTACAAGATTATAACATAAAAAGCCTATATATTAGGTAGTGTTTAACCAACCCTCAATACCTCTTAGACTTAGAGCCTTACTACCATACAGCTGGTGGAGAACAATCAGATCCGTATCAAATATCAATAGGTCAGACACGTACGCGAGGGCTAACAAATTATGTCTTATTGTCTCTCTTATCAAGCCCCTATTTTATTTGCATTCAACATGATAAGCTTAATAATAACAGTTCATTATACCGACTATTATAATATCTGTAACATCCTTGTACAAATGATCTGACTTACTATTTATTTACACAGAATTAAATAATATGCGCCTAACATTACAAATATGTTTTCTACAACCATTCGATTTTTATTAAGATGATTAATTTGTAACGTGTATTGTAAACTCTACCGATTTAAATTAAAATCCATTTTGATGTTTTTAGGATTGTAACCAACTCGTAAATCAGAAAATCTACCATCACAATCGAGTACACAGCAGAGCGCAGCTAGTCTTTTTCATGATATTGTGAGTCTTATTGAAGCGATAATTTATAACGATGCGTTGCACCGTTTTATTTATCGAAGCGTTTTCAATTATTACTTAGCTTCAAGTTTATATACTCGTAAAATAATTCCACAGGTGGTATAAATGCAGTACCATGTTACATTACCTTGAAGGATACGAAGGCATCTTCACATTTGCAATTATAACTTATCTTAAATGTCAAATACAGGTCTTTTTAGCTCTTTAATCGTAAAATTTACATACCCTTAAAAGTCGAATCCTCCTGCAAGTCGTCTTCATTCCAAATAGAGACATAATAGTAATATCTTGAATATGATGATCTTTTAATATCATATGACACATTTTTTAAAAGAGAGGTAGGTTTTTACCGCCCGACTGGGGACTGTACCTCCATCTTACAGAAGACCGCAGTGAAATAACAGTAAGGTTCCCAGTGCTCCACGAGGATACGCTGCGCGGGTAGTAATGCTGTTAGCACAGTGAGTCCTCATCAATAACAGGGTTGGCAACTCGTAAGTGATACCCGTGGTATTGCTAGCGGCTATAGGCTATGGAGACTGCTTACCATCAGGTGGGCCGTATGCTTGTGTGCCACCTTAGCGGTATAAAAAAAACAACTAATTTAACTGTCATCGTATTTCCCACAATAAGGGGCGGTACTATCCGTGTGTGTTCATTGATAAAGCTAAAGTTAAGTACCAATAAAAATCCATTGCTTCATTAGCTAAAAGATAAGACGCCACTTATTGCATAAAACCATACGAAACGATGGGAACAAATAAGCGGAAGTAAAAGTACGAAATAATTGTTCACACGACGATGCTCCTGATAATATTTTTAACGCTGATCTAGTAAACTGTACACCAAGATAATAATATTTGATTTCACAAGTAATACTTGACAGTGGACAAATAGCTCTTTACACTAATATAAATTTAAAACTGTAATAATAATCACATAGTTTAGGTTCTGGTTATGTCAATATTTTAATAATTATATAATCAAATTATGTTAAATTATCCAATGTTTTAGTATATTTTGGTCTGATTTTCAAATTTAAACTATCACCAAAATGTATTATCGCGATGAATTCCCAGTATTATATAACTCGTGCCCAAAACCTATGGTATGGTCACATAAGAGCTATTAGTTATTACAGAATTTAATTTCTTGAGAGAGATATACATTTATACCAATTAATACATTTCGAGCAATGTACACCACTGAACCAATGGACCAGAAAGAGTGCGTGAATTATAACAAAAGACAAATTTCTATACACTTAAAAAATCCTCCTCCAGAGATAAAGCTTATTAGAATTTAATCGATAAATGAATGGACACGATAGCTAAATAGACCAACACGGAATTATAACACACTATGTCAAAATCTACCTGTCACTAATGGTGAAACAACATTATTAAGACAAAAGTCTTTCTTAAACCAAATATTTAAGGCGGCTAATATCCAGAGTATTTTTGAGATGATAAATAAAAGGAGCACATTGTAGTGCAGTGTATGCAACAGTGACAGCAGCCATCGACCTGTAAGGGCCACCGCGCCCCACGGTCACACACCGCACTCTCAGCTCCGAAAACGTAATTTATAACTACATTTAACCGAAGAGCCAGCCCGACGACTTCGGCCAATATTAATATCGGCGTCAGCATCATTAAGGCATTCCTTTTATTGCGACTTAAATAAGTCCGTTCGCCGATCGCCTTTATTAAAAGAGGCTACCTTTCTCCAAGGTTTTGCAACATCGCCCTTCTTTTAAAGCGGGTTTTAATGGAACCCGCAGCAATTTACTCGCATGCCCAATACCAACAAAAGAAATACTTATGTCATTTTTACTTTTTATAGAGTTTTTGTGCTTAATAATCACTCAATTTGAAGCATTTTTCGTTATTTATTGGCTGGGACTCGGAAATCAGAAGCGAATCACCCAAAAACAGATCCGAGTTCCGATTATCGCGTTGTTGGTAGTGAGATAAATTAAAGTTGCATGTTTCACAGAAATTACTACCTTTGGCTACAAACGAAATAACAATCCACTCCTTTTTAGTTCCATAATTTAAAATACATTTTATTCAATCAAAAGATTTTACAATATTTCAGTGATAAAATAAAGCGAATGTACATGATTGCCGGAGGTGTCCCGTAACAAAACAAAACATAATTAAGTTATTCCTTTATTTCTATACTTTTCACATATATTTTGTCACATATGTGAGTGAATAATGGAAATGGTTACAATATTCACTGGTATATGTCATTTTAAAATTATTCTACGAATGAAATGTAAATGCATCAGGCATTTATTAGAATTAACCATTTGGGGTTCCGTAAAAAAATATTTATCAAAAAAACTTCAAGCTATTATCCTTCAAGGCCTTAGATGGCGATTTTAATTCCTGCACAAAAGAATGTTCAATCTGTTCTATCCTTTTGGTGATGAACCGCAGGCTTGCGGCACCTAAGTATGTCCTTATTTCGCGGGAGGAATTTTATTAAAATGCGTAACTCACCGACCGGTTTATTAATCAAAGAAAAACATAAGGTAAGTAATTAAATAGCGTATTGACTTCATGTACAGGAGCACACTACTCGTATAGACGAGCTTCCATGACACTCTGCTCCACTTACCATTTATAGTAGTTAATCATTGCCCAATTATAAATTAACACGTAAAGATATTGTCTTACATATTATATGAATACGAATAAATATATACAAAAAACGAGCGAAGTGGTTGAAAATTGATTTTGCTGATCGAAATGTGCAATTAAACATAATTAAATTACATTTACAAAAACATTTGACTGGTACAATAAATAGCTCACAAAACCAACGGAAATGGCATTGAATTACAAATATATATACATATATTATATAAACAACATATCAGCATACAAGTTTCCACATACTATATCTCATCATGTATGGTTCATGTCTAAATATACGAATACGTAAATACCTATTACATATTCGTACTTGACTATCGCGTACTCAACGCTTGCTTGTGTCGGAAATTAAAGTCATCACTTCTCCACGTGTATAAATTAAAGGTTGTGTGCACATTGTTCAAACTAAGCTTGTACAAAACAAAAATTGAATTAAGTACCAAAATTGTTCAGTTCACGTGACCCTTATTTTTATAACCGCTACCCGAATTCGTCCTCCAGTAAACCATCAATTTATCTCCCGCAGTGTGTTCGAAGCCTTATATATTATAAAGCGTGTTGAACAAACACCAATTAAACAAGTTTGACGGCACACCGCCCTTGAAAAATCTTAAAGCTAATAACTGACATGACACCTTGCGACATCAACTTACACCCACAAATATCTTCTTATTACACCTAAACATCACATAATAATGAATAGTAATCATGTCAATGAATCATTTTACGACCATTGATGCGTGAATACATTTTCCAGTTTTATGATATGAAATTAAGCATTATGAGACGTGTATACAATAATATACATCTTACATAAGTGTAGCGTAATGTGCAATGTCGGTGTTTTATTGTAAAAAATTGATGGCTTTAAGCCCCTCGCGTCGCGCCAAGAAACAAAAGCAGCTTTTAAATGTGTTTAAAATCTTGAAACAAGTGGTTTATAATGTAGTTGTACGAATTTCAATAAGACAGTGGATGAAAATTTACAGATTGCCCAGCCCCCACGGAAGACTACCCCAATTTATCAGGCAACCACGCAAATTACTGCTCTTCGTTATGCAGAGCTTCGTTGTATTAAAGTGAAAAAAACTGTTTCATCTCGCTTAATGTCAGCGCACGCAAAATTAATTGAGGCCCCCCAAGTAAATAATTCGGGCAAACAAAATGGTCTCAATGTAAGATTCCCACGGGGAGAGGGCACGGGTGTGATGCGAGTGATTCGCGGAATGCCAGACTATGCGGCGTTTGGGTGGTATCGGTCTCCGCGCCCGAGCAATGCTATTAACGAGCCAGCTCTCCTGGGAAATATGTTACTCCAAACAGCACTTTCGAAACAGATCGCACGCAATTGAGATTCATTTTTATTCGTAACTACTTTTTGCGACGACGCTAACACGATTTGAACGGACCTTAAATATCATACGAATACTTCAACATCACACCACACTTCTACAAATAATGTATGGAATTGTGCTGTGTTTGTCGTTGCACATAATATATTCCCTTGTTTTATTTTGAACACTGGCTTCAGAACAATAATCGTAAATCAAGATAAGATGAATATTTTAAAGCCTAACACATGTAACCTTCATAGTTCAAAAGAGATGTTGAATCGCACACTTCGTACCATATGTAGGTAGATCTGTCCACTTACACACACATGTGACCGTAACAAAATAAATTATCCAAAAGATTGTTCGGAGCTGTCTTGTCAGAATCGACAGGTTGCTCTTTATGTCGAAACCGCATGCAGCCAAGTCATTTATGCTGCTATACTCGGCATGACAGCAAAGCATCTGAGGTACAGTTTTAAAAATTAAGTCTACAATATGATTCGAGTTTGATATTAACAGTGTACTACTTTTTGACGGGTGCAACATTTTTAAGCAAGTGAGACGTTACATCACGACCAGACGATATAAAGTGAAATTCAAAGTGACATAAGACTGTGTCAACTGCTACACCTGTATAAAATAGAGCTTATTTTATTCTTGATATATGGAAAAACACAATATAATATAAACTAAACTAAAATGTACAAAACTTAATTACCTACACGTAAAATAAATGTCCCAAACCACCGTCACGAGGAAGTATGCCAAGAAGGTTGGCGGCATTGCCACGCTGTATTGCAATGCTCAACCTTTGGACTATATATTCGCCAGCCCTCTTGTCACAGGAGGCCTCGCATAACTTATTTGAGGTCTCCTTAAAAAATGTATGAGCCTCTGGCCCCCACGGCCCAACAGTTTCGACCCCAATCGCCCCAAAGATATATCCGTCCTATAATATTTACGGCGCTTGAGGCACTCCTGCCGAGCGGCTGCCACGCCAGCCACCACTGAAGTGTCCGGGAGGTAAGACGGTGCCAGAGTGTCGACGCAGGTAGCGTCCCACGCTAAGGGCCGCCCCAGCCTCCAGGGCACCAACGTCAAACATCGGGACTCTTACCATCGTCACGGGCCAGACCACGAGGCTCCAAGACAGCTGAAATCCTCGCGGTAGCAAGCGACCGACGTATAAAATCATTGATGGTCGCATGCCACGACAGCCGGCCCGCACTCCTGATACAAGAGTGACCGTGGTGACCGAGGCTGTAATAAACATAAAGTAGGGATAGGCAGGAATACGTTTGTTATTTCTAGGATCTTGAAAAAAAATATCTAATCAACGCTTTTAAGTCCTTTGCCTTACACTCTCAAATGCAAAAAGTATAAAAGTAGCATGGCATACGTCGAGTCAGCCCGTTAATTCTACATTAAATATGCTTACAAGCATATTCAACAACTACTGAGTGCCGACATCCTTAATTAAGGTAAAACGTCCATCCGCGTCTACTGGATTAAAAGATCCGATTTGATTTTGATCGATATTGTGGTGAAACTGAGCACTTGTAAGGCAAAAGCTCTCCCTCGCTCACTTTAATCTGATGACCCTGTCAACAAAACATGTAACATAAGGATTTAAAGCGACAAGCAGTTACATAACGGCATAAAATTAGGAATAATTTCAGTGAGCTTGACAGGACCTTTATTGGACAACGTGTACCAACACAATATGGCATATGACTTTTGTAATAATTCTACTGTGAAAATTATGGCTTAGGCACTAGTTGAATGTATTATTATTATCAATTCAGTCTATGCGTATTCAGTAACGGACGTGTCCCACTGTACTACGTCTTGAATTTTATATTTCGCGAAACGCGCGGCTTAGCCGCTGCCCGCTACCGCTATGGGGTCACAACAACTTATAGCTAACGAGCTGTTGGCGTTTATCCAACACGCCATCGATACCATGGATGAAGTCAGCCTCGTGCAGATCTGCAAGACCAATTTCAACGAGGAGGAGGTCCGCAGTGGCAAGGCGCTGCTTTTCCAGACGCTTGGCAAGGCCGATCAGATGCCATCCCGCCGCAGGGATGGAGGCGAGAAGAGTCTCCAGGACATCATCACCTTGCTTAAGGAGACCGACCCGGACGACGTGCCAGCGTTCGTGGCGAAGCAGCTGCACAAGCTGCCACCCGTCACCTTCGACCACGTCGACGTCACCAGGTTGCTGAAGGACATCACGTTCCTCAAAGCCAGCCTGGCCGATGTACATGTGAAATTAGAGGCATCGGATAAAATAATCAGTGAGCTACGTACTCAGTTACTGAATACAGTAAGTAGGTCACCCGAAGCCTCTAATGTAAACACACGTCGCGGCGCGCAAAATGCATCCATCGGCAGTTTCGAGTCAGCGGAATTGGATGCATCGCCCGCCGCCGTCATCGCTCGCGAGGCACCGTGCCCCGCCCGCCCTTCTCCCCCCGCGGAGATCCCGTCACGTGTCACGTCGTCTCCCCAACGTGCATACGCAGCTGCCGCCGCCAGAAAGCCCGTCACCCGTCCATCGGAGATGACGGCAATCAAGGGAGGAAAAAAGGACCGCTGCGAACCCATTCGTAAGGTCGAGCCACTTCGCAAGGAGCATGGCGACAAGGAGGGCTTCGTCACAGTGGAAAGGAAGAGAAAGAGGAAGCCCACTTGTCAGAACAAGTGCGGTACTGCACCGACCTGTCCGCGACATCTGCTGCGTCCAAAGATACCCACGACGCAGCTCTATGTGTCCAGAGTGCACTACTCCGTCAAGGCTGAAGAGGTGGCGGAGTACATGCGGGTCAAGTTCAATTTTAATTTGAGAGTCGAACGGTTGGAGTCCCGCCACAATGTAAGCTTCAATTCCTTTGTGGTGAGGGTGCCGACCGAACATCTGTAGACTTTCATGAAGGAAGAGTTTTGGCCGAGGGGTGTCATATTCCGCCGTTTCCGAGGACAGATAGCGGACACCGCGCAGTTGCGACACACGTCGCTGGAACAACGTGTAAATTAGATTAAGTTATAAATATATATATGTTAGATTAAGGTATTTATCTATGGGCCCTGTATTTGTAGTTCTACTTTACTGTGATGCCTGAAATAAAGAATTATTATTATTATTATTTTTGTACTCTTTGTTTTTTCTCGAAGCATATAGATACTTCGGTAACTATCATGTAGTCACGGGCCTAGGCCAAGTGAACTTCATGGTTTGGGGCTGATGGATTGTGAGATTCTTCTTGTAGAAATTTCCGGACAATGCGACAGGTGTTTAATATTGCAGCTTTCTGCATGGTCATGTATGTGTTCTCAGGAATTTTTATAAGTTTGAGGGATTGTAAAAGGTGTTTAGGGATTACCCCTGTACTGGACAGTACCAGCGGAACAATGTAGACTTTATTCATTTTCCAAATTCTTATAATTTCGTCTTTTAGTTCTGTATACTTGTTAATTTTATCAGTAATAGTTCTATGGAGGTTGTGGGTATTCGGTACTGCAATATCAATGAGGATTACTGTCTTATTTTGTTTGTCAATCAGAGTAATGTCAGGTCTATTGTAATGAATGGTCTTATCAGTGAGAATAGCTCTGTCAAAATATAATTTGTGGCTGGTACTTTCCAGTACAGGTTTAGGAGTGTATTGATAGTATGGAGTGGGTTTGCTTGGTATGAGCTAATGATTGATGGCTAGTTTTTGATGTAATATGTGTACTATTTGGTTGTGTCGGTGTGTGTAGTCAGTTTGTGTTAGGTTAGGACAGGCGCTGGTAATGTGCTGAATGGTTTCCGAGTGGCGATGGCATTTTCTACATTTATCATTTAAAGTGTTAGGGTCTTTTATGATGAATTTCTTGTAGTTTTTGGTGTTAATTACCTGGTCTTGGATGGCTATCATAAACCCCTCAGTTTCCGGAAACAGTGATCCAAGTTTTAACCATTTATTAGAGGCTTGGGGATCTATGTGAGGTTGCTCCAAATCATGTATGTGTCGCCCGTGTAACTCTTTACTGCGCTATTTGATCATTTTAATGTTTTCAACGTTTTTAGTTGAAGTAAATTCTTTGTTTTTATCTATTAAATTTAAAGGTGTATAATTTGTGTCTGTTTCTACTATAGCTGTATGTATTTTACTTGTTGTCGCTTTTTCATAAAAGAAATGCCTTAATTTCGGAACCTGTCCCTCCCATAAAAGTTTTAAATCTATTAAACCTCTCCCACCCTTTTGTCTTTGTATAGTTATTCTTTCAATGGCGGATTTTGGATGATAATAATTGTGTTTTGTTAGTGTGGTTCTTGTTTTTATTTCTAGCTTGTTGATGTCTGTGATTGTCCATTTTATAATTCCGAAAGTGTAAGTTAATACTGGTATAGCGTATGTGTTGATTGCATGGTACAGGTTTTTTGAACATAACTGTCTTTTACATATTTGATTTAGTCTACGTGTGTATTCTTGTGTTAGGTCTTTTTTAATTTCTATGTGATTTATTGATTTACCCTGTTGTAGTCCTAGGTATTTGTATGTCTCATTTTCTTCCATTACATCAAATTTGTTCTGTTCAGGTGTGTTAGCTACACTAGAGCTACTACTGTTACTTACTTTACCTCTGTGTAAATGAAGTGTTTTACATTTATCTAATCCGAATGTCATGTTAATATCTTTGCTAAATTGGGTTGTAATTGAAATGAGCCTGTTCATTTCTTTTTCGGATTTGGCAAAGATCTTTATATCATCCATGTACATGAGATGATTGATTGTAGTGTGTGTTGTCAGTTTGTAACCAAGATTGGAATCATTGAGTATATTAGATAGTGGGTTGAGTGCTAGGCAGAACCATATGGGGCTAAGTGAGTCTCCCTGAAAGATGCCATTCCCGATTTGTATCTCATCAGTAATAACTGAAGCTGAGTTGGTAGTGAGTGATAGCGTTGTTCTCCAATCAGTCATAACGCCCTTCAGGAAGTTTATAATAATCGGGTCTATCTTGTATATCTGTAGAACATGTATGAGCCAAGAATGAGGTACACTGTCAAACGCTTTTTTATAATCGATGTACGTTAGATGGAGGTTTCTATTGTGAGAGGTTGCATGTTTGAGTATGGTGGAATCAATTATAAGTTGTTCTTTACATCCCATATGCCTCCTCCTGCACCCTTTCTGTTCTTCTGCGAGAATATTATTTCGTTCAATATGAATACTGATTTTATGGGTTATGCAAGCTGTAATTAATTTGTACAATGTTGGCAAACAAGTTATAGGGCGGAGTTGTGATGGGTCGGAAGTATTATCACTTTTAGGCAGCATGTATGTGATGTGATACCTTTCGTTGCAAATTTGGGCAAATCTTCTGTACCGTTTAAATGTCTGTAATAGTTTTAGCAAGAATATCGTGAAGGACTGTAAATTTTTTATACCAAAAATTATGTACGCTATCTGCACCTGCAGCTTTCCAATTTTTCGTCTTTTTTGTTATTTCAATAATGTCATTTCCAGTTATACCATCAAATTCCATCGGATCAATAGCTTTTGATTTTTCCTCTTCTTCCTTAATCCAATCAGCATTCTCATTGTGCGAGTCTTGTTTTTTCCACAAATCAGTCCAGTAGTTTTTAAGTTCTGATTCAGTAGGCACACCTGATGGATTACTGTTAGGTTTTCCACTTATGGATCTATAGAATGCTTTTTCATTAGTTGTAAATAATTTGTTGTCTAATTTTCGCTGCAATGCTTTCTTGTACCGTGCTAGTCTCTGTGATTTTAGTGCCAATTTTTGTTTTAAGGTGTCCAAAAACTCTTCCGGTCTAATATTATCATTTTCATGTGTTGAGTGTACCTTGGTATTTGCAAAAATTAAATTAACTTTTTTAACTAGCTTCCTGTTTCTATTATTATTGATGTATTGAGTCACCCTGCCTATATCTGCTCTTAGGTTTTTAATGTCATTTTCTAGTCTTGTCTGCCATGCTGGAGCTACTTTGGGCTTTTTCCTCAGTGCCGAGGCATCAGTAGTATGTGATATTTTATAGCCCAACCTCGTACATATTACTAACGCGCTACAGTATATTAATGTATGTATGTGTGATAAATCTGAATCTACCGAGAAGAATTTACCCAAGATTTGCTTATTAAATATATCAACAAGTTCGTAAAGTTTTTTGTTTTCTCTAAGGCGCGGTAGCTTAGGTCTACTGGTTGGATCAGTTCCTGTATACAGAGTGAGTGTTGTTTTTAATTGTTCAGTTAAATCTTGCGAGAACATGTCATAGATTGTTGTTGTTTGTGAATTGGAATCATCCAGAATGGAAGTAGGTGTTGGTAGTATATTAGTTTGAGTTGATGCATGGGAAAGTGTAAGTGTGGTATCTGAGGTAGTCGCCTGCGGTGTGGGTGAGACGGATGACGGTACTTGACTGAATGGATACTGTGAGGGGTGTATTGTTTGACTAGGAGTAATTTCCGAGGCCTCTACTGATATATTTGATGAGAAACTGTCTTCTTCTGTTCTTAACTGTTGTTCTACTTCTGATTTGATGTTCCTAATAACTTCATCTGATAATAATTTATTTCTTAATATGACTCTTCTTTGATCTGCAATTCTCTGAGCTGAAACCTTTAACTGAGGATATTGTTGTTTGAATTTGTCAAAGAGTTTAGAAACGTACATTGTCCGGTCTGTATCAAGTTTGGTTACGTATAAATATGTGCGCATGATGAATGTATTTAACTGATCGTCCCATTGCATGCGCACTCTGGGTCTCCCTGCTTTGGTGGTCGCAGGCTGGGTGACGTAAGTCTCCTGCGAAACAGCCTCAGCTGGGGCTATTGCTATACTGCTACTCCCACTACTTCTATTGCTCCTACTATCGGCTGTAATCCTTGAGGACATTTCCCTACCCCCCGCGTCCCCGACTCCCGCCCAGCCGCCCAGCCGGGAGTCACTGGCTAGCATGCTGTCACGCCCGTGGCCAGCTACAGACGTGCCCCGGCGATCGCCCCCGGGCAGCGGCCCTATATGTGATCTACTATTTCTGGTCTCCATATTAATGGGTTACCTGAACCTTGTTAGCCGTATAAGTTTTTTTTATATACGTTGCCCGCCCCCCACGAGGTCAGATGTTCGACTCGGGCGTAAGGTAGGATTTTAGGGGGCTTATTATTATTATTATTATTATTAATATTAAATTAATTATTTAATCAGCGGAGGTCATGTGGATGCAGGTAGCCTACGTGAGCTATCAAAGCTTGTGACATAAAATGTACCCAAAACTAATCAGACAATAACCTAATCATCATTCTACATAACAAATATTATTCACAGTGTCCAATTACAACGATCATAAATGTACGGTACACGATGAATAGGTCTAAGCCACAGTATAAATAACTAAACCTACGCGAGCAAATGGTTAGGTATTAGCAAACGGTAAGTAGTTTTGAAATGTAGTTAATAGCTTCAGAGGCACATTAGTAACGTTGGAGGAAAGAAACCTGGCAATTCATCTCGATTTGTCTGCGGGGTCACGGTGGCGCGCGTTGTCGTGACTTCAACGGCACATGCGGCAGCGCACATAAACTGAACGTGCATTTTGCTTTTAAATGGTTTTAATTCCAAACTCAAAATACCGATGTTTATTTTAATTACCCACAATGTAAATAATATTAAGTAGGTGTGAAATAACTTTCAAGTGTTTCAAGCTGTATTTTATTTGACTCTTTTTAGGGTTCCGTATGACATACCCATACCCGTCTATGGTATATGGTCTCTTTCGGCTGTAAAATAATCAAACCTGTAAGTCAATATAAAGAAAAGATATGACCGTTTATGTCGAAATTTTTTGCATATTTTGCGATTTCACAGGGGAATCAAAGCCTAGACCGTTGTACTTCCCGTAGACCTAGAATCATGACATTTGGCAAGAAGCAGTCTCTTACAGCACAAGTAAAGAAAAAATCGTAAATATGTAGTATATATTTCTTTAAATGCTATTTTACTAAAAAATATTCCTTAATCGCGCTGTTGAGAGTCACCGACGAATAATGACCTGATTTGAATTTCGCCTACTTTTAAATTGTGTAAGGAACCCTCAGTGCACAAATCCGACTCGCATTTGGCCGGTTTTTTACAACGAAAGTAACAGGCAAGCATAAAGCCCGCTTTATGATAAACGGTCACTGAACCCAATTTTCATGTTATTTTTTTAACATTCTAACAGATAATCCATAATGACCCGAACTTATAATGTTTGTTTGAAACAGGATTTTCAGAGCTCTTTGAAACTTAAAGGCCATCTGATATGAATTTCATGCGTGCGAATCTTCTGGTTATATATCTCTGGTTATATCTTGCAATTAATATGTATCACCAATTAGAATCGTTTCTAACAACCATACATTTTTTTAAGTAAAAATCAAGTATATTTTATTAACAAATTGTAACGCTTTAAGGTCTTGTACCTCTTAATTTCATCACTGGATTATTTATGATCTTTCCGTCACAGAAGCAGAGGAGCTTCTTGTTACATTACAGGCACGACGCAACGGCGGAGCATAAGGTACTCAGTTCATTAAATTTTAAGCTTTATGATGAGAGCTTAAAGTTCGAAGTAGCTTGTAAGGGGGTCACAATGAAAATAATCTCATGATTTAGGGGTCCATATCTGTCAAGCACCGACCGATTACGTGAATATGTGCGCGGACAAATAGGTTTATTGGCCACTGTCGTAATAAAGCCGTATGATTTATCCATTACCGAAGCACCAGCAAATCTTACTTGCTTCTACTGGTTCAAGCTGATCATATATTACATTTCAATTATTGTTAATTTTGTAGGAGCTTCTAGAATGGTTTATGTACCGTACCATATTGATGCTTTTTGGACAATATCGATGTTCACACTTCATATATGTAGCAATAATTTAATAGATAGGCACAAAATCTGATTTATGTATATATGCTACAAAAAAGTTTAGATTACCTACTGTATAGAAATAAAAAAAATTAGAACATGAATTAATTTATTAATTAATTTTAATTATAAAATAGAACCAAAATAATTGTACGGACCATCTTATATTGACAGTTACCGTAGCCTATACATATATAGATCCTATGAGTATAATTTATGCATTGCCAACTTCAATCGCGAAATTTTTAGATATATATAGATAGTGGAATATATTCTTGGTATATTACTGATTACAATGTTCCAACTGTTTGAAACTGTAAATTAAATAATCATTGGAATCGCCTAACGTCTAAGTAGTCCTTCAATGTTACACTATCACTCATTTTATCAGGTAGTGTTGCGGTTTTGCTACATTATTTGTTTCAATGTTGCAATAAGATAATATTATCAAACTAATTTTAAACGTAGGTAGACAAAGGATTTAAAAAATACATGTATTATTAAAGGATATAAAGGTTGTTTTTTTTTTGTAAGTTGGTACATTTATATGGTTTCAATTTAATATACCGCGCACACAATTTTCCATTATATATGGAAATATACAAACTCCATTTAGCTCCATTGACCAACATACTGGCATCAGTATAATAACCCAATGGGGTTTTTTAACAAATATAAAAAACACGTTAAGTCATCATAATGGACAAATAACCGGTATCAAAAATAGCGGAGTTGTGCAAGTCACATCTCGCGGTTGTGTAGGATCACTCGCCAAGGTCCTGCGCGACCGTGCGTGACTGTACGTGCCGCGGCTGAAATGTAATTAAATGAATTCGACTGTACCATTCATCACAAATCACCCTGTACCCCAGTACTGTATAATAACAGCAAAACGATATATTCCCCGAAACTAATAACGCTTACAGAATTGTTAGATAACTGCTCAAATCGTGCACTAATAGGTTATGTTGAAGAAATTTACAGTCAGTTGGATTGGCTGCCAAAGTACCAATTATTCATGTTAACTACTTAGTTTTAGATGTGTCTATAAAAACGTATATCGGTGAACGAATTAATCGTAGAGTTTTTGGCGGGAATCAGGCGGAGCGGTTGAGATTTTTTCCAATGTGTCGTAAATTGTGTTATAGTGATCTTTAATGTGTATTTTTGGTGTCGATATGTGCAGTAAAGTTTCATTTAGTGACTGATTTATAGGATAGCATTGGAAATAATGCCATAATACGACTTTTGGGTTAAGTGATTTATCATTTTGGTCAATAGGTTACCTCTAATCTAAAGGCGTGTTACGATCTGCTACTGCCGTGGGTTGTCTCCAGAAACTCCATTGGGCGTTAGAATGCATGACACTAGGCATTTTAATGCGGCAAACACGAGAAATTATGCAACATGAAAATTCTCTAACACTCGACACTGGCAAAAATTGTCCCTGAAGGGATTGATTGCCATACTTAGGAAGAAGAAGAAGAAGAAGAAGAATTAATCGTAAAATTTGGCAAGTAGATAGATTAAATCATGGGTAAAACATAGGCTATATTTTGTCTGTGTATCAATGCAGTCGTAAGCACCAGTAACAGTTAATAACATAACACTCTACATGAGCGAAAGAAGAATGCTCTCTCTCACGCATGACTGTTTACTCCGTAAACGGTCGTAAGAGTTGTAATATGCTTTTAATTTACAAGTTTTATTTTATTCAACGAGAATGAAAAATCAAAAGCTGTGCGAAATGCAACCTATCGCTCCCAGGCATTATTTTTATTATTTAATTACTTTTATAAATAATAGAACATCTTAATTAAGGCACACTAATAACTGAGGCAAAGATTGATGCGCACAGCATTGCCGAATTAATCTGGGAGCGCGCGTGCCCTCGTCTGCGAACGATAACATCGCTTTATAATTCTCATAAATAATGCCCTCTAATACATACGTATGTAACATCTATACTCTATAATTAACTGACGAGTTGTTTTATAACAAATTATGATATAAACGAGGTGACTGCAATCTATATTTTAGCGTAATGATAAGGTGGACGGCTTTTGGCTCTAATTCTAGATCACATGTGGTCAATTGGGGTTATTTTTTATAAAAAGTTTTATACTCAACTTGTGACAGAATCTGAATCTTCAAAATCTGACCGTCAAAATCAGTTTATAATCAAAACTTCAAAATATTTTAACGTCTATAATGTACATATATCTATAACTAAGGTTATTTGACAGCACACTTTTACAGTTTTAATAAAATATAAATAAATTGATGAAATACGAAAGACCAGTTACTTCCGAAAGCGCGTTGAAGTCTAATTAACGCGCAATATGTCATCACGTCACACCACCCTATGGCGTAAAACTCAATTCAAGGCTACGTTGATTCATTTAAGCTCGTTGCAAGGACTCTAAAGTGAATTCAAGATCCGGGATAACGTCCAGTCATATTTTATTAGATCATTATTTAACGATAAATAGTGTGCGATTTCAAAGAAGCATTATTCTGCAGATATCTAGTTTTGGAACGAGATGCATGCCGAATAACGAGATTGAGCGAGTAGTAACCGTATACGAGCAGTTGGGCCCTTATGTCTAAAAACATTTTTGCAGCTGTTCCAGCACTCATCTCTATAGAATTAACCCCACTGGTATTATTATAAAAATAAAAGGTACTAACTTGTAAAAACACATAGCTATTTGTTGACTCTCTGAACTGTGAGTGTATACCTATGGCTATACGAGTAAGGCAGCTCGATGGGCAGATAAAGCTCGGCAAACAGAAAGGTTGCACATACGCTGGAGAGACCGCAAGAAAAAAAATCACTAACATATGTCAATCATATGTTATCTGTTGTGTAAAACGTTGCAGACATATTAAGATACTGTTATCCGGTATGTTACTGCTATTAAACGAACACGTGCAGTAGTGTTTTACATTTTTTTTTGCATGTGTATGAAATAACGGGTAACATGCATTGTTTGCAAGGCCGCGGTGGGCGGACACGGGTTTTTGCCTTCACAGCTTGATGATAGATCAGCAGTGAAGGAAGTACGAGTAAGTGCAAGTGACACAATTTATTGGTCGCGATATTTTAAAGAGCCGGATTTGAATGTATCTTTTATTTTTGACTTTTCAGAAAATGAAGGTTCCCCGGACGTTTTTTGTGCGTCTTGCTAACACCGTGTTACAAATTGATTTGTATAAAAAGTGTCATTACTGAATATTTTTGGTTTGACCTTGCCTCGTCTTTGCACAAGACTCACCTGTCACTCTGCCGATACCTATTCACCCTGGGTAAATGATTTCTGATCGAGCGGTGTCCTTACCGAACGATATTTGTTTAATAAAGCTCTTTAAACTTTATCGACACTGACCTCAATAACAAATATATTATTTCATTGTGACTTCGTACTGTTCAAATTACAGTAAACATGTTAAACAGTCTTTGTTGTATAACTTGGCGTGAAATTTAAATTAGAAACAAAATTAATGGACTATTGAAGGTAAAAGGTAATCAAAATTTGGTGGATTTGGAGGAATATACATATTATATCTACGAGGCAATCTGGAGATTTCAGACACGTTTCAAATTACATAGTTATTTTTGCAGGTGACTCAACACATCACGATTTAAAAATTATGTTATGAAATAAAATACATATCTTTACAGTCATTTAAGTATTATAAGAAAGCTCAGAGTCACTCAAAGATCTATGGAAAGGGCTATGCTGGATGTTGAATTGAAATGAGGAATGAGGACATTCACAAAAGAACGAAAGCTACCGACATAGCTCAGCGGATTATCCAGTTCAAGTGGCAATGGGCAGGGCACATAGCTCGTAGAACGGATGGCCGATGGGGTCAAAAAGTTTTAGAATGGAGACCACGCACTGGAAGGCGCAGCGTTGGACGGCCCCCACTAGATGGACCGATGACCTGATAAAGGTCCATGGGGGAATCTTTCGTTCAGCGGTGGACGTCTATCGCCTGATGATGAAGATGATGATTTAAGTATCATGTTGTTTGCCTACTCACTACTAAACAAATGGAGACCCAATATCTCTAGTTATAAACTTATTAGTAATCTCACATTGATATTCATAAGCAGCCAATACGAAATAGATAGGATCAACCAATTGTACAATGTCTTAACTGAACGGTAATGTTTGTAATTAGTAAACGATCATATTCCCTTTTCGCTTGAGTTTAACCTTGGGTACCTAACCTACATAGTTTTAGTTGACTTTCAGGTTTGGATGGCTACTGGGTACACCCCATTTAATGAAAATTCGTCGTCGGCGAGAAGTGTGAGTTAACTGATGTCACATCTCTCTCTACGTCAATAAAACTAAGTAAGTACGTAAACTCAAACGTAAAAAAGTAAAACAAATATATATTTTAACCGCTCGGAATTAGACTACATTTATTTTCGTATTCATTAGATCGCTGTGATTATAAATATAAATAATTCGCTTTTTCCCCGCGACTTTGCACGCGTGTCAATATAATATATAGCCAATGATACTCAGTGATATACAGCATTTTACTGATCAAATATTCATTAAATCGTTCCAATAGTTTTATTCAGTTTATTCACTACAAACAAAAATACCAATCTTTTCTCTTAATAATATTAGTGTAGATGTATAGATTAAACATGATTTTTAACATTGGTATACAGGAATAACGGAGGTTCTTCGCGTATACCAAACGGTTTTGTGAATCAAACTAGATATTTTCTAACAAAGTCTGCAAAATATGTAACATCAATGAAGTTTTGGTCGAAGGTCAGGCATCAACATTGGGCCATTGAACGAGTTTGCAAGTAATAGAAAAATATCAGTAATCTTCCGTTTCCAACACGCAGATTCTTAACAAATAAAAAAGCGAGTCATTACAAATGGAGCAGGCGCCACTACGTACCAGCCTCTTACATTCACGGACCGTAATATACACTTGTGTCGTGAAAAAAGTTCTTACCAATTTCACGCAACATAAACTTCGTGATCGGTTTTTGCTGTTATGAGGACAAACTATTTCCTAGTCGGCTAATTGTCCAGGCATTGTGGAGCGGGTTACTCATCGGCGTTTTTGTGTTCTCGCACATCGACCATCACCTTGTAACTTTCGATTTCACATTACGCATTTGCACTTGACTGGTCTTGCTCGCAGTTTCTGTCTTTGTTACCCATGTAGAAATTTATATCTTTTTGTTCCTTTCCTCTGCACCCCACCACAGATAAGAACTCTCCACTAATAAGAACTGGTAGTGTAAATATAGGTTTTTTCTGGTCTGATCTGGTTACCGTAGCTTATGGACTCTTGAAACATAAAATAAATTACTTTCAAATTGCTAACCTTGTGATCAGATGTGTGTCTGTGCTAACAGCATGAGGGACGAACGAATCCATCCACCGCAACCCAGAGCCTCTTCAAGGAACCTTAGTACCTTTGACCTTAGAGTAGTGATATTTGTAGGATACAATTACTATGTATTTTACATAATATTCGAAGAGCTACATTCCGGTTTAAATTCCAAGAAATTGAACAAGGAAGTTCATTAAAATATATGAACAATATAACCTACGGGCGAAAGGTTTCTTTAGAGCTTTAAATGCCGTAAAAAACAATTTATAAACCTATTTTTTTTAAACCGCAACAATTCCTCAGACGCATTACAGGACCACAGCAATGCCCTCATCCTTGGCAACGAAGCCTTAAATAATGTCTCCAAGGTGGTCCGCGTCTCGACTAATTACTTTCAATGGCCTTGTATTACTGGTAACGAGTTTTTTCTACGCTGTCTAATATTGATTATGAATTAAATTGGGGAATACATTAATGGTATCTCAAATGGTTGCGCAACCGAAGTAAGTATGACGTGTATGAAATAGAAAGTTAGATAAGAGAGCCACTTGTGATTGGTTTCAGTCTTGTTTAGTTATTACATGCAAATGCTGTTACATCGATAGGAATAGTTTGAGTGTAATTGAAGATTTATATCGAAACGTTTCATTATCTGGTCTATTGCCATAAAATTAAAATGTAATGTATATAAAAGTTCTGTTACTAAACTAAACTAAACTGTTGTGTCCGGGTGCATACAACGTGTACAAAATGCATGTGCCAGTATAAAGGCACTACGTAATGAACTCTGAGGTAATGATGACTAAATAAATTGGGTATTGACTTATTGATATTAAACATTCATCGAAACTGTTCGATACTAACATTCGTATTTGAAACGAATGAATAAACTAAATGGAAAATATATTCGATATAAAATTACTTTAGGTAACATTTAATTTAATTGCAACATTGAATAAACTGATCAAACACTTTAACTTTTTAAGTCTTAGAGTAGTGAGTAAGAGGTATCAAAATTCTAATTGAAATAGATCTTAAGAGTCTATAAATAAATCCATACCAATATTATAAATGCGAATGTAACTCCGTTTGTTTGTTTGCTACCTTTTTGGACGGCTGAACGGATCGTAATGAAAGTTGACATGGAGAGAATATATCCTGGGGAAAGACAGGCTAGCTTTGTCTTTAAACAAATGCAGATGAAGTCGCGGGGAACAGCTAGTAATAATATAAAATCCATTGTCGTATTTATCATTTACTTTTCCGTCTATCATTCAAAGTGTTTTGATATAAGTTTCAAGTGCATTTTTGTTTTATTACATTTGAATCTGTCTATTCTCTTTAAAACCCGTTTAAAATAATTCATTCTCTAAAGCTACATATAATTTAAAGCTACCAAAAGTATCGGTAACTACTAGACAAACGGTGTGGTTAAATCGTACAGTTCGGAGGTCCGGATGATGTTCAATATTATAGTTATTAGTCCATATATTAGGTCCTTACATATGAAATTGGCGTTTTTCGTACTGGCCACTTTAATCACGAATTTCTCCTCTTTGGTAAGGAATTCCAAATTCAAATTTGTACAGCTATAGACTCATGTATTTGTGCTTCGATGATCGTCATTCATTTGTTTTTTTTCTTCTGTTTTTTTCTGTTTGCGTCACTCATTTTACAAAATGGAAAACCTTAAATATCGCATTATTTACGAGTACGAGTTCCGCCGTGGCACTAGTGCTGCGGAAACAACTCGAAGGGTGAATGATGTGTATGGCGGTCGTGTTGCAAAAGAAAACACAGTTCGTTTTTGGTTCCAACGTTTTCGTTCTGGAAATTTCGACCTGCAGAACAAGCCCCGTGGACGGCCTGAGACTCAAGTTGATAATGAAGAGTTGAAGGCTATTGTGGAAGCGGATCCATCGCAAACCACGTCCGAGTTAGCTGCAGGCTGCAATGTTAGTGATAAAACTGTTTTAATTCACTTGAAGCAAATTGGGAAGATTAAAAAGCTTGAAAGGTGGGTACCTCACGAATTGACTGAAACAAACCGGCAAACGCGCGTCGACTGCTGCGTTACATTACTAAACCGGCACAATAATGAAGGTATTTTAAACCGAATCATTACCTGTGATGAAAAATGGGTTCTTTACGATAATCGGAAGCGCTCAGCGCAATGGTTAGATCCTGGCCAGCCAGCCAAATCCTGCCCCAAGCGAAAATTAACCCCAAAAAAGTTACTTGTAAGCGTTTGGTGGACTAGTGCCGGTATTGTTCATTACAGTTTTTTCAAATCTGGCCAGACTATTACGGCTGATGTCTATTGTCAGGAATTGCAAACCATGATGGAAAAGCTAGCGGCTAAACAACCTAGGCTGGTCAATCGCTCCACGCCACTGCTGCTTCACGACAACGCTAGACCACACACTGCGCTACAGACGGCTACTAAATTAGAAGAGCTTCAATTGGAAAGTCTAAGACATCCTCCGTACTCCCCGGACCTTGCTCCAACAGATTACCATTTTTTTCGAAATTTGGATAACTTCTTGCAAGGGAAAAAATTCAACTCCGATGGGGCAGTCCAAATCGCCTTCAAAGATTTTATTGATTCCCGTCCGACTGGTTTTTTTAGTAAAGGGATCAATGAACTACCTATGAGATGGCAAAAGTGCATAGAAAATAATGGTTCATACTTTGATTAATTAAATATATTATATTAAAAAATATTCGACTTTTTGTTCCTCCCATACAAAACGCCAATTTCATATGTAAGGACCTAATATTATACAATGTGACACAGATATAAAGAAGTGACTACTAAAAGAGCCGCTGATGTCATCGAATTAGCTACACGTCGAAAGATTAATAAGCACCGTTACGATGTTGAACACTAAACTTGTCACCGGGTTATAGTTAGGGCTAGAATGCGAATCGCGGACAATGAGCCAACCCTGAATTATTGCACTGATAGTCCATTAGTCTCTCTGAAGGTACAGTATAATGGCCGGGGAGTTAAAACACTTTCTAACTGGATATGGCCTGAAAATTACTTTTCCTTCATACAAACCCTTAATTACCCCATAATTTTAAGTGCATTTGGAACTATGGAACTCCAATATGAAAACAGAAAAAGCCAAATTCAGCCGCACTGCGATATGTACCGTCAAATTATAAAAAAAATGAGAATTTGTTTATTTGAGCTTAACAAAAAAAAATGATATCATTTTATAACTTTGAATCTGTTACATTTTGTGCATCTATAGTCTCCGTTTATATACTAGTTATCCACCCACCCCAAGTCTGCCATGTCATTCAAATCATCTCCGTATCATGGAGCGTCATAGCCAGAATTGTAGGTAGAATTGTTTAAGACTCGGACGGAACCCGAAACATAATAAATCATAAATTTTCAAAAGTGCCCCCATCTGTTGGACTCGAACCATTTTCATACATACATATCATATATTTCATGTAATGTACCTTTCTTTATAAAGGAACCCGCACATTAAATCTGCACCAGATAATTATTACAACTAGTTTTATAATATTATATTATAAATAAAATATTGTGATCATGAATAATATAAATTAGTTAATATGCAAATTTTCTATTGCGTCTAATTCTTACCTTGATTTTGAAGATTAGCATGAGATTAAATTAATGAGGCCTAGATATCACTTAGCAAGGCTTTCAAAAACAGTTTTAGCAGAGACGTGTCCGCTACTTCGCAACTTGTCAACTAGCTGAAGACTACCGTTTTACGTTGCCTTAACACCTTATCACTTCCAATCTGTTGTTTTTCGCTACCTTATTATATTTTAAATGTCACCACCTACTTGCAATGTTATTTTATTTTATATATTCTGATACAGTTAAGTGTTATCAAAATGTAAGCAAAGGATAAGTATTATAGCTTATATATATATATATATATACCCAAGCAACCTATACATTTTGAGCTTTGATCAGAGTAAATGTTCATGCCTCTTCTAGTATTTCTATATCAATGTAAATATCTAATAAAATAATGTGGTGTGCCATCGGTAATTCACTTAGCGATGGTATCGGTTGTCGATTCGCGACTTTTTATGACCATTCCACAGATATAGAAATAGTTGGAAAATGTAAATTTATCTATGAACAGGTTTATGGTGCGGCTTATGGAGTTTAAACTATTTTGATTCATAATTACAGCTAGAATGTTATCAGAAAAGTCTCAGATCAACACGATGCGCACAACTCTTTCGTAATTTACTACTAATGTTAGTCCGCCAAAGTCCTTTAATACTTTACATACTTTAATTTTGTCTTTCACACTTTTCTTCTTTCCTCGACACTCAGAAACCCGTTATCTTCTCTTCATATTTACTTATTTGCCCGCCGCGTTAATTTGTCTCCCGCGATCGCTGTGATCAATAGAACTTGTTTTCATTATAAATCCCTTGTTTCACTAAAGCATCATTTTATCCAACCGTACAAGTCGATTTCATGGGAGAGGAAGTTCTAAGCGCTTGTTCTTGCGTGCAGTGGTTTGAGGCCTGCTGTGCGACACCACGCGCGACTCAAGTTCAAATATGGAATAATATTTTTCATCCGTATGATTTATTCATATGGGCACGGATTTTCTTTTACTGAACCTACGCGGATGAAGCTGCGGGTAAAAGCGGGTAATATGTAAGGTATTATTTTGTATGAATTGACCTCGTAGGCCGTAGTCTGAGCTGATAAAAAATAAGTAACCTATTGTCTTAAACAAAAAAGATAAGGTAAAACACTCAAAGACTACGCAAATACTACCGCTTTAATACTCAACTTTCGATGCAATATAAAAAAAGAAAAATAACAGTCGATTGCCTAAAAGTACGTGCTTATATTATACACATAATCAAATTGCAATCTTATAAATGCAAATCTGAATCGAAGTTAATAGTTTATGAAATAACACGCTTGAATGAATCCCAAATAGCAAGAGCTCTTTGAATGGGCTCAATTATTTCTTAAGTAGAATAAGCAATCAATCATTTATTTATTGATTTAAAATGACATGATTATAGGTCATAAATATTTATATACTTATTTTTTATTCGAAGTAACGCTATTTTGTTCAACTTTACCTATACATAGAATCATCGCCCAATCAATTTTCCTTTCGGGTTACACCGAGAATATAAGTATCATTTCGCTCTTGACTGCACCTGTTATTGCCGATTCTTAAAAATCAGAGTTGAAAAAGCGTTTGAGCACTTGTAAAAACTAAGTAAATAAAAACTTCTCTTATCCCCGAGAAACTACGTTTTGTTTATACTACTAAGATGGCAAGCAAACATATGACCCACCTGATGGTAATTAGTTACCGTAGCCTATGGACGATTACAGCCCCAGGGATCATCCGCGCATTGCCGACCTTAAAATTAAAGTCGCAATTAGAAAGAGTCGGTTTTTACAAACTTATTCCACGCAGACTAATTATTATTCGCCGTATTAACTTCCAATTTATTTCAACTTGATTCTGCAATTTCGGCATATATTATGCATATTTCGCTCAGTCATATAAAATTTAACTACCAATAAAATGCATCTACTTCTACATACATTAGAGTATTAAGTAGAGAACACGATCTGCTTTGACCTATCGTTCCTTTAAGCCATACTGATACAGATTGCGACCTTGCATAGTTCATACGTTCGATAATTTTAATTAATATCGTAGTGACCGTCTAATTTAAGGATCTTAAAAATAAAATAAATTAAAGCCTATGGTATATCAAAATGTGATAGCACCACATAATAGAGTATAATTTTATAGTGTTACACGTCCATAATTTTAAAGAAATATGTGAAGAATTTATAATTTCGACTAACTGTCAAACTACATGCGTTGAGTAACAGCACTGTTTTAAGACATAAAACAAATAATTACAATATATCTCGATCTTATTATCCAATAACTCCATCGAGAAATGATACCAAGGTTAGACTGTCTCGTTCAGATCTTGTTCTAACGGATTTCCTTTTTAAAGGCAGCCTTAAGCAATCATGCTTAAAGAACATGAGTCACGCATTTTAATGAAGTGTTTTAAATTTACGTGAAAGTTATTAATAGGTAAAATACATTTTATCAAGTACAACACCATCGACTTACAAAAAAAAAATATAACTAAAACCATTAACATGCATACATATCACAAGAAGTGTTCGTTAAAATAATTAAATCAATTAAAATTAGACCTAAATCCTATCTGTTATAACACTTCAATAAATTACATTATTCCACAAATCCTCTTTAATGGGTATTTAGAGAT
Source organism: Falcaria lacertinaria (assembly GCA_951449985.1). Taxonomy (NCBI): domain Eukaryota; kingdom Metazoa; phylum Arthropoda; class Insecta; order Lepidoptera; family Drepanidae; genus Falcaria; species Falcaria lacertinaria. Next base: position 5,619,744 of record OX602123.1, on the reverse strand, counting down.
CTCATCTCTTATTTATAATTTACAATCACCGAGCGTACTAAAAGTTTATTTCGTAATCATATTAATTTTTAAATTACCCTAAGTCTGCAGTGTAGAGCTTAATGTCTAGTATTATCAATGTCATATAATTATCGATTACTTACAAGTTCTGAATTCGGTATTCAATTTAAATAATAACTGAAACTCTATCCTATCTAACGAATAAATATGCTTATCGTCATCTGACCGCATCTCAAATATTGTTGGGTTTTGATAGTAGATCTAGCCCGATGTATCTGCTGCGGCCACAGAACTATTATCCGGTCATCCGGGCAACTTTTAGGGTGGTTTTGTACATTTGTCACATTTTGTTAACACCATACCTTTTTCTTTGTGGCGAATGTATAATCCTTTTAGGGAAAATTCGGTTAGTTGTTATTCTTTTTTCACGCTTCTAACATACCGGGCTTAGCAGTCTCTACTCGGATCGAAAGTAACTCAAAATAACATGGGGTATATGCTGCGCTCAACTACTGGGCACGAGCTAGATCTTAGCTTCGAGTATCGATCGAATAGTGCACAATATTTAACCGAGCCCTTCGTTTATCAAACTTACATCAAATTGAACAAAGTTATGAAAGCCCTCCGAACAGCATAGTTTGGTCGGAGGGCGCAGAGTTCTTGTTATTCGTAGTTTAAGTAAGAAAGAAACGATCTTAACAGTTGGCAATAAACTTAGTGCAGTGTATTTCGGTTGCGCAGCAGTTGCCGGCGGCGCGCGTGGCTGTCGATGATTTATCAACAGCGGCCACGATGGCTGGCACGACAGGCCTAGCCGACCACTCTTCCATCACTATTCCACGGCATAAACGATAGCGGAGACTACACACCACTGTGTAAGAGATGATTACACGAGGTATACAAATATACAAACCTACGTACAAATATGAGATTGATGAATGTAAAAGAACAAAAAAAAGTGTGCAAGTGAAGACTGAAATGGTGCTCTTTACTCTGCCTACACCAAAAGGAACGTTGCATTATGAAATGTGTGTATTTATTTCGTTATTAAGCACAAAAAACAGAGCACAATTTTAAATAAAAACAAGTACAAAGTAAAATGAAAAAGTCAGACATGAATTGTGCTCCAAGGTGCATCACATGTTATTAAAACTAATTTAAATTAAGTTGAAGTATCTAATGATAAAAAACATAATATGTATTCATTCATGTACACACAAATATACAATTCATTAACTAATTTCTTATATCTTACACCATACCTTATTTATGCTGTCCCTTTGCAATCTCCCTCCTCTCCCCTGAGCCTAGTTGCGCACGCGTCGCCACGCCCTGCCCTACCGCGTTAAATATATCATAGGTCATCTAAACTGGCTCACTATCACTAACTGGTCCACTACTTCCCTAAGTTACGCTTACTTATCTACTTGTGTAGTAATTCAGCAGCTAGTCAAATAATATAAACCTACTAGCTGCCCGCCCCGGCTTCGCTCGTGTGGACAATTTTTTTTTGCATTTATGGGGATGAAAAATAGATGTTGGCCGATTCTCATAGATACCGGATAAGCACAAAAAATTTCATCAAAATCGGTCAAGCCGTTTCGGAGGAGTATGACAACGAAAACTGTGACACGAGAATTTTATATATTAGATGTATTTTATTTACATATCTAGGAACCTGCATTGTATATTTCTATTTTACAAATACCTTACCTTAACATATTTCATCCAACGTAAACTCTAAGCCGTGGTGGCCTTGTGGTTCAAGCAACAGGCCTGTCATCTGATGGGCCCAGGTTCGAGTCCCGGCCTGTACCAATGAGTTTTTCTAAGCTTAAGTACAGTGATTAATCACACCATGAGCTTTTAAAAAGAGAGGTAGGGCGATTTGGGATTTCCCGTGGGTTATCCCATTTAAATTGGATCCGCCCGACTGGGGACTGTACCTCCGGCTTACAGAAGACCGCAGTGAAATAACACTACTTGATGTAGTGTTGTGTTTCTGCGGTAAGTAAGGTTGCTAGTGCTCCACGAGGATACGCTGGGCTCGTAGTATTGCTGCTAGCACAGTGAGTCCTCATCAGCAACATGGTTGGCACCCCGTAGTGATACCCCCCTGGTATTGCTAGCGGCTATAGGCTACGGTGACTGCTTACCATCAGGTGGGCCGTATGCTTGTGTGCCACCTTAGTGGTATAAAAAAAAAAGTAAAGTTTCGTTTCGTTTGGAGATTATTCGGACCATTACTGTACACCAACAAAATGCCTATCTGATAGAGAAACTAATAAGAAACCCATATTATGTATCTTCTTTACCATTAAATATACTATAATCTAATCCCTTGTTGAACACTCAATGCTATCACTCTAGCTATTGCTTGGGGCTTCTCACGCCTTTAAGTTGATTCAAAATCTAATCTGTTATATTATTTGTATTCTAAGGCAACTTTGTATTGTAGCCTCGTTATTTATGCACGTCAACCTTGTATTCTAACGGTATTACTTAAGTTTAGTATACATATATCAAAAAGGACCTTATTTGCCGCCTTAGTATTTATAACGTTATCTCCGTAAACAAGTACTTATAATTTTATTCTTCTCCTTGTTGATTTTAGGAATCTCTGTGTAATTGCGGTTACTAACCACATCAATTTCATCCTTTTTGGAAACATCCTCAGGTAAGACTTAACTGAATATTTACGATAAGTTTTGCGTTCCAGTGAGCGCGATACCATAATCTACGTTAGCTGAACATGATTTTTATTGCCTTTTTTATAACCAACAAAAAGCCGAACTTACTTACGCATTTCTATAACCTCGTCAATTGTTAGCTCTTGATTGTGTGAATTGAACAATTCTTGAACGTCATAATTATCGACCTCGAAATTTAATTGTTTGGCGATATTCTACTCACTTCTTCTATTATGCTACCGAGGCAATCAAAATGAAAAACCGCGTATCTCCGAATTCGCGTAAAACTGGGTAGCGTAAGTCGGGGTATTACTGTATCTTGAAGTATTTCTGCATGTTACAAATCCGAACGTTACTGTGCTCAGACGAGAAGCCAATAATATAAAAAAATAAGATATTTTGTGAACATGACCTAGGTATGCTTAAAAATGAAGTATTTTTCACCAAGCAACCATTTAATCAAATAATGCTTGCCACATTTGTGCTTGCCATACTTGTGTATAGATTTGCTAAACAAAAATACCAACGACTTTATGCATATAATAGGGAAGTAGTGCAGTAAATCGATAAGATTTTTATGCCATTTTATCGTATTGATTGTTTTTTTTGCAGCAAAAAAAGGAAATGTCTTGCTTTCATCCCGGTGTTAGATTCAGCGACGTCCCTAAGTGCCTTATTAGAGCCTATATTATTATTATTTTCTACTCTTTGCATTATTACACGTGAATCCTCTTACTGGGCTACAAGCCCATATATTTCCTTAAAGAAGAGTTAAGTGTCAGCTATAATTTACTTAATTTTTACATTACAAGATAATACGATACACGATTTCGTTCAATGCGATATAATTTTGGATAAATATATAGCGTTAATAAAATCCCGGATCGATTGATCGATATCTTGTTTATCGGATAAATACATAAAGGAATTAAAAGGGTAGAGAACAGACAAAATATTTTTGTAAGTATTAAGAGCGCAGTCTGTCTGATGGTAAGCGGCTACTGACCTTATTGACTCTTGCAACAACAGAAGTATCACTACTACCGCACTGCTCTCCGCAATGCTTTCCCCTTATTTTTTATTTGGCAAAACAATAGCGCTGAGATAACAATGCTAAAAAACAATTTGAAAAGGATTTTAATTGAACGTCTCAAAAAATTCTAGTCTTTTCTTAAGACTGCAAGGCCTTCCAGTTAATCCAAAGCCACTCCTCCTTTTTCCTACGTGATACAATCTTACAGTTTATCGCCTTATTTAGTTGTACAAATCATTTACGATTTCTTAATTCAAAGAAACGAAATATAATCGCAAAATAATTTGGTGAATGGCTTCATTTCGCATAATAAGGACATTAATAAGCAAACATTTATACAGCGACGTTCGTAATTTCGATTTTAATGTAAATTTACAAAATAAAGGGTTATTATTTAAGACGGAACAAAATAACTGTATTGTACATGTTTTTACATGATATCTTGACCCTGTTTACTGTCTCGTCTCGCTAATAATGGTAAAAAATTATAAAAAAATAAATTGTATCTGTATGATAGATATAAGCTGCTGCTACTAGATAGAGTAGAAAGTTCTACTCTATCTACAATTTATATTCATTAACAAAATGTCTTTTCAACAGGATATGTTTATAATATATAGGAAAATGCCGAGATCACAAATGGGACAATGATTTGACGAAGGCATATCGAGCAAGCCCCGCAGAACTATATTCGCCTTCTCATCAAGATCGCAAGTCACATGAGATGTAAGCCTCCAGACCGACCTTAATAATCACATGACGAACTCGACACTGAATCAATGAACCGAGTTTGCAACATCCAAATAAGTGCAATGTCACGCTCACACGGTTATGTAGGTGCGTACTTTATACCAGCGATCGATTTTATTCAAACCATCGTGCACACAAATTCAGTGTGAAATTAACAGTGATATTGCTGAGTACGCGACAGCGATGGGCGTAATGACGACCGTCTTCGTCATCTGCTACTAATAAAAATGTTCTTTCAAGTATATTTTAAAATATTAACAGCCACTGCTTATAAGTACATAAAAACCTTCACGGACAAAAATATTGTACAATTTCAAAGCTGAAACGTTAAAAACTCAATATAATTATATGATTCTATATCTTCTCTTTCTTTAAATCTCTACCTTTAACAATGATCCTGGCCCGATTGACCGACAGATCTATCAACTCTTAAAATGTTGACAGTAGTTGGGCTTGTTTTATAACGTAGGAACCAAATTATCCACTCTTTGGTTTAATAGAAAGTTTTTTGAATTTCAAACTCTAACCTCAATTCTCAAGCAATATACAAGAATGTAACAATAAATACATTTGAGATTAGCAAGAACAGTTATAATACAAAAAACATTGGCATTGTAGAATCACCTTACTGATTGGTAATATAACAGCAACCTGTCGCTTGTCGTCGTACATCTGGAATTGCTGTTTACTCAGTAGCGAGGTATAAGCCAATTGTTTGACCACAACTAATTTCGAGCCGCACACATAGTTTGATTGCTGACATTTTAAATAAGCCAACGCTATGCTATATTGAGCATTCTCTCACGTATTGTCTTGAAATTTCACTTTCAATTGCCTCTGCAACTTTAAAGCTTTAATCATTTGCTATCTAATATTCACGACACGCCAAAAAAATTCTCCGAACAACGTGATGTTTCAGCGTGCTACTGCGGAGAGCAGTACACAGAGTGGACTAGTCATAGCGAGCAAAGACGCTCACGGGCGGCCTGGTAGTATAATCCGTTGCGTTGTGGAATCGCTGTGTTCTGTCATAAGAATAAATTATAACACTGTTATTATTTATTCTTATGGTTCGGCTTTGCTTTGCTCAGCCGATTCGTTTGTTGAGTTTTATACTCACCTTACTCCTACTAATCAACTATTGTTTCAAAATGACCACTTATTGACTTAACGATATTTATCTTTCAAGCCTACACTCCTTATTTCATACATAAAATTATCACGCCTTAAAGTGGTCGAACAAAGTTTATATCCGAGCAAGTAAAACTAACAAAGACAGCGCAGAACATAATTCCGTTTGTCAATTAAGGACTTGTTGGACAAAGCCAAGCTATAGGGGCTTTAGTGCTTGCTAGAATTCAACAAGGGCCGTCAGGTGTGGCCAATGACTCATTTGCCAAATGTCTTAAATTTATTCCTTCAAGCTTTACAGCTTGCGATTAAGCCATACGCACATGAATCCCACTTTTAGGTCTTCAAATATTAAACAAATCCTTTAAAGATTTTTTTAAGTATGTTTCACTCTCTAACGTTGTTTATAGATAAGGGTAGGTTGAGGGTAAATTACTACCTGTAACTCTTATTATCTCTGGTTATTTCGAAGGCTTTATACTTAAAGCTATAGTCAAGGGTTACACGTAATGTATGTAGTAGCTTATTTGTACTATATAATATCGTTGACCATTACACTATTATGACATGTTATAACATGAAGCTAAAAATGGTTAAATGTATGTATGTTTGGTAAAAAACATTGTATTTGGTTGGACTAAGCACAGTAGTAACTGTGCCGCATTAGCTTCAGCTGTTCCTTTATTGTGCATATCGAGCAGAGCCGAACTCGGCGTGCCCTTTCGGAGTGGACTGAATGTGTTGCCGTGAATAATTCAAATATTGCTTAATGGACAATACACTATTCCTAGTCATCGTAAGCAGTTGGTAAGTCACGTCAAGTGATTAGTTGCTTTGAAATGTTTAGCTAGGTCATTTTGTGTAGTTTAAATTCTAGGTTTTCAAATTTGCAAGTTCAATCTATTCATAGATGTCTTCACTCCAGGACCGTTTTTAAATCTAAACCTTATATTTTTGCGCGCGCTTCATTTTAATACTGTATTGCCTATGTTTTCAAAACATGACTATAAGAACTGTTATTTTGTTTTAAAACATGACACAGTCATGTATCTTACCAAGAACAAAAGGAAGACCATCACCTCGTTCCATACAAGTACATTGTTAAATGTGTAATGATAAAAGTAATATTACTTTTTTCCTCGATGCATGATCGATGGTGGGCGGGTGGATGAGCTCTTTACCATGATTAATGGCGGCTAAAAGCACCGCCCGATTAACGCGATAAAAGGGTAATTTGACAACGGTAATTTAACATCCCTAAATAACCGCCAGTTGTGGCTGCCTGTTACACCGTTGCAGACTTTTTCAACAAACGTTTGATACAATTACGTACTGACAATACCGTTAGTCTATTGGTTAGTAAACCCGACTGCTTCCCTAGGTGGTATGGGTTCAATTCTAAAGTGATAATCGAATTATGGGTAAACATTTACTTTGATGAACATTTAAGCTTGCGTAGTATCTAAGTGTATGGTATGTATTATTTTAGTATTGTTAGTTGTCTATTATATTCATAGTACAAACCAATGCCTACTTTGGGCACAGATGGTGTTGGGTGATAATGTTTGATTATAATTTCTGAACTGTTATTTTGAATTATGACATGTATGTAAATTGCGATAAAGACAAATAAATAAAGAACTGACTAAAGTAATATTTAAGGAGTTCGCGCTGCAACCCATAGAAAGCGCCTGCTGCTCCTCTGAAATTATAGAATGGATTGAATTTTCAGGCGCTGTGACACTCGGGTTGGGACACGATGCATGCAATTATTACACGACGGTGTGAATACATTCACCGTTATACTGAGGACCGGCGAGACATATATTTTAATCGTTATTACTGGAGGCATCCTTGCTGTGGAAAAGTTACCACCGTATATTTTAATCACCATCACATAATATGGAGACTCGCCGCCACTCGCAATATAGGACGCTGTGAAGTTGGGACGTCAACAGAAATATTAATAAAAAATATACGATAACTGCAGTTGAAAAGCTCATAGTTCGAATACATTATCAAAAAAAACTTTACCGACGCTTGTACCAAACACACATCAAATATGACATAAAGATACAATCAGAGATAATATGTGCTGTTGTAAATCGAATCGATAAATAAATCGTTTACAATACATGTATGTATATCGATACTTTTTAAGTTCGACAATACGAACGTCGAGTATGAAATTCAAAATGAAACATAACGCTATTAAATCATGAAATGAAATTAACGAAACTTGTTGGACAAGCGGCGGCACTTTTCGGTTCTCCTAATGGAACGGATTTATTTAGTATTCAGGTGTTTTATTTATTGCCCGATATATATATCGGCTAATTGGTATTTTTTCTCCTTTAATCGTTTTATCGATCTGCTAGATTACATATTACATTCCTTATACGTAGAAAGTGTAAAAGTAGGACGGCGATTGTAATATAGTTTATTTTGGAATAGGATAAATTTTATGTATCAGTAAAATAAAATACATATTGACTACGAATATAGCTCGGATTACAAAGCGCCACTTTGCCACGTGCCAACATAAATACATAAGTGTGGCCATCTTTTTTAATATTTAGTTGATTCCTTAGCATGAGGTCACCAAAGGTCACAAAGAATATATATTGGTATGATTAAATAAATTCTATACAAATTATACGCACCCAATGGAATAAAATAGACCAAAGAGTAAAATTAAAAAAAATCTGTGAATTTCTTTAAAACAGGCAATACTTAAATGATATATTGGTTTTGGTTTCGTATTAAACTGAATATCAAAAGGTTTAAAAACAGAGTTCCTAATTACCTTTGGTAATTGCATTGTTGATTGCGCAACGAAATGTGTCAAAGTTGCCGAGTCATTTCAATGCAATATATAATATCTGTTTGGTGGTACACTGCGATCCTTATCTTGGTCGAATTACAACAGTTTTGTTCCTGTTTATTGTTTCCTACACAGTAGCTGCTTTGGAGCGAGTCTTATTTAAGTTTATTTTAGTCTAAGCCGTGGCGGCCTTGTTGTTGAAGAAACAGCCTGTCAACTGATTGGCCCAGAATCAAACCTAGCCTGTTCCAATGAGGTTTTCTAAGCTTAAGTACAGTGTTTAATCACACCATGAGCTTTAAAAGGGAGGTAGGGCGAGATGGGACCTCCCATTAAAATTGGAGCCGCCCGTCTGGGGACTGTACCTCCACCTTACAGAAGACTGCAGTCAAATAACACTACTTTGATCTAGTGTTGTGTTTAAGGTCTCCACGAGGATACGTTGCGCTAGTAGTAATGCTGCTAGCACAGTGATACCCCTGGTTACCTGGTATTGCTAGCGGCTATAGGCTACGGTTACTGCTTACCATCAGGTGGGCCGTACGCTTGTGTGGCTTAGTGGTATAAAAGAAAAAAAAATGTTTTGACCATATAGAAATCATCAGAATTGTCAATTGTGACAGCTTTCAATCGATTGTTACAACGTCTAAATACCAGAAATTCATAAAACGAGCCCCCTTTTAGGTGACTAAATCATTGAGAATTTAACCTCTCTATAATTATTACTTTTTACAGTGCACGTGACTGTGAGATTCTATCAAACTGTCATTCAATCTCATTGCCAGATTGAAGATAGAAAAAAAATCAACACTATTATAGGATTTATAGGTAGCCTGAAGGTGATCGGTAATCGATTATGTAACGATTATGATATCAAGACAACAGTGCAACTATATTGTTGAACAATCGATATTTATTATATCGATAAATAAATCGATACTTTCACTAAGTCTTTGTTTAAAATGGTTCATTGATACAACAATAGTTGATTTTTATCTAGACGATGAATAATTGAATTTTTAAAGACTTCGTCGCACTTATGTTTATGTTAAGTTGGATAGCGACTTTATGTCTGGCAAGTAAGAAGGAAAATAAAGTCATTATTATCCAGAAGCACGTGTATGATATCCGGGATGAATAACTAAATAATTAATTTCACGTGGATCAACATTAACAAAGAGTTATTTAAAATGAGCATTCTGAATTTGAAGCCAAAGAAGACAAAAAACAACGAAAACTGTTAATTTACAATTAATAAATATTGACCTCATTACCTACTAGGTTCAAATAGAAAAAATATTATATTGTTTGTTTTTAATAAAAAGGATTTAGTTTGGTTTTTTAAATACATTTTTATAAGTGATAGTTGCAAAATGTTAGCACATGTATCGTTTTATAGTTATGTGGTAGATTTAATACATAAGCGCTTTTGTTGTTATATACCTATAAATTGTGCAGTATTCTATCGAATTCAGACACATAGGCAAATAAATAAAATCAAACTTCGCGCCCACAGCTAACTATTTCGGCATCGTATATTATTTGTAAAAAAAAGACTGTGAGTAAGTTGCACTTTTTTTGTTATTCAAATCATCCTTGAAGCCAGTTCCGCCTACATTCTCGGGCGGGGATCAGTGTCAAACACTTACATAAGTAGGATTAGATTATTGACACGTTGCCTTTATTGCATATATGGCCAAAACTACTTTCGTTAAATTATATTATTTAAATCTCGTCGTTTGTTCAAATATTACATTTGCTGAATATAATAATGCCGGTAGCTTATTATGTAGGCACTGAAGTAAATTTAATGAAGTAAGACTGTAAAAATAGATTGAATAATGTATAGAGCGTAATGCAAATAATTTTGGACCTTGTGGGTATCTATTAACCTTCTATTCACAAATGTTAACTTCCAGTTAAATACTATTATGAACTAGCATTCTTGCACTGTAACTTCAACTGCGTGAACATGAAATATCCCCTTTCTTAATCTCGTGTAAAGCATTTTTTTATAAAAGAACTTGCTTTAAATTAGCCTTTTAAAAGTAAGTTACTAGTAATTTGTACAATGCTAAGTGGGATATCTAAAACATTGTTGCGGGCGCCGCTGATATCTAGCCTGCATCTGATTCAACTAATCAGCGACATTATAGGGTGTTAAAAAAGAGATTAAAGTGTACCTGAACAGAACCCTTCCAGAGGCTTTTTTGTTTATACTATTGTGACTCCGTCACTTTCATGTATACTTTGAAGTTTTTAGCGCTTATTAAAATTAATAAAACTCTTGAATATTCCTCCATCTAATTAACATTCATAGACATTACGTGTAAACGTGTGGGCGAAGCCTCTAAAAGAGCAATCAACATAACGAAATCCTTATTTTTATGTAGGTATTCTTAATAATCCGTCAATTTTAAAATTAACTTCAGATCATCATAAGACTACAGAAATACAGACATAAGAAGTTCTGTAGTAATGAGGTTGTGCCAAAGTAATTCCAGGAATCCTTGACACTTAGATTTCATTCGGCGCCGGGCACGTCTACGCGTCTGTGATTGGGCTATTTTAGGCGGAATCAATCATTTCATCCATCATTTGTGTATTACAATGATCATGTACGTGATCCGACTGCCGTCGCTCACCGACCCAGTTCCGTGACCTTTCGAGCTTTGATTTCAACGAAACATACAAGGGCGCTACATTTTAATTGTAATTTTGACCAATTATGCACTAAAGTCACTTGAAATATTACCCAATCTGTCCATATAAAGTAATTTAATAATATTAATGATAACTTCAATATTAAATATCGCACTAGTTTGCTGGTTGCGTGAAAAGTCTTTATGTTTACGTCAGTACCAAGTGATGATTATAATATCTTATATATAAAATTCTCGTGTCGCGGTGTTTGTAGTTAAACTCCTCTGAAACGGCTTGACCGACTCTCATAAAAAATTGTGTGTATTGGGTAGGTCTGAAAATCGGACATCTATTTTTAATCCCCTTAAATTAAAAAAAATGGAATCGCTCCAGTAGTTTCGGAGCATATAATCATTTATCAAATATTTTGTCCACCCGTGCGAAGCCGGGGCGCGCAGCTAGTTTGTTTATAATCATCACTTGACGAAATTGCAAGTAGAATAAGAGGTCTTTTTAAGCCCTCACGATAAAAATACTATTCTAATCAAATGTGAACGATTCACGTATTGTGGAATTTGTCGATAAACATGTTATCAAATATTAAGTACGATACTGCGATAAGCCTGTCTAAGTAATAGGCCTTAGTTTTACGACTCAGCAGGACCACTTTTCCATAATTAGATCATAAACAAGTCTTAAAATAGTGGTCCTCGTTATATCTACCGCGACGCGATAAAATACGTAAGAGTCGCCTTACAATTCCGATTAACCGTATTGACGCACCAACCTGATGGCATTATCGGTTTAATTACTGAAAATTGCTGTAATTACTCAAAGGGATATACCGTTGCTAATAACTTTGGTTGGTCTCATTAACTATGTTTTACTGGCCGCTATTATAGCAAAGTATCATCTCTATAGGTTGAGAAAGCTAGCGTTTACTGGAGTGGAACTATCTTATGGACTGGTCAGATTAATGCCAAACCTGAGGATATGGGATATTAACTAACATCCTGTATATTTATGTAGCATTATGATGGTTCTTCTTTTTTCAAGTAATCATATTGTTATCAACCTATTATAAAATACAACATATTAAATAAATAAGTTTTGTTCTATGTAAATATTATTATTTTATGTTAATATATAATAAATCTGCATCCTAGAACGTTTTTTTATACCACTAAGGAGGCAAACAAGCATACGGCCCGCCTGATGGAAAGCGGTTACCGTAGTCTATGGACGCTTGCAACACCAGAGGTATAACTCGCGCGTTGCCGACCCTTAATATATATTTCTGTTAGATAAACATATTATTATAATATTGACATAGACTAGTGAATTGAGGCAGATAACCAATGGTCACCCAACCCATGAAGATGTACTTGACACGTATGAGACGGCGAAAAATTTCCAGAAAAGTTACTTAAATATTTTCGAAAATTCTTGGTACCAAATGAGTGTGGTAATGGCGGCCATTCTCCTGAGATCATAAACCATACCAGCCGGCCCGGGCTGCGACGGCAATATTTTCTTTCGAACAAGCCTTAACGATACTTTAAACGGCGCACTGACCAATTTTCGCACCTCCATTTCTTATTTGCACGCTCCCCGAATTCAATTTAGCACTCATCGATTTTTATATTCTTTTAAAGTTAAATTATGATAATAACAAACGCACCATAGGCGGCGGTCAGTAATTATATAAAAAGTACACACAACAAAGAATGATAGGTCTCCTGTGATCGCATAATTGCTATTATAAATTCACAGTTTGACGATGCTAGCTGATACCATGGATTCTCGAAGTATACAATGATAATTCCGATGTCGATACATAATATTATGACAATTTAACGAGAGAGAAATAATTTAAATTTAAATAACTTTTAAGATAATAAAAAATGAGTATTTACAGTAAAGAAGATGGCCATTTAGATAAAATGTTAAAGACACTGTTACTTTAGCGGTATTGGAATTTAAAGGACTATAAAATAAATCGTAAATTCGGTGAGTTTCGCCAACCTCTAAAATGTTTAGTTACGACTGAGTTGTGTAATTGCGTGTACGTAATTTCATTGACCAAAAATACCTTCCATAGCCGGCAGTCACGCAAAACCACCGATTGAAGTGTCGATACAATTTGGTAATATTTTTATTTCACGCCAATTTAATTGTGATTGATTTGTCCCAGGCACGAAGTCCTTTTGCAATCGTTTATCACGAAATCCAATTTCATTTGACTAAATTTGATATTCCTTCGTAAACCGGTGGTAGGGACTCTTCCAACGAAGAGGTTTGTTGAAAGTTATGAAGTACAAATATAAAAAATTGATAAGCCATTATTCATGTGTTCCTGAAATTTTATAATTATTGGTTTTTATTTATGACACATTCAAAAAGCCATATCCAGGCGAATCGTAACAATTGACTTTTTTTTATTAAGGCAACACTTAAGGTGTTTAATAGGTATTCACATATTTATTACCGTAACCAAGTAAGTGTACGTACCTTAAATTATATTTAAATTTGTTGTCCACGTATGTGTATAAAGATACAGATTATTTTGAAAGCGCACAAGGGAAAATAAAAGATAAATTAAAATAACGGTGCGGGATCGTGAGGCACGGCGACGTGCGGGGTGGTATCTCACGCGATCAAGGCAACGTCCTTCCGAGAGCCTTCCTACGATCGCATCGCGGGTCACTGTGCCGACGGACATTCATGCTAATCTCACAAATGACATTGCCATTTACCACAACTAATCTTATTTATATCACGAAAAGAATATGTACTTAGACTTGCCTCCGGTGCAGAAATGGCATTGCTTGGTGGTGAAAGAAAGCAGAAACAAGAGGACTGCTAAGTGGTTGCTCTAAAGCTAATATTTTATTCATAACCAACTAAGAGTAAATATTCCTAAGGTAATATATATATGCCATCAAAAACAAAACTTCAGCAAAACTAAGTCTCGCAACTCAGTTCTTTTACCTTAACAAGTTGTGAGATCCATTTAATACCAAGTCAGTTGATTAATTCAGCCCCTACTTAAGGGACCTTTTGTCTTATGTAATTAGTTAATTAGCTAAGCTAACAACATCTTATACCATATCAAAATTAAAAATCATTTGTGTCTTAAATAAAATAGATTGTCTTGGCCATCACGTGAAAACACAATGTATCTCACAAGTAATACATATTATATTAAACAAGATTGTTTAGCACTTTTTAGATTGAGTTGGGTTAAATAAGATAATAAGAACTATTACATTTTGTGTATTATTAATGTCGTCAACCGAGTAATTTATATTTCCGTATTATCATCCAGTCTCATACCACTACTAAGTGCTACTGCTACTAAAAAATCTTTTTGGTCTTCAAAATTTTTTGTGTACCGAAACAAAAGTCAGAAAGGACCCTTATAGTTTCACCATGTCCACCGTATGTTTGTGTGTATATCCATCTTTACTTCACATTTATAGATATACTTTACACCTACAATCCGAAACGCACGTGGCAATTTTTTCTCGAATTTATAAATTCTTGTTTGCACACGTGAAATTAAAAGTATGGGTGTACCACTGACCTAGCGTGTGTACCACCAATATATACATATTATATCTGGTGCTCCTAGTGTTTCAAGCATCCATAGGCTATGGAAACCACTAAAGAGCAGGGGGGCCGTATGCTTGTTTACCACCTGAGTGGTATTAAAAATCTTCACTTTATGCTTTCCAGACAGGTGACCGAAGGATTAAGTCGAGGCATGTAGAGGTGTGGCTGCACACACCTACATCTCAAAATATTTGGGTCCAAATAAATAATGAGTCAATTATAAAATATACGTGCTTAGGTACCTAAAACCCGTTTTATAATTTGGGATATGATCTATGGCTCTTTAACAGGAACAGCCCAACAGCTTCAATGAAATCAGTTGATGATAATCATGCGCAACCAGATTGTTTGCTTACAAGAGGCTGTAGTTATCACCACAACTAGACAATGTAGCGTCGTGACGCGTGCTGAGATTGACTGCCCAACACGATAAATGCCAGCATATATTATGTGAATTTATCTGACACGAAGTTCTTAAATGCAATTTAAATTTCTTTTTTATTAGACTTTCACTGTGTGATTTTTTTAAGGTTATTGTTGTGTACTACAATTTTAAACAGAGGTCAGATTATATCTGCATGTCTTATGTCTCTGTAAATATATTATTTGTTACGCTGTGTATGTAATTTTTTTATTCTACTTAGTTGGCACGCTAAGTTCGGCCTACCTGTGGTAATCAGTCACCGTAGCCTATAGCCGCTAGCAATACCAGGGATATCACTAACGAGTTGCAACCCCATTTTTGTTGAGGACTCACTGTGCTAGCAGCTTACACAACTAGCACAGCATATCCTTGTGAAGCTGACAACCTTACACACGACAGAAACATAACACTACATCAATGTAATGTTATTTAACTACGATTAACTACGAGGTATAGACGCGAGTCGGGAGCTTCAATTGTGCTTGGGTGCCACTTTAGTGGTATAAAAAAAAGTCAAAATAGACTGTTAAAAAACGAGAACAAGCTAAAAAGTTTAAAAGCACATTCCTTTCTAGTTCTGACATGAGTTGTTTTATAATTTCTTACACACCCAAATAAACCTCTTACGTGGATCACATAAAATATTTTCGTATTAAGTAATCACAATGTAATTAATAGTAAAAGAGAAATTGATACCGATTAAAAACTAGCACAAGTAAACATGAATAGAGTTAGTCTCGTAAAAGCTAATCAAAGGACGGTAGCGGTTTAATGGCGATAAATCTTCAAAAACCAGAAGATTCAATTACGCGGCTACCGGAAAGCTTCAAGAGTGGCACTAACAAATTGTCCAAGATAAATAAAACCTTTTTAATCTACAGATGGGATTCCGAACTCGTTTCGCGTTATCGACGCCCGATGCGGCGCATTTCGAGAAATTTATTGTACGTTTAATGTATCAGTCAATAATTAATTGGTCCTCAGAAGTGAAAGCCTTGCCGCTTTTACAATTATATCACTTAAAAACATCTTCAAGTAACAGAATGGAGTTATCTTGTACAAACATCCCTTAGGGTTTGATTTTGGTTGATATAATTAAATTAGTTTAATCATAAAACACGAAATGTATGTTTGAGTCAAGTCGCTATGCAGCTGAGCACATATACAATTACCACACGACAGCAGTCCTTGTTAAATGTTGACGACTTCGTGTCGCCAATAAGTTGTAAAAGGAACATTTGGTAGGCTTCATGCTTCCATATAATTATCTCCGCCTAATACTAAAACCTGTATATCCACATTATCCTCAGTCTATAATTTATTACATATGTGCACTTACTTTACCTACTCCGTGAATTACTTAGATCTTAAACGCACCTAATCAGTATTATCCTCGAATGACACGTGTATGATGCAGCGATCTTATCGTTATGAAATTTCACTTGATTGATTGCATGGTACATATATGTAAATATGTAAATATCAATGTTCATATATCTGAACATCTTGATGTACCCTTAATATGACATGGATTATGAAATATTACATGCTTATTTACGACACGTACGTCTTATTTAGATTCGGAATGGAATGAAGTGTTTAATATGTAGGACATCAAAAAATATCGTCATGCTCATCAAATTGTGACCACACAATAAATGTAATATGAAAAGTAGATCTCTTTTCATGCAGAATACAAAGTCTTGGCGCAGTTTGGCATGCGTACTTAATATGGCTTGCTAAGATATATGTTCTTGATAATACTTCAGAATAAATAATATTCTGCTACTCAATAACACGAACACGCTAATGAAAATCCAAGCTAAGCACAAGCTTATTGCGTAGCAAAAACCTCTTTAAATTATCTCAATTAATTGTATTTAAGTTGAGTTCTTGAACTGAGAACTCAGCTTAGTTACAAGCAATGGCTCCCACGTGTAAGCTGACTTCGCAAATTCCATTCATTGATCCACCATCAGTATTTCGTTTTTTCCTCTTTAACATTCATTTTTACCAACCTTCTCGAATCTTTTGTCAAGACACTGAACTACTGCCTGTCTTTTCGCGAATAGGAAATGTTTTTTTCGGTTTCAACCTATCGAAGGTTAAAAAAACTGGGAATATTTATACATATTTAGTTATTTAAACCATATCTCGTGACAAGTGTTAGTGAACATGAACGTGTTAAAATAATCATATGAATAGTCATCTTGTTAATATTTTATCTGTACTTAACAGAACGCCCTATTGGTCAAAGCGACTTAATTTTTTCTTATTTTATATTAATTTTAAAATTTTAATTTAGTTTTACTTTTATTATTTCAATCATTCAGTGGTGTTCCATAATTCTATATAATATGGCGTCAATTCTGAACTTAACAATTACAAGATTCCGGGAACGTATGTTTAAAAATTGACTCCACATTTATAGTATACAATACAGCACAAGATGGGCAATGTGAATAAGAAAGTTAATGTGTAAGGGTGTACTGTTATCAGTAATTCCTTTAGCAGTTCGTTTAAAGGAACTGTTGGTTGACAATGAAAATGTTTTTTTTTGTAAAAAAAGAACAACTCCTTATGCGTAATAAATACGTATATGTACGTACACATCATAGCACAATCAGTTAGCGAAAAGAATGCTGTGACACAGATGGACAGATAGGCCGACAGACGAACATGGCGAAACTATAAGGGTTCCGAATTGAAAGCGATACCATATTTCCGAGCAGTGAATGTTAACAAAACAAACATCCATCCGAAGATCTAAATTTCTCTTATCTATCGAAGGCATCCGCGAGACTACTGCATACCGACACGACATCGCGTCGAGCCGTGATCTCAACCACTATTTTGCACATACAAACGGCAAGAATAGCAACCAACTCATAAACTTCTATTATATTTACTGTAAAGTTGAGTATTGTATACTTTGAATGTAACGGTAACCTTGTTAAATGTACGGTCAGCCCTATTTGGCGGTAGATTCTCTGATTTAGGAAGTAACATGACATGACACCTCGCTCGATCGATGAAGCGTGCTGCTATTTCTGGCGAAACCTCACATGCTGTTAGGTTTTATTTGGTCTGGTGAAATACCATTTAAAACTGAAATATGTCCCTTATGGTGCTACATACTATTTTGGTGCTAACTACATATTCAAAGCATTCGTTCCAAAACTACTCTTCTAATAAACAACCAATTGATTATTGGAGATCGCAGCTAAATAGCAGTACTCTGGCTGAGTACTGCTATTTAGCTGCGATTGGCGCTATAGTAGCAAGCAGTAAGGGCTTACTATCAGTTATTATGAATTCTGTTCTGAATTGTTACACTTGCTTATGACATACATTTATTTATTAATTTGTTGTTGACACTATCATACAGTGATACAGAACATTTTATCAAAATTGTATTGTAAGAAATACGTCATCTATTTAGTAGCTAAAACTTTATTGTAAACTTCACTTATAATATTGTAGTTTAGTATTTTGTTAAATAACTTAAATTTAAACATACATAAATGTTGCCATAATATCCTAATTTAAGACACTGCAATCAGATAACACGGATTCTACTAATTAATGTTAAATTTGATTCATTAATCACCGCCCACGCCAGACATGTCAACAGTCGTTAACCTAATTTACATACTCAAAAAAAGGCACGCAAATCAAGTGCAAATATCGTATCGTAGCGCAATAAAGGTATACTTATTGGAGATCGATGAACACGAGTCTTAGAGTTGAAGAGAATTAGGTGTAGGTATATACATTTCCTGCTAGTTCTTCTCAGATTACTTTTTTCGAACCCGTAGTAAAGTACTTCATTTATAAGTGATTTATTATAAGTAGCCTTGTATGAATAAACCATTTAATTTTCATCATACATTGTATACGATAAATATTCTTAAACAGTGCTATTTATATAGGTATTTATCCATAAATTATGGGAAGTGGCACGTGACGTGCGTGATTCTAATCAAGACGCAAAAAAAATGCCGTGGGGCCTTGTGGTTGAATCAACGGTCTGTCATCTGATGGGCCGAGGTTCAATCCCCGGCCTGTACCAATGAGTTTATCTAAGCTTAAGTACAGTGAATATTCACACCACGAGCTTAAAAGAGAGGTAAGGCGAATTGGGATTTGCCATAGGTTTTCCAATTAAAATTTGAGCCCCCCGGCTGGGGACTGTACCTCCACTTTACACAAGACCGCAGTCACATAACACTACTTTGATGTAGTGTTGTGTTTCTGCGGTAAGTAAGGTTGCTGTTAGCACAGTGAGTCCTCATCAACAACATGGTTGGCAACACGTTAGTGATACCCCTGGTATTGCTAGCGGCTAATTATAGGCTACGGTAACTGCTTACCATCAAGTGGGCCGTACGCTTGTGTACCAGTTTAGTGGTATAAAAATGTGTATAATATATTGATTATTTTGTATAGTAATATTATTATACTGGTTACAACATAGTGAGTTATGGTTTTATCCACAGAAGAAATCGTTTAATGCTAACGGTAAATATTGTGTGTAAGTCGAGAGAGAAATGGCGCTCTATACTCTCTGCTTACCCCGTGAGTGACTTGGCGTGATGATATGTATGTATGTACTTACAAACAACTAAATAGTTGAACACCATTCATAAACGAATATTACTCGTATCATATCTCATCTAATATTAGGTCCTTACATATGAAATTGGCGTTTTTCGTACTGGCCACTTTAATCACGAATTTCTCCTCTTTGGTAAGGAATTCCAAATTCAAATTTGTACAGCTATATACTCATGTATTTGTGCTTCGATGATCGTCATTCATTTGTTTTTTTTCTTCTGTTTTTTTCTGTTTGCGTCACTCATTTTACAAAATGGAAAACCTTAAATATCGCATTATTTACGAGTACGAGTTCCGCCGTGGCACTAGTGCTGCGGAAACAACTCGAAGGGTGAATGATGTGTATGGCGGTCGTGTTGCAAAAGAAAACACAGTTCGTTTTTGGTTCCAACGTTTTCGTTCTGGAAATTTCGACCTGCAGAACAAGCCCCGTGGACGGCCTGAGACTCAAGTTGATAATGAAGAGTAGAAGGCTATTGTGGAAGCGGATCCATCGCAAACCACGTCCGAGTTAGCTGCAGGCTGCAATGTTAGTGATAAAACTGTTTTAATTCACTTGAAGCAAATTGGGAAGATTAAAAAGCTTGAAAGGTGGGTACCTCACAAATTGACTGAAACAAACCGGCAAACGCGCGTCGACTGCTGCGTTACATTACTAAACCGGCACAATAATGAAGGTATTTTAAACCGAATCATTACCTGTGATGAAAAATGGGTTCTTTACGATAATCGGAAGCGCTCAGCGCAATGGTTAGATCCTGGCCAGCCAGCCAAATCCTGCCCCAAGCGAAAATTAACCCCAAAAAAGTTACTTGTAAGCGTTTGGTGGACTAGTGCCGGTATTGTTCATTACAGTTTTTTCAAATCTGGCCAGACTATTACGGCTGATGTCTATTGTCAGGAATTGCAAACCATGATGGAAAAGCTAGCGGCTAAACAACCTAGGCTGGTCAATCGCTCCACGCCACTGCTGCTTCACGACAACGCTAGACCACACACTGCGCTACAGACGGCTACTAAATTAGAAGAGCTTCAATTGGAAAGTCTAAGACATCCTCCGTACTCCCCGGACCTTGCTCCAACAGATTACCATTTTTTTCGAAATTTGGATAACTTCTTGCAAGGGAAAAAATTCAACTCCGATGGGGCAGTCCAAATCGCCTTCAAAGATTTTATTGATTCCCGTCCGACTGGTTTTTTTAGTAAAGGGATCAATGAACTACCTATGAGATGGCAAAAGTGCATAGAAAATAATGGTTCATACTTTGATTAATTAAATATATTATATTAAAAAATATTCGACTTTTTGTTCCTCCCATACAAAACGCCAATTTCATATGTAAGGACCTAATATATAAAATTCTCGTGTCACAGTTTTCGTTGCCATACTCCTCCGAAACGGCTTGAGCGATTTTGATGAAATTTTTTGTGCTTATCCGGTATCTATGAGAATCGGCCAACATCTATTTTTCATCCCCATAAATGCAAAAAAAAATTGTCCACACGAGCGAAGCCGGGGCGGGCAGCTAGTATGTATATTTATGTCAAGAATGAGTACCTATATACCAGAGCCGGATGTAAATTTTACAATGGCATTCGCCTAATTTCAGAGCACATCGTGAATTCGTGACTACTAGATATCATTTTATTTTCGTCTTGGATACGCGTACGTTTCAAACAGAAAGCGTTCGGAAAATTTCTTTCATAAAATATAAATATTGTGATAATCCTTTGTTTCCACTCGAAACGTCAAAATAATTTATAGCATAATGATACTAACGCGCGAACTGATAACAGTGTCAGTTTAGATTAGTATGATACAAAGTTTTGTCGTAGCGGACGTTCCGTGTCGGGTGTATTGTGTACAATAAGAAATTAAGAACTGAAAGCAATTATTTGCACTGAAATGTTAGCCATTACATTAAGTGTTGTCGGATTTATACATTACGGTGAGTTTTTTCAGATAACAAAAATATTAAACATTATAGTTACAAAATTGGTTGGATTAAGTGTTGTCCCTACGTGAAATCATGGTAATGATGATATTTTCACACAAATACAATGAGTGATTGTTATTTATAGTGTTGTTTACGGTTGTGACATTCAGTTGTATTGTAGAGGGAACAGTGTTACATCACTTGTTTTTAATTCAATTTGTCGACATGAATGGCCCGGACGCGGACGCCGCCCGCGCGTCACTACCGCCACACAATGGACTAGAGACTCATCTCGCCTCTGGATCAATATTTATTTATTCCACTGTTGACAATCGTATTTACATTGTCAATGTGCGTCTAGTTTGTTGTGTCACCAGTTCGCAGGCGCGTGGGCCGAGGGTTTATGTTGATCATCGCTAGTTGCTATGAATTTGGGTCAGCGTTGTCACTGAGATAAAGCAAGATAGTGCATAGCTCCAAACGTTTTCACTGCCAACTATTTGCGTCGGGCCTATGGTTAGATATATATTTATATTCATTCGAACATTAACAGCTTATTTGTAGCATATGTATACGTAGAGAGCTTTATTATCTTGATCTGTTAAAGATCTGTTATTGGAAAAGTTACGGAAAATCCTCTCACAATTTTACTGTTAAATTTAGGAATGTGGCCTAAGGTCGTTTTCAAAAATTTAATATTATGATAGGTAGGTATGTCCGTATGGTATAATAAATGTTTTTCTTCACATCATTTTCGAAATTAATATAAAATCTGGATTTCTCAATAAACAACATAGACTAAATGGCACAAGGACAAACTGATTAGTAACAAATATACTTTTAAAGGTTTCTTATCTTCGTCAATCCACCAAATAATCTGATAGTGAGAAAATATAATTATATTTACGTAAGCCGGAGTGACTGGGTGGTTGAAGTGATGGCCAGTAAGTTCAAGTAGTTCGGCTTCAATCCCCGGCGGACGGCCTGTACCAACCAATACAAAGTTATAATTTACTTTTAACATTTGTTTGTTTAGATCAAAGCTGAATAAGTACCACTTCCTATTATCCTACCGTATGGAGTTGAATTTTTACATGCTGGTTCAGTTTCGATGACAATAATTTTTATGATAAACATGACCTGAATAGACATTAGGATTAGCTCCAAGTAAAGGAACTCTTCAACGGTCAACAACTGAGACGAGACACAAAACATTCTGTACGCATTTAAATATGACAGCCAGTGTTAGCAGCACCGTCATGAAATACCGCAAAAAAAGTAATTATATATATAAAGGGTTCTACAAAGTTAGTTTAGAATACATTTCCCCGAAGAGGTAAACAGAGGTGTTACAGCACCGACTTTACACCGAAAAGTACAAGGTGCCAACGTGACAGATTTTGAGTCCATCGCCGTGCCTTAAGCACAACATACCTATGTCCTTGAATTTCAAGTAATTTTTAGTGACCACCGATTTTACATATGAAATTGTATTTTCAGTCCTCTTGCTCAAAAACTCCGTCATTGTAGCGTACCAGAGCCGTCTTAAATAGCACATCATGCTCTAGAGTTGCACATAATAACACTGAAAATACACACTAAAGATCATATTACACACATAAAACAGAACACTGGAAAAATCACAGGCGGTCTGCCTGATTTCCGCCAAAAACTTCCTAACACAGAGTAACATAACCACTACGTTTTACTCCCTAAGTGTATCTTAATTTTATTTATTCGTTCATGACATGGATACAATTCATTCAATCCCATACTTACCTAATTTCTTATTAAAACCCCACGCTTAGCCCACTGACTACTCAAAATTTATTTATTCATCTTCACAGAGGGCTGAAATTAAGCTAGCGGTAGGGATGGGCATATAAAATATATCAATATTTACCTTATCGATATTTTTAAACTGTATTATCGATTCAAGAAAATCTTCAATACCATATTCTTTGTCCTAGCCAACTATTTTGTCTTTGCCTATTTATTTAATTAGATTCAGAATTTGAGTATAGGTAATTTAAGAAGACGAAGATTTAAGAGATTAAATATGACCTCGAAGAAGATATTTGGGACTTATAATGTAAGTTACATTACATAAAAAGTGCCTTAAAACATTAATGCAGACACTTCCGACCTGTGAAGATGTACATAACAGCTGTATAGAGTTTCAATATCGACGAGCCCCGTGTAGTGTATCATCTGTGCACAATTATGTCAGACGACTATCATGCACTTTCTCGGTCGGACACTATCAGTCGATCACTTTACACGTCGTCGAACGGGAGACAACCGCAATTTTCTCTTAAATAATAATAAAGTTGTTTGTGGCACCCAACGCATTTCTAATTTCATTATGTGTGAAAGATAATGTTTATATATGCATAGTAACGTAGCTTAATAACGCTTGCGATACTATATAATAGGTATAGGGTATACCTAATATAGGGGATAAACCTTGCCCATCGCAAAAGCACAACACTTGCTTTTTTTCTAGTCTGCCTAAAAAGACGTACTGTCTCTCTTAGACATTCATGAATTAACAATGTTATAGTTGTGAAGAAGAAAGTGCGGCGATTGAGTTAAATAAGCGGTCTGAGGAATACCGACGCATCTTGGTCGAATTCTCTCGCTCTCAATAATTATGTAGCGCACCCGCAGAGTGGATCGGAACGGTTGATGGCCAGCAAAACGGCGCGAAACGCGAGAAAATGACATATGATTGCGGCGGTTAAAACAAACGTAAACAGCGGCCATTACTTCGCCGGCACGATCCGCCACGGTAAAGGCACCTGCAACCTGCACAATTGCATTGGACATGCAGTGATATTCCGTGGCCAAAATGGAACCCCGTACTGGAGTGGATAAGGGTAAAATTCGCTCGTAACTGTTGTGTGTAAAACATTTTTATCAGCACAAAGCAATGATATATGTGGCACAGAGTATAACAATTAAAATGAGTCAACAAACCGCTTAAAAACACAAGTTTGGAATTCAAAAAAAAACCGGTCAATTGCAAGTCGGACTCGCCCACCGAGGGTTCCGTACACACTTGTAGATAATCTTAAAAGTAGGCGAACTTCAAATGAGGTCATTATTCATCGGTTACTCTCAACAGCGCGACCAGGAATATAAAAAAAAATCGCATTAAAAAAAAACCTAAGTATATGTTTACGGTTTTCTGATTTTTTCCTTTACTTGTGCTGTAAGCTGTAACACTGCTTCCTGCCAAATTTTATGGTTCTAGGTCAAGGGGAAGTACCCTGTACGTTTTGATTCCCTTGTAAAATTGCAAAATATGCGACATAAGCGGTCATATCTTTTCTTCTTATTGACTTACAGGTTTGATTATTTTACAACCGAAAGAGACCATATACCCGGGTATTTCATATTAATTCAAAATGATTACACCACGCGTTCTTGAGATAAAAATTCTTGACAGAGAGACGGACAACACAGTGATCCTATAAGGGTTCCTTTTTTCCTTTTAAGGTACGGAACCCTAAAAATTACTAATGTATGGAATATATGAAGCACTTGACCTATGTTAGTCAAAGAGATGTTTCAATAACTAATGCGGGAATCTCAATAAATCAAAATTTGAATATTACATAAATTATGCCAATTATTATTATAGGCACTTTTAAATAAATCCTTATTTACGAAGTGACTGAATTATCAATATAGAGTTACCACTCTACCTAATATTTTAATATATATATTATTGATATACCAACATGTTATAGCATTATGCATCAGTGTAAATGTAACTTAACTACCCTCACGACGCAAGTAATTAAGAAAGCTCTTAATTAAACTTACGACTTCGCGCTACGAATATTTCACATGCATGTGAAATCAGACCGCTTCTGTACTCGCGTCCGTAATGTTCGCAAATAATGCTTATAATTGTACGTATAATATGCAAGTATACCTACTTTGGGCCAGTGACTTACCAAGAGATTGTAATTCTCAGTTGATGGTTTCTTGGTGCGCTCAAAGGTGACCTTATTGATTCCAAAGAAAAAATATTCCTTACACACAGTATATTTAAATTACTTTTGTAAATTTAATATTTTACAGTATAAGTATACTTTCCACGGAGATCGCTAACCAGGTCGTATTCTTGTTCGCCACCACAGTTATATAAAAAATGGATTAAGACATACAGCAAAAGGGATGAGAAAATGTCAATCTACTGCCAACACAGTGCCTCGTAAAGGAACTGGAAACCTAAATCACTCGAGTGTGACGCCAAATCTTTGTTTTCACTAAATTATGTACCTACACTTTACCTCTAAACTCTAGTTACCAGCAATATTGTAATATTTGTTTTCATCGATCTAATAATTATAATCGTTTCAGTGACTTCCGAATCGTGTTTCTACCAACGATGTTTGAGCTGCCATCCTCAAGAGGTCGTTCACCCAGGCTCTAGGGTGGAGTGTGAGCCCAATAATTGGGTGTCAGCGCAGTGGGTGCACAATTACGGGCACCCACCACCCACAACAGATTCCAGGGTGCCTATCGAGTACCGCTGTCTGAAGATGGTGGCAACGCCAGACGACACAACATGTAAGTCTTCAGAATCATATAATCCACCCATAATCATATCGTGCACACTTATCGAATTTTTTCATGTAATGGTGAAGTTTTTAATGAAAAGGGACTTGCATGCATGGAGGAAATGCATTACAGGAAGCCGGGAAACAATGTCAGCAATTAAGCGAGGGCCTCCAGAAGTGACGACTTTTGTTGTTTTGTTATGATATGTTTGTCGTGAAGTCTTAGCGACAATAAAATCGGTTAAAATAGATGAAAGGTAGAACTCTACCTTGTCACACACATCAAGCGACTACTGTACTGCACGCTCGTAATATCGTTAAGATAAATATACGTATTAAAATTAAAATATAATTGTGTCAATTCTTTTGTCATACACTAGTCTAAATTACATAAAATTTTAGTTAAGTACACTTAATTTAGCATAGTAAAGATTCCAACGTTGTATCTCTATTATTGGTAACAATTTAATTGATATTCCACCGTTTTGTAATATCCAGTAAAATGTTTATTTACAGTCGGCAACACAGTGGACTCAGTGAAGGGGTGCATTCCTAGAGCGCAAGTGGACTCGGTATGCAATGGACTAGTGGCAATAGAGAGAGCGAGAGGCCACAGCAATGCGAGGTGCTTCACTTGCAACGGAAACGACTGCAACGCTGCCTCTCACTCAAACATATCGCTTAGTCTCACTCTCGCATCGTTGCTTCTTTACTTTGTACTAAGATGAAATAAGTTTTATAAGGGAAATGGACATGACTAAAACTCAAATTAAGTGTTGAATAGTTACATTTTCTTTGTTGCTTTTTTTATTCAACAAT
Source organism: Falcaria lacertinaria (assembly GCA_951449985.1). Taxonomy (NCBI): domain Eukaryota; kingdom Metazoa; phylum Arthropoda; class Insecta; order Lepidoptera; family Drepanidae; genus Falcaria; species Falcaria lacertinaria. The sequence goes on along the minus strand of OX602123.1, from coordinate 5,592,687 downwards.
CACTTGTGTACACATTCGTGTGACGTTAATATAAAATACAAAACCGTTGTAGAATTGATCATTTGTTTTTATTTAGAACTATATTTAAAGATATAAAAATAAAAAAAAGCATAAAAAGACTAGCTAAGCTCAGTAGAACATGTATATAAAAGTAATAAAATAAATGCAGTTAATAAAGCACCGAAAAGTACCTACTTACATTATTTAAAACGATATGTTGAGTATTAAATACGCGTCATAAAATCTATATTAAAGTAACAAGTATTTAGTTAATCTAAAAACTTTGCAATGAGAGTATTAAAAATTAAGTTTATATATCAGATCTGATTTACCCTCTGGCGAGGGACTGTAGTTAGTAATAAAATATTATCTAATACTTAATTAACTGGAATGTTTTAACACATTAATCAAAATCACAAATTGATGGTCTCTCACTTAAAAGATAATATCTTAATGGAATCACAGGTGGTTAATTACTATTGTATTTTTATATACAATATATTTTGAACACTTTATAATATATCAATTGCACTAATGCACAGTAAAATTATATTATACACGCGATACTAACACATTAAACTAATTAGTATTTTAAGGTCTGGAAGAAGTGTACCAGTAGTTGATTAAATATTTCAAAATGTAACATTAATAACAACTAATAGTTAAAATTAGTCACACTCAATACAATATAATGGTATATGGATATCAAAATCTCATGAGATTTTATGCTGCCATTTGATATGTTGTATTACCTACTTAAATAATGTCAGCGTTAAATGTATGACATTCAACGCCAAGGCACGCGTTCAAAATGCCATATTTGTCCTTCAACGTCGTCACATTTCATAGCGGTCAGCGGCTGACCGACTGCGTCATGGACTTTGTCATTGGCAATCAAAGTGAGGCACAACCCTTTGACTGTCAACCTGGGCCCATCCTGTTGCCAGATTTGATTATTGTTATCACTGCAGCCCTTCCAGAGAGCGCGGCCGTTGCCTTGTTCCAAGCACAATCCCTCGTCAGTCATTATCTTTCTCTCTAGGGTATACAATACTAAGCTATCAAGGTCGAGGTCGCCCCCACACCGGACGCTGGCCGCGGGCCCTCCCAGCCCTGGGGGCCCTAGCCCTCTGATGCCCAAACACCCACCCACCTGGTTCCTCACTCTACCGAACCACCTATCGCTCGTGGGAAAGAAGTGTTGCGGCCAAACATTGTCCAAGTACCACTTGAAACTCTTGCACTTCAAGTTCTTCCGCAACTCAACCCTATCTCCAACTCTCTGCTGGTCGCGTATGGCCCCCACTTGGGGGTTGAACTTGAAGAAGAAGTCAGCCCACTCGTCCATCCACACGGTGGCGGCGCGGGCGAGATTTGCGTTCATGACGTTAGACACTCCCCCCGGGTACTTATAGGGGCTGTTCCTTCGGAATATGTGTCCGACGCGGGAACACGAAGAAATCTCCACGCGTGCGCCGCACTGCCATGCACGCCACGACAACTCTAAATTCTCCGCGCCCCATATGAGCATGCCTTCATCGTACCCTCCGAGGCGCCAGAAGAGACTCTTCGTGACGGCGAACAGCCCACCGGCCATCGCAGGCGTTGCATACGGTTTGTTTGGGTATTTAGCTTTCTGTACTAGGAACTCGTTGCTAGGCAAGAGCCAGCGGAAATGTAGCCGCCAACTGAACGCTCCCCAATGGGCGTCAATGCTTTTTGTGTACGCGAGTGTCTCGTCGGAGAGGAGGTCAATGTGCGGACATATGAACACATCATCACTGCCCGCTCGGTCCAACAGAGGCTCAAGCCAACCTTCCGTGACCTGAAAGCAAATTTAGGTAAACATACAATGTTAGGAACTACACTACCACTAGTAGGTACTTTTGCTGCAAGTAAAACAAACAGACACTAATTTCGATTATAATTTATATACTAACTAAAAGTATAATGCAAATAATGTATAATAAACTGTGTGGTCTACAAGTATATTGATATTATTGATATTAATTTGTTGGAGCATAAAGACATACAAAGGAATGTCCCTCTCTGGTCTTGAAATAAAAGATGTATGTTACGATGGATCCAGAGAAGCAGGAACATTCTCCTTCACATAACACATAGATAATACTATACTCGTACGCACTGACCTCACAATGGGCATCGAGGAACACGAGCACATCGCCGGTGGCACTCCTCGCCCCCAGTAGTCTCGCACCAACCAGCCCTATTCTGTTTTTTATCCTCAATATTTGTACTTTGCTCAGACTAGACACTGCATCATCCAGCTCCTTGGCGAGGTACCTTCGATCACTGGCGTCGTCGACTAATATTATCTGTAATCGAACACAAAAATTATATGAATTGTAAATAAATTAAAAGATTTTAAAGATGTTGCTGAGAGCAACAGCTAAACGCAATAATGATAATAAAGGCAGGGAAGAACTACCGAACTAAATGAAACAACGCAAAAATATGCAAGCCTGTTTAGTGGCAAGGAGTAGCAGCCAACACCGGCAAATTTGTCTACTATCAGGATGGTAACAAAATTGAGTACCTCTTTCAACAACTGAACAGGTGATCTCATGATGACAGACATGACTGTCCGCATCAGCGTAGACCACGCCTCGTTGTGGAAGACTATAATCAAACTCGCTCTGGGTAGATTATCTATGTTGTATTGAACACTTTTGCAGCTGTAAATATGTCAAAAATTATAGTTTTTAACAAAGATATGGTAACTGCTTACCATCCGGCGCGTGTATGCTAGTTTGCCACCTTAATGATATAAAAAAATTGCTGCATTGTATCTTCCAAACAGGTGTTATTATTACAGCTGTTTTAATATTCCATAAGTATAAAATATTTATTTTAGTCAAAGATTTATGAATCAGGTTAAATTGATCCATTATGTTTCAACTCACCTATCACTGCGCATATCGGGAAGACTTCTGTTAATGGATATTCTATCACTAATAAGTATGTTGTAGGAATGCAGGACATATAGTTCTTTGGCTTTAATCAGTTCACGGGGAGACAGCTGCACTGGCCGCCCACCTTCCCCAGCTCCCTCAACTGGATTGTAATTATTTCCATGAACAAATTCTGGAAACACATACAATCCAAATATTATTAAGATTTTTCAAATAGTTACATTATTTTTTAAAAGAAGGATTTGCAACAACAGTTACACTAGCAAAAAAATTACAATAGAAATATTTTTTTTAAAGCATAAAGTCAGAAATATTCCAGTGATACCCCTCATGTTGCAAGCACCCATAGGCTATGTTAACTGCTTACCATCAGGGGGGCTTTATGCTTGTTTGCCAGCTGAGTAGTATACAAAAAATATTATGTTTATGTATGTATATAGAATTGATATTACTAATGCAGCACATCTTAAATTCCTATCATGTTTGGTGTATACATTTATAATAAATCTCTCTTCAATAAATGACCAATCAATAAATCAAAATGTAGAATTATTATAGTAAACTGGTTTCTCTGGGGTTATATCCATGTATTATGTATTATAAATAATTATCTATTCATTCATAGATATATAAGAATTTAGTAGGATAATCAACCTAGGGTTCTGCAACTGGCTATTTGTGCATGCAAACTAATTAGCAGACCTCGAGCAATAAGAACCAAAACTAGACTTGAATTTAATGTAGGACAGCTATTATTGAACAATTATATTCTCTACATTCACACTCAATATTTATGAGAATTAAAAGGTAAAGTAGGAAAATATATTAATTTTCTTACTTTATGAACTTAGGAACACCGTGACATGGTATTGATACAAAAGTATTACAAAACACTATACATACCATCTGATAAATTCCCTCCAGAGTTCCCACCAACATAGTGGCCGACAATTACCCTCATACCCATTTTATCAACATAGGAATTTTTGTCATAGTGCAAACTGAAATGATAAATAATGTAATCCTTTAGAACTTATTTATACTTCAAGTGTTTATGTTTATAATAGGTAGGTACCTTAAATATTTTACATACCTTTTATACCATGGGGCTTTGTGCTTACTCGTCACGGTATTGAATAATTCCAAACTTATGTACAACATAGCATTTATTAGAAATATTAAAATAATTATCAATGATGTTATCCGTTTCTTACGACCTCTGCATAATAAAGACCAGAAATCCTACAAAATATAAAATGTTATTGTTACATGTAATAGCCTAGGTACCTTCATTCAAATTTGATAGAACCATGAAATAAGGTAATATTTTTGCACCCATCGTTTATTACTTGAAATAAACACTTACATTTTTATCGAACATTACAATTCACTAAACCTGGTTTTTCTCATATAGCTATGTAAGTAAATTTCAGTCAGGAAGGCGAAGAGCGTAGAAAATTGGCGTTCAGATTTTTAACCACTAGGCACAAATTATAGGTCGTAGGTAGGTAAGGTACAAACAACTGTTTTGTTTACCAAATGATGAAATGACCAAACCGCTAATGAAGCAACAGACAAACATTTTAACATTTTTAACATTGTGTTGTGCTTTTACATTTCTTTCTTTTGTGTAAGCATTCTATATATCTATCCTTTTTTCGCAAACTATAATGCTTCTTTTAATTCATAAAATAGAATGAAACGATATTTAGATTTTGATATGACACTGACAATGACACCACACCACATGGAGTTTTTGGCGGGAATCAGGCGGAGCGGTTGAGATTTTTTCCAGCGTGTCGTAAATTGTGTTATAGTGATCTTTAATGTGTATTTTTGGTGTCGATATGTGCAGTAAAGTTTCATTTAGTGACTGATTTATAGGAGCATTGGAAATAATGCTATAATACGACTTTTGGGTTAAGTGATTTATCATTTTGGTCAATAGGTTACCTCTAATCTAAAGGCGTGTTACGATCTGCTACTGCCGTGGGTTGTCTCCAGAAACTCCATTGGGCGTTAGAATGCATGACACTAGGCATTTTAATGCGGCAAACACGAGAAATTTTGCAACATGAAAATTCTCTAACACTCGACACTGGCAAAAATAGTCCCTGAAGGGATTGATTGCCATACTTAGGAAGAAGAAGAAGAAGAAGACAATGACACCACACCACATGGAGTTTTTGGCGGGAATCAGGCGGAGCGGTTGAGATTTTTTCAGCGTGTCGTAAATTGTGTTATAGTGATCTTTAATGTGTATTTTTGGTGTCGATATGTGCAGTAAAGTTTCATTTAGTGACTGATTTATAGGAGCATTGGAAATAATGCCATAATACGACTTTTGGGTTAAGTGATTTATCATTTTGGTCAATAGGTTACCTCTAATCTAAAGGCGTGTTACGATCTGCTACTGCCGTGGGTTGTCTCCAGAAACTCCATTGGGCGTTAGAATGCATGACACTAGGCATTTTGATGCGGCAAACACGAGAAATTTTGCAACATGAAAATTCTCTAACACTCGACACTGGCAAAAATAGTCCCTGAAGGGATTGATTGCCATACTTAGGAAGAAGAAGAAGAAGAAGACACCGCATGTTCCCGGCGGCGTATTGTTTAGTCGTGTTAGGTGGATTTTGTACACCACCGTACCAACCAACTAAACTCTTGTACTTCGTTCTACAAACGTACAAACAAACGTTGAAATATCACCTGTCAAAATCAGCTGTTGAATCATAGAGGTTAGGTCTGTCTGTATTGAGAAATCAATAAATAAATTATATACCTTTAATAGTACATACTTCGTTCGTAGCCTAGTACCGTACCGTTGGGTACCGTAGAAGGAATGCAATTCAACCAATATTAAATAAGAGTTATTTCATGGGAACACTAGTAGTGGTAACAAATAACAATAATACATTTGGACTTTCTTTGAACGGCTAATCATCATGCCCAGACCCAACTCACAATGGAGGGACAGAAGAAACAGACCACCACCCGGCTTAAAAGGGAAGGAGATTGGACTTTTTTACAGGAATAAGCAAATTAATAAAGAGATGAAAAGAGAAGTACGTTCGGTAATCTTTGAAGCTATGAAGTTTTGTTAAATTATGTCATTCCCAAAAAAAACGTCACTTATGTGATCCTAATATAAGTAGTCGTAACGTATTTCCCAAGGGAGGTGGGTATCCCTAATCATGTCTATAAAATTAAAATGTCTATGAAGTGCTTTGTTATTTGTGAAATGCCAAATATTTATTAGGTAACTGCTTACCATCTGGGGGCTGCTTGCCACCATAATGTTATATTGTTTATTGCAGATGAATTTATCAATACCAGCTCCAGTTTTGAAGTCTCTTCATAAAAACTTGCAAAATATAGAGGAAATGGCTACAAGACTAAACATAAACATGTCTTCATTTAAAAATATAAAAATTAAGCCAGCTAAAACAGTTCAACCAAATAATGCCAGTTCATCTTCAAAAGTTGAATATGACCACTTTGATAATCCTGAATCTGCACCTAGCAACAAGATTAAACCAGATTCAGAGAAACCAGGACCTTCAAAAGAATCTTGCAACCTTAACTTCAATGCTAACAATAAATATGTTGATAATAAAGTGTCTCTGCGCGGTGCTGGTGACTTTAAGTACACATATGAAGATATCATTACGGGTACATTTGATGAGAAACTCAATGAATGTTTAGCTAGAGGTGAAAGTATAACAAAAGTAAACACTGGAACAAGTGACCTGAACTTGGCTATTCTTGAAGACTACAAAGATATGGTGACAAGAACCAAGTATAAGTCAATGAAAATGTTTCGTGAGAAGTTACCAACATTCAAGAAATCTCAGCAGCTTCTTGATGTTATTAATGATAATCAAGTGGTTGTAATCAGTGGGGAGACTGGATGTGGAAAATCTACACAGGTGGATAATACATCTTTTTAAACTACTTTACTAACTGTGGTAGATTTGTGGTTGAAGCAATGACTTGTTATCTGATGGGCCCAGGTTCTAATCCCAGCAAATTAATCACTGTACTTAAGCAAGTTTTTCTTAGCTTAGCTTACAGTGAGTAATCACACCACGAACTAAAAAGAGAGGTAGGGTGAATTGGGATCTCTTATGGGTTTTCCATTAATATTGGAGCCACCCGACTAGGGACCACAGGCGAGAAGTTTGATGAAGTGTTGTGTTTCTGCAGTAAGTAAGGTTGTCAGTGCTCCACGGGGATATGCTGGACATTGCTGTTGATGAGGATGAGTCCTCATCAACAGCAATGTGCAGCAAGCAGTACAACAGTGATGGCAACACGTTAGTGATATCCCTGGTATTACTAGCAGCTATAGGCTACGGTGACTGCATCCCATCAGGTAGGCCGTATGCTTGTGTGTCACCTTAATGGTATAAAAAAGAAAAAAGTCATAGTTCTATTTTATGCCACAGCACAGAATATGTTGGTTACTGTAATGTGTTATGTAATTTTTCAGGTCCCACAAATAATACTAGATCATGCAATATTGAACAAGAGGGGTAGCAATGTAAAGATTCTTGTGACTCAACCACGGCGCATTGCTGCCTCATCACTAGCCATGAGGGTTGCAGATGAGAGAGCTGAAAAGATAGGAAATACTGTAGGGTATGCAGTTAGATTGGAAAAGTAAGTAACACATCTTTCGTGATTATAATAACTACAATGACATGTCTGTACCACATACAGATTAATGGCAGGATAATACATAAATTATCCCAGCCCATAGCCCAGGATAATATATGTATTATCCAGCCATTAATGTGTTTTTAAAAAATAAATGATTTTTTTATAATTACATACAAACCTATGGTAATATTAATTAATTAACATGTATAATTTTGCTTAGACATATTAATATATCCATTATTAATAGTCGAAAGATTATTCAATAAAATTTCAATAAGAACCCTCTTCAGACAAAAAAAAAATGCTACATCTGTCTAGCCATTAACACCGTGACCAAAGGAAATAGGGATTCATTTTTATATAGATAAAGCTTTAGTTCCACTTCAAATAAATCAGCCCCATGTTTTCTTTATTTCAGAGTTGATGCAAGGCCACGAGGCAGTATACTGTTCTGCACAACTGGTATATTGCTTGCTGACCTGGAGGTCAATCAAGGACTAACAAACTACAGCCATGTCATACTGGATGAGGTGCATGAGAGGGACTGCCATATCGATCTGTCCATGTGCATGCTCAAAAAGGTACATACAATGTAGTATGTGTTGAACTGCCTAAAAGTAAAATATTCTTTGGAGTTTTCCTCCCCTTATAACTTAATAGAAAAATTTCAAGTTTGTAGGTCTTATACCTCCTGGGATGACTGGTATTTCGATATTATGTCTAATAGAAATAGAAGATCATATTGTGATAATAGCTGCTGTAACTTGATTATGCAGCTCACTATTGTAGTGTATAGACAATTCTGCCTTGCATGTAATGCAGGAAGTTTCAAGTGAGATTATGTCAGCCTGACCAAATTTGTAATCTGTCATATAACTTTCTACTTGAAATACACTAACTATAAATAAATGATTACTATAACTGGGTTTTATAACAAATGTGTTAAGAATTTTGTTTGAACACAGGTATTAGAAAAACGCAAAGACTTAAAGTTGATCCTCATGAGTGCCACAATAGATGCGGACACACTGTCTGCATATTTCAACAACTGTCCCATGTTGCACATCGAGGGGCTAGCATACCCGGTCAAAGACTTTTACTTAGAGGATGTTCTACAGATGACCAGGTACACTCTGCCAGAAGACACTGTAAGGAGGAACTTCAACAACTCTAAGCCCTGGCACAAGCATACGAGAAGGGGGAGACAGCAGCAAGCTGATGAAATGGAGAAAGATATTCAGTATAAGGCTGAAATAAGTTAGTTAATTATTCAATCCTGTTAATATGATATCTTAATAAAGTATCTGTAACCATGCCATATGTATTACATTGAAGTTGTTTAAGCTTTAAACACGCTAAGTACAATTGTATTAAGGTTACGTTAAATGAAATAACTAGTTCAAATTGCATTATAGGTAAATGGCTGGAACCAATCAAGAGGAGTCTCCCACGAGAAGTATACCAAACATTACAAGATCATAGAATAGAGGATTTGAACATTGATCACATATTTGAACTGTTGAAGTGTATCTGTAAGGGAGATCCCGGCGCAGTACTCATATTTCTCCCTGGAATTGTAGACATTACTAAGCTGCTAAGAATGATCAATGATAGCGAAGCATTCCCCAGTTCACGATATGAAGTTTACCCCCTTCATTCAAAGTTGCCGTCTCTGGAACAGCACAGAATATTCCAGAAACCTCCAGAACAAATCAGGAAGATAATTATAGCTACTAACATAGCCGAAACGTCCATAACTATCGATGATATTGTGTATGTGATAGATTGTGGGAAAATAAAATACACTGGGTTGAATGTTGAGGATAATATTACTACATTGAATACTGAGTGGATCTCGCAGGCCAATCTACGTCAGAGGTATGTAAGGGTAATTTTTTATTTGTCTAGTTACAAGCGGATTGAGAGTTGAGAGATGTAGTACAAAACTTTAATAAGATATGTTGTACCTAAATCGATAACACAAGTGAGTTATGTATACTTTCATACGTCACGTTGATTCCCTTTTGAACACAGGGTGCACAATGCCATTTCTCTCTTGAAATTTCTTTAAGTTGGCCGCTACCTTCAGTGACCTCTTCCATTCACATAACTATAGATTATTTTTGCTAGTGTTTAATCGTTTCTTTGTCATCACTACAATATATACTCTTTACCTACTTACAGGCGCGGCCGCGCCGGTCGCTGCCAACCAGGCATCTGCTACCACATGGTGACGTCATACAGGGCAGGAGTCCTGGCAGAACGCCTACTGCCAGAGATACAAAGAAGTAACCTCTTAGAGCCGGTCCTCACTATAAAGAGGTTGAGGCTCGGCAAGGCAGAGGAAGCGTTGAACACTGTGGCTGCCCCTCCAGCAGAATCTACTGTAAAGTGGGCAGTTAGACATTTACAGCAGTAAGTTAGGAGTATCATTGTATATTTAAATAAAACCATTGATTTAGAAGTTTAGCATTGCTTGAACTTTGTAGTCATGAATTTGGAATTGACACTAAAACGCAATGATAATATCATTGCTTAACGTCAATCAATTTTACTAATACGTAATATCTTCAAACATTAACTATAACAGATTTATATCCTCTGAATGATATAAGAATCTGTGGGCTTTTAAGCAGCGTTTGCAATATCACTTCTATTCAAAATCTTTAAATCAATTTCAATATATATTTTTCGTTTTTTTATCCTCACTCCCGGTGGCTCTTTAGGGTAGGTGTTTTTTTAATAAATAAAAAAATCTATATGTATTGTTAGAAATGTCTAAAATAAGATAATAAATAAATAATGGGAGCAATAAATTATATTTTATGCTTACAAAACATAAGATGCTTACATACTGTTCTTCTATTTATAGTAAACTAGCCACAAGACCCAAGACCCTTATGTACATATATTGATAATATTTTTTGCAAGCGTTAACATGTATAATATTTCCAGATGCGGTGCTCTGGATGAGAAGGAAACATTAACGCCATTAGGGTGGCATCTAGCTCGGTTGCCGGTGCACCCGGCGGCGGGCAAGCTGCTGCTGCTGGGAGCCCTGTTCGGCTGCCTCGACAGGGCCGCCAGCGTCGCCGCCGTCTGGGGCTTTAAGGACCCGTTTCTACTTGTTATTGGTGAGATTATCTAACTACATAACTGACTTATTAATACATGGGTTTCGGGTACCTGCGCTCAAAACTGTCCGGAGATAACAACAAAGTGCGAATGCGACTGTCATAAGGCGATAAATGATTGCAATAATTCATGTTCAAGTAGGTGAGCTCCGGACACCTTTTTCGTTTATTTTGTACTAGACCCGACGTCCATGTACTTAGTCGGAGATATTAGGTCGGTGAACTACGTAGATACATTATTTTTCAAGATGAGATTATCGAGTCAGTGGCGATTCTATATCGAAAGTGTATGGCTTCTTCGAATACTTATATCGTAAACATGATTCGAATAAATTCAACCTCAAATAAATAATATAGGTAATTACCTTTAATGAATAGGCAAAGAGAGAGAAGCGGAAGAAATAAAGCGTCAATTCGCAATTGGTGAGCCGAGCGACCACGTTGCGATGTCAGAAGCCATCATCCAATGGGAGCAATGTGAATCGTATCAAAAGAGGCGCTCCTTCGCGTACGAATATTTCCTCTCGATGAACACGCTTGAGCTACTCTCAGATATGAAGAAACAGTTCGGCAATAATCTCAAAAACATGGGTTTCTTGAGGAACGGCGATGTCAAGGCAACCTGGATGAACCGGAACACGAACAATTTGAGCCTTTTCAAAGCAATCGTCGCTGCGTCTCTTTATCCCAATATTGGAACTGTGAGGTGAGCTAACTTTCAACAGTATCAAGTATATTATTATAATAGATACATGTATGAAATAATGCCTTTCTCTTGCGAAATGTGTCCTATGATTTGTGCATAAACCATACCAAAACAAATACACATAAAGCTTTATTAAGGGTGTATCAAACCAGATTGGAAGTGAATGCGTTAAATAAATTTTAACTGTTTTAGATGGTTAAACAAAGACTCGACCAGGCTAAACCGGCCAATGAGGATAAAGGCGTATACACCTGAAGAAGGCAAGATAGAGCTCCATCCAAGTAGCGTGATGTGCGTTAAAATAGGGAGAGACAATGGACTGCAGTGTAGCAACCCTGGAGCTAATTGGCTTGTATATTGGCTGAAACAGAAGTCTTCTGAACTCTTCTTAATTGATGTCACTCTGGTATACACGTTGCCGCTGCTTTTCTTCGGCGAGCTGAATGTGACAGAAGGTACTATATTATTTTTAACTGGCAATATAATATATAAATAAATATATAATGAAATGCTTGCTGCAAAAAATAGGCTATTTTTTTGTTAAAGGGTAAAATGTGGTATATAAAAACAATAATTACATAAATGAAAACAATAGCTTTGTATTCTCAATCAGACTGTTCATATAGTTAATTTTATTCCAATCCGTGCCTGTGCTTTGATAAGAAATATATTGTTCCCAGCTGAGGATCCAAACCAATGCATCATCTCAATATCATCAATAACTGTCCGGTGTAAGAAAGAGACCGCAGAATTACTTGTTTTGGTACGATCTTTATTAGATCAAGTACTTGCAGCTAAAATTACCATGTCAGACAGTCAGTCGGGAAACCACAGTAAATTCGAGGAACTCGTTTTGAAGTGAGTATATTGCCTAATTTTCTCGTCACTGCTATTCATTATGTTCGTAAAATATATTAACGTGCGTCCATAAACTACGTTAACCATTTAGGAGGCGGTCGAGCTGAATCTCACCCAATCTCACGTGGAGAAGAGTGGGGGTATCGGCCATATATCACGTAATTTTTTCGCCAGAAACACTACAATTAAAACTGGTTTAAATAAAAAAGTGAATAAACCTTCTACAAGCATATCTCTAATTTTTATCGCTCGTTTTACGACCAATACTTACCTAGTACATATTTCAAGGCAATTAGACGACCAATTAAAACATGACATGCAAAACTAAATACTTGTATTTTTTGGTTATACCTCAGAGTAGATAATATACTACGGTTATACACTATAATAAATTGATATATTTGTTTCAGTACTGTTATTGAGCTTATGACAGCGGAAGATGAACAGGTAGAATATTACGAGGACGGCGACGATTCTACGTCGGATCCGTCTGAATACGGGGCTCATAAACGTCGCATATAATAAATACGTGTAAAAGTGTTCATTTTTATTTTTACCATGCGGCCACCCCAAAATGACAGCTGAGTACATAATAGTAGATGACCACCACAGAGTACATAACCACTACGTTTTATTCATGACCACAATACCACATTGATGTTGACCGATCAAATCAAGTATTCTAATTTGTTTTGAATTGTGATAAAAAGATAAATAGGTTCTAAGGTTATCAATATAAGAATACTGTTTATTATTATTAAGAATGCTGTCTTCTATGCAGGTAATTATAATGTTCAACTACAAAAAAAATCAAAACTTTCAACATATTCATATTATTTTATAAAATACAACTAGGTACATAAAAGAGATGTCTACTTTCAGAGAAAATTCATTAGGCCAATGATGATACTACAACGGTCAGTTCACAGCCAGTATTTGACTGTAAATGAAATTAATGGCACCCGCGAGATAGCTTTAAATCATGAGAAAACAAAGTTAGTATCTTTAACTGATAAAATACCTTGAAACTTCATTATAGCAAGAGTAATTTTGTGTTGTATTCTGATATAGAAACTCACTGTCTCTAGATATGATGAACCACCTTATAGAAGAAATAAACAAAAACAAGGATGATATAAATTTAAGAGCCATAGTTTTATCAGCAACAGGCAATGTTTTCTCAGCGGGTCACAATTTGAAGGAATTGGTAGGTATCCTAGAGGAAGCAAGATAACAAGATAAGTGTATTGTCATGTGTATGATTCAATCAATATTTTATAATCATAGCAAACCAAACTTGAATGATTAGGTGATAACTTCACCAACAGGAACTAGTCTTGTTGATTAATTAAATTTATCAAAATTGCAGCAATCAAGTACTGGAGTCAATCAACACAAACTTATATTTGAAAAGGCAACAGACTTGATGAAGTCTATCATTGAGAGCCCTGTACCTGTTATTGCTAAGGTTAAATTGATTACTTCAAATTGTTATATTAAATATTCTCTATGGAAAATAAAGTAGTACTAAAATTTTCAGGTAAATGGGTTTGCCACTGCTGCCGGATGCCAATTAGCTGCAACATGTGATATGATTGTTTGCTCAGAGACAAGTAAATTCTCAACACCTGGGTAAACAAGTTACAATTTTGTTTCTTTTCTAGACTATTATAATGACTTTTATTAAACAATTCATAGGCAAAGCAACACAATCCTCATAATTATGTTGCAGAGCTAACTTTGGTATATTCTGCTCCACCCCCGGAATAGCTATTGGAAGGTGTGTCCCAAAATCGAGAGCTACTTACATGCTGTTCACAGGTCTCTAATTTAAAATTAATTATTTAGGTATTTATTAATTGATTTAACTGATTGATAATAATTTAATAAAAGTGTTCAACAGACTAGCCGTTGGAGGTTAAATAGGTACTGAAAGAATGACTGTCTGTAATGTTAGCTATAGTTAAATTTCTTTTACCGATTTGAATTTTACTGTAAAAAAATATATTGTATTCATTACTTTACAGGAAAGATAGTATGAGTAAGGTTTGATTCTATTAATGCTTTCAGGAGTTCCACTTACTGCCCAAGAAGCATATCAAAGTGGCCTGGTGACCAAAGTTGTTCATGCCAATGAATTAGATAACGAAGTTGGTAGAATCATCGAAAAAATTAAACACAAGAGCCGTAGTGTCATATCCCTTGGCAAACAGTTCTATTACAAACAAATTCAACTAGGATTGTATGAAGCATATGAATTGGGAGAACAGATAATGGTACAAAATATAAACGCTCAAGATGGACAAGAAGGTATAAGCAGTTTTGTTGAAAAACGGAAAGCAAATTGGAGTCACAAATAATAATTATCAGATAAAATTTACTTCATTTTATACTTACTTATTATCTTTCCAACAGATAAGCTAGTAACTTTTGATTTAAAGAGAAGTGATGTATATTCCATAAACATATATATTTTTTTAAGGTTCTGTAAATTAAACACCTATTATTTACACCTGAGCTTTTATTTAATTGCCATCATAACATATTTTGCTTCATTGCTTCATGTAACTGTGAAACATGACATCACACAATTATGTTTAAAATATTTGGCCAATGAGACATAATTAAATATTTACACCATATTGAATTCATACATGAGTTATATAAATATTTCACTATTTGCACTGAATAGAATAGACTTGTTATAAAATTGAAGTAATGTTAGATAAATATGTTTTTAATGCACAAAAGTTGCCATACATGACTCACAAGTACAAAAGCATAAAATGATAAACTTATGCACTAAAATAATTTTTAAATGATAAAGATACAATACATCTAGATTATTAAAAGGGAGTAGTTATTTACATGCAAATTCAATGAAATTACTTTATTGCCCTCATGCATGCCACAAGTACTGTTATTATTCTCATTAACATTTTATCACTTGTGCTCTTTTCAACATAAGATATAGGTATTTGATTGCTTGAAATAAATGGAATAACTGTTTTAAAATGGTTCGAGAACTGAAAATCATAATAAATTGTGTTATAATTAACTACATGTTTCATCATAAATAAAATAATATTTGGAGCCCATTTCATAAATATTGCAAGCAAATCAAAAGAATACTCTACAAGATAATGCTTGAGCAACAAAAGCTGAGATATGGCTTTTAACCTATTATATATTAGAAATTACATTATAATTATAATATAGTAAAAATTTTCATAGTCTTTGTATTCAATACATTGAACAACAATCTAGTTGTTGCCAGCTATAGTGGGAATGTTTAGAGGAGTTCCCAGACACTACAGAGTGGTGGTAGTTCTCACTTCTTAGCCAGTTCATTGGACAGCCAGTCTAGGCCTTCGTAGAGCCCCTGTCCTTGCGTTGCACATGTGGCTTGGATGTACCACTGTAAAAAAAAACACTCTTAATACCCGAAAGTTGAGATTGTGTCAGACCTAAGCAAAGATGGACAGACTGATGGAGAAAGATGACATGGCTACATGGGAAGGGTTTACAGAGAGAGGAATGGAAGTGGAAAACAATATTATGCCAACTCCAAATAAACCATGGGAAAAAAAGAGAATTATGAATGAAGATATACATTTTGCCTGTAATTGAATGTAGCGCATCTTAGATGCTGTTTACAATTACAGGGATAAAAACATGGTTAAAACTTAAAATGTTATTTGGTTATCCATATCTTTTAACTGACAAACTCGCAAGTTTAAATTTCATACCAGGTTTGAACAAATTGTATGCTGACGCAATATGAACTCAAGCTTGAAATTTCACATATAACCACATTTTGATAACAAAAGATATTACAATAGTATTTTACTTGGCTGGAGAAATAGAAAGTATAACCAAAAAACTATTAATTTTCAAATCATTGCTGATTGGTGCTTAATGATCGACCAGTGATTAGGGAACCTGATTGTGAAACATATACATGTTGCAGTTTCAGGTTTGATCCCCATATTATCTTAAGCCTAAAGCCTCTTTAGTACATAGATTGTTCATAACTTACACGGCGATTTCTCATGTTGTTCAGGTTTAGTGCATTTGTCAGTTCAGATGCAGTCATAGCATTAGGCATGTCTTGTTTGTTGGCAAACACCAGAATCACTGCATCACCCAACTCATCTTCTTTTAACTAAAATTAAAACATTTATGATAAAATAGTGCCTCATAATTTTACTGTATTCAGGTAGCTAGATGAGTCTATACTAATATTATAAATGGGAAAGTATCTCTTGATTGTTTGCTACTCTTCAGGACTACTTTACAGGAGTAAATGGCTGAACAGACCCTAATATAATTTGACAACAAGATAGGTTATATCCCGGGGAAGGACAAAGTCACAGGTAACAGCTAGTATTATGTATACAATAATTTAAGGATAAATAGCCAAAACTTAACAGATAGTCATTATTGTAATAAAATATTTATATAATTATTGGCGGTCTAACAGTATTCAGATACCATACCATGTTGGCTAATTCATTTTCAGCTTCTGCTATTCTCTTGGTGTCACTTGAGTCTACTACGAAGATCAGACCCTGCGTGTTCTGGTAGTAGTGGCGCCAAAGCGGCCGAATCTTGTCCTGGCCACCAACGTCCCACACCGTGAAACTTATGTTTTTGTACTCTACAGTTTCCACATTGAAGCCAATGGTTGGTATCGTGGTAACAATCTCACCCAACTTTAGCTTATAAAGTATGGTGGTTTTACCAGCGGCATCAAGTCCAACTGCAAAGTAAACAAATGTCTATGCAGATATCATTGCATCAATGTCATTTAAAGCGATGTATCAATATAAAATAAGACCGAAAGAAAATCGACGCAATCTTCGACTGATGAGCTGTCAGGTTACTCACCCATAAGAATACGCATTTGTTTTTTGCCAAAAAGTTTGGTAAAAACACTAGATATTGTAAGACCCATTATGAAATGTTAAGTTGATCAATAGAATTCACGAATTTAATGACAAAAAACACAAAATGATAAGAAAGAAAAACCATTCAAGGATTATTTCCACGAACACCTATACATACATAAACGTCGACTTTTTTTATGTTCATTTCATTCGGTCCAGTCGACCAACGACGGTACTCACTCACTCAACTTATAGAGTTGCACTCGTGTTGCACTACTATTCACTTTCAGCAGACCAAGTATCACTCACTCAGTCTACGCCAAGTATTCTTCTTCTTCTTCTTCTACTTCTTCTACATAACTATGGCAATCAATCTTCTTTCGGGACTATTTTTGGAAGCGTCGAGTGTTAGAGAATCACTAAACGAAACTTAATGATCACTATAACACAATTTACGAGACACTGGAAAAGATCTCGTCCACTCCGCCTGATTCCCGCCAAAAACACTCCCGCCAAGTATTCATTCTCTGTTGTGCTGGGGCCTCTGCTTGCCCGTCTGATCATTTTTTACTGTGGCATCAAACCATTGTAGTTGATTTTATTCGAGTTAGAAAATCTTAAATTTCATAAATTTTGCTGAAAATAGGAATTCAAAATAACAGAAACAAATGATATATTATTATGTCATGTCCAACTTTGGTGTAATAGAAATAAATGCGCAGGCGGACCAGCTCTAACAGAATATACAAAAGAAATGCGTTGGCCACCACTTTCAGGTTTGGAGTTTGGTCTCTATGAAACATAGATAAATTCGATACATGTTATTTATATCTAATTTATTCGATCAATTCTTGATCTTAAGCTTCTTATCCATCCCAGTTTCCCAGATACCTATATCATCATATACTAATGCCTAACAGAAACTAGAAGAGCATGAAATGTAGGATACGGTAGGAGTGTATATATTAATAAATTATATTAATGTATTTGAATATCATATGAGAAATACATATGTAATGATAAACACGTTTCTTCTTCTTCTTCTTCCTAACTATGGCAATAAATCCTTATCAACGACTATTTTCGCATGTGTCGAATGTAAGTATTTATCAATCATTGCATTCAAGTTGCATTAAAATGCATTCTTAAGCTTATGGGTGTTTCTGACGACAACCCACGGCAGCAGGAGATGAAACAGGTCTTTAAGTCAGACGAAACTTATTAAACAAAATGATAAATCACTTCACCCAAAAGCCAAATGCATAATAAATGACACCGACACTAAAGATCACTATAACACAATTTACGAGACACTTCAAAAAATCTCTGCCTGATCCCCGCCAAAAAACCCATAAAAACGTTTAATTAGTCATACTGGCAGTAAAAAAGCAAATCAATTATGTTATTTTAGTGCCAGTACAAAAAATGCTTATGATCTTCTTCTTCTTTAAGTTTATAAATGCTTAAGATAATGTTGATTCTGTTGATTGAAACATTGAATTTTGTTTGACATTGTTTTTACGTAGGTAATGTACTCTGTGGTTTTGACATACCCCGATAGGATTCCGATTGGAGTTTGGCTGTCATGCGTCGTCATAGAAACGTTTTATTTTAGAAACAATTTTTTTTGGACCAGAATCGATATGGAAACATACGAAGGTAAGCCTTTAAATTATTTATTATTCGTAAACAATAATTTTCTGAAACACCTCATAAAGCATAAAGGCGGGATTATTTGAAATTAAAAAGATAATGAAACAGGTTTCGCATTTGCCATGCAGACTGATGAATATTTTTATTAGCGTTATCAGAACAATAGCTACAAACATCTGTATTTCAAATAGTGTGTGTCCTAAACACTTTCTTTGTCTTTAAATTAATTCAGGGATTTAATATAATAGGTAGGTACTTAATTATTATTCTGTTAAGTGATTGCAAGAGTTCTCAATTTTTTTTTATCAGATACCCTTCATAGTAATGAATGATAGTTTAAGCACAGTGTAAAAATAATATAGGCTGTGGTTTAGGTAAAAAATTGCTCAGGGAAGCTAACAAGAAACAAGAATGCTTTACAGTCAGTGTTAACAGTACATAAATAAATGCAATGCAATGATTTGTTCAAAAAAATTTATTCTATATTAAATTGAGCCAACAATGTAATAAAATCGTTCCCTAATAAATCACACTGGCTTATTAGTTATGTTAGCGCGAATATTTTATAATAATATTTTTTATTATTTTTCTTTAATTTAGCTGCCCAATTTCCTATCTACCTTGTTCCGAAAATATTCCTTTAAGTATGTGTGTATTGATTTGAACCAAAATGCTAGTTACTGATTACCTAGGTGAGGTATTAGTTACGTATATACGAACATATTCCATATTTTTTATTTTCTAAAATGCTTAATAAATAATCGGAAAGCCACTTATATGACGTACTGACCCAACTACGCCAAGATATACATACATACATATCACGCCAAGCCCCTTTGGGGGTAAACTAGGCAGAGTGTATAGAATGCCATTTAATTTCACTCACGACATAATGGAGAATATTATGATAATATACCAATTAATGTTAGAGCGTTCAAATCGTAACCAGCGCTATTACGACAACTTTTAATTTTTATTGAGTAAAAAGGTGATAACAGCAAATAGCCGTATCCGTACAGTGGTTCTCATTCAACATAGCGATTTTATACAGCAGACAGATGTGACGTAACTTCTTACTAAAATACATAAAGATAATATATATATATATACAATATCGACTGAACAGTAACAGGTGGGCTTAACTATGGACATAAACTGAGCTCCTATGCATTATACGTATCTACCTATCCGTCATTTTGATTTGATTAGAACAAACATGCTACGATTGGTCGTAAATAGACTTGATCTTTATACAAAATTACGTAGTCTATCTGCCGTTTAACATTGTTGATATGTTATGTATATGGTAGCATTTGGCCAGTTCATGTTTTTATAGTTGTGTCTATAACTAGCAAATATGCAGTGCGCGCTTTAGGTAATATGACGTCATATTAGCGTGGCTTATACTTAATTTATACTATAGAGTCGTGTCACATAACTTACCTAATTGATGTTGATAGTTACTAATATAAATACTTAGACGCTACCTTACGTTACGTCGGATCAGATTTCTAAATCCTGACAAAAATAAAAATGGTTGTTTGGACTATCATCCATCAAGAATGAAATATTTGGTAAAATATAGCAGAACACAGTAGATACCTATAAACATTATTGTTTAATAAATAAAAGTATCCTATCCTTTCTATATGTATTTACCTAATATATTATATTAAAACATAACAATTAACAAATCTACAGACAGATTTATTCTAATTATGCATTTAATACGGTACATTACACGAAATATATATTTGTGTGACGTATGTATATATTTTTATTACTTTAGTTAATAGGTTTCAAGTACGTCCTCTTCTATTAGAATTTAGAACTCTAACCCTTAAAATTATGATACTATTGATGCACGAACAAAGTTATCCGTTACCCAACGAGCCATTGCAATTCGAATAGGAATTCGTAAGATGACTTTATAAATTTTGCTTAGCTTAGTTACATTTGAATGCTTGTTTTCATGGTCAATATTAATGTATGTCAGACAACATTTTTTTCCCAGAAAAATAATAATATACAAGTGCGAGTGAGGTTGTCAGAACATTAGAAATAATACACGTTTGCTCGGAGTAGATATTATTATCCCGCGTTCGTTAGGTCTTAAGTCAATATTTTCCATTGATTTAAAATCCATAAAGCCCCTAAATAAAATGTTCATAAAAAAATAAAAGAAAAGAACTCTATAAACTAAGATAAAAAAAGTAGTTGAAATTGTCTGTAATAAAAAGTAAAAAATCTTGTTACAATAAGTTACTTTATTTATCTATGTTTTATGATCGTACCATTATAATTTTGTCTATCAAGTCCAACTTTCAGTTTACTTTCACGACTCGACACGACCGTAATTCACGACTCACACTTCGACAACCAAGCTTAAAAAGTAGTAGATTTTATTATAAGAACTCCGTTCTCGTTCATAACCTTGAATGAAAATCCTGGAATCCAATCTTCTAACTGCTATATATAAAAAAATGAATCCCTATATCCCTTGGTCACGGCATCACGCGTGACAGGCTGGATCGATTACGCGTATTATTTTTATTTTGTGTTTGTTATTCTCAGGAGCACGTTCTTATGAAAGAATAAAATAGGGTATCGCGCAGAAAAATATAAAAATTAAAAACCCATATAAAATTGGGGACAAAATCCGATTTCACGCTTACGAAGTCGCGGGCAGAGCTGGTATCAGATAAATAAATGTAGAGTCGAGGATACACACTTTCTTTGTTTCCTAAATTACAAAGGTCTTTTGTAGTAAATATTTCGCTTTATAGTTTCCTAACATGCGGTATTTCGAAACGAGTGAAAGGTGCCTAATTAGAATCTCAATGTTATCGTAGATTGGCGACTATCATGTCTCATCAAATTACTATCTATCTACTTGATTTTGCGCGCGAATCCATCCGCGTGGAATATGACAAGTTTTTTTAAAATTACCGTTAGAAAAAGAAATGAAACAAAAAGTACCTCATATTAATTCGTGGTCATGATCTATTTATGTGGCATATATTGCAGCCGTTTAGATGTGATTGAGTAACAAACAAACGGACATCAAATATATTAGCAGGATAAATTTATTATATTGTAGAGTCGCAAAATGCACGATCAAAGTTTTGAACGTAGGCTGGCTGCCGTTTCGCCCACTCAAAATAAACCAAATATGAAAAATGTGGTCATCGCACCAACATACTACATAATTATATGTATACCGCATTTATGTGTTTTGTTAGTGGCAATAAAAATTGGTTCCACATACTCACACCATCACAAAAACCACCTTACAACAACAAAATGTTTGGAATCAATTTTATTTAATAACAAAATACTACATATTAGTATATGTACTGTGTGAGTTTTGAGCGCCCGCATTTGCTTTATCTAGCCCTCTTTTCGGAAGGAATTTCAATTCAAGTCGCATATTTATTCAACCGATTTTCTTGCTAGCTAGTATTAAACTTAGCTAGATTGTATTAAACCTTTTAAATTCTCTGTAATCTCGTTGAATCGACTCTGAGACCGTGTACATGTGGATTATTCCAAACTATACAAAGATCAATCTAAGTACTTACGCATTAAAGTCCGCATCAATAGGAAATTGGTATCATCAATCATGCATTCGCTTCTTTTGACCTGGTATACTTGATAGGTGAGCGCCGCATTCACGATATTTTTGGCTATATACATTTAGCCTACCGTACGGTTCGGTTGCTTGAATTTGTAATCACCGTTTTTATTGAATTGGTTAAGAATGTTTCTTGAAATCGTTTAAAACGTATTTATCCTGATGATCCTGGTCAGGATAAAAACTTTTCATATTATGAAATTAGATTACTTACTGTAATTGATCTTTATACTTTAAAAATATCACACTACTAGAAGTTGGTGAAAATGACGTTGAAAGCATCCATTACATTGGTATATACATACAGGTGAAGCTAATAAAAGCGTGTGAAAAAACAATCCTTTGGTTTTGATAAATTTAATTTTAATTTTGTCGGGTAAAGTACGCAAATTGCATCAAGTACGTACTACTCCGGACTATCTTTCGTATTTATGGTCTATTTATATCAAATTTTAGCACGTGAAATCAAGCTAATGGTAGTTGACTGAAAAGGCTTTATTCAGAGAGGTTTCGAAAGTAACCATTAACCTGATATTTAACGTCGTTCATGTACTTACACAGCTGCAAATAAATGACATTCACGTTTTGTTAGAGCGTTTGTGGATAGTGACTATTAATGACACAGCCAATCTCTGTTCATTAGTTACGTGAAATGTGTGTCACATGTGTCAGCATCTCAATAGCAGTTCACATTTTATAGCACAGTCAACTCCACATTTCACTGATTATAGTCACGTCTTTAACTTTAGCTTATTATAGCGCATCGAGCGAGATGTTAAGAAGTATAATTTTAACACATACTCTCTTTATTTATCTGATTTTATAAAAAAATGATTTTTTTTCGCTATAGGTGGCAACTGGCAAGTGACAAACGGTCTGAAATGTTTATTGTTTAGCAAGCAATATAAGTAAATTGGCTATTTGCATTATATTTCATGCTGTAGCTGCATTTCTTATGTTTAATTGAATGTTAATAACACTTAATAATATAGGTAGGTACCGTCTTCTCTGCTAGTTTGGTGATAGTAGAGTTCTTCAAAAAGTTTATTTTGCTCGACCTGTAGATTAGTTTATCATTGACAAATGGTTTATGCGTAAAACGAAGGTCGCCTACATTCCTACCGATTGATTATGGTATGGGCACCTGTTGCTTTATTGTTCGACTATCTCTGCGTTTAATTTAATTTGTTTCTTTAAAGTCGGTTAGATTGAAACAAACAAAATGTCTAGTTGATCGACTGGTTGAATTAGTAGCTCAATCAAAAATGCAAACAATTGTATATATAAAACTAGTTTTTTCTTAGATTTTTCAACTTATCGACTTCGTCTTTTCTTTTTCTAACTCAACCTTTTTGCCGATCCACATTCGTACATAAAATTACTTTGACATGGTTCTCTTTTTATTCCTCCGCATAATATGCCATGAAAAACGCTTGCTCTCCAACTTTGCTATCCCTTGACGTTGGAAGTACTTTCAAATAACTTACACTCATTTCTGAACTTGTAAATTTTTGGTACGTCATCTATCTTATACACACACACATACACATCTATCTTATAATTCGCATTTGCAATTGCAAGTTTTCTTTCGTACATCGTCTTTTTAGCCCTACATTCTGATATTTATTTCTGATCCATGAAGAACAGCCTTGGACAGAAGTGAACAAACATAATTTAGTTTTTTTTTATGTAAACGTAACGTATTCTTTATTTAAAATTTATCCATTCACACATAATGTCAACGACCTAAGGTTTATGAGCCAAGCTCAGAGTGGCATATATAAACATTTGTACATATGCATTGTTTGTTGTGCTGTGTGCAGCTACACTTCACTGAATTCTTCTTTACAGTTAAATATTATATTATTATCGACAAGTACAATGGACAAACAAGTTTGATGTCATATAGCTTACTCATGAAAACCGTCCGTACCCTCAGAAAAAATTACATTAGCGAGTATAGTATTTCCTTCAAGGCTGTTTTTGATTTGACTTTAGGTTCGTGATCGTAAATGAAAAAAGCTTCCGTGAAAGTTATATAATTCATGCATTTCATTCAATATTCAAATTTAATAATATTTACAATGCACAGAATGCGAATCTTTTGGACAAAATATCAGCGAAACAGAACTATCATCTCATCGCCAATGTAATCTGTATCGGTTTCAGAGTTAATCTGTTGCATAATAGTATTAGACACAGAAAGCTTCCAGCATCCAACTTGATTGTGAAACTAGAATCTATTGTCTCTTGGATAAGACTGCGCTGTATGGCCTGCTTACCGCAGCCTGCAGTCAGTCGACTGTTTATTTCTTATTATGGATATTAAATTGTTTATTCAAAATTCGCAGTTATGATCTGCACTAAAGCTACGGCTGTTAAATTATAATTGTTTCTACCTTCTTAATCGAAAATCTTGAAGTAATACCACCGATTTCTTGTTAAATCAACTTTTTGCATTGTTATTACTTTAAGACTGCACCACTTAGGTACTCTTACAGAATGAAGTACTAAAAACATTAATGTAAATGAAGCCGCTTTGTCCTCCTATTGATCTCGCCTTGTATCAAATTCTCTCCTCTCGCTTCATTGCGGGTTGCGGTATGAAATCGTTTGTAATCAAATCTGTTGTGTAAGGTATGCTCCATTTTACATTCACATGAAAAATAATATCGTTATACTTACACATACACTATAACTACCTACTTACTCTCTATATCTAACCAGCTTATTCTCCTCCTCTTGATATTTTTGTCGCAGCTGCGAAGACATGAAATATTTCAATATTTTATTCTAGTAACTTTACGGGCGAACCTTAATTATATTAGGCCATTTGCTTAAGTATTTTGAACAGAATTTATTTACTTTCAACCATCATGTAATAAGATGTACATTAATCTGCTACTTATAATGTGCGTGACTGCGTGAGATGTTATGTAGAGAGGAGTGCATCCAAGTGTGATGCTGCAGCGGTCGGTCTCGCGCCATTGCGTGCGATGCGCTTGCGTTATGTCGATGAATTTGAAAACTCTTCCTTCCTTTTCCCCCTTTATCATATCGTCCAACCAACCTTTACCGTAGTCAGCAAACCATGACATGCAATTAAACGGTTTTGATTTCTTACTCAGCTTAAGATGATTTGTGTCTCGTGTCGTTTTGTTATTTAACCAGATGATTATGAAATAATTGGTCTAGAATAAGCCAAGTAGCCATAGCCCGTGTGTGTACTCAAGCACTTCATACTAGCTACTAGGGTACTTGTATACTGAATTTAGTAAGTGCCGTTCCCCGACGTCGATGTTCAAGTGATGGAAACTTAAACACACTTTGAATATTCTAACAGATTCCGTCATAAGAGTACATTATCATTTGTTCACGATTTTAGCATATTGCATAGTTAAAGCAGTTTTGTTTGTTTTGCGAAATGGTAGTCACAGTAAATCATTGTAAAATCTACTGTGATGTCTCTTGCATACAAGGGTACCTTTACACAAATTTTGAAATTTCAGCTGAGAGTTTTATTGATATATTTTTAAAAAGTATTTAAAGCTTTGTGTTACAAAAGAGACTACTTAACTAATTAATTATTGTAATGCTCTGCTACTTGTTACTTTAATAATAATAAATAACACTAACGCTTAAAGTTTATTGTCAAACCTATACATAAATTAAGGAAGTCACTTTCAACAGTACCAAATTAGTTAGTTGAACCAAAAGAGGATGCATTATGTTTCCGTTAACGGGCTCGCGTCTAATGAGTATATATATTTGTTTAAAGACTCCATTTTGTCTAATGCACAGAAATACATAATTATAGAAATTTAAATTTTGGTAAGAATGGCGGGACCAATATTTTTTATTCTGTTCTTCAATAGCTATTCCAAGTTTCCCATGCTGTAGCACCATTCAAAGCGAATTCCTTTTTTTGTCACACGTCGTCCTTCTCCCCCGACTGTTAACTTTGATATATTTATTTCTTTCGCACCCCCGTGATTTATGCTCCGTCCAGAACCATTATCCCGTCTTGAGTTTGTCGTTTCGCTTCCCAAAAGTGCCATTTATTAAATACCTCTTTTAAGAGTCAACATCAACGGCTACGTGTTCTCCGGTTGACAAGACAACACTGTGCTTTTAGAATAGTCCAAATATTCCCTTTAACGTGTGTACTCTCTACTGCTTGTTCCGCTTGATTGAATTTCATCGGAAACGGGATTTTGTTAACGGAAGAGGGCTGGCAGTCAGTCTGTATCAATTTTTGTGTCAGTACTCCATATACCGGTCAGCTCTCTATTATTCTCGGCGCGTGAGCCGCTGCGTGTTTAGTTGCGTTCGCATCACCGCCAAGAATGGGCGTCGCATCGATGATGCCTGTTTAAAATATGCATTTGGCTATTTTTTTTTATTGTAAAACAAGGAATAACAGTCAATTATTAGATAATCTTGTTTAATAATCGGATTTAGTAATTTTGACGTTCTGTATTCTACTAGACCGGCATCGGAAACATTGTGTGTATAATAGACGCAGATTTATCTTATTTGTTGAAACTTCGTTATCACATGACGTTATACGTGTGTGATAATATGTGATAAGCTGAACGGACTAGATAACTAAAACTCCTTAACATTAACGCGCGTGCTAAAAAATCAGTGAAATTATACGCATTTTAACTCCGGGATTTTTCACATCCGAGAGAATATTTAAATTCTCTCA
The DNA here is from genome assembly GCA_951449985.1 of Falcaria lacertinaria. Classification (NCBI taxonomy): domain Eukaryota; kingdom Metazoa; phylum Arthropoda; class Insecta; order Lepidoptera; family Drepanidae; genus Falcaria; species Falcaria lacertinaria. Next base: position 5,565,504 of record OX602123.1, on the reverse strand, counting down.
TCCCATTACAAATATCTCATCGGGTCGTGGTGCTCCGTAGTAAAAACGTAATAGACATAATATGAGTGATGCGCCTGCGCCGGTGCAAGTGTTGCGTTAGGACTATTTTCGTAGCACGGAAATAAGAGTGGCAAAAGGAGCAAAAAGCCGAGATCGCCTGAAAAACTTGAGGACGTAGTGTCGAGTGTATTTCTGTCTATAGTGAACCGATGTCGACAGCACTTCTCTGTGGTGGTGTACTATTGTGATTGTTGAAAATATGAAGAAAAGGACTATATCGAAACTTAAATCCCTATTTGGGTCAAAGAAAGGTAATTTTTATATTACCACTACATTATTATTCATAAACATTCCGTTCTAATGTTCTTCTGAGATTGTTGTCAAATTCCAACACGTTCGTCGTTATAAATTATTTTTTAACCGATCCATTGTTATAACTGGAAACATAAATGTCAAGTATGAAATACCTTCATAATTATTTGAAAGCGTTATCGTAGGTTATTTTAATGAAAGTTTATTAGTGCATAATTTGTTGGTTTCTTTTCTGCTTTACAATTGTGATCAATGAGAAAATATCACGGTCCTCTGAATAAACGCAACTTCGATGACTTATTTGACTGTTAATAATAATTATGAATGGGATATGTAGTTAAAGGATGCATTAGATATTTTTTTAAACATTGTCAATTTCTCCACGCAAGTACGCAGCTGTCTAGTTTTTTGTCGAATTACATGCACCCAGTTTGCGATGAACAGCTGCTCCTCGGGTTACTTTAGTAACATAACAGCGCGCTAACTGAAGGGATTTCTAAAGAACCCTATAAATTCTTATTATGTGAAACATGGGCGGTAAAAATAAAATTCGTTACGTTCGCATCTCTATCTCTGCTTGTTATGCAATTGGTTTGTGTAATTATAGCTAATAGTTATGTGTTACGAACAAATTTTATGGTTATACGTTTATTTATATTGTAAATCTTATCGGTGTTTCAAAATGTCGATATATTTATTTCTGCCAACAATTAACAGTGTACGGAGTAGATACATACAGCATGTTCCAACCTATTTCTTACACACTTAATTATGTTTTTTCTGAGATTGTGCATAGGTAATTTAAAAGTAAATGTTGAGTGACTAGTACAAGTAAGACATGAGACAAAAGGAATCGATGGGCATGACTTCGCTATTCGTGACGCTGAAGTTGAAACAAACCAAGAACCTTGTAAAACCGGTATAACAGAGATAACACCGGCTAGAGTCACAAGTTTTTCACAAACTGAAACAATACAATCGAGTTGTTATTCATTAGTATATGTATTACAGAACAGTGTAGCCTTGGCTATCAACAAGTCAACATAGCTATAAGTACTGCCTAGGCACAATAGAGTACAACAAGATAAGCACGTGGCGTGAACTCCCGCAATATGGATATTGAAACAAACTGCTTACGCTGTTTGTTTTGAGTTCAGTGTTTAAGATAGTGTTCGCACTGCTACTTGTGAAGTATTTGAATATTTCTTATTGTGAGATTCATTATGCCTTGTGGTATTAAATTACGAAGAAAGAAAGGTAAATACATTACGCTTAAAATTTTAGTTTAGTGTTTCTCTTGAAAGCTGTAAAAAATTGTGTAATTCCATCGCATTGTTGAAGCTCTACCACCGGTCCTAGGTCAGATTAACATATTTTTTAAGCTTCCACTGTGTAATCTTAACCGATCGTTCACTTGATGACGTGTGCGTTCACCGGATGTCTGGTATAGCAAATTTTTCATCAAACTCTTCCATTGTTTTGACGGTTTGAATAAACCCTCTCCTACTGCTTCCGTGAGAACTTTGTAAACGTGCTCTTTCGCAAATAGATTAAATCTTTCAAGCTAGTTTAAACTTTCCTACCTACTTTAGAGGTATATACTTTAAATATCTCATTTAGATTGTCAACCCGAAAGGGACTCATGACATGATTTTAATATTACCTTGTATCCATCTGTTGCGCAGAGGTATTATTTAACCACCGGACCTGGTTCTCTTAATTCTCCAAATCTCAAATCCGTCAGAAAAAACGCATTTCGCAAGCATGGGTTTTAGTTACTACCTCTGTACTTAACAGTTTCGTTTAATGCTACTTTACTTACTATGCTAGATAGATAGATCTGTATATATGTAATACAGCTAGTGGGAGCCCTAGGCCGCCCGAGATGAGAGTACATTACGGATTGCATTGTCTGTCTACGGCAGTCTTAGAGCTTTATTAAGTTGATGAGGGCTTCTGATAAACCACATTAAATATATTAACATCGTGTAAGTCGTAATTGCTAAGTCATAAATAATTCGCCGTAGAGATTATTGTTTTCACTGCACAGCAGTTGGAAATGTGGGTTCAAATGTCAACCAATCACAATATAAGTAGAAGGAATTACTCGTATTGTTATCAGTATCAAAGCTGGCTTTTAAAATGCAGTATTATTATTAAATACTAGCTGTGCCCGCGACTTCATACGCGTGTAAAGATTTTTTTCACTAGCTTATATTTTTTGCGCGGAACCCAATCTTTTTCCAAACTTAAAAGTAACCAAGTGCCGCCTAAAGCATAATTTATCTGCCAATGAGAGTTATGTTTACAACGTTAGCAAACTATTCGCTTGTTTCCACTCTTGTTGTATCTCGTACATAACCAAGTTACATTACCAGTAATTTTTATGACCGAATCACAAGGAATATTTCCAAATTATGATCAATTCTCAAACGAATTTATCTTAATGTTACCTTTTTCTCGTCTAACATTCATCCGTGTTTCAAATGAAATTAATTCCGGATTAGAATAAAACTCCTAAAAAGCAAGTATCGTGTCCGCAAGTTGACCTTTGTGGATTATGTAAGAAGTATGAACGAACCAAGTAAACTGTTGCATATCTCGGCAACGCTTGTTTACATACATTGGTTAGACAAGACATTAGTTCTCACGGACACGGCTCCACCGTGCACATAAACCTTCTGTACGAAATTATCTGACGTGATCTTTATTTCACCAATAGCCAGTTACTTTCGATAAGCTGTGCTCTGTGCTGTTGCCTCATGTCAGACAACTTCGTGAGTCAGGGGACAGGAGTTGATCGACACAATAATGCAGCGTAGATGGAACGCTAACACTGTCAAACCAGATGGTCGATTCGCTTATTGTTTCATAACGTATAAAGCATTGTTCAAAATATACTTTGACAATTACATTGTTTGAGTGCTACCGTATATCATGCTATATTTTATTTACTGTCCATAGGCGTTTATAGATGAAGAGATTTTAAGGTCGGCAATGCGCGAGTGATACCCCTGGTGTTGTAAGCGTCCATAGGCTACGGTGACCGCGTATCATCAGGTGGGCCGTATGCTTGTTTGCCACTTTAGTGGCATAAAAAAAAAGAGTATTCGAGAGTAAGAAAATTACCCAATTCATACTAATATTATAAATGCGAAAGTAACTCTGTCTGTTTGTTTGCTACCTTATATTATCTTTGGCATTGAAAAATAATCCTTTAGGGGGTGAAAGTTTGTATACCATCTTAATCAGCTCAGTCAGAGTGTTCTTCTAACATATTTACGTTTCGCTTTTTTTCTCTAAAACCACGCGGGTAAAGCCGCGGGTAACAGCTAGTCGGAATATACGTCGCACCAATAATATGTAGTTTGTATGTGATGTGTAACTCACATAGACGGCATTATTCATTCAGTAATTATGTTAGCGCTTCCCTCTCGTCGGAATCTTGACTATATCTAGTGAGGTTCCAAAGAAGCGGAGATTATATTTACATTAAATATCTATGTAGTTCCTCCGTGTAGATAATCTCTGCATGCAATATTGTATTTGCTCAGGTAGGAAGTAATTTCGTGGTTTATTGCATTCTTCACGCGATTTGTGGTTAATAATTAAAGTTCATAACGAAGACACGCTTTCTTTGGGTATAATGAGAACCGATACATTACCTAATATTTTATCTCATTCAAGTACCAATACAATTTAAATAAAATGTATATAAAAGTATTTTACTTATTGTTTGGATAACTTGAATCAAGGTGTCGACAGGAATACATCAGTGGGCATTAGTTAAACCGTCGAATCTTTTTCGTCAAATGCTATCCGGTTTGGTAGCCCGGCCGAATATTAATAGAATAAGATCTCATACAAACATACTAAATGTTTTATCGTGAATCTCACTTAATGGATGATATGGTTATATTTTGAATATGATTTATTTCGCGCGGATCATTGTCGAATATGCTAAAGCCACTGACTATTCTAAATTCCTAGCACACATTGCATACCTTAATGGTGTACCAACACTTCCAACCCGCTACTTACCTCATTTATCTCTCATTACCTTCAGTGTAATAGATAACCTTAACATGATCATATTTATATTAAGCAGCATTTTTAATGGAAAATGCATTGCTTTATTCTGTAATATCCGCCGATGATGTACATACATATCTAACGATTGGTTTTTCCGGACGTTTATTTGAATGGGAACACCTTTGGATGGAAGTGTTTCTGAATCAGTGCCAGGCACGGTCGCGCACTGTCACCCTCACCCCTCAATACACTTTCTCTGCGTTTTCCTCGCCCTTCAATAAAAACTTCTGTCTCAAGTTATTGTTAGTTACGTAATTGCTGTGTGCACGTGATTTATTAACTCCCTTTGTTCCATTTCTACAAGCGGTACTTCATTAGATGACATTCAACTTTCACCTGTCCTGTACCTATTACGAACATCAATTCCTGGAAGTTGAACTCTGTTGATTTTATCGTCAGATTCATTGAAATCTTGTTCAATTACGGAGGTTGGTCCTCGACGTGTTCTCAACGATGGAAGACAAGACCGCCTTGCGGCTATAATTAAAAAATATTTTGTCGTGTTGTACAAGCTGTGAGACACGAGCGTAAGTCTTAAAATTAAGCTAGTTAGGTACGACTCTTACGACTCGTTAAAAATCATGAACACTGTATTTATTAGGTCTTATTATCTTTAAAAACAATCAGAAAACAAACCAAGATTATAGATAAAAAAATACCTAATCAAACAACTGAAATGGAAATTGGCAGGACACGTAACAAGAAGTAAAACAGAAAAGTGGACGAACCGAGTGACGGAGTGGTGCCCTAGATATAAAAAGAGAAGTAAAGGCAGCATCAAAGATGCGAGGACGATATCAAGGAGATAGTAGGACCATGTTGGATGAGGATAGCAAGGGATAGATCGCTGCGGAGAACACCTGAGGAGGCCTATGCCAAAGAGCAAGACAATCACGAAACCGGTGTCTAATACAAATTATAGCATTTAATCACGTTGCTTTCATAAACTACCATGTCTAATATTAGTAGTACATAAGTTTTTATAAGATGAAATATAACATGTAAGATTGTTAATAAAGGCTTGTATATTATTATCTTTTGCCACTGATAATTTTGATTAATGATTGCGAATGTATGGTGAATTATCCCTACTATGAAATAAAAAAAAAAACTTACATAAGCGCCTTTAAGTTGAATGGTAGCTTAATTTCGGATAATCTTGACTTCTGGATTAAGTTCAGTGCGTGTGACGTGACGTGACATTTACGTACCATAGAAATAGAAATTTAATTACCTAACGTAAGTATACAAATTGGGCTTGCGAATCTTGTGCTACATAATTTTATATCACGAGGTGACGAGGATCGTTTGCTGCATTACCCGTCAGTTCCTAGGCTGACGAGACAACAGTTAGTTCGATTTCGTTATCTCATTCGGGAGCTAGAATTTCGGAAAATTGTTTTGTGCTGTTAAGTTATTCAAACTTAAAGCAGCCGTCCGCTTGTACCTTACACAGGATCATTTATTGTTGGCCAGCTGTGTCCAGCCAGACAGCGGCTCGCTTATTAACAGCCCCGCCGCGCCGCGTTAAATAAAACTTAGCAATTTGTGTTCGCGGCACGCCTCAGCGATGTAGCATGTTTTGCGAATAAGATTTACGCCATTTAGGACTTTGGTATTGGCCTCAACACCTACTAACTTCTTCTTAGAAATGTTTGGGAGAAATCCTTCGATGGTTTCTGAATTGAATTACCTATACGTGAATTCAAGACCAATATTTGTTGCTTGTTGTAAGCCATACCACGCCATTTTGTATAGAAGATAAGTAGCCTGACGGAATATTAAATTAAGCTGGCATTTGTTTGTTGGTTGGGGGATTCAAATATCTCGATCGACGCATGTTATAACAACAAATGTGCAATTAATTCACTGTCAGTCGTCGGGCCCCATTGCATTTATCGTATAAAAGCACAGAGGAAGGGTAGAGTGTACCATTTAGATATAGTGTTATGTATCTTTGATACTAAATCAATGCCTTTATCGTATCTAAATACAATAAATAATGCCGCTCGCCGCCAACAGGGCTAAGTTATCGGTTCGATCTACAAAAGCATCAAGATGTTCCCATTTAAAAGTAGAGGATGGTTGTGTCGGGTCCGAGTGTAGTCAATTAGTAGTCGAGTCATGCGCGCCACTCGACCGTCCTCGATCGGGATGCGCCTGTGCTGCTCCGAGTTCAGCCACCCGCTCACCACGATCTACTTCGTCTGCCTTATTGGATGGGTACATATATGAGTTAACCATAAAGCTCACAAACCAAAGAAAACATTGCTCAATGTACCATACACCAGTAATTAATAAATTCAAGGTCACATAACTAGTTTTCAACGAATGGTTCACGTAAACAGGTTGCTTTACATGGTAGTAAGTGACACAACGCAACATTATGAATGAAACGGGATGGCTAATCGGTTACTGATATTAATCTGTCATTGGAGGCAACGCTCTGCCTCCACCCTCGATATTTAATTAAAATTACTGGTTATCACAAAAAATATTACCTACTTACTATTGTAGAATCCTCACGTTGTAGCTCCCACTTTGATTTAACTTCGACTTTATTAACTTGTCCTGTTTCACTGATTTCTAATTATACTCTTAAGTAATGGAAATAATATAGGTCCTTTCACACTTGAAATGTAAATTTATTAACCAGAACACAACCTTTCGTTATCCCGTCCAGTTATCGAATGATTACTGGCTTAGGTTTTTAAAAAAGTACTGCCGACAAGTAAAAAAATATTAAAACGGAAATGAAGGAAGATTAAATACAGTATTTTAGTTCTAAGCGGAAATACATTTTATAAAATAAGCGCCGATACTCGTGTTATACCGATAGTCGAATTGTTAACAAGTAGTCAACTTAGCATCTATTAATCAAGGTATATTATTAAGCACGGAAACGGAACCCGAATACATTTCTTTAGTTTTAGTTAGACGGAAATACCTTTTAAATAAATCAAGCAACCGTTCTCATGATGTACTGATAATCGAATTGTTAACAGCTCGGCCATCCGATAATTTTACGAGTCCCTCGTAAAGAAAACAGGTACAAGAATAAGGCGCCTTAAATATAATAAATATAACAACACCAGTACATAATTGCTTGCGGCTTATATACAATATGGCAAGCCAAAGCAAGTATAGATCTTTCACATTATTGCATCTTATATTAAATTAAAAAATATACTTTAACTTAAATTCACAGCTGATCAATAAGATATGATGACATTGATCAATCAGGTATTTATTCTAAAATAACTGATCCATGACCTTGATCGTGAAATGCTTAAAATTAACCTAGAACAATTGATCCATGACCTTGATCAATTAAATATCAGAGTCTATATGACTGATCCATGACCTTGATCAATTAAATATCAGAGTCTATATGACTGATCCATGACGTTGACCAATCATATGCCGAATCTTAGATGACTGATCCATGACCTTGATCAATTAAATATCAGAGTCTATATGACTGATCCATGACCTTGATCAATTAAATATCAGAGTCTATATGACTGATCCATGACGTTGACCAATCATATGCCGAATCTTAGATGACTGATCCATGACGCTGACCAATCATATACCTAATCTTATGTGATCGATCCATGACCTTGACCAATCATATGCCTAATCTTATACGACCGATCCATGACGTTGACCAATCATATACCTAACCAAAAATGACTAATCCATGATCTTGATTAATCAATTATCTATCGTGAATGAATTACTTCATGACATGGGTTTACTTCTTAATTTTACTTCACTTTATAATCATTGACTAACCTTAAATTATCCATGACTTTGATAACTTCAATAACGCAATTAACAGTCGAGTTAAGTATAATAATAAATAGTTCATAATTACAAATATATATAAATGCAATAAATTGTGTTTTAATCTTTATCATTACATTTTACCATTTTTAACGTGACACATTGCCTGTACCTTGTTAATTGATAATTTCATGGGAAGATTCATTATTTGAAGAGGTTTCATCATCTGAAGACATTGGTTGAGAGAAGCTTAACCATGGAAATATTTTATCGATGGCAACGATAGCTTCATAACGCCTACCTTTCCTGGTAATGGGGGTATCCTCTATGACAAACCTATCATTGGGAAGGACTTTTAGAATGCGGTACGGTCCTTGACATTTTGGCTCAAGTTTATTTGACTGTCCGTCGATACCAGTTACTGCCCTAATAACTCGAACTAGATCGCCCTCAGCAAATTTATTTTTTATATTTCTACGCTTATCAAAATGTCTTTTGGCTGGCATCTGTGTGAAGCTGCGTTTCAGCATTAGGATTATAAATAGATAATATCGGTCGTTCAACGAGGCATTTCTTTAAAGATTCAAAAGCCCTAGTCTCTTCGGTACCCCATCGCCAAGGGGAATTTTTCTTTAAGAGAGAAGTTAGTGGACGAGCCAATATAGCAAAATCTTTAACAAACCTTCTAAAGAAACTAGCAAGGCCTAAAAACCTTCGGACTTCATGGATGTTTCGTGGAATTGGGAATTTGGATACTGCCTCGGTTTTAATTGTACCGGGTCTTATACCCTGAGAACTTACTTACGTACGGAGAACCAGATTCTCGGATAATTCCACTATCTAACATTTCTTGTACCATGTCCCGGACATTTTGCCTCTCCGAAAACGACAGCCTATAGGGGCGATATACGACCGGGTCAGAATCTTCCAGATGAATCGTCATTTCGGTCTCAGTGGTAAAACCAAGGTCCTTTAAATTGTTTGAAAAACAGTGTCTGTATTCATTAAGAAGATATTTAAGTCTATTGACCTCCACCGGGGAGATATTACCAATATTTATCAACGATTCATCTAAAAAATAATTAGTGTCAATTTTGAGCAGATTGATTTGAAGACTATCATCGAGTTTCATTGCACGAGTAACAAGATCGCCAGTTTTGAATTTAATATATTGCGAGCTAATGTTTTGAATAAGTAAGTTTCCTACTCCTGCCTTTATGTCGTATTCTCCCGGTAACAAATAATTTTCCTTGTCTTTACTCCCTCTAATTGTACCATTCACGTATACTCTACCTGAGTAACATTCACTACTAGTCACTGGAACAATTTGTATTTTGCCACTAGCTATAGTCACATCATGTGTACAAACGAGTTGAATTCTTTGGAATTTTTGAGTTTTGCCGTCACCGTTTCTTTGAAAAATGACATCACTGTCAGTTTTAGTTATTTTTATAGTAGGTCTTTCAGTGAATGTATGTCCTAACATTATAGGGGTATTAATATGAGAGTCATCAACTATCAATATTTCAACATCTTTCTCCTCTACTCCTTGAATTTCAATCGTTGCTAACGCGGAGCCTATTGGTTTAAAACGTGTGTTTCCAAACCCAGACAGTATAGGTCCATCTACAGGTTTCCACTTTATTTGTAATCTTTGAGCATCACTAAACCGAATTAATGTACCTTCGCAACCTAAATCTACCAAACAATCGGACATTTTATCATTAATTTTTAGAGGCATTTTATATTTTAGGCTAGTATCTCCAATGCTTTCTATTCGTAAAATCTTTTTGCCTTCTTCTTGACTCTTTTTAGGACAATCAGTCGACTTATGACCTCTCAAATTACAAATAGTACACTGGAGCTTAGGTTTGGTACAGTGAAAGAATGGGTGTCCAGTTTCATTACAATTAAAACAAACAACATGACTATAGCCAGGCTTAGACTGTTGATTAGGCCTATTATTGTTATTTGGTAAGTTTAGATTAATTTGAGAATTATTACGCTTGTCCCTATCCCTATTTCTTAGTTCACTTGAAGTATTTCTATCATGAGGCATTTTGATAGATTTAAAGAATTTTAGAACTTGTTCTGGCTCAGTAAACTCTACGGCTTGTGCTCCTAAGCGAATGCTCCTATCTTCTAAACCAAATATAAGGCAGTCTACCGCGCGCTTTCCTATAATTTCGCACCTATTGAGAAGATTCATTTTAGCGTAATAGTACATCTCTAATGATTCGCCATAGCGAGCCCTCTTGCCTAACATTTCAGTGAGAAGTTCAGCATAATTATCCCGTGATGGAAAAGATTCTCTCAACTTAATCTTCCACTCGGACCACGAGAATAATAGAGATGGTAACCCCTGATACCAAGATTTTGCAACCCCTGTCAACTTAGGTAAAGCATAATGAATCTTTTGTTTTTCGTCCCAGTTGTATATTTGCGCACACTCTTCTATTTTATGTATCCACGAATGAATCGATTGTTCTTTGCAAAGGGGGTCAAATTCAGGTATAACGTTATTAAGCACAGGAAATTTGTCACGTTCACTAACATTGTTTGCCCTAATTCCCTGCATGACATCAATAAACTTTTCTAAAAATAATTGTTGAGATTCGCCATACCCCAAGTTCCTAGTTTCCTCTGGAACGGCGCGTTCGAAGCTCGACGTAGCTTGGTGCAATCCAGAAGTGCCTTGCCAGTTTTGTTGGATTGGCGGAGATCGAGTTCGTCTAGGCCGCCTTTTGTCCTTGTGAGTTCGATGCCTTGAGCGCTGCCGCTTCCGGTGCTTCCTCCGCGAATGATGCTCCTCATCACTGGAGCGACTCGGGCTTCGTGACGTGTCACTTCCAGGTGACGCATTTCTTTTCTTTCGTCTAGGCATAGCAGATACCTCAAACACAATACAAAAAAAATATTAGAAATGGTTAATAATAAAAAAAATATTTAGCGATCACTGCATTATTATTTACTTGCTTTCCAAAATAGAGGTGGAGTTTACAATAAGTTACGTACACGTGTAATGCCCTTCTAATACTAAATATTATAAAATCTCTTACGTTGATAGTAAGAATTCAAGCATTAAGGTATAAGGTATTAAAGTTATTTATAAAATTATGGTAACTAAGTTTTAATTACTCAGTCGTAAGACAAATAAAACAAATATAAACAATAATTAATTCAAATACCAAATAAATTCTAACGAATACATGAGAATAAGTAAGAGAAAAAGAACAGAGAAAAGACAAAAAAAAAAAAAGGTAAATTTGAACATATAATATTCAAAACAATCGTTATTTGAAAGCACTGTCTGACCACTTAGTGACAATAAAAATGGAAAAAAAAAATTGTACTTACGTGTTATTTTTATATTCCAGATATGTGGGCAGTAGGATTACACCAATATTAGTTTAGAAAATCGGTGTAATCCCACTTCTGAGATGTAGAATCCTCACGTTGTAGCTCCCACTTTGATTTAACTTCGACTTTATTAACTTGTCCTGTTTCACTGATTTCTAATTATACTCTTAAGTAATGGAAATAATATAGGTCCTTTCACACTTGAAATGTAAATTTATTAACCAGAACACAACCTTTCGTTATCCCGTCCAGTTATCGAATGATTACTGGCTTAGGTTTTTAAAAAAGTACTGCCGACAAGTAAAAAAATATTAAAACGGAAATGAAGGAAGATTAAATACAGTATTTTAGTTCTAAGCGGAAATACATTTTATAAAATAAGCGCCGATACTCGTGTTATACCGATAGTCGAATTGTTAACAAGTAGTCAACTTAGCATCTATTAATCAAGGTATATTATTAAGCACGGAAACGGAACCCGAATACATTTCTTTAGTTTTAGTTAGACGGAAATACCTTTTAAATAAATCAAGCAACCGTTCTCATGATGTACTGATAATCGAATTGTTAACACTATGAATTGTTTTTTTTTGCAATATGATATTTATATTTAAATTGCCAACCAAGACTGTAATAAAAAAAATGGAATGAAATCGTTTCATCCTCTTTAGTTATCTATCCTTCATTTGACGCCCACGCATCTTTTTGTTCTCGAATTTGTAACTTACATCATAGTTGGCGGTGCGGTGGAGTTGGTTCGTTGTTACTGTTATTGCGAACATTTCTGGGGGAAATATTTAGTTGGCTAGGCCAGATCGCGTGACCTAACTCGTAATTTAGCTAATCAATATGGAGGTTGTGGACGATTGCGTCATATTTACTTGCCGCTTGCCCTTGCTTATGCAAGCTTAAACTTAGCACCGAATTTAAGCTATTTTATTTTCGAATGTTTTATAACAACTATTTTAATTTAAGAAAAGTAACTATTTTAGTTTAAGCAAGTAGCAATAATTTTAATTTACCAATAAAGATATTTTCAAGCGCTTGCAAATTGTACGCTAGCTAGCTAATATTATGCAAATTTATGTCTCGCGCGTATTGAGCGCACCTTATTAAGCGAATGAAGCTATTGCCATCGTCAATTATTAGAATTGGTGCCAATAAATGATCCATTACAAAACGGTTGCATACCACTTTATTCCGTGATTAAAGAACATAGGGCTTCGCAAGCCCTTTATAACCGCCAATTATTATAAAGAAAAGTGTCGGTTCATAATATTGATTAGCTTAATTAGCATTTAGCCGCGGAAGACCGCGATATAACTTTCTAGATCAACAACAAACTACCTATTCAATGAGGTAAAGGTAGAGTGCGCTCGTAACGGCAAATTTATAAGACATTGATGAATGTAAAAGAAGCACAAGAGATGTGCTCAACGGTTAAATGGCAAATAGATGCTCACGTCTCGCCTAGCTTGGAAGCGACTCTATCTGCATGATGGCATAATGTATCCATATTATAATGTAATGCTGCCTTTAACAAGAGCTCTTCGGCGCATTTTGCATGGAACCAAAATGGACCGGCACTGCTGTAACCGTTTTCGTCGGTTGGGTTGGGCCGTATGCTTATTGCCTTACTGGTATAAAAAAGTAAATTTGCTTAAATATTTTTTGCAGGCAAACGGCAAGCTCACCATCAATCTTCGAAGAGTTCACGATCGCCGTCACCCTCGGGGGCCCAGGACAGCGGCGCAGAGCATGGGGGCTCGTTGGGGTCGCTGCAGCGGAGCCCGCCGCCCAGCCGCATGGGGCCGCCGCCCTCTCCGCCGGTGCCCACGCACCCCGTGGCGCCGGTCGCGCCCGAGCCCTCGGGCCCGCTGCCACTGGTGCCATGCGCCGTCTGCGGTCGCACATTCGTGCCACAATCCCTCGCCAAACACGTCAAAATATGTGAAAAGATGACCGTCAAGAAGAGGAAGACATTTGACTCGTCCAGGCAGAGACGAGAAGGTACTTAGCTTTTTCTTTAAAAATATTGATCTCTTACCTCTACAATTTATTCTGATACCTATAAGAATAAACCGGAAAAAATACCGCAGAGATTATCCATTTCTATCTTCAGCTTTTATGAGTTACAAACAATATTGTTTACACCTGCCCAATTACTCCTCTAATTCGCTCATAAGAAGAACTGTTAAAGCGAATATAACCATTATATGGCCATCCTTATGTATTGGAATACATTTTCAAAATATGTAGGTAGGTATGTTTACACTTTATTCGTTGAAGTACCGTGTGACCGCATCAATGCAAAGTTTAAAAACCGTTATTCATTCATTCCATTTTTGAATGGGAGCGGCCGTTCCCTTGCGAACTGGTTGTAAACATACTTGACTGACAGTGTCATTACTTTTTCTACGAGATCCGTATTCTGCGGAGCTATGCGCCTAGATGGCCTAGTATTTAATTGACTAATTTATCTTAGCGCAGATACAGAACTTATATTCTAGCTTAACGTTACTATAATCCGAATGTTTTTAATGCGTCAACAATAGCGACATAACCGTCGAAGTGTAAATTGGTACCACCTTGTGAAAACACGCTTTAAAGTTACCGACATTGGGTTTCCTGTCCAACCCACTTCATAGGGCATCGTGACAGAATTAGGTGTCCGCCCGCACTGCACTCATAAAACCCTTTCGTTAGTCAACATTTTTATGGTCTTGCAGTAGAGGCATTAGAGTCTTGTGTATTGTGTTAGACACCATATACGTTGTGCATCTACTAGGTATTGATTGGTCATGTGTAGTATTACATAGATAAACTAATCTTGGTTTCGGTGCTGAAATAGGTAAGCGACAAGGTCGGGGCTTAGTTACTAATATTAACATATTTCTGCCTGATACATTGACATAGTTGATGGTGTTGTAGTATCTAGCTAGACGATATTATTGTTTGGGTCTGGGCTGGTATTCATAAGTGTAAGCATGTGTTGTGTTATATTGACGAGTATACTTTTGTTGTGGGTAATAAGGGCTGGCAGCGGCGCTCGGTGCCATCACCGGTGAGTTGGTGACTTGTTAACTACTTTACTTTATGTGGAAGTCGTACTAACACACTTTGCTATATAATAAAACGTAATTTACCAGCTATAAGTACGGCGCTGTTAGCCGATTTATTCACCAACCTTACCTATACATATATACCAATGTACCATTCTACTGCAATTTAATTTGGCTGATAATATAGTGGTACGGTATTTCCCAAAAAAACTAATTCTTTATTGAATTATTTTTTCAATTTCCTTGGATTGTTATTTGGTTTAATGATTTCTTCCATAAGTTTCAAGTGGTACCCACTTCCAGACAATTTATCTTGCCTCTGATAACAATAATATTAATATACTAAAGATAGTTTTATAATTATAAACATCTTACATGTTTGATTCTAAATTAATCATGTATTCAGGTTAACCTGTAACTCAAAACAGAGGCTTACCTTCTGGGCCACCGAAAATAAACAACTTTGAAATTTAAGAGCAGTCTTGTTACGTTACAACGTCTGCTAGGAAATGGAGGAAACGAAGGATCTCTGATCTCAAATACTAATAACCAACCTTTTCTCTGTTTACTGCTTTATTTATAGATTTGTGAAAGTTATATTTGGTTGCACGTTAATTAAATCTGTTTAAGAGAAAATATTCGCTCGTTATAGCAAAATACTATTATTACCAAACATCCGCGTAGTTTTATGTATGTAAATATTATTGCATTGTGTTGACATTCGTCTTAACTCCACCACAACAAGGTCTATATTTGCATATTATTCATAACGTTTAATTACATTTAGCAACGTACTCCCACATGCTCTTACCAATCTAAGAACCCCATGAATTCCAATTAACTCTTTAGAAATGCATGGTTTGTATCACGTCTCGTGTGTTGTGTTCACTAATAGAGACACATGTGTGATTAGTTATGGCAATATAGTGCATTAATGTAGATATCAATTAATAAACAAATTTAATTATCTATGTTACTTTCAGATGTGAACGGAATCTTTTTACAGTAAATTGTAAGCCGTTGGCACCACATCGGTGAAGATTCTTTTAATAAAACTAAATTTACAAATGTAAATAATGATAGCGTTTACATTAGCTACGAAAAGATTCCGTCGCTTTTTGATCGCAGATGCATCTTGTAGTATGTTGTCTTGATGATAGCATTGATGCTAAAATAAAATTACCTGTTTAAGCGATGCAACGCCCTCAAGTGCGTAATGTAATTCCTCATATATTTGTGTTTTGATCACAGGTACAGATTTAGAACAGTACTTGCCAAAGAATTTCGGTCTTCCTGAAAACAGTCCGTTCCTAGAGAAAAGTCCTCCACCTACTGCCAAACCGATGCCAAAACCCAAACCACATTCTGTAAGGAACGCGATCACAAAGGTAAGTCACCATCAGCTAAATCCAAATCTGAAGGTTTTATTCAAATAACACTCGGCACCAATGCGACACAATAATTTCATTTGTGGTAGAGCTCTTTCCTCAAGTCGCAGATGCGAAAACATAGATACGCGATTGTATGACGACGTAGATAATTTGTAATTTAAATTACCGCCATGACATTGTTGCTATAGCTAAACGTACTTACATAAATATATACCTATGTTGTTAAATCAGACACATTGTCCACAATTGTATTTCGTAAGTACGACCGACTGTATTCATGTTTTAAACGTTATTATTGCATGCAGTTTATAGTAAGGTGCAGACTCCAGTCATTCAATACTTGGCTTGAAAATTACGTAATAGATACCTGCCCGTAACATACCTTCTAAACTTTTATATGTCTGGCTTCTTAGAATTATAATTACCTACCTATAGCTCAGAGTAGATAATATACTAACTACTATAAGTATGTTCTTTATAGGGGTAGCCAAATAAGCGCAATTTCTTAATGAGAATAGGATAGCCTTTTAAAAGATCGTATTCATAATTCATAGTATGTTGTCAAATCAAAAGGTTCGTCAGATTGCGCTGTTCCCTGATTACAGTTCTGTTCTGACATGCTGATTTGTTCAGAGGCTGGCCTATCAGATCTCAACATGAGGTCAGCAACGCGCGAGTGACATCACTGTTATGTTACACGCGTCCATAGCTACAGCAGATATTCGATGATGGCAGGCTGTTTAGTTTTAGTTTTAGTTCTGCAGGCAGCACGGAGCAGTTTGGCACTTGTGGATTAGATATGAAATATACAATAAAATAAAACATAAGTAGTTATATATTACTACTTATGTTTTATTTTATTAAACTACGCTGCGCAATACTGTTGGCTTGTGGTTTTGGACTGGACTCTAATTAAACACCGTACCTACTCGATAAGTTATAAAAACTAATATAGGAAACATATATTGTTTCAGCCAATGGCAGAATTGCAAAAGTGTCCTCATTGCAACCGCGCGTTCGGGCCACGTGCATTCGAGCGGCATGTGGAGTGGTGCGCAGACAAGGCAAAGATACTGCCCGCAGCGCCGGCGCAGCCGCCGCCGCACATCGCTGACGCCAAGCAACGCCTTAACGCGCGCACGCAGTACAAGGCTCCCCCAATTCGGGGCAGGAGGTATATATAATAATTATAATATACCTAATTTGCTTCAAACAGCCCGCGCCCAGGCAGGAGGTATAGTAAAGATAAGGCATTTAAGACCTTCCCAAAGTACTTAGGTACGGTAATAAAACTCACTTTACATATTGGCATACCTATTACCTATACGCTCGCCAATTTCGACTACCTTTCTTTCCCTCTCGTGTTTTGTATATTGCATATTGTCCGTCTTATCTCTCATCACCCATTCTGTCTTATATCCAGACTTTTAGTAATATGACCAGCGGACCCTCTGACCTGTGCACCAAATTACTTATCATTGTGATTTAAACTTCTCAGATTCGATTGAGGCTGAACAGAATACAAGTGTTAAAAAAACATTTTTATCGATGGTAAAATTGAGAAGTTAATAAGTGTATTATTTTACAGATCATCCCAAACTCGCGACAAACAATCCAACAGCCGATCGGGGTCGGTGGACTCATCTCGAGGCGTATCTCCTCCACCGCCGCGCGAATACGGCGACTATAAGCACGCCCGTACTAGGGCTTCAGGTAAACATTACTTACTACACTGCACACACTCAGTTGTTACACTCCGACTAACGGCTGAATACTGTAACGTACGTTCAAAGGTATACGTTACTGTTTAAAGTGTCGTCGGAATACAATTTCGCCTGTAAAATGAGCCACTCAAAATTTATGTGGCATCGTGATTCAATTGGCGTTTCAATATTCAATAATTATATTATTAACATTTTAAATGAAAGCGCTCCCAGGCGGATTACTTTCATGCAAATATTAGGTTCTGGTAGGTACTTGTTTTGATATAAAATATGATTACAGAATCAGCGTCTAGTAATGACTGCAACGAAGAAACGTCGCCTCACGTACCGGTAATTAGAAACACAAGAAATTCACAAAACAGCTATTCAGGCGACGCTAACGTGAAAGCAAGGCAAGCTAGACTCGCCAGAGACCTAAGTAGTTCCAGGTATGAAGCACAATGTTATACCATGTACAGTCGCTGCCATGTAGTTAGTTAGCAAATAAGGGGAAAGGAAGGTGATTCGATTTTTCGCATTATTTATTTCATATATAAGTTGTCGTTCCTGTCTCCTTGTTTGTGACCAACAGTAAAGAAAAATCTTAACTTATCCCTTCCTTTCCCTATAGAAGCAAACAAGATCCTCATTCCTCCCAAATCCAACAAAGTAATACTGACCCGGACATTGCAAAAGTTGAGAAGGCGCCTCAAAGCAAGCCCAGGAATAAATTGAACGTTAAAAAGCAACAACAGTTAAAGAAGCTTGAAGAAATAGCAAACAAGTACAATGAAAGAAAAGAAAAACTTATAGAAGACAAAAAGATTAGCCGAAAAACAAAAGATAAAAGCCAAATTCCTGTACCAAAAAAAGTGGTCCCAAAAAAAATTTGTGAGGATGGTCAAGACTGTCAAGTCGAAGCTAATGTTGATACATTTTTAGATCCTAAGAGCGACATAACTTCGTCAAATATGAATTTGTCTAAAAACAAAGAGAAATGTCTTCCTGAAATAACAACCAAGTATAAAATGACTACGAATAATATTCCTGACAAAGAAGTGAAAAACAAATCTAAGGTACGAAGAACCACAGTTAAAATTGCAAAAGAAAACAGTATGAGTTTGGATAGCCTTGAAGATCCTCCCAATTCTGCCAGTGAAAAGAACTGCCAATCTGTAGGTATAAACACAGAACTTTTATGCATTCCATGTGTAATACATGAAAATAGTGATCATAAAAAATCTGCTCGAAAGAAAAAAAATACTGCAAGAGATAAAAATTGTAACAAAGATGTAGAGAGTGACAAATCAGAACTAAAAATTGAATTGTTGTATAAGAATCCCACAATGGTCAGCTCCTGTGACATACGAGCGAGACATCTATATACTAATGAGCCGGAATCTAATGAGGATATATCATTTTCAGTTACAAAGTCTCTTATTACCCCTACCATTTCCGGCAATTTTATTTCGGACGATTTTGAATCTTCGGCAGATTTGCAAAATAGTAAAGTTGTCGAACCTATAAATACTATGCATGATTTTAGCGAAGCTGTAGAATACAATAATAATGTTCAAATTAAAGACGATTGTAATTTAGATTGTACTAGTGAACAGCTTTGCGAGGAATTAGCAAATTTATCAGGCGAACATTTTGAAGAAAATGATGCACCCGACGTTAGTGCTGAAATATTTGATTGTTCAGATGAAAATAAATTTGATAACGATAATTTTAACGAAACCAACCTTGAATCTCGCCATGGAAGCAGTGAGACTTACACAAAATTTACAGACCATTTTGACGACTTAGAAGAATTTCTCACTTTAACCGATAAAATGATAGATGGACAAAATAAAAATCAAGAAAACTTTAGTTTAGGAGAAAAAGTGAGTAACTTTCATACACCGAAAACAAGTTCTTTGGAAGCTATAAATAATGACACTTCAGATAAAAAAGAGAATACGGAGAAGCATACATTCTCCGATTCGTTCAATGAACTTAAATCGAATTTGAAACAGTTGCTTGATAACGCTGGAGATAAAGCTAATCAAGTTATAGGGAAGTCAACTGAAAATGAGACGGAAAAAAAAATATCTGACTTGGAACATATCACTGTATATGAGTTAAAATTTTATGAGCAAGCCACAACTGAGAAAATAAAAAATAAAATGTGTATCGAAGACTCCGAAAACAAAAACAATTCAAACGAATTGAAATTGCCTTCAATAGCAGAAAACAACAAGCGAGAAGGAAAGGTAATGTGTAATAAGAAAAGGATGCAACGCATATACAAACCGCATAAAAAGTATAAGTTGCTAAGCGAACATACACGCAACAAAACATTCATCCTCAAGGAAAACCTAGACGATACCAGTGACGAGCATTCATTATACTCAGAGGCGCCTCCTCTGAAACTTCCGCGAATAGAAAATAAAAGGTTAGATTACTGAATTCCCAACTCCGTATAATGTAGTGACTGTGACATGTATAGAAGTTCGTATGAATTAGTTAATGTTTACAATACTAATATACATATAATGAAATTGGTAAAGGTCAGAAGGAATATACTTTATCGATACAGATTATAAGGGAAACTTAATGATTAAAAATAACTGTTTACGTGACATTACTTTACAGGATTGACGACACTTACGACCCATTCGTATCGGCTGCTAGGCAGATGAAGGAACTCATGTCCCCTGAATCCAGTATCCCTAAAAAAATACAAACCGCTTCCAAAGATTCCAGTAGAACGCTCCCAGTTTTACGTCCGGCCAAAGAAAAGGCTTCGCACCTCCGTTCAGATAACACCAAAGTCATGAAAGATACCCTCAATAAAACATATCAAAAGACTCCTACTTTACAAAGAATGAAGTCGTTCGGAAGTCCAAACAACGAAAACCATAACAATCCCTTAGGCGGTAGATGTAGCTCGTTCAGGATTAATAGAAATGACAAAAAGTCAACACAAAAGTTGAACACTACATTTACTAAATCTAGCAAGGAAAACATTAGTACGACTGAAAAAAATTACTTCAATCGTAATAACAGTTTAAATCGGTCTTTCTCGAGTTACACAGCATCTAGTTATAACACGCCCAAACTTAAAGATAAAATTCCAAAAATTGCCACTTCTATGTACCACAGCTTTCAAAGAACTACAATTAAACAGCCCGTTAAACTAGACAAAATAAAGCGTGATGATGAAAAGAAATTCGTTAACTTAGACGTCATACTTACTGACGACAACTCATCAATGACAGACAGCAACTACATTGACCCGCGACTTATAAATGAAAATGACAACCTGCCCATAAACGTAAATACAATTTTGAATAACCCCGATATAATAAGTAGTATGGAATCGTTACTGACTACTGAAAATTTGCCGGCCAAGTTTGAGTCGTTTAGTTCCAGTAACATAAACAATAACAATAAAATATATAATGGTATCTCGAATGGTCTTAAAATTGATAAAATAGAAGCGAATAATAACATCAATAAAACAATTGCTCCTACTTTAGATGATTTAAGTGCTCAATATGAGAAAATCATGTCTTCTTTAGAACAAAGTATAGCTTCAAAGACCTCTGTCCGAGACGACGACTCTCTATGCGAGGACTTTGATCTGGAAGAATTCATGACCACATTTGACGACGAAGTAGATAAGCAAAATAAACGTACATGTAGTTCAACAACTAGAGTAGTGAAGCAGTCGGAGCTAATAGACAGCAATAAGACTTCTGAGTTGAATAGTATTTGTTCCTCGCCCAAAGTAACGAATGGTATGATCCCAGTAAATAAGTCTATGTCTCTTAATTTTAGCAGTAACAATGTCGTAAACGAGAACCTTTTCCCTTCCTCCGTGAAACGGTCCACTTCCCTCCTCGACTCTCTCCAGAAGAAAACAGCACCTAAGGACGGCACGAAGAATCGGCACAAAGTCGAACAGCTCGAACAAGATATAATGCAGTCCCTTAAAGATTTCGACAAATTTTACGAACCCGAAAAGAACGATAACAGTCAAAGCAAAGATTGCTACAGCGTGAGCCGCAACGGGACTGCCAAGAGAGACACTCGCGTGAAGACTGAGAGGAGGGCCAAGAAGAACGACATTTCCAATGGCAACTACACGCCCAGCGGGAAAATGAGTAATGATTCCGCATATAGCAGGTTAGTCAGGTAATTATTATGCCGCGGTGTTGTGGGGTGACATGACAAGTGACCAATTATTTACCACATGAGATTTCTTTCAATTATTCAATCTTTGAATACTCAATTGTTTTTATCTTTTTACAGCCTAAATAGAATATCGCCATCAAAGCTGTCAATAAGCAATACAAAAGAGGCAAACGGACTGGCTTCTCTAGATCACATTCCTGTGGGGTCGGATTCCAGCTGCAGTCATAAAGAAGATATAAGATCCGTTTCAAGCGAAGAGTTCTTGGCGATGGAACGGTCAACGGAATTCGAACAGCCACTGCCGCCGCCCGACATGCACAAAAGTTTCAAAGAAGTGGATAATCAAGCGACCAATGGTAATATTTGCAACACACATAGCCAACTTTGTATACTTTTACTTACTTAAAAAGCATGCATCGGGCGTGCTGCTCCCTATCACCCTCTGGCGTTTCGGAACAAAACTAATTGCAGGTACTACAATTATCTCGTGAATCCAAATATACCGTGTCCTTTGTTATTTTGAACAGAGAAGTTAGGATCGCGCGCATCGTCCCGGCGGAGCACGGGGCGGGGCGCGGTGGCGGTGGCGCTGAGCTCGAGTGGCTCAGAGTCGTCGCTGGCACGCGGGGGCGGCGCGGTTCCCCAGCTGTCGCGCTTCTGCCACGAGTGCGGGTCCCGGTTCCCCGTCGACTCCGCCAAGTTCTGCATCCATTGCGGGGTCAAAAGGCTCGTCCTATAGACCTCGCTCCACACTCGAAGAAGGCCGCGTCATGCACGGGACGTGAACGCTTTTATCAGTTTAAAACATTTGCCAGTATTGCGCAGGTGACACGGTATTTATGACGTTTGTTGGACATACGGCATACTCCGTAAACTTGACAGGACTTAGTGTCTCCGCTCTGTAAAAACCTTTCTAGTCTTTTAAGTAGTCTCGCCGGAGGAAAGTTGTAATTGTATGAGTCTGATAAATTCAATTCGGACACAAGACTTAACTCATGAACTATAAATATATTTACTTAAAAATATTTTTGTAGTTAATGCTACGACCTGCATTGTCATATGCTCTCGACACCTGTCTTTATTCTACAAATAATACTGGCCACATGTACATGGTACTACAAATCAATACATATCTAAATAGTATATAAATTGATGAAATGTCTTATATATCCGAGATTATGACCTTTTACATTCTAATTGATACTACAAAGTACCACCTAGCTAGATATACCATAAAATTTTAATAGGACCCACTTAAGTGAGTGTAAAATGCTTTTCTCCAAATAAATAATTGATATTAAATAACTTCATACTATATAATATCGCATAGTGCGTAATTTTTATCTTGTTTTATAAAATGTTACCAAGATGCTATGCTTACTTTGAGCTAAAATGTGTGCCTTCCAGAACAACGTGTTGGTTGTGAGATGGTAATATGAATTAATTTTATTTGCAACTCTTCTGTACCCATTTGGAAATGTACGGCCAGGGTAGCCTTGGAAATTAAAATATCTGTGATAGGAGGAAACATTGGATCAGTGTCCTCATGTTTTTTTTTTATTATTAATAAAATAACCGTAAGTGCCAATTACATTTTTGTTTCGAATACAATTTTGTATACATTTATAATTTTTGTTTTTCAATTGTTAGCAAAATCGGTTTTATTTTTTGTATTAATAACTCTTCCAAGGATTTCTATCAATGTCTCTTGTCCACAACATAGTTGGCCATTTTAACAAGACTGATTTTATTTTCAATGTTCTCGAACGACATATTAAATAATCCTTAGTTACTGTTGTATATTGTTTTTAATAAAATAACGATTTTATCATGTAATAAATTAACATTTTAATAATTTATTACTTGTTTTTGTACACACACATTTTTTATTGCCTTAGAATTCAAAATTATCCACTCATTTTACTCAAATACAATTATTATGGGTATTGAAACAAATAGGGGCGGGTGGTTACATAGTTATCAGCCATGAACTTATGTTGCACATGGTTTATTATATATTACTTTTTAGTTCTGAAATAAGTTTGAGAATTGGTTCAAAAGTTCCAGAGGCCACCTTATCCTACATACAAACAACAAAATATTTTTTATCTCAGTATTAAATAGTGTAGTTATAAAAGTGCAATCCATGTCATGATAGCTATAGCTATCATATAAAAGTGGAAGAACAATTAATTATTCTATAGAATAACTTTAACTTTAACTTCTTTAAGGGATCTTATTAGTACCTTAGTAGATACTTTGAGTACCTTATTAGTCTAAAGTCTAAACATACTTCTGTGAGCTTTCCGTGTTGGTATGGTGCCTCTAACCCTCAGCCTCCTCAAGGCTTCCCTCAAGTGTTTTGGTTGCAGAGGACCTGGCTCACCAGATTTCTCCAAAACTTCAAGTGCTGAAATGAAATTAATATATTGATTTTATTTTTTGTTATTATATGGACAAGACATTGCATTGAGAAAAGATGTGGATATTATCGCCGAGGTGCAATGTGTAATTGTTTTTAGTACAGCGCAACAAAAGTTGTATTAATATGAATACAGAACAGGCTTATTCCTCATGGCGTAATTAAATTACCTTCTTCCACCACTTCGCCCACAAATACTTTAGCAATGCCAGACATGGCAATCACAACATTCTGTCCTACTGAACATCCAGTGATAGTCTGCATCAACCTCTTGACAGCAGCCTTTGGGAAAGCTGCCCTCCTGTACATTTCATATCTATCCAACTGCTCTTCTGTGAAGTTTGAGACTAGAACTCTAGAAAAAAAATCTGTATGAAATGTAATGATAATCTATTGTAAATGCAATCTGTCCCTAAAATTTTATGAAAGGTAGAAATCAAATTATGGGATAAACACAAACAAAAAAACTTACTGCATTTTTTCCCTTTCCTCTTCTTCCAATTCCTTTTTTGTTTTCTTTTCTCTTTCCCTTTCATTCATTATACTTTCTTCCGTTTGAGATTCATAGTTCATGGTAGACTCACTCTGTTGAAATTCATTAATGTTAGGAACAACAATATTATCTTTACTTTCAAGTTCAGTAGCATCCAGTGTGTAGTCAACATTAGATTGGCTTTGTTCCGCTAGTTGTGAGTTGTCATTGAAAGAGTAGTCATTAATATATGTTTCATACTGGTCTGTAACATCAGTCAGTATGTCTGGCTGGGAGCTAAGGAAGGTATCGGAGTTTTCAGTGTAGATGTTGCCAAGTTCATCAGCCTTATGCACAGTTTCAACATTCTGAGAGCTGTCAGAGTATGTTTCCACAATCTCACTTTCTATATTAGTACTTGCTATACTCTCACCATAATTTACGAGGGTTGTATCTGAAATCCACAGCAATATTATTTTAAGAA
Source organism: Falcaria lacertinaria (assembly GCA_951449985.1). NCBI lineage: Eukaryota > Metazoa > Arthropoda > Insecta > Lepidoptera > Drepanidae > Falcaria > Falcaria lacertinaria. Next base: position 5,540,235 of record OX602123.1, on the reverse strand, counting down.
AACAATTATACAGACATATTTTATATGTTATTTTAAAATCATACATTCTGGCTCATCTTTAAGTAACTTCTCTTCTATTTCCAATGATATCTCTTGTGAATCATCTTCATTGGAATCACTCTGCTCCAGTTCTTGTGCCAATTCCTCCTCTAAAAATTAAAATATAAACTATGAGAGACGGCTAATAAAGTAAGTGAGAAGTGTACTGTATCTTGGGACAGTGTGAATAATAATAAACAGCTTAATATGCAGTAAGAATTTTAATTTTCTGTAGATCAAAGTGACTTTAAAAACTCTTGTTGCTATGTATTCCTAACACAGATTGGGTGCATCTATATACCTACATTTTCAATTTCATATGTATATTAGATTATATTGAATAGAAATTGAGATGGTATGCTAATCAAGACTGCGCAGATGTAAAGTAGTCAAAATAACATTAGTTACCCCTCAATCTTTCAGCTTCTGTTAAGCCATCACTACTTGGATTTTCAGCCATTCCTAATTATAAACAACTTAACCTCAAATTTTTAATAGATTCGTCTACAAAATATTAAGCAGACGACCATATTATAATAAATTTCATGAAACACAACCAAGCAATACTCGTTTGTAATTGCCAAAGACTTTTATCAACAAAATAGTAAGTTAAGGAGTGTAAGAACAATTTTCATTTCGTTCGGAAATTATAATCTGCAACTGCCATGACGTATAGTTTTTCTTCTTCTTCTTCGCAACTATGGCAATCCTCTTCAAGGACTATTTATGCCAGTGTTGTGTTAGAGAATTATTACGTTTCTTTTTAGTGTATACGCATTAACATGTCTAGTGTCATGCATTCTAAAGCTTATGGGAGTTTCTAGAGACAATCCACGGCAGTAGCAAATCGCAATAGGCCTTTCCGCACTGTAATATTGATTTTGAATGAAGTGATTAATATATATTAAGTTAGGTCAATACTTACGTTACCTCTTGAACTTTATGATCTGCTACTGCCGTGGATTGCCTTATGAAACTCCAATAAGCATTAGAATGCATGTCATTAGGCATTTTAATTCAACAAAACATTGAGTAATTGATCATTCTCTTATATTCCACACTGACAAAAACAGTCCTCGAAGAGGCTTGATTGCCACACAAGAAATAGAGATTTTCAGCCAGAAATGTAAAATAAGGAAGCAGAGAATGTCAGTTGTCAGTTGTAGAAAAAAAGCTGCCGCGCGCACGTAGTTAGACTGGCGGCTAAGAGACTACAACCGCTACGCTAGATTCTTAGAAGCGCGCGCGCGCGTACCGTATTGCTTGAAAAATACCTACACATACCTTCAAATAACAAACACATAAATACAAATTATTTCAGGATATCCGCGAAATTTAAAAACTGACTAAAATAAATTGAATGCTTACGGACAGGTCAATTTACATTAATTTGACAAGAAGCAGGTTCTTGTAATAATTATCATTCATTAATAGTTGCCGAAAAAATATATATTTGAATTTAATTGTGAGTAGGCTACAAATAAAATAATCATTATCTTTTTTCGTGATTTTTTTATACCACTAAGGTGGCACACAGGAAACACAAAACTTCATCAAAGTAGTGTTATTTCACTGCGGTCTTCTGTAAGGCGGGGGTACAGTCCCCAGTCGGGCGGCTCCAATATTAATGGGAAAACCCACGGGTGATCCCATTCCCATATTCCAATCACCCTACCTCTCTTTTTTTTTACTCATGGTGTAATTAATCACTGTTCTTCAGCTTATAAAAACTCATTGCTACAGGTCGGGATTTGAACCTGGGCCCATCAGATGACAGGCCGTTGCTTTAATAACTTGACGGCTAATTTGATTTATATTGAAAAAATTAAGATACGTCTACATTAATTTATATATTATTAATAAGTGTCTTGCAGTTGTTGTAAAATTGTGAATGGTGTCCCGGTTGTATCAGTAGAAGGCAGGTTGTGTCTGTGGAAGGTAATATAGTTGGTAGAAGATTCGAAAATTTTCATTGTAGGTATTTTTATATTTTGATTTCTTGAAAAACCCAGGAAACCGGGAAACAGTGTTGTTACAGACAGATTGTTACTTACTTATGTTACCTACTACGGATGTGACACATACGGCTCGCTCGCTTTTTTTTCATTTGTAACATCTTTCCCTTTGTTTTCTTAGGAGCGAGCTCGTGAAATGGGACGAAAATGCATTAAAGGAATTCGGGGAACAGTGTTGCCAATTTACCGATTTGTTACTTTTGGCTTAAAGCGAGAAAATAGTCGTAATGTTGTCAGGTGCTACATATTATGCATATATAATATATTCTGTAACGTACACTGTCCGGCTTGCTTGTACCACGTAGTGGTTATGTACTCTGTATTCGCTTGTTTTTATGTGTAACATCTCATCGTGCCATCTGTACAATTTGTGATTTCGTGAAAGAGACGGAAGTGTGACCGGTAAAGCTCGTTTTATTTAATTTAACCAATGAGTACGTGCGGTGCTTGAGATGGTCGTTAGATGGGATGGTACCGTACCAACCCATTTTCCAAAATGTCTGTTGTTATATATAACATGCGACTAAGCATATGTAGTAATCTGTAGTAAGCAATTACAAAATGCACTTCTAAGTACACTGACGTAATAAAAAAGTAATATAGATTGATGTCTACGTAGGAAATGAAATCAATGAAATAGTGGAATAAAATTATAGCCTAACAGATCAACACTGTTAATCGGTTAGGATATAACTTTATTGCTGTAACTGTAAATTTTGCAGTATCATATAGCATTATATTTATTTATTTAAAACTTCATGCACAGTTTAAGTACAATGATGGACTATAATGCCAAAGCATTTTCTACCAGTCGACCACAGGTGACGGTAGAAGCATAGGAGCAGGTGTGCATAAGAACTAGAATAACTAAAACACTTAATATATTTATAATAATAAATATATTATACGCTTTTGATAATAATTTCCACCTCCAGAGAAGGTGAGAAACTCATCTTTTTGACAACCGTAAATTTTATGTTCTAACACGACACACGATTTACATCACTACACGTCAACTTCACTGTCTGACTGACAGTACCGACACTGACTGACTGAACTGACTAGTCTCTAAAACTTTGTGGTCGAATGAAGATCTAGAAGGGAACTAAACTGGTGATTGGTGTATGTGTACTGCGCTGCGGTTGAATGTGATTTTCGGGAATACTAATATAAATATTTTGTGCTCCGGGTGCGGACAGAGAGTTCCATCATGAGTGCAATAACGAAAGCCGCCTTATCTCGGAGCCCGGCATCATTGGCAAGTTATTGTTAAATATTTTACAGAAAAATTAGTTATGTAATCAATCGCCAAACGATTTTTGTTTAGGACTAACTAATAACCAGTTTCTGTTCTTCTTCCTTATTTTTCGGTGAACTAACGTAAATACATACCTATATGTTTTATTCATATTTCATACATTTTTTTTGTAAGTCTTGTACAGAAACGTGTACCTTTTTTTAATAGTATTCCTATTACATTGCTGAACTGGCGAGGCAATAGCGAAACTGTAGCAAATTTTGTAAACAACAACCTTTCTAGTAATCCATACAAAATAGTATAGAGTCTACCATAAAATTTATTACATATTACATATAGAATAATTGTTTTTTTCTGAAAGTTTTTTATACCTCAATTTCAGGCTTCATACCTATACAGAAATCTCCACCTGTCTGTGGGTGGGGCCACCCCAGTGAAGGATGGCTCAAGCAACAGTAACACAACTAAGGCATACACTGTCATAGACCACAAGCATGATGCTCTGGTCATTGGTGCTGGAGGTGCAGGCTTAAGAGCTGCCTTTGGCCTTGTCCAAGAAGGATTCAAGACTGCTGTTGTCACAAAACTATTCCCCACAAGGTCTCACACTGTTGCGGCCCAGGGTGGAATTAATGCAGCCCTAGGTAATATTTCATTTAATCCATAAAAAATCTGATGAAAAAATGGATTTTATTATCAATTTTTTTTTGCTATATTTTTTAATGCTAATTTGATTTAAAATTCTAGTCTGATGTTTATAAATTCCACTACTTGTGTATTTATATACTAATGATTATGAGAAATTCATTGTAATCAGTAAATCAAAGCTTTGACTATGAAAATGAAAATTATCATAAGTTATGTTGTTTGTCTTTTTTTGTTAATAGCTCAATCTATTTATTTCTATTTACAGATAATATTTATCAGTTAATTATAGTATAATTATGTTGTCAGTACTCATATCCTAAGAGTACAATAAGGTTATAAAAATGTCCTTTAAGGACAACTCTCTTGCCAAGTCAACCTTATGATGAAACTGAGCAGTTCAACACTTTAGACATCATTATAATCAGAAATATTTCAGGTAACATGGAGCAAGACAACTGGCTTTGGCACATGTATGACACCGTGAAGGGATCCGATTGGCTTGGAGACCAGGTATGCATATGTTTAAATACAGTGTATAATGTTAGTATTTTTTCAAACCATGCACATCCTTTCATTCATATATAATTGACTTTTTCGTTTGTGAGTATAATATTTAAACTTCATGTGAATTCCATGTTTGCACATAAATTAGCATATTCTGTATGTTAACAACTCTTATATTGACAGAACAAATATTTAAGCAAAATGTTGAATGTCATTTAATACAACAAAATATTTATTTCCATTCATATTATGCACTTTACAGGCTATTTTGGGAAACTTACATTTTTTTTAATCTGTATGTTCTATTGCATAATTTCTTATGTTATAAATGTGAATGTTTGGATGTTTGCATGCAAATTGTTGTGTGATGAAGCAACAAAGCTTAATCACACAACAATTATTGAACAGATTTTAATAAAAATATATAGACATAGCTAATGACCTGGGTACATATGCTACTCATTCCTCAAGCAAAAGTTAAAGTATGAAAAGTAATAAGTAAATAATTAAGACTGCTCCATAAATATATCAATTTCTCTGTCTGAATATTTTGATAATAAAATGAATGAACTTCATAAACAAATGTTGTTAATTAAGTAAAATACATTAATCATATAATTATTATTGCAACTATTAATTTAAAAAAATATTGTCACCATGAGATTATCAATGTGGACTTAAAAAAAAACTTATTTTTACCAACAACATTGTTAATTGTGCAGTTGCTACCTACTTAAGCATCATATTTTAGATATGATACTTATTATTATTGTGTTAGATCACATAAGTCTTGTCTTAAAACGACTATTGTTTTGAATACTAGAACTACGCATATTGTAGATATTGTTGGTCAAACTAGTTGATTGTTCAGCAGATTGCACAATAGTAAGGCTAAAACAAAATTTTAGCCTTACTTAGTTGTTGTCAAACTGGTTGACTTAATTAGGTTTGATTGTTTGACTCGGTAGGTACAATAATGCTTACAACATAATGGACATTAAAAATAACCGTTATAAAACAGGTTTACCTCGCGTGTGTTTATTGTTATAGGATTTATTTATTACAGGAAGATTTGTTTTTTACAATAATAAACAATTATGATTTTAATGTACTTTTACAATGTATTTGTGACACTTATTTTAGGTAAGACACTTATTTTAATGCAGATTAATATATAATACGTACGTATATAAAAAAAATGAAGTTTGTATACATATAATACATAGATTGATAAACTGAAAGTTAGCACCTGCTATCCTGCTATTTATTTTCCTTTAGAGATTTCTCCTTCGTGATATCTATGCAGACTAAGTCGCCGGTTGAAGCTAGTCATATAAAGTATACAGTTGTAAAAGAATACAAATACAGCTGCGCAAGTCAGTGCACAACAGTGTCATACACACGGTTGTTTACTACTACTACCTTAGCAGTAATATACACTAATTAAGATATATTTGATTGTTTGATTTGATGGTCTCGTTGTGGCAGGACGCGATCCACTACATGACCCGCGAGGCGCCGCACGCCGTCATCGAGCTGGACAACTACGGGATGCCCTTCTCCCGCACGCCGGAGGGCAAGATCTACCAGAGGGCCTTTGGTGGCCAGTCGCTACAGTTCGGCAAGGGAGGCCAGGCGCATAGATGCTGCGCCGTGGCTGACAGGTTCATACATTACTTATGTACTTACCTATGTACTTACATTCATTAACAAACATAAATAAACATGTCACGCCACGCAATACCTCTCACTTTTGACTGGTCGATTTATGTAGATGGGAAATAAGGTTGCCTATATTTGATTTGTTTACATTCTACCTACCGATCAAATTAATATAAATATGTATAAGAATTTTTCATAATTCATTTATATATCTTTATCTAAAGTTAAATGGGTTGTCAGTTATAAAACTTTACACCTAATTCTACATAGTCACATAGCATTGACGCTTACTTTCTAATGATACAAAAAATATTTAGTACAGTGGTATATTTCGATGTAAGTATAGTCAAAGCGAACTGAATTTAAAATTATCTTATCCAAAAAAAGTCTACACCAATGTTAAATAAATCTAATGCTTACTAATATCCAGGTCTCTTAGAAATTACCGTTTTGTTAATACTAATGTGTTAATCTCGCATTGGAGGCGTGTTTGCTCCGTAACAATTCATGATCACATACTTACACATAATACTCGACGATGTTAAAGCCACACATGTATTAGTACTGCTATACAGTATAAATCAACATATTGGAAATGAATTTACATAAACGAACAGAATGAGTAAAACTACTGCCAACAATGTGTATAATAATTTAATATAGTATATACGTCCATCGGAAGAAATCTTGCTATTTGTGTAACTGATGAAGCATTCTGTTTCCAGAACGGGCCACTCGCTCCTCCATACCCTCTATGGCCAGTCTCTGCGGTACGACTGCGAATATTTCATCGAATACTTCGCGCTAGACCTCCTCATGGAGGACGGCGTCTGCAAGGGTTGCATCGCTCTCAACCTCGAGGATGGAACGTTGCACAGGTCTATATTTCGTTATGTAACACAAGAGCCCGACTGGTCATGATTATTTGTTTAATGACTTGTGAATCGAGTTGTCAGTACAATAATTTAATTTTAAACCTATTATGATACAACTAAAGTGCAATGATTTATCACACCACGAGCTTTACGGTTAAGGGAAAACAACGTGAGGATACCTGTATATGTCTAAGAAGAAATTCAAGGACATAAGTAATAGCTAAGAGTCAGTGACGGACTCACTTGCATGTGTCATCTTGGCACTAATTATCTTAGGTGAAAAGTGGGTGTTGAACCACCTACCTGTAACTACGTGTCCCTTGGGGGAAGACGTGAAGATATGATGATGAGGATAGTATTGATGGTGTGTAAGGTTCCAAGCTAAGAACACGATCCTTGCGACGGGCGGCACGGGGCGCGCGTACTTCAGCTGCACCTCCGCGCACACGTGCACCGGCGACGGCACCGCCATGGCGGCGCGCGCCGGCCTGCAGAACGAGGACATGGAGTTCGTGCAGTTCCACCCCACCGGTACTACGACCGCACACCACCACACCCGCTCTACTGCCACACTGGCCCAAGGAGCCCAATTCAAAAGCACATGATGCTTTTTACACTTAGCAGCGCGGAAATAATACAATGGAATTAATAAATTCACTCGAGTTTTGACGCGCAGGTATTATATCTGTAGAGGCAGGCAACTACCTCTATCTACCAGCGTCCATGCTCTTGACACCATTAGTGTTCCCTCCACAAATCAGGAGTCGCATGTCTTTCCCATGACGCACAGTCATCTCACACACCCTGTGATGGTACACTTAAAGTATAATTATTGTATATTAAATTTACATAACATATTACGTAAAAAAATTCACGTTGATATGCAATTTTGTATGTGTACGTACAAATATTTACACAAATGTGGGCGTGGTTCCCACACTCACGGAATATTTTGGACAATTCGATACGTAAGCGTTATTTGCATGGATAATACACCTTTTTTCAAGCATATGAACACCTATGTAAATATCAACGTGAATTCGCACCTCTTACATACGGGCTTTGTGTAAAGTTTACGTTGGACAGATAGCACAACAAGTGACATCTACTTAAGCCAAGTAAAACCAAATTGTAATAAAAATATTATGGGGATTGGCACTAGGTTGGCATTAAATTCATAATTAAGACATATTTTATGTCAGGTTTTTGACGGAAGATGGCTTAAAACTAATATTTTTAATTGGAAATAAATACCATGCTAATATGTACCAAGTTTATAAGTAAATAAGTAACGTCGGTTATAATCGCCTGCGCATAAATAGACGAAAGGTAAAGGACTTCTCAGAAAAGTCATTTGCCTCGGTAATCTCCCAACACAACGCAATAAATATTTCCAATATCTTATAATGAACGAATCGAGTGTAATGTTTTTTTTACACGTGAAGTCCAACAAGGAACGGACTCTCGCTATTATAGTACGTTAAAGTATACATCAATCAATGGATATATTGATTTATATATAAGATACTAGCTTTCTCCCCGCGACTTCGCCCGCGCAGCATTATAATATAGCCTAAGTTACTCGGTGATGTTACAGCAATCTGTCGGTGAAAGATTTTGTTTAAATCGGGCCAGTAGTTTTTGTGTTTATTCATTACAATTACTTACGAAAATACAAATCTTTCCTCTTTATAATATTAATGTAGATTAGCTTGTACAGGTACACCGTAACTTCGTCCGCGTTGCAATAAACTATATAAACTTTGTTACTCACTGATAACAGAACATTCTGGTTAAAATTTTTTTGGAATTGCTCTAGTCGTTTTTAGTATATTCAATACAAACCGAAATACAAATGTTTTTTCTTCATAAGATAACTAATGCACGCAGATAAATATTGGCTCAGAGTAGATATTATACTACGTACAAATATTGGTATCGATACTGTTGTACAAAATCACTAAACTAATTTGACTGGACTTAAAACTCTTGCTATCCCTCTCTCGTGGGCGGGGTCAAATAAGGATGGTAAAACTGAATTCCTGTCAAATTAGTTTAGTTTAATGATTTCATACGACAGAATGCGCACCATTGTGATAATGATACGGCAGGTATCTACGGCGCCGGGTGCCTGATAACGGAGGGCTGCCGCGGCGAGGGAGGTTTCCTGGTGAACGCCAAGGGCGAGCGGTTCATGGAGCGGTACGCGCCCGTCGCCAAGGACCTGGCCAGCCGGGACGTCGTCTCCAGGGCCATGACCGTCGAGATTATGGAAGGTAACCAATACCTAACTGTATGTTTTGTATTATTAGCCGTTACAGGCATGCGTTGCAATGAATCTTCTTTTCTCTTTGTCCAACATTCAGTTAAATTATCGTGGGTGCCCATAACAAATCAACAGTTTTCTCGGTATAGTTTTAATGTAATAGGAACCCATAGAAGTTATTTCAATAACATAATATTTCTTATACATTAGACACACTGCCTGAAAATTTAATTAAAATGGATGATATATATAGATAACCAGAAAGCGATTTATAAAGTCAACCCCCATCTATGCTACAACAGTAGTGTGTTGTGTTGTCATATATGTTAGGAATGCTACAGAGGGAGAGCGGCGCCCCCCTCCATCGTTGGCAACCGCTGCTTGCAGGGTTCATGTCCGGCTCACTTGCCTCGTCGTCAAGGGAGTTGAGTCGCTAGTAGTGTTAGTTACATACACGGCGTGTTGTAGGGCGCGGCTGCGGGCCGGAGAAGGACCACGTGCACCTGCAGCTGCACCACCTGCCGCCCGAGCAGCTGAAGCAGCGGCTGCCGGGCATCTCGGAGACCGCTATGATCTTCGCCGGCGTCGACGTCACCAAGGAGCCCATCCCCGTGCTGCCCACCGTGCACTACAACATGGGCGGCACGCCCACCAACTACCGAGGAGAGGTACATACACATACATACATTACTATCGTCAATTATAATAGTATAATATAGGCAGGCGGGTATAGCGGGTATAGACCAGCTATACCACACACATTCCCCAGGTTATCGTTTTCGAATGCATGTCTATTTCTTTGGGACGTTGTGAAGAGGTGCCAATAAATTCGTCTCATTTGAAAGTAACCTGACCATAACATTTAAAATGGTAAACACGTCTCCAAAATGTATAGATAAAAAAATGGACATCAACTAGATTTTCTTTTCAGTTTCCCTAGTTATTTTATATTCAAGTATTTCAAACATATTTATGTTATGTTCGAGGCCGATAGCATGAAGTGTAAGAGGACGAGGGATGGTATACCTTTAATTCAGTGACGAGTTGAACCTTTTATAGATTCGTGACGTCTCCTCTCCTAACCCAACCTGTTCATATCAAGATCATTCTCCTTACTGTATCTCGGAGTGAGGTAATAAATGAATTAACAAATCGTAGACTATAGATACAATAGATACATTTGCCAATAGGCAGTAAAGAGATTAGCATACGTAGTAATCACTGACGTACTTACTTCATTTTAGGTTTTCATTTTCAAGCTTGTATTTGTATGTTAAATTCGGTTGCAACATCGTCCTTGCCTCGGCCGCATATTAATTTAACCGCGTCAAGGAACTCACTGGTAATAATCATTCCACATTATGACATTGCGAATGTGACTGAGAGAAGCCGCGAAGAAAATCCAATCTACTCACTGATGGAAAGGTAAAGAAGAGTACCTACTCGGAAACGGTGGGCATATATATTAAGTACTAGCGGCCCGCCCCGGCTTCGCACGGGTAGACTTTTATATCAAATATTTTGTCTACCCGAGCGAAGCCGGGGCGGGAAGCTAGTATAATATATAGCCTATGTTACTCAGTGATGATGTAGCTTTCTAACGGTGAAAGAATTTTTGAAATCTGTATAAAAAATTAAAAAAAAAATTTAGGGGTGGACTACCCCTAACATTTAGGGGGATGAAAAATAGACGTTGGCCGATTCTCATAGATACCGGATAAGCACAAAAAATTTCATCAAAATCGGTCAAGCCGTTTCGGAGGAGTATGGCAACGAAAACTGTGACACGAGAATTTTATATATTAGATTTTTTACCACTTAAGTGACAAACAAGCATACGTGTCGCCTGATGGTAAGCGGTGACCATAGCCTATGGTCGCTTGCAACACCACCTAATTTTCGCATATTCTGCGATTTCACAAGGGAATCAACACCTATAGGGTACTTCCCGTTGACATAGAATCATGAAATTTGGCAAGAAGCAGTGTCTTACAGCACAAGTAAAGGAACAAGTCCCCCAAAACCCTCGGTGCGCGAGTCGGACTCGCACTTGGCTGGTTTATTCTTAATTGTTTTGTGTTGTGTTGTAGGTGATAACGCACTACGATGGCGTGGACCGCGTGGTGCCGGGTCTGCTGGCGGCGGGCGAGGCGTCGTGCGCGTCGGTGCACGGCGCCAACCGGCTCGGGGCCAACTCTCTGCTGGACATCGTGGTGTTCGGCCGCGCCGCCGCGCTCACCGTCGCCGAGACCAGCCGCCCCGGCGACGCGCAGGCGCCGCTTAAACACGTCAGTATATACCACTAAGGTGGCAAACAAGCATGCGGCCCACCTGATGGTAAGCGGTCACGGTAGCCTATGGACGCTTGCAACACCAGGTGTATCACTCGCGCGGCGCCGGCCCAGTATTCTACTGAATATAATACATATTATCCTATGCTATTGCCCCCACGAATTCCACTTACTTGAACGAACAAAAATCTTGTGAGAATAGTTTGATAGATTTGGATCAGTAACGGTTGCCTTTTGTATGTATATATATATATGATATGTAAGTATGGTATGTGTTGCGCAGTCGACGGGCGAGGAGAGCCTGGCCAACCTGGACAAGGTGCGCCACGCCAACGGGTCCATCCCCACCGCCGACCTGCGCCTCAGCATGCAGAAGTGCATGCAGACCAACGCTGCTGTCTTCAGGCAGAAGAGCACGCTCGAAGCTGGTACTTGCCTGGCTTCACCTTGGACTCCCCTATTATATCACTATAAATAATATAAATCATTTGCTATTAAGAGGGACTATTGACAATAATGTCAAAATTAACGAACTATTTGACGACATTGTCACTGGTAACTAAGACGGGTCAATACTCCTATTATAAATAGGTACATTTTGTTTATCTGTTTGTATGTTATGACTCATGGGTAATCTCTGAAACGACCGAATCAATTTTAATTCTTTCAAGAATTATAGTTACACAACCGTATCCCTGATCAACATAGGCTCTACGTTTTCTTAAAGCTTTGTATTTTGTTTGCTACTATGCTATGCAAGCTACTAAAGTATAAATTAATGAACTATAATTTAATGGCTACTAATTACTAAAATGCTCCTAAAGTATAAATAAATAAAATGTTAACGAGGTTGTACTCCAAGATATAAATAACATGCGCGTGCAGGCAAGAAGCAAATCCACGAGATCTACAATCAAATCTCGGAGGTGAAGGTGTCGGACCGGTCGCTGATCTGGAACAGCGACCTGGTGGAGACGCTGGAGCTGCAGAACCTGCTCATCAACGCGGTGCAGATCGTGCACGGCGCCCTGGCGCGCGAGGAGTCGCGCGGCGCGCACGCCCGCGAGGACTTCAAGACCAGGCGCGACGAGTACGACTACGCCAAGCCGCTGCAGGGACAGGTATGCTGTGCGACCATTACCAACTATGCCCGCATTCGTATCGTGTCTTAGATACACGACTGTCTGCGATGCCATGACGATATCTTTGCGATGCCCAAGAAGGTTATATACAGTTGTTCCATTTAAGCACGATAGGGACGATTTTTGCGTAAACATTTTGAACATACATAAACAACCAACTATGGAAACGCTTGTGTTAACGATACCTATAAACCTGCAATGTGTGGGAGTGATTTCGTGGAAAGGGGCGGACGACGGACGCGTGGTACAGTTACAGGAATCTGGAGAAGCGTGCGCTATATCATTCGAGCAATGAGCGCGCGCAGTGGTTGAGTAAGGTGAGATGCCACACTATTTTTGTGAATTGTGTACTAGACCTGACGTCAATGTATAATTATTAGGTCAGTGTTGCAACCTGTATGCGGTATGAACAAATTGTTTTTATATTCTACTTAGTTGGAACATATGCATACGGCCCACTTGGTGATAAGCAGTCACCGTAACCTATAGCCAGTCGTATCACTAACGAGTTGCCAACCCTGATGTTGATGGGGACTGGTGGAGATACAGTCCCCAGTCGGAAGGATCCAATTTTAAAGGGAAAACCCACGGGCTATCCCAATTCGCCCTACCTCTCTTTTTTAACAATGCACGGTCTGTCCCCGGTGGTAGAGTAAGCTGCCGTTCGAGCAGCACTGGCGCAAGCACACGATGGTGGAGACTGAGCCCGCGTCGGGCGCCACCAAGCTGTCGTACCGGCCCGTCATCGACCACACGCTGGACCAGGCCCAGTGCAAGACCGTGCCGCCCGTCATCAGGACCTACTAGACCTGCACCCTACAACCCGGCTGTGAGCACGCACTAGCACATACATATATACATACCAGCACCAGCACCCCCACTCCCATTCCATCCCAAAGGGAAGGTTGAGAACATAGAACTTCATTTATCACTGGACATACAAAGACCCGGCCACACACACCATACAACACTTCTCTCACTAGTTGTATTGAGATGCGACGGGTGTGATATCCAGCCGAGTCTCTTTTTACTTAGTAACATGACAAGAAATTAATATTAAAAATGCAATCGAAAAGATGAAAATTATATAAATTATACAGAGTATGACGCCGTGTCCCTTTCGAAGTCGGCAGAGCGTACAGAACGCCATTTAAATCTTGGTTTGCACATCCTTCCTATTGGCAGCTTGATCTATAAATCGCGGCAAAACATTTAAAGAAAACACTTCTGTCACTAGTGGTATTGAAATGCAACGGATGAGTTGTTTTCCCCTCCTCTACTTAAAACTGTAAAGGCGTTAAGTATGATTCATTAACAAAACTTGCTTAGTATTATTGGGTGATAAAGGACATCGCATAGTAAATTTACCCAGAACTGGGTGCACGAACCGCCTACTTATCCGGCGGCACAAAGTCCGGCTATTCGGCCAAATCACTATCCGTTGCATCTCAATAATGGTGTTATATGCAGACCGACATTGCCTGAAAAATCCTCAACACCTTTAATAATTGTCTGCTTATAAAATGTTTCATTGCTCTGTAGGTTTCTTATCACCGCAAACGTGTACGTAGAAATCAACGAAGTCTATATTCCTATGTTTATCCGTCAGTTTATGTTCAACGTGGCAGTTCAATTAATTTGTATTAATATAACATTTTAAATGCTAAATCTGATATGCAGTGCCCTTTTCAATTTTATACTTCACTCCTTCAGTACCCTTTAAAGTCGAGAAAAAGAGGCAACGATACGTCATATGTCTTGAAGAGGCAACGAATACGTCATATGTCTTGTATTATGCTTTCATAGCGTAAGTACAGGATGATTATGCTATGCTGTGCCCGGTTTTACTATATTATAAAAGAGGGATGTTTTTTGATCTTGGTCATAATGAAATGTCGCCTATCCTGAAAAGAGCGCGGCGCGGCACGCAGATATGTATGTATGCATATCGTTAATTAAGAAAAGAAAATCGTATTTGCAGGTTTTACTAGTTTCTCACGAGGGTGCCGTCGTAACTGGCAGTCTTCTCGCAGCGAGGTTCGACTAGGTGGTGTTCACGAAATTGCATCTGTTAATATCATTATTTATTTTTAGCAAGACTTAAGCGTAAATATTTACAATCTATAATAGTCGGAAATTCGTGTATCGGACTCTGACGAGGTCCAAAGCAGTTGTGTACAAACGTAATAGTGCCAGATATTTTGTTACCATTTTTTCCTCAATTATTTAATTCAAAAATAAACATGGCTTTTAAAGTATCTTGTGATTAATATATAAACAACAGCATTTACTATGATTTTAATGTTAATGGCTACATCAGCCCGAGTACTTAATTGTTACTAGACTACTGAGAATATATATTAAATGTTGCCGAATTAATCGATCGCCTAAATATAAATGTTCCTCGTACGTACCCTTCTCAATATTTTGTAAATTTTTATTTACATTATTTATTATATTAAACGTAGTTTGAATCGTTTGAATCTATTGTAGATCTATCGCCATCATGTTTATTAATTTGAGCAGCATATATACTTTAAACATTGTTCTTTGGATATGTTTTGCAAATTATGCAAATTTTCGACTTATTTTTTTTTCAGTATTAAAATGAAATTAAACTAAAATCATAAATCACTTTAAAAACATTGTGTAGAATAAGATACAGATGTATAATATTATGAATATACGAGGTGATAATTTTCTTGTCTTATTTATTGGTGCATATATTTTATAGAATTTCGAGTCGTAAACTTAATAAATGGCTGTTGTGTGTATACGCTTAATATATGGCTCTGCGAAGGGTCAGCCGAGCTCGTGCTCCTACTAGCTTTGCCTGGAGTTGGTGGAGGTCAATGGGTCGATGTATAACCACGTCATCTGCATGTTTTTAAACGGTTGGGTTACACCATAGATAATAATATCATGTTGTGATGTTATAAACTTTTTAAATTGGGCTATATATTTTTCTTAAAGCGGAATCGATGGTATTTTATGGAACCATTTAAAAAGTCATGGTGGCCTTGTTGTTGAGAATCGGCCTGTCATCTGATAGGCCCAGGTTCAAACCCCAGCCTGTACCAATGAGTTTCTCTAAGCTCAAGTACAGTGATTAATCACATCATGAGCTTAAGAGAAAGAGAGGTATGGCGAATTGGGATCTCCCGTGGGGTTTCCCATTATAATTGGAGCCGCCCGACTAGGGACTGTACCTCCACCTTACAGAAGACCGCAGTAAAAACAATACTTAGATGAAATGTTGTGTTTCTGCGGTAAGGTTGCCAGTGCTCCACGAGGATACGCTGTACTAGTAGTAATGCTGCTAGCACAGTGAGTCCTCATCAAAAACCTGGTTGGCAACTCGTTAGTGATATCCAGGTATTGCTAGCGGATATAGGCTAAGGTGACTGCTTACCATCAGGTGGGCCGTATGCTTGTGTGCCACCTTAGTGGTACAACAGCAGTGCAGTATGCGTAGCGGCTTTATTCTCTTGGCGCAGTATCATATTGTAGGTATTCTCCGAGAGAACACAACCGCTACGCTGGTATTCTCTTGGCACATACCACAATAAGGTTTTACGTAAAACCTTTTTTAAAAACATGCAGACGGTTAAGACTACGCATACTGTATGTATATTTTTAAATTGTCTATCACACGGACTAAATAAACCATTTTGATATGTTGTGGATTTGATAACAAAGATATCTAACGAAAACAATATTTGGTTTGTTGACTACACTCAAATATTCCTTTATTGATAAGAGCAACTCATTAAATATGTTTTATGTTTATTTGTTCCTACAAGCCCCTTTTTACATATAATTTCTTTGCCTACGAGTGTAATCTTAACAATACAGTCATGAGTCGTTCACACACATTTGAAAAAGCGAAGCAGAAATTATTTTATTTCCGTAAATTATACCTATTTATTTCATCTGAGATTACTTTAAAAGGAAATTACATACCCAATGCTACTCTTAAAATAAAAAATGTATTAACATAATGCCAAATTATATGAAATCATCGAGGATGCTAGGTTGTGGAGGTGAGTATACTTCCTTGTGCTTTGAGCTCTTTCCCGATTCCATAGATATATGCTGTGACTGTGAGCCACGGCTTTAGCAGCTACCTACTGGAGACAGTTCCAAAGTATCAACTGTTTTAAATAATGTTAATTTAATAACCTGCCAATATACTTGTATACTAAGGACGGCTGGCTATGTTATCGTTAAAAGAATGGACACATATTAAGTCATTACGTCGCTGTACTGATAAACTCCCGCGGGGTCATGTATAGCAGCATTTGCAGCCATTTCGATTAGTGTCTGTCCTGACGCGTCCCACTACACTCGTGTTCTGTAGCTCGTTGCTCTCATTGCACTTTACATTTGTTCTGAAGTTCTGAACCAGGTTTGATGGTTCTTCCTGCCACGCGCGTCTTGTCTAAAGCGTACGTTTCGGGCGTCTGCGGAGGTCCGATTACGAACCTCAACATTCGGAACGTCAACAACCTGACGCTGCAAAACATTTTTGTCAAGCTGTGTAAAGGTAAGAGATTTTACTATCTTTGTGCATGCTTATTATGTATACCGCATTTGACACAACTACCTTAGAATAATACGACGTTTTAGATATACCTAAGTATTCGGAACTTCAATAATCTTGAATTAGATAAGGTCAATGGTTCATTGAACGTTACTTGCACTATTAATATTCATTTCATAATGTTATGATGTTTCAATATGCGCTACCAACCGCTACCCATTGCATCCTACATTATTTTAGTTTTAGGTGCTCTAAGAGTAGCAACACACTTATTAATTGATTTGTATATACCTACTAAGTTTTATTTGTCCGCTCTTATCATTACAAAGATACAGGAATTAAGGCTAACGCGTGATGTTATTGAAACCTTAATAACTTATCTACATGGTCTCTTACAGTTACAGTACCTACCTACAGAAAAATACTAATACATAAAATATCACCTGCATTAGGTGTGTATGGATACTTAATGCGAACAGTGGCGCTCACGTGATTTATTATCCGCTCACATCCCTAATCCAATAGCAATACATTTTTGTATTGCCAATTAGTAAATAATACGGCTGTAGCTGTTACCGCGTCAAATATTATGCAGCATTGGTCATATTGTGGTGGTGAGTAAGTTTGCCACACAAGGTGTCGCGGATGTACCTACGTATATGTAGGTAGTTAGGTACATATTTGCAAAAAATATGTAGGTAATAACGCGATAAAGTCCAAACATTATTAATAACTAACGCGAATTCCTCTCAATGTATTATTATTGATACACTGGTATTTCAGCTTACATCAGATGACGGCCGAATGTTTGCTACTGTAGTAATATAAATAAAAATATCATGATGGCGATAAAGCAAAATATGTAGTTATTATATTAAAATTTTACTCAATAAGTGATAATAACAAAGAGAATTCGAACTTAAGTAATAATACTTAAACTGAGGTTAATTGGTTGTTTTTTGAAGCTTGTCAAATCAACACGATGGCTTCGATCCCGCCGTCTGCGTTCTCAGCCGGGCGCATCCGCGAAACCCAGCGAAGGTCGAGCGATCTGAAGATCTCGACCGGGAAGACCAATGAATCTACAAAATTCTTCAACACGACATGTAAGACATTAATTCCTGCGTTAAGCATCCATTTGGAAATTGGAAACATTTTTATCAGCTAAAAGTACCTACTAGTATCACCCGGGCAGTAAAATGCGAGTGCAGATATTCAATACATAAAAATGGAAAGAATGCAAAGCGATATGTTGAAAATGTATGTAAGTATATATATAAAGCTTTACCTCTCAGCTTCTCGGAGGAGGCCGCGTCATATGTTATATATAGGTACATACGTACCTACTCTCAATTGTAAAAAGGTCGTTTATTCAATTTACCTACCAAGAATACGAATAATGTTTCAGTCATGGAACTGTCACCACTGAAGTACAACAGTAAGCTGATGAACAGCATCTGGGGCCTTTACAACCGCTACTCGCCACATAACGTGAAGAAGATCAACGATGCCTTCGTTTTCACTGGAGAGTCGCAGCAGTTAGTTACCATTTTAATTTTATTTGGGTACCTAGCATTTGTTTGCTTATTAGTTATTACTTAAGATTTATGAGTGATTTGGTAATTATGACTGATACTTTTTTTTAAATACCAGGGTGGCACACAAGCATACGACCAACCTGATGGTAAGCAGTCAACTTAGCCTATAGCCGCTAGCAATACCAGAGGTATCCCTAACGAGTTGCCAACCCTGTTGTTAATGAGGAATCACTGTGCTATCAGCATTACTACTAGCCCAGCGTATCCTCGTGGAGCACTGGCAACATTACTTACTGCAGAAACACAACACTACATCAAAGTAGTGTTATGTCACTGCGGTCTTCACACATGACTTTATTAAATGAATGATTTATGACACTTAAAAATACTTAGAAAATTTTGAAATCCACTTCTTTGACACAGGTAAATACTTCTTGCTCGGATGACTGATCCCACCCTACTGTTTAATTCAGGGAAACCATATATATAGCGAAAGTGATAAGCGTTCAATACTTATTTATATATGTACCTATACTAGCCACTCTCCCCAGCTTCGCAGAGAAACCAGAGCATATACCGTGCGCCTACTTTTAGACGAATAGATTAGATAGGTACACTTTAATACACAAGAGGGTACTATATGCGAAGAAACATTATTATTATATTTAACTGCATAATTGGCGGTCTTATCGCATGAAGAACGGAGCGATCTCTTCCGGACTACCGAATGAATGGACTAGACTAGATAAAACTAAACTAATTTTAATGTTCAGCCTGTTGCGTTCAGCATGTGGGTTAAATGTAACTAATGTTCATTCTACTTAAAGTATTCAAATTTTATTTTATTTCTAATCCTGCAAATATTTGAAAAAAATAACATTGTAGATATTATATACGTAATATATTGTTTTACGCTTTCGTGGGTATGTTCTTAATGTTACAATTCATTTTGACGGGTTGTCATGTTCGTTCCGTGAGCATGGTGCTTGCAACGGCATCGAAATATCGGGTAACTAATTAAATAAAAATACCGTGTTAAGAACCCGTAAAAATGAATTTTAAACAATTAAAAAGTTTTTGACAAACGGACAGATGGACAACAAAGTGATCCTATAAAGGTTCCTTTTTTCCTTTTAAAGAACGGAACCCTAAAAATTTAATAGATATCAAATGACAAACAACACAGACACAAAATTAAGAATATAGAATAAGCAAATGGCAAACCTTGATTAGTATCTACTTTTATTATTATTAGTATATACTTATATACTCAAAGATGGCAAACAATATCTTCAAATTTCTGTCCGGTTACATATTACCCAGCAGAACCAAAATGCTCTAAGCGTAAGCGTCATTTCATTTCCATCCATGAAGATATAACATTTATATATGTCATGGATTGATAGATACTGACCTCTCGCCCTCGTTATCTATATTTTGATTATGTCTCACAATGAAATTATTACAAGGACTCTAATGGAAGACGCATCCTCCGAATGCAAGTAGCCAATTATATGTAAGTAAAAAACTCGGAAACGGGGAAAACTGGGATAGGTGCATTTTGACTGACCTATACAAATGATAATTCGAATACTGATTTACCGACAGATACCTGGCCAGCGCTGCTTACGTAGTACCTACTCACCTACCTAATAAAAACTACTGCTACATAATGATAACATTCCTGTAATTTTATTGCAGGGCTCCTTGTGCTGCGACCAACAAAAACGAGCCCAAAATCAGTATACCAGCCGCTAGCCTAGACAACGTGTGGGCTGCTATCAATGTACCGCAGTCACACTAAATGTTATTTCCAAAATTGATTTTACTTTATTCCTAGCTCACTCTGCGGTCTTGTTTTACTTTAATAAAATAGGTACCTAGTTACCTAGTACCTTTCCTACCCTTAGTACGAAACTACCTATCCTTTTTTTTCATACCACTACCGACACTACCGTCACCGTAGCCTATAGCCGCTAACAATATCAGGGGTATCACTAACGCGTCGCCAACCATGTTGTTTATTAGGACTTACTGTGCTAGCAACATTACTACCGCAGCGTATCCTCGTGAAACACTGGCAACCTTACTTACCGCAGAAACACAACACTACATGAAAGAATAGTGTTATTCCACTTTGGTCTCCTGTAAGATGGAGGTACAGTCCCCAGTCAGGTGGTTCCCAATTCGCCCTACCTCTCAAAATATTACACCTGCCACAGTTATTACATATTGGTGTCGATTCTGTTGTTCAAAATTACTAAATTTAACATATTTGACAGGTTTAAAAGTCTAGCTATCCCTTTCTCATGTGCGGTGTTAAATAAGTAGGACAATATTTTTAGACCTGTCAAATTAGTTAAGTTTAGTAATTTTGAACAACAGAATTGGCACCATTGTAATAGTAATGCTGGGTAGATAGTAGATACACATCTAGTTACTGGAAACAGTGGAAATCTAGTTCTATCGATATACATATAGACCAAAAGAATCGGGCGTAAACAGGTTCACATTATTTTAAAATATTAACGTAAATACTGATTGCAATTTAATTTACCATTTGTTGAATTTCAAAGAGCACTTTCAGTCTTTAAACAACCATTAGACACATTTCAAATATAGCGACTGATACGTAGAAGAACGTCCATCTCCCATCTGTGTACCAGATGAAACAAAAACATATCATTCTATGCTCACCAAAAGCGATTGGGTGTATGAGAAAGAATCGCTGCTGATCTCATATGGAATAATGCAGCAGTGGACAACACCAACACACTAACATAGAGAAGTATTACTAACACCACGAGTCCTGCCTACTTGAAGAAAAAACTATTATTATTATTATAATATAAAGACTGAATTGCCTACCAAACGAGAGTTATTCTAATTTAAAGTTTAAAAAATCAGGAATATGTCTGTCACACAGACCGGTAGGATTCGAACCCTTGTCCGTCGCTTGAATAGCAGTCAAAGTTTCATACCACACGACCACCACGATTTCTATCTAAGCATGCAAAGATGCGCGTGACAAAAAAGCTTGTTTGCCAAATAAATGTTATTTCAACGGTAACAAGTAGGCAATACCACAGAGCATGCCTCAGTGGTATTGCTTACTTGTTTCCGTTCATGGCTAGTGCCTACCGGGCAAGCAGGCAAGAGCAGATAGGTAAGTTCTTAATTATGGAGTTATCTGCTTACCAATCTACATACCTACATATAAAAATAAAGATAATTTAATAAAAAAAAACGTATTGCTAAAGTATTTCCTGCAATAACCCGTTCATAGAATAATATTGCTAGTCTCTTAAGTTTAGAAATGGAAGCAAGGAAAGATGCGCGGTAGAGAAAATTGGGCTGTGCGCCTAAATTATTAATCGAAAGGATTCCCTGAAAGCAATACAGAAGTGAGAAGTTGAGCGTTTTATTCACAGAGTACATATTCAATAAGTTTGCCTTATTGAGGAATGTAGCGTTTGTATTCTCTTGGGTTGGGGGCAAATATCATACCTAGTTGTCGACGTAACAAAGCAGCTACGCGTTACATGTCCGTTGAATGAACATGTCCAATGAAAGAGATTGCGCATGCTCTTCTTACATGCGATTGAAACGACCACACTTTGGTAATTAAATAAAGCCAAATAGTCGGAATGTATTTGTCTATGTATGAGAAGACTTAATAAAAATTAAGTTTCATCTGGTAAACAAATGGGAGGAGGACGTTCTTCTTCGGATCCTTCGGTACTAAAAAGCAATGGGACTATTCAAATTACGGTACCTCCCCCATTTGTCATCCTAACCCCTAGGAATTGGATTTCCATAAAACCTTTTCATAGCAGATGCCTCCACGCTCTACGGAACCTACCCGCCAGTCAAATTTCAAGTTTATGAACTTATTACCAAAATACTTCTTGAGAATATGTGTTTAGTGCTATTTTGCGTATTATTAATTATCGGTTAATACATCGGTTATGGTGTCCCGTATAATTTGAGCTTGAATGTCTTGGCAATTTCATAACTTTCAAGCTGCGTGAAAGAAGATAGGGCATATTATGATATTGTAATACTGTGATATTATCCCAAACAGCAGAAGGTATCCTTGTCTGCATTACATTTTGTTCCTAAATCTATGAGAGAATAATCAAATTCAATAGTGGATGCAGAGCCTAATTTAATCTTAAAACAAATACTAAATATCACAGAAAATTCTACAGTTGCTAAAAACAAATTATGTTTTACTCTACTTATCCAATTGTTAGTTATAAGTTAAATAAATAAAATCAATCACATGATTTACATACAACTGTATGTAAGAATGAAATAGGTAGGTACAAGTTAGAAAACACATATATGCAAATAATGGTTAAGAAAATGATTGATCGAAAGAAGGTTAGGTAATTTACCTTTAACGAATTATTTGTAGCTCATATGTTGTAGCTTTAACAAATGTAGTGTACCATCTTCAGAAATAATTAATACTTGTATTATATACTTGACAATAAAATCAAAGTATTAATATTCTGGTTGATATAAAGTATTCTATATAAACATACATAAAAATCATACAGACGAACATAGAACCTCCTCCTTTTTAAGTAGGTTGTTAGGCATATTTGTCTGTCATTGTCTAATAATACAGAAATAATGTGTGAATTGTGACTGAAGGTATAAAATCTCCATATTTATATTGATGTAGTTGCAGGGACCCCAAGTTCACCCAAGAAAAGTGTGATGGAAATCCAAATCTAATAAACATATTTTTCATCCTCAGGCTAATAAAATATTTTATCAGTCTACTCAGAACTGCTATACTTAGCACTTTAGCATACCTGCATAACATAGTACATTTATGTATGTATGTAATGACAACTACACTAGTCAAATATAATAATAGAGTGAAACCCATAAAAAGCTTCAGTTCCCAGAATAAATTATTATAATTATAGTTACATAGGTATGTTCTTTAAACAAATACATTCTCATCTCTCAAAATAGTATGCCTAACCTTGTGCTTTCAGAAACTTTATAATATAAAGGCAAGCCATTATGCACACCAAGATCATAATTACACATAAACATGGTGTGTGTAAGTGAAATTCTTTGGGTGAGTTTAATTTTGGTGTACTAAATGGCATGCCTCAATAATCAATGTGTAAAAACAACACAAAATTAAGCATATTGATTTAATTCATACATTTGCACAATTCATGAGTTATGAATGTCTAACATAATTTGGCAATACACAAGGTCAATTTCTGCAGACAGCAAATAATTATTTAATATAATATCTATAGTACTTTAATCTACCTTGATTGAAAAACTTGCACCACATGAACATCCTAATTCAGCATTAGGATTTTGTATTACTCTAAAAGCTGATCGGATAAGTTCCTTGTGATAATCCACTGTTGAGCCTTTTATATAGTTCAATGAGGTTTCATCTATAACAATTTTTACACCATCACGCTCAAAAATTCTGAAAATAAAATACATTTACATATGATAAAACAAATGAAAATGTGGTTTCTGTGTGGTTGAAGTGACTATCTATTAGCAGCCTGTAACAATGAGTTTATCTAAGCCAATTTATAAAACAGTGTTTAATCAGTTCATGAGAAAAGAGGTGGCATAATAGGATTTCCCATAAAAAACTTGAGCCACATGACTGGACTATA
Source organism: Falcaria lacertinaria (assembly GCA_951449985.1). NCBI lineage: Eukaryota > Metazoa > Arthropoda > Insecta > Lepidoptera > Drepanidae > Falcaria > Falcaria lacertinaria. The sequence continues at coordinate 5,515,782 of OX602123.1, read as the reverse complement.
CCTCTGTACCTTAAAGAAAAGTGTATTCAAATGAAACCAACTGTAGTGTTGTGTTAATGCAATGAGTAATGTTCAAAGAGCCCCTAAAGGATATGCTGTGCTGGCAGTAAGCATAATATATACTGCTTGCAGTTATTTCTCTTCAACAATATGTTATTGTATCAGAATTTTTTTATACTGTTTTAAAATATATGATTATGGCATTATGTCTCAATTTTTTGGGGATTTATTGACTAGTATACTACTTTATAAATAGAATACAGGCGTAAGATGTTTATTTATATAACAGTATAGGAACTAACCTGTCAACATCACCAACTTTAGTATCTAAATCAAATTTATACTGAAATCCTGAACATCCACCACTCTCAACACAAAGTCTTAAAAAGGTTTTGTTGTCATCACATAATTGCTTCAATTTGTGCACACAGTCGTCACTAATACAAATTCCATCAGCAGCAGCCAATTCTACTTCGTGACTATAGTAGGTGTAACGCGTTTGAAATGCCTGAAAAATATTGTTTACAAAGCTTCTAGAATTTCGGAACATCTTCAGTTTATTATTTAGATATTTATAAAATTTTAGGTTTTTACTCAAAGCACAGAGTACATTACTACTCGAAGCAATTCTTTAAGTTAAATTTACACTTTACAGCAGGGGGTGTCACTCACTGTTAGTTCCGTTGTTTGCGCGAAGCGCTAGTGTAGCGAACGCCTTCTTGTCCACCATTTTGTTACGTCACGTCTACTATCCGTACGTAAATGTCATCGCTACAACTGACAAACAGGCAAACTGGTTCTTTTTTTTTCGCTATGGCAATCAATCCTTTTCAAGGACCATTTTTGCCAGTGTCAAGTACAAGCAACCATAAAATTCTTCAATACTATGACATTCATTTATAATAGGGACATTTGGCAACATATAATAATACTTAATAGGAAGGAAGGAGGAGGGATGAGTAAATATTTAGTTTATTTAAATTGTGATATACTAAAAACTTTATTTATTTATTTTAATTATTTTAATTGTTTATAGTAGGTTAGTTTTTTTTTTCGTTTTAAGTAGATATTTTACTGTCACTAGGATTCGAATTAATATACATACATATATATACATGTAATATATCTATAATTTTGTTTATTAAATAGATAAAATATTATATAACAAAAATTATATAAAATATTATATACGATAAAACATTCTAAAAACTTTATAATAGATTTAAGATAAACTTTGTTACATAAGTTAGGACAGATGATCAGATAGATCACAGGGAAGGGGAGCTCTAAATTTAACAAGGATATTATATAAAGAAAGAGAATCATATAATGGACAGTTAAATAATAAATGGGTGATGCTTCCATCATCCAAACCACACTGGCATATTGCGGAATCTTTTATCCTTAATGTTTTTAAATGTACTGACGAGCAGCAATGCCCCAACCACAAACGAGCCATGGTTGTAACAAGTTTTCGGCTGAGCTTTAATTTAGAAAACCAAGGAGACAATGACACAGCAGGATTAATACTATAGTTAAATCTACCCTTAGATTGAGTAGCCCAGTGCTTGCTCCATTCCTGAACCAACCTCTCTCTGGTTAGTCCACTCAGATCTTGTGAGAATATCTTAGGTTGATCATACCGACCCTGCTTAACAGCTAGGCCGGCCAACTCATCAACGATCTCATTGCCTCGGATTCCCGAATGACCAGGAATCCTAGTCAACGAGACCCTCAAGCCCAAGACCGAGCACTTCTGTAATTCGTTTTTAACGATACTGCTTATCGGATGAAAATTGTTACTTTTAAAAGGGTTTGAAAGAAGGGATTGCAAGAAGCTTAAAGAATCTGAAAAAATTTCACTCTCTGCAAATTTATTTTCAACAATATAGTTTAGGCATTCAAAAATAGCCACACCCTCTCCAGAGAATATAGAAAATAAGTGTGAGACTGTAGGTAAGATCCAGTTGGAAGTACCTTTCAAGACTTCTATAATGTCCCTTTTCAGTAGTTCTTTCAGTTTCCTCTCTACTTTTTCGCGGGATGAGAATCCTACGATACGGCTGAGCAACTGACTTCACTGAATCGTCAATCGGAATAGTAAGTAAAACATCTTTGAATTTGAGTGCCTCAGTTCCAACCTGGTTCATATACAAATTGATTCGAAGTACTCAAATCAGGTTGCCGTCACACGTCCAAGTAGGTAGCGCGTACCGTTTTCGATCACGTAGAATGTTATGATGTCCTGTGATGTTCCGGCAAGTTTTATCGTAGATTTGAATGATCCTAACAGCTTCAACGGTGTTGCACTCCCGTAAGCTACGAACGTTTTGTCAGGATTCGGATCTTGATTGGTAACTTGAGCATTATCTTTTTTCATTCTTTCCCAGGTGTGATCCATTATAGGATTGTACTTGCAGCACAAATCTATCAACATCTCCACGATGGTTCCACCTATGTTACATGTGACCTTTGCGTCGTTCTCGATATTGAAAACGTAGTCGACTTTCCTTCATCCGTGCTAATGTTCGCAGTTTTATTAGATATTATTTCTTGTCCTGCTTTTCTTCTTTATTCTGACATTTATTTTTGAAGTGTCCTAAAATGCCACATTCTAGGCAAGCCTTTCCTTTTGCAGGGCAGTTGTTGTCACGGGCCAAATGTCTGGTACTTCCACATCTGCTACATTCCCATATCTTTGTTTTTTGCTTCTCCTTCCATGTCTCTGTACCTACTCTGTTGATTGACTGACTTACCACAGGTTTCATATCTAAATTTTCTAATTGACGACCCATGGCTTCCAGTGCATTAGTTTCTCCAACTTTTTCATCTAGAGTTATTTTGTCCCCCGTTTTCCAATATGTTCTTTCGTAGTTCTTCTGTCTTACCTCAGTCAGATATATATATAGTCATGAATTTTATGTAATGGATATATGGTTAGGTAACAAAAAAAAAAGATTGCCTTTTTTTTGGCTGACGATGTCGTTAGCCGACTGGTGCAAGACCTCAATGCATTAGGACCCCGCGTTTCGCCACGTCTATCATACTGTCGCTCATTCGCAACAGTTTGATCAAGTTCAGCGATTGCTTAAAGAAACCTTCGGCTTCGGCCAAAAATCGACCTTCGGTCGGACACTAAACATCTCACTAATATTATAAATGCGTAAGTATGGATGTTTGTTAATTTCTTGCAATTTCATGCCTGAAAATAACATGTTATATATATCATTTGTTATATATATCCATTACAGATGTTTATTGACACAAAACAGATTAAACTATTTACAAAAACATATCTTAACCTACCTACTTATAGATAAAAGATCTGACCCAAACCGGAATCATGCGGTAGCGTGCCAAGAATGCTGGCAGCATTGCCACGCTGGATAGCAATGCTGATTCTCTGAGCGAGATATGTTCCAGCACGCCTGTCACGGGAGGCCTCAACTAGCCGACGTGAGACCTCCTTGAAAAGCTGAAGAGCATCCGGGCCCCAGGGACCCAGAGTTTCAACCGCAAATGCAGAAATACGTGCCCTGGACCAAGACATGCATATTTCCGGCGCTTGAGGTACTCCTGCTGAGCAGCAGCGGCGCCGGCCGCCACCGAGGTGCAAGGGAGATGAGACGGAGCCGGGGTATCGACACAAGTTGCATCCCACACCAGGGGCCGACCCAATCTCCATGGCACCAACGACATGCCATCCGGCCTCCGGCCATCGCCTCGCGCCAAGCCGACTGGTTCCAGTACAGCAGGTACTCCGGCGGTGACCAGAGCCCGGCGTAGCAGGTCATTTAGGGTCGAATGACGTGACAGACGACCGGCGCTACCGATACATGAAAGGCCATGGTGCCCAAACACGTCAACATTATCCCCGCAATGACACCGATGAGGGACAATACACTTTACACCTAAGCGCAAGCAAGCACACAGCCTGAAAGTTGCACCAACCAACAAGGTACCAATATTAAAAGAAGGCAGCGCATAAAGCCAGAGCCCGGACTCCCACTTAGCAACTGCCAGGAGACGTGCACGGTCAGCAGAATTGGAGGAACTCTCGAGAAGAGAATTATAAGTCATCCTGCTGACGGGCTCGTCCCACTGCTTCTGCGATTGTGGTCTCAGCGGAAAGTCTGAGCTTGGACAGGCCAATGCCCAAGCATCTCTGGCCTCAGTCAGGAACGAAACCTCACAGCCACTAAGTGACGGAGTGAGCATATTACCTATGAGATCTCGCACACTATGAACTGAAGCCAGAAATGCCGGTAGGGCCACTTCTGAAATTTTGCGTATTCCCAAACCTCCAAACCGGATAGGGAGGGAAGCCTGGGACCACGTACGGTCATCCAAAGCTATATTAAATATAGATGAAATACTAGACCGAATGATCTCATCTAAATTTAGTAGAATAGAACGGGCTTTCCACATATGACTTCTACGTAAAACGTAAGTAAATTTGGGGACAAAAAGACAATGCCTGATAATATAATATGCCATATGGCAATTAATATTTTTCAAATGTTCTGACGTACTACGGAAATTTTTAATTTGATCATCAGCGATAGACGGGAAAGCCTCATCGAAAATGGGAGACCCTAAGAGACGAAGTGAATTTTTATTTAATATGTTAATATTTGGTGCCAAGGTATTAAATTTGGATATGATTGAACGTTTTGTCTCCGAATCGAGGTCGGCGATAAAAAGTTCACATTTTGAGAAATTTAATTCAAGTACTCTGTTCTTGAATTCCGAAATAATCATTTCGAGATCTGAAAAAACTGAATTCACGTCACCGCCCAGAGTTCCATCGTCCAAATACCAAATGTTGAATTTAGACGTAATTTTCGCAATTACAGGGTGTATTGCGAGGCTAAATATGGCCGGCCCAAGAGGGTCACCCTGTTGACATCCAACGGATGAATTTAAAAGATTGGTACATTAATTTGGTCGGTGAACTGTAGCATTGCCACAGGAAATTATAGGTAGAAGGATTTTTTTGTTGGACCTGCGTCAACAAGTTACCCCTATCGACACTGTTGAACGCGTTTTTAACGTCCACCTTCAACACTACCTCAGCCCCGCGGTTATATAAAAGAGTCCTCAAAGAGTGGACAGCAGCTTCACAGGCACCCTTCGAGCCAAAACCCAGTTGCCTTGGTTGGAAGTGGGAGGCCAAATCAACAGCCGCAGCCTTGCAGCACAACTTTGCTGCAAGTAACATTCATGACTTGGATTAACATAAATGTAAATAACGAACGTAACGCTGCCAGTATCTTCGGAACCTTGCCTACAGGGACTCCTTTTAATAATATATTTTAATATTTATATTATATTTTTAAGGTTTTTAGTTTTAGGTATTAAATCTGTTTAATGTCATCAATAATTATAATAAATGTAAATTGTAATCTTATTGTAATGAAGAAGGAAATGTAAAATATAAATAAAATCTTAAAAGTAGACAATATATAAGAATATAATAACGATTGATGATGAATGATCTCTGAATGATCTTATTACAGAGATTATCATCATAATTTTGTAGGAAGCCATTAATTTTGAAACCGTGGTCGCCTTGTGGTTGAAGCAACGGCCTATTATCTGATGGGCCTGGGTTCAAATCCCGGCCCGTACCAATAAGTTTTTCTAAGCTTACGTACAGTGATTAATCACACCATGAGCTAAAAAGAGAGGTAGGGCGAATTGGGATCTCACGTGCGCTTTCCCATTGATATTGGAGCCCCCCGACTCTACCTCCACCTTACAGAAGACTAGACCGCAGGGTGCAGTGATATAACACTACTTTCATGTATGTTTGTTTCTGTGGTAAATAAGGTTCCCAGTGCTCCACGAGGATACGTTAGGCTAGTAGTAATGCTGCTAGCACAGTGATTCCTCATCAACATCAGGGTGTGCAACTCGTTAGTGATATCCCAGGTAATGCTAGCGGCTATAGGCAACGGTAACTAGGTACCTACCATCAGGTGGGCCGTATGTCTGTTTGCCAGCTTAGTGGTTTTTAAAAAAATTCAGCATTACCTTCACAGCTACCACATTAAATTTGAGTGATAAAGTAAATTCCATACCGACACACACTCACGAGTCTAGCAATACACAAATCGTAATATTACAATGGTTTTCGTGATATCTGATTTCTTTTCAATTAACGTAAAAGTTAACGAGAGATAAAACAAATAGACTTCAGCGTCGAATATCAGAAGTATATGATTTACAGATTTGTGCAAGTACGTACCTACTACCCTAAATAGAAGCTATTATTGATATAACGCAACACTGCTGTAGCTTAACATACGATAGAAAGGGACAGGTGTATACCGTGGTGTGAGACAGACGTATTCTTTAGGGTAAGCTTGCCCGCGGACCAAGATATCGCGCAATATAAAATATTTTATTTTAATTGTGGTCTCTTTGCGGGATACAATAATTCTCCAAACATCTATTTAGAATTTAGATAAATATTTCTGGCTTACTGGAGCATTGATTAAAAAAAAACAAATTTGTGGTTGAGCTTATTCTACCTATATATATATAGGTATTCAATGGATAATTTTATGGTACTTATCGCTTTCTCAGTCTGAAAATAAAGAATTATTATTATATTCCTCGTATGAGTCCATCAGGCGGATGAGCCGTAAGCTTGGTTTCAAACAAATTTACGTCTATAGTAGCCATTGTAGGTAACATAAAAGTTAAGGTAGGCATTTGTAATGTGCCGAAGTAAAATCCTACCTTCAGATCAAGTAAAAAAAGTTGGAATTGTACTTTACGAACAACGAAATGACGCCTGTTACAACTAAGCTTTGCCTACGCACTACATTTTTTAAAACTGTCGTCTCTTTGTTCGCAATGTTCCATCTACCTTTTTTATTTGATCTGAGGTCCTACCCATTTATTTAAATACTGTACCAGTGAATTTTAGAAAGTATAGTTGGCATCTCTACTCCACTTTGCGCGGCAGCGGTCAGAAGGCGGAGCTTATCGGCAAACTCGCGTCGAGGCTGGTTCCACTGTCAATTCGAGAGCCGCGGAGAGAGCGCTCGTGTATGTCGTGGTGTGTTTACAGTGAAGTGGATTTTGTGATGTGATTATCGAATGCCGTGTAGTGAAAGATAGTGGTATTTTCGTTCATAAGTGTAACTAGTGTTTAAAAACAAACAATGTTTATGTTAAACTTAAAGTGAAAAGGCTAAAATGAGTGTTGCGCAGGTGTGCACAAAATTGTTTTTTGCCACGTAGTGATGCGAACGGGTAATGATTCCTAATGTGGAGTTCGGAGCAAGATGGTTAGAGAGACTCGGCACCTGTGGGTTGGAAATTTACCCGATAACATTCGTGATGATCGTATAAGGGAGCACTTCAAACGGTAATGCTTGTTGATTTGAATTATTATATGATTATTTTTCATCAAAATGAACCTACAAATCTACCAATCTTACTTTTAGGAAGCTTTTAGGCTAGGTTCACCTATGTTTATAACTATGTGAAAGAAAGGAAAGAAGTTACTAAGTTTGTTCAATGTTCGATCATGCATCTACAGACTGCTGGTAGCTCATTGTATATGAGGGTCTAATCATTGGCTATCCGTCAGAAGCTTAAGTGAGCAAGTTCACTGAAACGCTGGATCCATTTAGTATTTAAATTGTTTGGTCGTAAAAAAAATGTTTACCTATATGTAGCCTACGGCAGCATACGTATGTAGTAGGTACATAATATTATGATATCATAATTGACGAAAAATTTGATTTCAAGGAGCATATTATAACAACAGCAAGCAGAATCCGTAAGCTTATTTATATTTTTAAAAGTCTACGCTTTGCAGCAGATAATAATTTACTTAGAACCATTTACCACAGCATTTGTCAATTTGTTGACATACTGTATCCCAGTGTGGGGGGAAGCTGCTACAAGTCACATGATGCTGCTCGAAAGATCTCAAAGGTCAATTTTAAAAGTTATGTATAGTTTAAAAGAAACCTAACAGATACCCTACTAAAACCCTCTATGAAGAAGCTGACGTTTTAACAGTCCGTGGCATATTTGTATATCGTGTTATTATTAAGGTTCACCAAAACAAATCTCCAATCCACAAAAACAGACTGACTCAACGGACACCCACTGCCGGATATTAAAACATCATTCTCAAAAAGATTTGCTGCATTTCTCCACCCTTTCACCTTTAATAGAGTAAATTCATGCTGTAACATCAAATCTTGTTCGTTACGCGAACAAAAACAAAAGGTTTTGTCATGGCTCAAATCGTTGTATTACTTTGAAATAGAAGAAACATTAAAGGGGATCAAATAATATATAACACACCCGTAGTAGTAGAGGCCCTTTCGAGAATTTTAATATTTGGTAAGGGATACACGTGGCGAGTATCATCCCCGGAATGCATAGTGATTCACCCGGGGATGATCCTCGCCGAGTGCAGAGACTATTTCATGGGGATGGAAAACTAAAATTTGGCTCTTATGGTGAACTGTTGGATTGGGTTATCTGGGCTATGGGATGAGACTACGGACGTCTGCCATGCAATATGTCTCAATATTGGATAAAATTTGGCAGACGGTGACCCGCCACCTGCTACATGGGCCCCCTTAAAAGAAGCGCATAAGATGCCGCTGAGGGGCGCAGGCGGCTGAATGGTGTCGACAGGTGTGCACCGGTTTCACCATCGCGGGTACTGGCATACGGCAGTCCCCGGAGCGGGTTTCCCCGCTATTACGCATATTAAGCACTTCCACCCTTTCGAGCATATAGCTCTCGCGCTCCACTCAGGCCGGCCAGTGAATGCAAGCCAGAGGCGGGGGGCCTAGGGTCCGTGGTGTCTCTACTCACCAACAGCTCGCCATAAGCTGCCCTGCGGCCTTATTATTATTATTATCTTGAACCTATTTTGTCATCACATCAATGTCGTCATCATGATTTACCATTATGATTAACGCTAGCGGATGTTTAAAAAAACGCATTAATATTACTACCAATTATTGTAATACGCTATAATTTCCTCCCTTCCTACCTACTATTAAAAAAAAAACGCTATTCCATAGCGTCGTCTGTCAAAGTTGGATGTAAAATGAAGTTGAAACTTGAAAGTAAGTATTTATTATAATTTGATCTGAGGCAGCAGATTGCTTATTAAATAGGTTAGTGAGTTCATTGAACCGCAATGCGAGAAAATGTTAGGCAATACCTAAATAACCTATTGATCTCGTAGCAAAACTATAAACATTGTCAAAGTGTCTTTCTGCATAGTTACAAATATTTGAAACCATATTTGCATGTGCAACTTATTTATTTTTATACTTAGGAATTGGTGATAATTATGCTGTACAACATAATTAAACTTAACTAATTTGGTAGGACTAAAAATTATTGCCATCCTATCCTTAATCAAGAGTATGAAAAATGTTTATTTTGCATTAGCTAAATCATTATTATCTTACTGCATACCGTGCTGGGGCGGCTCTGGTAAATAATAAATATCATATGCTGAGACTAGAAAGGGCACAACGGGCAGTTCTTAAGGTCCTTATAAAAAAGCCAATTCGCTTCCCGACGTATTAACAGCTAGGCAACTTCATCAAGTTCAAAACAAGTTCATCTTCTGCACCGTCTTACGTAAACGCTTAGAATGACCTTATGACCCTAATTTTACAACATCCAAACGTAGATCTGACAAGGTTTGTCCATCAATAAGAAGACATATGTATACTAAGTGACGACTCGCAAGGGCTGTCCGATTTAAGTCCAATGCTATAATATCAAACTAAATAAAATATTAAATATTTATCCACTTTCTCGATATTCTTGTAAAAGAAAATGTTTAAATTGGTTAAAATCCATAAATTATCAAGGTACTGAAGACCTTCTTCAATTTCATATTTAGCGCTAATCATACACACACACACACACACAACAAGCTACATACCTATGCTATAGAATTGTAACTCTAAGTAAAAAAAATATACATAATATAGATTTTACTTTACTTTTATAGTAAGTATTGTACTGTCCGAAGGTGGTAGTTGACAGACGCGACACAGTTTTAAACTTCTGCGACTGTCACCGTTTTCAATGTATTTTGTTCAAAGAGTTATGCCAAATAAACAGTATTATTATTATTCCCTTTATTTATTTTAAATCTTAGTATAGGTGATTTTTTTTACAATATTATTATTATTATTCCCATTTATTCCAATTCTCAACCTAGGTGTTTTTTTTAACAATATTCTTAAAAAAACAGGTATTAAAAAAATCCACCAAAACTAGGGAGCCACCAATAACGAGGCGCTAGCCCAAGCTACCGGTTGTTAGGGTTACAGAGTGAGGGACCTCCTGACGATGCGTGTCGTGTCGAGGAGTACTGCCTTTTGTATCCAAGCCTTGACCCAACCATCGAGCGAGAGTCTTGAGATGTTGATCGCGACTCTTCGCTATAAGACCGTTCGCAGAAACGACTATCGGGACAATGACCGCCGAGTCAACCCCCCATATGGCGGTCACCTCGTGAGTCAAGTCAAGGTACTTGCTGAGCTTTTCCTTCTCAGCTTTCACGAGGTTCTCGTCATGCGGGATGGTGGTCAACGAGAACTGCCCGGCGTTCGGACCGGTCTGTCAGCACGATAGCAGGCTTATTGGCAACAATAGTCCTATCCGTAATGACAGAGCGGTCCCAGTAAAGCGTGGCACGACCATTTTCGAGAACTGGCTGCGGTACGTACCTGTAATATGGTACCTCTGACTCAATAAGTCCATATCGAAGAGCAAGTTGCTGGTGGATGATCCTGACTACAAGGTTGTGCCTGTGCAAATACTCGCTATTAGCAAGATGAGAACAATCGGAAATTACATGTTGCAGTGATATTATTAATTAACCCTGCACATTAGAAAGGCATAGCAAGACTTTTTTGTCCTGTCAAATTAGTTTAGTGATTTTGAACAACAGAATCGCCACCAGTAGATCAGTAAATTTTATGTTTTTTATTACCCGTAACATCTTATAATATCAACGGTGGAAAGGAAAAACAAACGAAACGGGGTATTTTCAAAATACACTCCCTTCAAACGACCATTTTAAGGTATATTTTTTCAACAATGAACTATAAATTGATTTGAAAATATTGCAAGTGCCTCTTAGTCTTAAGTTAATGACTACACTTATTTTTTAACGAAGTTGGTATGTCATGCAATTTACCCTACCTATTTTTTTTTTTAATTTGGCGTTTTATCCCGTTAAATTATGTCCAGGACATGTCGTAACACGTTTTGTTCCTCGAAACTAAAGTACAAGTTGTGGCGTTACAGTTTTAATTCCATCCAACTATTAAGTAAGAGGTTGAATCAGTTACTTTTACTAAATAATTGTGCCAGTAGCGATGAACATACAAATGAAAAAAAAAACGGCCAAGTGCGAGTCGGACTCACACACACTTGTAGGTAAGACTTAGGTAAGGTTAAAAGTAGGAGAACTTCAAATCATTATTCGTCGGTGACTCTGCGCGCATCAGCGCGAAACAGGAATATTTTTTAGTAAGTCAGCATTAAAAAAATTTATACATATTTACGGTTTTCAGATTTTTTCCTTTACTTGTGCTTCCGGCCAAATTTCATGATTCTAGGTCAACTAGAAGGAAATCGCAAAATATGCGAAAATTTGCGACATAAACTTCATAATATGAAGAAAAGTCAATATTATTGACTTACAGGTTTGATTATTTTACAGCCGAAAGAGACCATAGACCCCCGGGTATTTCATATTAATTTCAATTTGATAGCTTCACGCGTTCTTGAGATAAAAATTCTTGACTGACAGACAGTCGGACAACAAAGTTTTATCCCAGACACGGCTATTGAATCAACCGCAGATAATATGTTTGTAATAGTAAAATCGTTCTTTTTAAGGTTCCGTACCCGAAGGGTAACGAAGACCTCGCTGTCTGTAAGCCCATACTTAGGATGCTAGCGAAAGCGCGGAAAAAGACGCAATTCGGCAAGTGCGTTTTTTACGCACAAGTGTTTTGACCCCATGCAAGTAATTAAGGGTTAAATATCTAAATTCGAAATCAACCTGTTGATGTATTTAGCATTAGCATACATAGCTCAAAACCAAAACAATCAATATAATATGAAGGCACCGTGCCATTGTCCTCACATAAAATGAGATCATACGCAAGATTTAAGGACAAAAAGTCCGTAACCTAACAAGTGCGCCGCGGTCGATTGCCAACTTCATGTAGAATGTTGTTTCGCTACTTTTGATTGACCTCGCATTAAAATATCATCTTTTTATCTCAATTAATACTGCCACTAACGTGGTTGTTAAAATAAAATGGTTCCTTAGGTGGTTTCTGGTGGAATGTTTGACCTATGGGATTACTTTGGTTTCTTACAAAACGTCTCCAAATACTACCCCAAGCAACATACAGAGAAAAATAAGCAGCTCCTTTGTCGTAGGTTATCATTTCCAGGCTCATCTTTACCACTTTATAGCGCCTACAACATTTATATAAAAGTAGTCCTGAAAAAATTACGTAGGTTGACACCGTTTCTTATTCCACTTTGAAAACTGGCCCACGGGAACGGTCTGGGAGTAATTAATGTTGGTTATTTGCAATACCACCCAATAAGTCAATACCGTACAAAAAATTTAGCCTTTTAAAATTACGTAGGTCTGGGAGCTCTGGGATCTTGGATCTATAGATTTCGAGAATGCCTCACAATGTCAATACATATATTTTTAGAAGTACATTTACGTAGTTTATTTTGTTATTTATACCAAACTTGTTTTTGCATATAAAAAGCTAGTTTGTTATAATATTCAAATTGTCATCCCCTATTTTAACCCCTAAGGGATGAAATTTCCAAAAATCTTGAAATAGGTATATGTATTTTTGGTTTTTAACTTAAACGCCAAATACCATGTTCATGCGTTTAACTTCAAAAATACGGATTTTCATACATTTCTATAATTGGGGACCCTTGGGTTTTTCCCATTTAATTGGAGCCGCCCGACTGTGGACTGTACCTCCCCACCTTACAGAAGACCACAGTCAAATAACACTACTTTGATGCAGTTATGTTTCTGCGGTAAGTAAGTTAACCTTCATCCCCTATTTTACCCCCTCAGGGGTTGAATTTCAAACACCTTCCTTAGTGGATGCCTAATTGTCTATGTCATAAAAGGTACTTACTGTCAAAATTTGAAGTTCCGTTATCCGGCCCGCCGCTAACTATTCGAACGCCCGTGTGCCTCTGCAATACCGATTATGCCGCCTGGCCCCTATCTACGACTTTATCTGGGACTACCCACGCTGAGCTTGTCAGAAAGACTTTTCTTATAGCACTAAGGTAGCACACACAAGCGAACGACCCATCTGATGATAAGCAGTCACCGTAACCTATAGCCGCTAGCAACACCAGGGTATCACTATCGCGTTTCCAACACTGTCGTTGGTGAGGACTCATTGTGCTATTTGTCTGCAGTCTTCGGTAAGGTGGAGGTACAGTTCCTCTAGCTCGGCGGCTTAAATTATTAATGGGAAATCCCACGTGAGATCCCATTTCGCCCTACCTCTCTTATTTCTAATATCCTAAGAGCCTGTGGACGCCAGACCTTTTATAAACGCTGAAAGTTTGACAGCGCATGCTCCCATCACAGGTAAGACGATGGCTAATTATGAAGTTTGGGTGACCGTGGCTTTGGCTGGTATACGGTACTGAAGGTATGTAAAATACCGATCTACTTTCGTCAAATTAAAAAGTGTGAACTTTTGGTGTTACCTTCAGAACATTGTTTAAAATCACGTCATTCATTGCCAGACACTTATCATCGTGGCAACCTCTTGCCAGTCACCCTTAATGTTCATGAAATTATAATTCTACTTTTGTCATATTATAAAAACTGATTTATATACCTACTTCCCCCTTTACGTCGTTACACCCCTCTGTCGTCCAGGCGTGCTGCCAGGGTTGCTTACTCTTAAATATTTCTTATACGTCTATAGACAATATCGCAGAAATATACGTTTTTCTATACTTTGAAATCATTATTTTATGTTAGTTTTTCAAAGATAAGGTTCAGCCGTGTGGGCGTGAAAGTGCAATAATTAACAAACATCCATTCTTTCGCATTTATAATATTAGTGAGATGTTACAATGGAGTCGTTATAAGGCCCCATTAAACCTACTTTCGGCTTTACGGGTATTTTCGCATGTATTATTTAGTAAGTACCTTACTACATATGTACATATTTTGCGATTTCACAAGGGAATCAAAACCTACAGGGTACTTCCCGTTAACCTAGAATCATGAAATTTGGCAGGAAGCAGTTGTCTTACAGCACAAGTAAAGGATAAAATCTGAAAACCGTAAATATGTAGTTTCTTTTTATATACTAAAAAATATTCCTGAATCGCCCTGTTGAGAGTCATCGACGAATAATGACCTCATTTGAAGTTTGCCTACTTTAATCTTACCTACAAGTGTTTACGAAACCCTCGGTGCGCGAGACCGACGCGCACATGGCCGGATTTTTTTAAATACGAATTTACTAAAACTATATTCCTGTTTCGCTTGTTGAGAGTCACCGACGTATAAAGTCCACATTTGAAGTTCTCCTACTTTCAACCTTACCTAAGCGTTACCTACAAGGGTGTACGGAACCCTCGGTGAGCGATTCCGACTCGCACTTGGCTGGTTCTTTTTATTCAAACTTTTCAGTTTTAGTACAACTAAGAGTATAGTCGACCTTCGTATTTATTACGTTATTAACTGGAATCTAGTATTAATTATTATTTCAATATTCAGCGCACAACTGTTTTAGGTGCACAAATTGCAATTATCGTGAAAAAGATAGTATTATCAAAATAACAGTTATGATCGCAGTGTACACAATTCAGTTAAGTACCTAATTAATTATTTAAGAAACAAATGTATCTTAAACTTTAAAATTAAAGTTTATGTTTTCAAAATGTGATCCTCTATTCCTTATGAATATTATCTCGATGTAGGGAATTCAGCTACTACTACTATCTTTATCGGCTCAAAAGATTTATACTTTTAAATGTTGGAAAGAGAGAAGAAGCGAACGTTCGGTAGCGAATGGGTTACGAAATCCTAATAAACAGGACAAAACAATAATTCTACCGTACCTACTTGAATACTCACTACGTGAATCTTGTAATGCAATAAAGCGATGGATGATCGATCGCAGAGCAGCATTGGCATAACTTATGTATGTGTTGTTATTATTTAAAACAGCTCTAAAATTGTCGCCTTATTATATGTCGGGGTCTACCCTTATGATGAGAGCGGGGAGCACCACCCTGTGCTGGGTAGAGCAAGGCCCCACCCACGTCCCTCGCTCTATCGACCTGCGCGGGCATCGTGGCTAGATGTCGCAAGCTCAGTGACCCGACCCGACCGAATTCCGCTAAATATATCCTCACATCACTGGTACCTCTATATCTATGGCTGTTTCATTTCTCTTGTCTGCTTTGAATATAAATTAGTTTTTACTTTAAATAATGTATCATTCGATACTTTATTTGAAACGAAGTATGTAAGATATTAATTCACTAAGCGAAACGAATCACTTCACTGCTAAATTGTAATCGGTTAAAACGCTAAGTTAGAATGTCCAGGATAGGGCATTAACATTAGGCATAACAGTAACCACCTCGTATTTACAGCTTTTATTCGATTTCTTGGTTACGATAAAAGTAACTAGTTTATGGGAGGAATACGGAATCCTTGCGGCTCAATAACAGTTCGTGATGAGCTGTGTTTTATGTAAGATTACAATTTCATTGAAATAATACTACTAGCTACGTAGCTACTTAAGAAAATAATAAATTATATTAGACATAAAAGCTGCGTTTTGGTTTGTGATGTTCGTAGCTATTAGCTATTCGGAAAGCAGATGACGTCATGCAGCCGGTATTATCGTCCTTCCCCCTTTCCTCTGTATTCGACTCGACCCGACAGAGCGTTGCGTTGGCTTGGCTTCGCTTGCTTAGTTCGTCTGTTGTCGTGCCCTCCTGCGTCCGCCTCCCGCAACCGCCACCCCGCGTCGATCGCGTCGCGGACAGAACAACGAACAGTGAAGTGAGAACGGTGCCTCGCCCCGCGCACCGCACTCTGCTCGCTGCGGTTATGGCCCGCTTGCTTGCTGTAATGCTACTTTATACGTATACAAACAGACATGTACACACATAGATACACTTGCTATTGAGTTTAGTTTCTCGCGGAAACCGGGTGTGGGGTACCAACCAGTGAGCACGGCCATGTAAAACTGTAGGACTGGCAACGTCGCATGGAATCAGACATCGACCGATTTAAGTAAGGTTGGTTTATAACTTTATACGGACGACGGGGCGGCGCGCGGCGCGCGGTGTTCGCATGAAGCTACCTACAGTGTTGCGCCATAATATAAAATTTGTTAAATTATACATGTAGTGCTGCTATTTGACATGAAATGACATGTTTAATCTAATTATTTCGATAGTCAAGTTCGGTAACTACCAATAAACCTAACTTCCTTGGCGACTAAATATTTATAAATAGATGTTCATGTTTCATTCAGACTGTTAAGTTCTTTGTCTTTTTGCTCACTTTATTTTTTTATACCTCTAAGGTGGCACACAAGCATACGGCCCACTTGATGGTAAGCAGTCACCGTAGCCTATAGCCGCTAGCAATACCAGGGGTATCACTAACGGGTTGCCAACCATGTTGTTGATGAGGACTCACTGTGCTAGCAGCATTACTACTAGCTCAGCGTGTCCTCGTGGAGCACTGGCAACCTTACTTACCGCAGAAACACAACACTACATCAAGTAGTGTTATATCACTGCGGTCTTCTGTAAGGTGGAGGTACAGTCCCCAGTCGGGCGGCTCCAATTTAAATGGGAAAACCTACGGGAAATCCCATATCGCCCTACCTCTCTTTTTAAAAGACCAGAGCCGTATCATTCGAGGATAGGACAATCCCACGTATATTTAAACTCCAAGTGGCAGCATTTACAAAAGCTGTGCTATAAACTAGTAATGAACCCAATATGTGTAGCCCTGCGAGATTTTCTTTTACTATTTCAAACCGGATGAATCGTCTCGAGCAGGCCGTAGAAGAGACAGCGAGGCTGCCATAAGTATTGCTCCGAAAATTGATTAAAACACCTCAAATTTATAGACGCTATTGGAAAGTTTTAAGCGATTTGTTTTGATTTGCAATGCTTACTGAAAGCACCCTACGTAAACGTATACATTTTGGTTGAATAGGTTTTAAATTAATTGTATTCTTAGATTCCTACCTACTTGTTTTTAGGGTTCCGTACCCTAAAAGGAAAAGGAACCTTTATAGGATCACTTTGTTGTCCGCCTGTCTGTCAAGAATTTATATCACAAGAACTGTTGGAATTATTGATATCTATATCAAATTGAAATTAATATGAAATACCCGGGTCTATGGTCTCCTTCAGCTGTAGAATAATCAAACCTATTAGTCATTATGAAGAAAAGATATGACCGTTTAAGTCGCAAATATTCGCTTATGTTGCTATTTCACAAGGGAATCAAACCTATTTGGCAAGAAGCAGGGTCTAACAGCACAAGTAAAGGAAAAAATCTGAAAACCGTAAATATGTAGTTAAATTATTTTTCTATTCGAATTTACTAAAAAATATTCCTGTTTCGCGCTGTTGAGACACACCGACGAATAATAACCTCATTTGGAGTTCGCTTACTTTTAACCTTACCTACAAGTGTGTACAGAACCCTCGGTGCGCGAGTCCGACTCGCACTTAGCCGGTGTTTTTATTTTATTTCATTCTAGATGAACAATCAGTAGATAGGATAGTAATGAAAAATGATCTTCCTATTTAAGAAAAACCGGTATTAAGTAGATATCTGAAATAATCGGAATCAAAGATTGGGTAAGAAAGTTAGCGACAACGAAACGGCAACCGCGCATGGCGCATGTTTGTGCGACCGATAATCTTATGGCTGGCCTGCCTTCGACACGGCAACTACGCATTATATTTTATAATATACCTCTCTCTCTCTCGCTTTCCGAACTTCGCGCGTCAGCAACAGCACGTATTGCTAGCCGCGGTGCGACGCCTACCCGGTAAACGTGCCTGTAAAACTACGAGTATTTATACGTCATCCAGAATCGGGCACGCAGGATTATATGACGTAATACGTTTACTGATTAATAATATTATTGAAGTTTAAAGAAAGTGGAGTGTTTATTGTGAAGAAATTTGATCAGATTTTTGAAAGTACATACTTTAAATCCGCTACATGTTCCAATTCAACGACCCAACCTTGTTTAGAGGAATAGATCTCTATGCTTATGAAGTTAGTCTCTAAATATAGCCATATGGGGGCCGTCCCAAATCAATTTTGAAAATAACTTGAATGTACATAATTGAGCTTGTTGTATGTACCCCCGCTTCGCTTACTAGAGGAAAAACACATTCTTTTCTGGATGAAGGGTCCATTCTGTACTTAGAGAGATAATGAACATCGGTACCCGATAACGTTTGTGCATTCTCTCATTAAGCTGTTCTTACTCCGTATCGACGCTGGTTTTTATTCTTCTGCGTAATCTTCTATAATTCGATCTATTTCTCGTGAACTTTCGATTTGCACTTTTGACTGATTTCTGTTCAATGATATTTTTCTGATAGACGTGCTTCTCTTTTTACCCGATTACGGCGAAGCAAAAAGGAGGGTTATTGACCGGTATGTATGTATTTATGTTCACCTGTTCCCACATAACTTCCAAACTAAGTAGTTTGGAAGTTATGTGGGAACAGTAATATATTAACACCACACAATAAAAAAGACATGATATTATTGTTTTTGATCGTAAAGGACTTCGGGCTCATTTGTCAAATTATGATAAGTATCATAATTTGACAAATGAGCCCGAAGTCCTTTACGATCAAAAACAATAATATCATGTCTTTTTTATTGTGTGGTGTTAATATATTAATACAAGTGGAGTTATAATATAGCTGTATCCTGTTCATCACTTAATGTCCGCTAGAGGGCGCCACATTCAATTTAATGTGACGTCTCCAAACGTACCCAAAATACGTTATCTACATATATATGTATAATTATACAATTTTTGTTACGTTTGGAGAGAAAATATGTTTGATTTACATGTGGGGGAGTGTTTGTAGAAATTATTCACAAGCTAATAAAATATATATAATTGAAATGTACTAATTCAGCCCTTTCGTTTGATACCAAACACGGCATAATTAAACATTTTTTTTTAGTTCGTCACTTAATGTCCTCTAGAGGACGCCACATTCGATTTTATGTGACGTCACATACTCTATAACCAGCGGACGACCGAGACGCTTTTCTGCTTTTTGCTTCGCCGTAGTCGGGTAAAGTTATTTTTCGTAATGTTTACTTTTGATACGAAAGCTAAATAGCATGTGTAGCCTCTTCTAGTTGTGGCTTGAACTCTTTTGGTTGACGCAGGCCTCGACATCCGGCCTGGCCGGCCATAAGAATAAGTAATACTGGGTAGAATGGAATCTTCTTTGTCTGAGCCCCAAACGCCGCCATTTATATACCCTTCACGTCGTTACGCCCCCTGTCGTCCGGGCGTGCTGTTAGGGTTGCTTACTATTAATATTGCTTACGTCTATAGACAATTTCGCTGAAATATACGTTTTTATATTCTTTGAAATCATTATTATATCTTAGTTTTACAAAGATAAGATTCAGCCGTTTCGGCGTGAAAGTGCAATAAGTAAACAAACATCCATACTTTCGCATTTATAATATTAGTGAGATGTGTAGAAATTTTTAAAGTTACGTACCTACACTACTTAGACACTTATAAATAAGTGATTATATAATCATATTGTATAGGTAATACCTACATATAAAATAAAACACATACAGGCTCACGTAAATCTATATAAAATATTACTTACCTCTCTTAATCTTTGGGCAAACTAAAAAGCTTAAGTGTGGCGTCGTTTTTGTATTATTTTTACATCCAAAAACATCACAATAATGTGGCGCCATTGCAGTTTGTTTGTAATACGTACGGAACACGCAAACATGAAACGCGCGAGCGGCGACACCGGCCGTGACAGCCCGACTGAAATATACCGTTTAACTAAGTTGTTCCGTGTAGGCTAATATCGTGACTGTGATCCCGTCCGGAGGCGTGAGTTTCCATTATTACTTATTTTTATGCTACTGCAGACTTGTGGTATGTGTAAGTTCGTTGCCCTAATCTGTGAGCTTTCTGGGAACCCAACGCGTGAATATTATTTACATTCCTGAATAACAATGTAAATATGTTTGTCACTTTCGATCAAATGAATTCAACCAATAAAAAAATACACGTTTTTTTTTCACTATTTCTTGGGTAGCAGACGTGGAAAGCGGCCCGAACGAGGATCACCTTTATTTTTTTCCACGTTTACACTGCACACTACCTTGTCACTGTAGACATGTCGGAGCATCCCCTTCTTACGTTCATATGTGAAGCTCATGACACTTTGGAGCTGTTTCAATGAAGTGGCAAAGGATAATTGTAGTTATTGTCGCAATCAAGAAAAAAAAACCAATGGCTAACGCGATTGACTTTTTCTTGAAATCTGTCAATGGAATATGTTCTAATTAGCATTCAAACTTTCACCGATCCTCCTTCCACGTTACAATGCATGGAATTCTGGTCGTTTTGCCTTTTGTAGTGTAGGTTATATTTATCATTTTGCTGAACGTTAAGTTAGTTGAGGGGCACCGCACATGACATGATCCACAGTTTACTCCTGTTGAAATACATCTTCTTTTACAGTTATGGCCGAGTCCAGAATGTCAAGTTATTGGGTCGAACAGACGCCGTCAGCACTATTGCGAGTGGGGCCAGTGGCGTTTGTGCCACAGTTGCCTTCATGGATATTAAATCTGCATCTAAGGCACATAATGCAGAACACGTGCTGGATGAACGTACTCTTACCACCGACTATTACGAACCAGCTGCGATACCATCATCGGCGGGAGCACCCTCAGCAGGATCATCACCTGCCGGTTCTGGTTACTCGGGCTCTTCGTCCTCCGTGAATTCTGCTCCGGTCCCCACGCCCGCATCACGATACCACCTATCGTAAGTATTTTTTTTTTAAATCTAATAGTAGGTTATGTGTTCGGTCAATTTCAAAATATAAGTGATATGTGTGATTAAATGCTTAGTCTAGCTTCACATGGAGCGACTAATTCCATTCCAAAAACCGTCCCAACTTGCTAACTTACTTAGAATCGTGCACTTCGGGTGTTTTTTTATTTGAGGCTTTCATCTCATACACCCACACAAACCCTAACAATTTAATTGGTCTGAAATTTAAACCCAGGATTGGTTAAATTATTGCGACAAAGCCGTTTCTAGTAGGGGAGTTCTGTCTAATAATTTATTTATTTTTATTAGTATGTAGATATTATAGCGGCAACAGAAATACACATTCTGTGAAATTTCAAGTGGTCAACCTATTACGGACCATGAGATACCACGGACGGACATACAGCGAAGTCTTAGTAATAGGTTTCCATTAACCTTTCGCAGAATATGCCCCTGGTAGCTATCAATCGTTTGAAATAATTAATTAAGTTTACTTTGGTCCAATGACGACATGTAACATGTTCCATAGTGCAAATAGGACTACAGTTTTTTTTATATATTTTTTTGCGAACATTTCATGCTAATTCGTACGGTTTTTACTTTAATATAACAAATTTTGCCCTGGTGAGCCCTTTGAAATAAATAAAATATAGTGTATATTTAAAATGCGAAATGCTTTTTTTACGCGATTTTCAGAGGGCTCACCAAAAATTTATATTATTCGTATTGCTTAGTTAAATAAATGGGCTTAAAACTAACGATATGCGTATTAACTGGGAAAATATGTTTGTTTATTTAATGAATAAAACAAATATAAACACATTTTCCAATATTTTTGTGGTCAATAAAATTATTATGAACAATTTAAACAACACGACTATTTTACATATTTAACTATTTTTTTAATATTTTCATAGAATTTCATTTACTAATACAAAATGGAAATTTTTGCTTGGGTTATTTTTGCAACCAGGGGGACATTATGCGAAAGGGGTATTTTGCGATAGGGCCGTTCTACGAATGGTACATTTTGCGACGAGCACCAGAAATGACATATTTAGCTTTTTATTGCTTTAACAATGGCAAAACAAGTACACACTTTAAATACTCATAGGGTTTTGTATTGCTAAATTTCCAAAAAAAGAGCGAATTTAATACAAATACAATCTTATTATTTGCGGTTGGTGCAATAGCCGTGTCTAGGGATCGAACCGCAAAGTTAAGGTTGTCATATTACCTAGTCCAACTCAAATTTGGCTGTTTTATTTTTTTTCAAATGTCATCATCATATATATTTCAGGGGCCATTATGTAAAGTGCACTTAATTGGCTATTGCCACTGTTTCCATGACAAACTTGCTGTTATTCGTTTAGGACTTCCATTGCCTAACTGTGCAGACCACCATTAGATTTTCACAAAATTAAAATGGAACAGCCTCGGGAGCATTTTCTGTCGAATCGCATACTGAAGAATCATACAGATCTGTCCATAATAATGGTGCACAAACATATGTATAAAAAAGACGAGCGAGCTGTAAAGAGTACCAGTATTTTATTTTTTTGAAAGCGACTTAATAGTTTTTAGTTTCTTTCCTAAAAAAAATGTGTTCAGCAGCTACTTACTAGAAAAGAAACTGTAATTATTCGGTTTTATATAGGGATGCTGGTAATGTGACGGCAACCTTTTACGGCGATGTAGCAGAGATCATTTTCAACCATAACACCCTTATAATAATCAACCATAAAATTACAATTATCTTTAAAAGTTTTAAATAAAGGTACAAATCGTTAGTTTATTGACTTACATTGTCGATTACTGCCAAAAATCACACTTTACTTAATGGCTGATAATTACAAAAACATGTACGACTTCAAAGTTTCTTACGAGATTATAACAAAGTATCAGAAATTAGGTGCACAAATCGAAGTTATTGAAAAAAATAGAAAATTAATCAAAATAACAGTAAAGATAGCAGTGTACACAATTCAGTTAAGATACATTGTAAAGTTCCTTTAATAAGTGTGTTTTAATACATTTTGTAAGTTGTTCACCGAAGATATCTTAAAAAAATATAAAATTATTATTTTTTCGAAAATAGTTCACATTTGCCTAATTATCTGCTACATCCCCGTAAAAGGTTGCCGTCACATTACCAGTAACCTGTATATGGAGAAATATTTTGGTATTGTTTTAATAAGCATCAATAGCACGCTTGACACGCTTCTAACATTTTCCCATCCATAGCATTGAGATTTTATTTTATTTAAATGTACTTTTTATAGTGGCGTACCGGCCATGTGGTTGAAGTAACCGCCTGCCATTTGATGGCTCTAGGTTCAAAACCCGGCGGCCTGTTATAATGAGTTTTCTAAGCTTAAGTACTCTGTGATTAATCTCGCAACGAGCTTAAAAAAGGGTGGTCGGGCGAAATCCCCCATGAGGTTTCCCATTAATGTTGGAGCCTCCCAACTCTGGACCGTAACTCCACCTTAAAGAAGACCTTTGTCAAATAATACTAGGCACTTTGATGTAATGTTGTGTTTGCGGTGAGTAAGGTTGTCAGAGCTCTACGAGATTATGCTGCGCTAGTGGCACTGAGAAACTTCAACAACAATAAGTTTTGTAACGCGTTAAGTCGGACAAACTAAAATACTTACTGCAATTTTAATAATTATTGAAAATAACTGACCCAATAATACACCGATGTCATCGTTATACACAGCGCACAGTTCAATTTTGCTTGCAAAATTTACCGAATCGACCAATTGGGGCTTGTCGCATTCGCATTTTGGAGTGTTTTAGTGCACATTTGAGTGCAGACCCGAATGTGTGTATTATTAGGTCAGTGCATAATATCTAAAAATATTACGAACTAATATGCCTGCGGCTTCGTACGCGTTCAGTTGATTTTTATGTAATAATAATGGTGACGAAGCGCCTTCGTTTAATTAATCTACATTATTACATCACAATACTACACACCTGATAAGTAGTCACTAAAACATTAAAAGAGGTCTATTGCATTGAGAACAAGCATATAAAGCTTGCCTGGAAAAAAAAATATGTTGCCACTAGTTAACTGTGAAAACCACAGACGATGTTTTTGACTAAGCCAAAGACAATAAAAGACGAATTCCAGTATTCATAATAACTAGCTGGTGATTTATAAGAAACCCAAATTTTATGTGCTATTTTATTTGAGTTTTGGGTTACTTTGTTTGTTTCCTGTTTCCAAACAAGAATGATTCAAGCAACGTTTATTAATTTTTCCTTTGGACCAGGTACTAGATACTATACTTTTTACTATATTGAAATATTTTAAAAACTACTTGGAAAAAATACGATTAAAATATAAACTTGAGTTAACCGCTCGAGTTACTTGTTTTAACTAAAACTTACACAAGGTAAGTGATCAGTGCACTCAAACATAAACGCATTGTCCTCTTAAACTGAACCTTATATCCTAACTTATAAAAAATTGCCTGACTTAATCAAAAAATATAAAAAACACTTAAATTTTTTGTAATCATGATAAATGTGCATGGCCAAGAATCCGTGCCGTGAGTGTATTAATTCATTTACTTTTTATTTATTTTATTAAAAACTTATTGTCAAGTTGTACACTTTTATACTATGTAGTGAGTAGGTATAGCTCTCGAGGTAGCAAGGAGGTGGACTCTCCTAATGTAATTTGATCTGAGCTAATGTAACTCTTCAGCGAATAACAGCAAATCACACGTGTTACTGCATGCGTTTATTTGATTATGTGTTGTATACACATATAGAGCCTCCCTCTTTCTGAAAGTAGGTTAAAAATACCGTTTACTTATTTTTATTTTGAAGTTAGTGCTTGACCCACAATATTTTCTCAGCAACAGCTTAAAAAAGCTTATTGCTTTGTTGCTTAGTCCTCGTGTAATTTTTAATGGATATTTTGGCTTAAGAATATAACTAATTATAACCTGTTTGTGTTAGTTAACCGCTTTATGAACTTATATACATTATACAGGATACATTTTTCATGTGAGTGTGGACAATCTGAAACTATGAGGAATAGTTAAGTGTTGAAAGGAGCATATATAATATAAAGTATATGCTCCTTATAAAGATCGTATATAAAGTATATGCTCCGCATAAAATTCGCACGTATGTGCGAATTTCACACTCGAAACTTTATACGGTGTCGGAAAAAAACGAATTACACAGATTTTAAAATGATGTATTATATATGATAGGCCGTGTGGTAAGAAACTTTATACGTTAATAATTAATTTCAATATCAAAGTTTTTATTTCCATGTGAAATTGATAGCATTAAGGCGTTACCTGGCACAGTTTAGTATAATCAACCTATAGTGCCGCCGCCGCCTGACCAGTGAAGCTTCGTTGGTATCCATTATGGATTGCAGTGTTAACTTGGATTGCAGTGCGGAATTGTCCGGATAAGTGATACAGTGCAGTGAAATTGCGTGGACAGTGCCACATTGTGAAAAAAGTGCAGTTAAACCGGCTCAATGCAACATTTGAAGAATATCTTCTGTGGTCACTGTGGCTGGCGGCGGCACTCGTTTTCATCTAGTTATTAATTCTGTGTCTGTGTGGTTGTTACTACCGTGTAACTAAAAATCTCACATCATGTCTTGCAGAAATATTACTTCTAGCTATCCATAATTTTTATTTCAGATTAATTGTGTGTATCAAACTTATTTCTAGTAACTATTATATTTCTTGACAAATAAACTTACATCTTCATGATCAAAAGTATATGCATTATACAATACAAACACTGAATTATAACTGCATGCAAATACATCATGGGGCTATGCCGAGCCCGTCCGCCGCGCTGCCGCGCCCCGCCCGGCATTGCATGCGGTAGTGTAGGCGGGGTGAAGAACAGGAGGGCGGAAGTGAGTTAATCAAAAATAAACTACACAGATCTGATACATATTTTATTCTGTCTATTAGCTTGCCTAATGGGTTTGATTATGCACAAAAAAAACTAGAATTAGGTAGGTGAAAGAGTTTTTAAAATAGGTCCAGTAGTTTTTGACTTATTCATTACAAACAAAAATAAAAATACAACTATTTTCTCCATATAATATCAGTCATTACATTAAGAAACACACCGCGGTGCGTTTCCGCACGAGTTGTAAACAAAGAACTTCAGTGCAACTAGTCAGTCACACAGGACACGGGCGCGCGATGCGTGATATTCGCGCCGTGCTTACAACATACAAGCTCGCGCAGGTCGAGCGCGGTAGGTCTACTGAACTCGCGGAAGGCTCGCCATGCCCGGCGCCTGGTAGTAACTCTATGGCCTACTTACTTCAAAGTACTTCATACTTCAAAGTCACATCGAGCGCGGTGCGGTAGGGGAGCGCGGTGCGGTGCGGCGAGCTCACTGTTAATGTGGCTTGTACCGCGCCGCTTTCATTCCTCTCAGCCCACACCCCTCCTGCACCCCGTTCTGGTGTGTTTCTACCTTTCGACATTACTTTTTCTTTAACACGTTTGTAATCTCTGACGCTGCGACAAACCATTACGTCTGAAACGTTCTTTGTACATTTAGGCTTAGCGCGCACTGCGTTGCGTTTTTCCACCGCGCATTGCACTGTGAAGTACGGAGTGTCATGGAAGTGCACGCACTGCGTGCGGTGAGATAAACCGGATAAATGCATTCGGTGGAGAAACTACATCAACACAAGTACATCGCCATAAAGTGGTGGATCGCCGCACAAATTTTTGTACCGAATAGGGATCTCTGAAGCACCGTGCATTGCGGTGAAAAAACGCACTGAGACAAGTGAGACACTCAGTTGCTGTTGGGACGCGACACAGGTATGACGTTACCCAGCGACGGCGGTGCTTACTAGCAACGCCGTCGCCGTTGTCTAAAGCAATCGGATTCAGATTAGCATAATGGACAAAAAAATACCTTAACTAGCTTTTGCTCGCGGCTTCGCACGCGTGGTAAAGTGAATAAGTCAACATAACATGTACCTATATCTAATTTGTTTTTTATTTCTTTTGTCCACTGCTACAAATTACATTATTAGTGCATACAGAGATGACGGCTGATAGAGAAGGATGGAAGAGAAATACATATTGCGCCGACCCCAAATAATATGGGATAAGGGCAGGAGAATGATGATGTCCACTGCTACCTATTTTCATGGATTTAACTTCAAAAACGACGGATTTTCATACAAACTTTCATCCCTTATTTTACCCCCTTAAGGGTGGAATTTCCAAAAATCCTGAAATACGTATTTACTTATTTTTAACTGAAAGATCAAATACCAATTTTTATGCGCTTAACTTAAAAAACGACGGATTTTCAAACAAACTTTCATCCCCTATTTTACCACCTTAGGGATGGAATTTCCAAAAATCCTGAAATACGTATTTATTTATTTTTCGCTGAAAGGTCAAATACCAATTTTCATAGGTTTATCTACAAAAACGACGGATTTTCATACAAACTTTCAACCCCTATTTTACCCCCTTAGGGGTGGAATTTCCAAAATTCCTTTCTTAGCGGATGCCTACGTCATACCATCTATCTTCATGCCAAATTTCAGCCCGATCCGTCCAGTGGTTTGGGCTTTGCGTTGATAGATGTCAGTCAGTCAGTCACCTTTGAGTTATATATATTTAGATATTCGGATCGAAATAACGTATATTGCATGCCGAATAGCCGAGTGTAGCTGAAGTCAGCTGAACCATTGGTTATTTGCTAAATTGAACCACCCACTACCTGTTTACCTACAGTTGTGGCCACATACATAATTAGGATCGAATTATGCCTCTAGCAATTTTTGGTGGGGAACATATTTTTTTCTTTTCAGGTATTTATTTCACTGGTGTTCATTTTTTACGGCTTAATATTGGTACTTCAGTACACTTTAAAACCGCATACTAAATATTCCAAAACAGTGTAACGTCCTTGATGATTGTATTGAATTTTTCATGGACTACATTGAAATGAGTCTAGCCGTTGGACAAATAATTAAGAACGCAATAATAAACATTCAGTAAATATTGCTTTGAACATAGTACGCTACTGCTCAAACTAAAATATTATGGTATCCGTGGAAATGCCCTTGATCATGTAGCCTCATATTTGTCCGGTCGTCAGCAAAAAGTCGGTGTCGGAAGCATAATATTAATCCAAAGGCACATTTAATGAAAATGGGAGTTTCGCAGGGTTTAATATTAGGTCCGTTATTATTTTTGGCATACATAAATGATCTCCCACTTGTAGTTGATAATATCGGTGACATAGTCTTATTCGCGGATGACACGTCTTATTTTAGCGTTAGCAGAAAAGACTAAGAAATGATAAGTCTTAATGATACGCTAGCATCTGTTTCTAAATGGTTTGAACCCAAGCCAATAACCTAGTTTTAAATTCTAAAAAGACAACATGTACAGGTAAATACATGTAAATACGGTTATCTCCTCCAAACTCATCGCAGGTAGACACGAATGTACAATTGGATGGCAGAAAACTTGAATTAGTAGATAACACGATTTTTCTAGGTCTAACACTAGATGCAAAATTGCAGTGGGGCTCTCACATTGAGACCTTGCCAAAGAAACTTAGTTCAGCTGCGTTTGCCATTAGGAAAGTCAGACAATTGACAGATATTGAAACAACAAATTTAGTTTACTACGGATAATCTGCGGCGGGTCTGGATACAATATTCATTCTTCAAAAAGGGCAATCAGGGCAATTTTTGCTATGGGTCCCCAAGAATCGTTAAGAGAATTGTTTAAGGAAATTAATATTTTCATTTTACAGGCTCTTTACAGAAGTTATTGTTTATAAAAAAGAACATTAGAAGTTTCCACTTAAATTCAGATAACCATAATATTAATACAAGAAATAGGAACAAAATTGTGGCTCCTAGGTTTAGACTAACAAAAGTAAATAAAACATTTATGAGAAACTGCGTCCGTTTTACAATAAAATCCCACAATCTATTACCGAATTGAATTATGATAAGTTTAAGACTCATGTCAAAAGAGTTAAAAAAATGCTTGGAATATATAGAATCACTCTGCACAAGTGGCTCCCCTGGTAATTGTAATAGTTTAAAATATGTATTTCATGAAAGCAGTGACAAAACCAACTTGGTAGCTTTCATTTTGATGTTTGTAATTTCATACCAATGTCTAGAAGAATTTTGTAACTAATTGTTATATCATGATTGTTACTTGAAAAAAAAAATGACAGCGGAGTTTCTTGCCGATTCTTCTCAGGAGGTTTTTTTTCCGAACCGTTGGTAATATAGACCTTAATAAGTGCCTTATTAGGGCCAAAACTGAATAAATGAACTTTGATCTGATTTGATTTGATTTGATTAGTAAAAACAGTACCAACAGTCTTATTTTGCTGCTATTTTAGCACGGTTTCTATAGCGTAATAAGCGCCAGCAATGTCCTTATTCTAAGATCAAAACGTTCACGTTTCATTTTAATCCACCTTCGGCGTGGTGCGCTGCCAAGAAACAGATAGACAGACAGACAAAAACTTTAGTAAAAAATATTATCGAGAATATATAGTGCCCTCTTGAGACTATTCAAATATCTTCAATTTACTTAATTAATTATAATTAAATATTTAAGTAATTTACCTTTCCTGCATTTTAACTTTATTGTGGTAACAAATTGGAAAAGTATTTAATTCAAACGTATTGCATTCGTGAGTAAAGCGGGCCATACACGTTGCGGCGGTCGTACGTTCGTTGTATTGGTCGTAAAGCAGACGGTCGTACAGTCCGCTCTACGACCACTACATTCACGATCCAACCTGTCGCATAAGATAAGACCAATGTCCATGGAACAGTCCGCACGACCGTCGCAACGTGTATGGCCCGCTTCAATTATTTTGTAGACATTTTTGTAAAACAACGTTTCATCTCTAAATAATGTCTATTCCTCGGAGATTTGACCTCCGTCACAGTTCTATTGGACTGTGCCATGTAAGCCATGTGTGTCTGGCTGAATGACAGGTATGACAGATGACCACGCCCACAGGAACTTTTTTCTCTTTTTATAATTATGCCATGCCATCCTACTCCCACGCTCCATTTAAGATAGTAGTGTGCGTGTGCATTACGTTATCCTAAGTGTGCGTGGTTTTCCACTGCTAAATGTCAAATACAACTTAGGTCACGTATCTACGCCTTTTTACAATATCGTTGATTATACCCTGAAAACCTCATTAAAAGATCAAAACAACAGGCTCGTTTCAAGTGACTCGTACAGTGTACAAGTGTATCATACGGTAATTGGGACATTATCATGGGGACATTACACGTCATTGTAAGTTGAATGACCAAACGTGCGTTGGGATGCAAACTATACATGGATTTTTAGGGTTCCTTGCCTTAGACGGAAAAAAGGAACCCTTATAGGATCATTTCGTTGTCCGTCTGTCTGACGGTCTGTCTGTCATTTTTTTTCTCAAGAACGCGTGGAGTTATCACATTGAAATTAATATCAAATGCCCGGGTCTATGGTCTCTTTCAGCTGTAAAAATATCGAACCTGTAAGTCACCGAGAAGTAAAGATATGAACGTGTATGTCGCAAGTTTTCGCATTTTTTGTGATTTCATAAGGGAATCAAATCCTAAACCCACTTCCCGTTGACCTAGAGTCATGAAATTTGGCAAGAGCATATAAAGGGAAAAATCTAAAAACCGTAAATTTGTGGTATAATACCAAAAAAAAATGAATTTACTACCTACAAGTTTGTACGGAACACTCGGTGCGCGAGTGCGACTCGCACTTAGCCAGGTTTTTTTCAAACATGTATGTAACGATGTATCTACATGTACACTTCTACACTTATCTACACTAATATTATAAAGAGGAAAGATAGATTTGTATTTTTGGGGGTTTGTATTGAATGGGCTCCGAAACAACTGGACCGATTTCAAAACTTCTTTCACCGTTAGAAAGCTAAATTATCACTGAGTAACATAGGCTATATATATTATACTAGCTGCCTGCCCCGGCTTCGCACGGGTTGACATTTATCAATTATTGTGTCTACCCGTGCGAAGCCAGGGCGGTAAGCTATTTATTATATAGCCTATGTTACTCAGTGATAATTTAGCTTGCTAACGGTGAAAGAATTTTTGAAATCGGTCCAGTAGTTTCGAAGCCTATTCAATACAAACCCACAAAATACAATAATACAAAAATACAAATCTTTCCTCTTTATAATATTAGTGTTGATGTAGATTTTGTCCACCCGTGCGAAGCCGGGGCGGGCAGCTAGTTGTTCATAAACATCGATATTAATACCTAAAACATCGATGATGCATCGTTCTTCATGAGTGATGTTTTATCATAGCGCCGTATCTTCGTCACGTGATTACAGCTACACACATAAACAGATACCGCAGTATTTTTTCTCCCAGCGCATTTTTTTCTATTTAGCGTCTCGTTTAATAATAATACAATAGCGCGCAAAACAAAGCAGTTGCTTCACTCGCCGACATCGAACATTGCCGGCCCCGCCATTGGTAGTGTTTGACGTTTGAAGTGAAGTATATATATACATCCTGCGAATCACGTTGCGTCCCATATGGCGATTTTTACCAATAATTACGCAATTAACAGCACAGATGAAGGCGACGTGGAATGCGCCATGTTTGTAAAAATCCGCCTGGTAATTAGTCGGATAATAGTTATTTTTAATTTTATTATTTATTTTTCTATTATAAATCTAAACATTACAATTTTAATGAGAATTAAATTTGAGTTTTAGGTTTTGGGAATGTAGTTGATTTATTGTGTTAATTTTTATGAGGGTACTGTAATTACTTGATACGTAAGCTTTTTTTATCAGACTTTTGTGTTCCAAAGGGAGATTATTTTCGAAACTTAGACAGTTCGTCAGAATATTTGACTTTTTGGTCAGATCATTTAAAACATTGAAAATCATGCCAGCAGCAGTAAGCAACGGACGCCGCAGGGTGGTAGTTTGGAAGGATGTAAGAAGTCTATCACGATTTAAATATATAAAGTTATAGTTAACTGTGTTATTATTCAACTGTGTATTGCGAACGTAAACGTCTTAAATAACAATTAATGCTCGATACTGATACTTCTGTGTTTCATGTCTGTTTAAAATTATCATTTGTTCAATATACATTTATATATAAAATGGGTAATTTAAGTTCCTTGTATAACATTCACCTTAATCTTTAAAAATGGTCCTTAAGAACAGAATAGTAGATTGTATCACAAGGGAGCAAAGTAGTTATTACGGCAAGGGCGCTTTTTTGAATCCAGAAGTGATTCTAGTGTAGAATTTTCTATTTTCTAGTGTTCAGTGCCAAAGAAATCGATCGCAAATATTGTTTTAATAGTGCCTGGCTGGAACGACGGCCTATAGTCGCGCCGCCAGCTGAATAATACATTTTCATAAATGCTTATTTAAATGCCAGACACAAAATATAAGTGTCGGAATTAACCTAACATGTTGATAAAACTTATACCCTCCTATCCTCACTAAAATACTTCGAAAAATGATAATATCACCAACCCAGTATTACCAATCATCTAAATGACACATATCATGGACAAACTTGTAATCTAAATCAGATTACCTATACTTATTAACCCTTCAGTGAACTATGTCCCAACAACACAAACAAAACCTATTCATCAACATGATCCTATCACTCACATCAATACTACAACCCTGTTAAAGTATACCTAAAATCAATAAATCCCACACTAAACGCGTAAGTTAATGTGTGCAAGTCAGAGTACCTCACATACGACTGTGTATGTTCTATATAAAAACATAAATAATTAACTACACAAACTACAAATAAAAAGTAAATATGGCCTTGTATGATAATTCAGAGATCTTCAACGACGAACTCGCCGTCTGTCAGGTACAGCAATGGCAGCAACACGTACAAGATCACGGAGCAGCTATCAGCAGCTCCAACATAAAATGTCAAACAAACACAAACTTGAGAGAAAATACAATCATATTTTAAATATACATAATAGACAGAAAATATATATAATAGACAGAAAATAGACCGCATATCAGCTTAATTTACGCCTATACTTATAAAAATATCCTTTATGTAAATTATTACATAAGTTTAAATATATTTTACTACAACAACCTAAATTTACATTACTTTTGTAACAACAACCTATATTACTTTGCAATTTATATGCCTGAATTTATCTCATTTTGACAGTTAACTTTAATATATTTATCTTAGATAATTTCATCATATATCTATAACTATATAAGAGGCTGCCATTGGGAATAAAATTATAATTTGTTTTATATTTACCCAATTGGTACTCTGGTTGCGTATCTAAATTCTTTAAATATCTTCTATCCTTCTTAACCGCTTTATCTAAGTTAAACGTTGACTTTCTTTTCATAATATTTTCCTTTAATTTCCTACCCAGTTTCTTCACACGTCTTTTCTCAATAACCTTACCAACTTTACTTTTCTTCTTACATCTTTTCCTAATCGCATTAACAGCTTTACCTAAGTTCACTACTGAAATGTCACATAACCCTTTAATGCTCTGCTCATGTTCATTGACAATTAAACTTTTCTCCTCATTCACTCGACATATGGACTTATTCTCCTTATCAACCATCAGGTCAATCCTAAGCTCAGGTTCTTCATGAACCTCACAACTACTTCCTACATCTCTATTCTCTTGTAAACTATTTTTATTTCCTAACACCTTTTCACCATCTTGAATACATAATCATCATAATCATCCTTTATCACATTTTCCTCCTTGATCAAAACAACATCATCAGCCCTAATATCTTCATTAGCCCTAATATCTTCATCGGCCCTAAGTTCATCAGCCTCAATATCTTCAGTCCTAACTTCATCATCAATCCTAACCTCAATATCTTCAACAGCCTTAACTTCATCAGTCCTAACTTCTGTAACAGCCCTAGCTTCTTCATCAAGCCTAACTCCTTCAAACTGTTCCTCATCTAAATATATATATAACTCATAGGTGACTGACTGACTGACATAGTGATCTATCAACGCACAGCCCAAACCATTGGACGGATCGGGCTGAAATTTGGCTTGCAGGTAGATGTTATGACGTAGGCATCCGCTAAGAAAGCATTTTTGGAAATTCCACCCCAAAGGGGGCAAAATAGGGGATGAGACTTTTTTATGAAAATCCGTCATTTATGAAGATAAACGCATGAAAATTGGTATAAGACCTTTCAGTTAAAAATAAATATATACGTTTTTCAGGATTTTTGGAAATTCCACCCCTAAGGGGGTAAAATAGGGGTTAAAAGTTTGTATGAAAATCCGTCGTTATTAAAGTAAAGCGCATGAAAATTGATATTTGGCCTTTCAGTTAAAAATAAATAAATACGTATTTGAGGATTTGTGGAAATTCCATCCCTAAGGGGGTAAAATAGGGAATGAAAGTTTGCATGAAAATCCGTCATTTTTTAAGTTAAACGCATGAAAATTGGTATTTGACCTTTTAGTGGAAAATAAATAAATACGTATTTGAGGATTATTAGAAATTCCAACCGTAAGGCATAAAATAGGGGATGAAAGTTGGTAAACCGTCATTTTTTAAGTTAAATCCATCAAAATATGTAGCAGTGGGCAATAGCTATCATTTAGAATTTTAGATATAGGTACATGTCGAATTATTTACCACGCGAAGCCGCGGGCAAAAGCTAGTTACTACATAAAATTGAAACGTTCACACCTGAATTGTGTGACTCCTCTTCGGTGAGCTGCTTTCGCGGCTCGTCTGCAGGCTCAGGCTGCAGTAGCGGTGTTGAGATCACAGACTCGGCGATGAAGTCTTCCGCTTCATCAATGACAGCAGCAGTGGCTGTCTCAGGACACAATTCCTCTTATTCCCTAGGAAAAGAAATATTGCATATTTTTTTTCCTACAGCACGCAAATTCTTAATGAGATAGGCTTTTATTTTTTTTTATAGTCCCCCTGAACATCATACGCTGCACCATCAAGTATCAACAAAGCAAGTCCCCTAATACTCCATCTTAACACCCCTGGTAGTTGTCATTCTTCGTAATCATCGGCGATTGCCCATTCCTCAAAACCTTCAAAAAATTCGTATACGTCACAGTTATATCCGGTATATGTTATTACGATGACGAGCCTAACGTCATTCTATATATTCTATAAATTCTAAATTCTTATTCTTTTTCTCGTGAGGTGTTGTCGCCTTACAATTTATAACTATCCAGTGTCATAGGTGCCAACCAAAGCGTTACAGTACCAATTAACAATTATACATTTATTTTTTATATAAATAAATATATTATTTTTCACTCATG
Source organism: Falcaria lacertinaria (assembly GCA_951449985.1). Lineage (NCBI taxonomy): Eukaryota > Metazoa > Arthropoda > Insecta > Lepidoptera > Drepanidae > Falcaria > Falcaria lacertinaria. The sequence goes on along the minus strand of OX602123.1, from coordinate 5,480,244 downwards.
CTCAAAAAGTTCGTGATCGTAACGTTCCAGAGCGGGGAAATAATAAAATATCTGTTCTAGGGGAAAAAGGATCGACTTTTTTATTTTTGTCTGTTGTTACACGAAAATATTTATTCTTCAATAGAACAATTATGAATAAAGACTCGACGTATTACTGTTTTATAAAAAAGATCAATATTACATTTTTGACAATGGCATTATAGGAAAAAAACTACCAAATCGGTGATTTCGTCGGAGGAATTACTTGCATTGCGTTGCGGCTACAGAAGAAATAAAAAGTCATTGGGGAGAAATCTTTAGAATTTTTCTTTAATTACAAATTGCATTAAAGACCGTAATTTATTTTTGGGTTATTTTATTTTTCGCATTCGTAGTGAAAAGCAAAGTGTTACACATGTCACTAAAACCCATTGTAACTCGGTTTCTATTTACTCCCTCTCTAAAGCTCGGGAGTAAAACTACCTCGTAAGCAATGGGTCACTTTAGCACCTTGTATAAGAATCTACTATTTTAATGTTGTATTGTTTTTTTTTTTTTGGAATCGTAGTGAAAAGCAGTGTTACACACGGCACTAAAACCCATTGTAACCAGTTTCTATTTACTCTACCTCGTACACAATGGGCTCAACAACACAATGGGAAAAAATCACTTTAGCCCTTTGTATAACAATCTACTAGTAACTAAAGAAAATAATTATCGAAATCCAAAATACTTTTCTCCACGACTGTAACCAAACAGTATATATTGTTTTAAGGATGTAAGGAGGTTGCTTCTTTGTATCGTACGATTCGTACGGCTGCTTTTTAATCTTAGAATAAGAACTTACGCTATAGAAACCGTGCTAAAATAGCAGCAAAATAGGACTCTTTGTACTATTTTTACAATTGAACATTGGGCATGACGTGTTAGAATAGGACGAATATAAACTTGTGCACTCATAATTAGAAGGCTGTGTCCAGTCAATCTGATGACTTCATCTTATTTTACAATCACAAAATATTCCAACAAAACTTACCGATGAATAGTTACAAGTTTATTCGTATTTTCCGTTCTTGTTGTATGCGATTTACAGTCGTCAATGACACACGCCATGTAAATATAGATTTCGAGAATACCTTTCATAGTCACTACATATATTAGGTCCTTACATATGAAATTGGCGTTTTGTATGGGAGGAACAAAAAGTCGAATATTTTTTAATATAATATATTTAATTAATCAAAGTATGAACCATTATTTTCTATGCACTTTTGCCATCTCATAGGTAGTTCATTGATCCCTTTACTAAAAAAACCAGTCGGACGGGAATCAATAAAATCTTTGAAGGCGATTTGGACTGCCCCATCGGAGTTGAATTTTTTCCCTTGCAAGAAGTTATCCAAATTTCGAAAAAAATGGTAATCTGTTGGAGCAAGGTCCGGGGAGTACGGAGGATGTCTTAGACTTTCCAATTGAAGCTCTTCTAATTTAGTAGCCGTCTGTAGCGCAGTGTGTGGTCTAGCGTTGTCGTGAAGCAGCAGTGGCGTGGAGCGATTGACCAGCCTAGGTTGTTTAGCCGCTAGCTTTTCCATCATGGTTTGCAATTCCTGACAATAGACATCAGCCGTAATAGTCTGGCCAGATTTGAAAAAACTGTAATGAACAATACCGGCACTAGTCCACCAAACGCTTACAAGTAACTTTTTTGGGGTTAATTTTCGCTTGGGGCAGGATTTGGCTGGCTGGCCAGGATCTAACCATTGCGCTGAGCGCTTCCGATTATCGTAAAGAACCCATTTTTCATCACAGGTAATGATTCGGTTTAAAATACCTTCATTATTGTGCCGGTTTAGTAATGTAACGCAGCAGTCGACGCGCGTTTGCCGGTTTGTTTCAGTCAATTCGTGAGGTACCCACCTTTCAAGCTTTTTAATCTTCCCAATTTGCTTCAAGTGAATTAAAACAGTTTTATCACTAACATTGCAGCCTGCAGCTAACTCGGACGTGGTTTGCGATGGATCCGCTTCCACAATAGCCTTCAACTCTTCATTATCAACTTGAGTCTCAGGCCGTCCACGGGGCTTGTTCTGCAGGTCGAAATTTCCAGAACGAAAACGTTGGAACCAAAAACGAACTGTGTTTTCTTTTGCAACACGACCGCCATACACATCATTCACCCTTCGAGTTGTTTCCGCAGCACTAGTGCCACGGCGGAACTCGTACTCGTAAATAATGCGATATTTAAGGTTTTCCATTTTGTAAAATGAGTGACGCAAACAGAAAAAAACAGAAGAAAAAAAACAAATGAATGACGATCATCGAAGCACAAATACATGAGTCTATAGCTGTACAAATTTGAATTTGGAATTCCTTACCAAAGAGGAGAAATTCGTGATTAAAGTGGCCAGTACGAAAAACGCCAATTTCATATGTAAGGACCTAATATTTTCAGAAGTAAGTATTTACGTAGTTTATTATTTATAATAAATAAAATAACACATTCACCAAAACGTGTTCAATATTTCGTGCAACTATAATTCGACTATGTCAAATTTACCAAACTACACGATAAATGTCAAGTTGTGCGTATAGCCACAGAACAATAACTAAAGCTCTATAAGTAATTTTGATTTAGTAGCATATAATTTAAACCGAATGTACAACCACCTGTTAAAAATAACTCGTGCTGTATTAGTATAAAGTTTAATAAATGAACACTCCAGTACTTATCACTACTAACTCTAGAATGTAACTCAAGACAACCTCTGACGTCGGTAGCCACGCTAAGAAGGAATAAATGCGCGCCAACATTCTATGTTTCCTTTAAGTAAAACTGTGTTGCCATGATAAACGAGTTATGAACGATTTCATGATTAATCGATTTTGCTAATATTAAAATGATATTGTTGCTAAAACTTAAAGTAACTGTTTTGATTGGTGATTAATATTTCTAATAATCTAACATTCGGCTAATCCTGACGTCAAACGCGGCCTCGCGTTTAAAAACAAAAAAAAAACAGTAATAGTTAAATATAAAGGAAATTACAAAAATATTAATAAAAGAAAAACATGTACAGTTACTCTCAGGCAAATCTACTACAGGCATTCTCACTCATAACGACACAATCTTAAAACTAGCATCGAGTATAGGCACTCTCACCTATAGCGACTCACTCTTAAAACTAACATTGACTATAGGCACTCTCACCTATAGCGACTCACTCTTAAAACTAACATCGACTATAGGCACTCTCACCTATAGCGACTCACACTTAAAACTTACATCGACTATAGGCACTCTCACCTATATCGACTCACTCTTAAAACTAACATCGACTATAGGCACTATCACCTATAGCGACTCACTCTTAAAACTAACATCGACTATAGGCACTCTCACCTATAGCGACTCACTCTTAAAACTAACATCGACTATTGGCACTCACACCCATAGCGACTCACTTTTAATCATTATATTTCTCAGACACTCACTTGTTACAACTCTCTTATATATTTCTGGTTAGTTATATTGCAACAAGATGACCTCCCTCTATAAATTAATATAGGTAAGTATCTATTACTTTGTCACTCCTGTCCATAAATTATATCCTTATTTATTATTCTCAATATGATAATTGCCAATATTTCTCTGAATTCTCACTTTTATGGTTAACTTTCGTAATTGTTACATGTTTAAGTGTATCTTTATCTTAAGATCTTTTAATTAATTAACATTAACTTCACTTTATTTTCTCAATTAACTTCTCTAACCTGTATACTTAATATATTCAATTTAATTCAGTTTAATCTGTTTTGTGTCAATAAATCTTGTTAGCAATATTCCATATAATATATTCAATATTCATATATATACCACAATTCATTCAGTATACAAGTACATATTCACTTCACTTCATTATCATATAGTTATTTATGAACTCATACATACATCAATAATTCATTTTATAACAGTACATGGGGCTTATATCATCTATAATCACTTGATTTTAATTATACCAAAAAACATTTACTATCCACTTCCTACTCTGAATCACTTGTCATTGCATCATGATTAAAAACTAGCCAAGGGTGTAATCTATCAACAGCAAAAACCGACCTGTACGGTTTACAACCTTCCTTTCTAGTAATGGGAGTATCTTCTATCTCATAGCGATCATTACCAATAATTTTTGAGATTCGAAACGGCCCTACACATTTAGGTAATAATTTACGACTCTGTCCCGGGTCTGAACGAATATCTTTCTCAACTCTTACTAAATCTTCTAATTTATACTGGGTTGGTTTTTTATGAGACCTATCAAAACGTTCTTTCTGTGCTTGTTGATTGGTTTGAATTCGCGACTCTGCATCAGACCGAATCTCATCTCGATCTAATGGAGAGTGAGATTCCGAGACTATGGAGTTCATGAAGCCGTCCGAAACGCCTGTTGTTTGAACACCAAACAACATCTCAGAAGGAATACGACCGGTGGATTTGTTAATGGTATTGTTCAGTGACCATTGAATTTGCGGTAAGCGCAAATCCCATTCATTTTCAGGTTTGCTGTGATTAGCAGTAGTAATGGCATCGACTATGGTCCGATTGTACCTCTCAACCTGCCCATTGGCCCTGGGAGAGGCAACAGCATTTAAAATATGCTTGACACCTCTATCATTAATCTCTATCTCTATATAAAATCTGAAAACTCTTTGCTAGTGAAACTTGTACCACGGTCTGATATTATACGGCGTGGTACTCCAAACAGCGAGAAATATTCTGTAAATACTTGAATAGTAGTGCTACTTCTAACATTTTTAACTGGTTTTATGTATATAAATTTTGTAAAGGCATCAATGATAACCAAGATAGGGACCACAGTGATCTGTATGGAGCGTATGAAATGGTTTACTAATTTTAGGTATAGGGTGGAGTTCTCCTTCTTTAGCCCCGGCCGGTACTTTATTATGTGCGCAGCTTAAGCAAGAGCTGCAATACTTTTTAATAAATCTTTTAGTAGGTCTTTTAGTAAGTCTTTTCAAAACCGAAATGACCAACATCGTCATGGATCATTCGAACTACCTGCCACCTTACCCATTTTTTATTGTATAGTTCTTATGAATCTCTATAATGTCTTTAGTGTCTGAATCATTTAGAATGCTCATTATTCTTTGTATCTCTGAGTCCTGTCGCTGCACTGTGCTAAGCCACGCATCATCATCTATTGTAAAAACATCAACAACGTCTACTACGTCCTTCGATTCAGATGTACTGGGATTGCGCGATAGTGCATCGACATGACACATTTTAGCCCCATCTCTATGTTCTACTGTAAAGTCATATTCCTGCATTGTTAGATACCAGCGAGCTACTCTAGGAATCAAATCCTTTTTAGTCATTGTGCTACGTATAGCGGCACAATCCGTAACAACTTTAAATGTTTTTCCTAAAACAGACTCTAAATCGATTTAAAGCACAAACTACTGCCAGAGTCTCTAACTCATATGAGTGTAGCTTGCTTTCGTCTGATGTAGTCTGACGACTGTATTATGCTATAGGGTGGAAAGTCTCTAAATTTACACGTTGCATTAATATGGCTCCTATACCGATTTTACTAGCATCTGTATGAATTTATATTTCTGCCTGCGGATCATATAATGCTAAGACGGGTCTAGAGGTTAATTTCGATTTCAATTCATTGAAAGCGTTTAGCTGTGGCTCATCAAAACACCATAAAGCATTTTTTTTGTAAGACTGTTCAAAGGTTTTGCAATTATTGAAAAATTGTGTATAAAACGTCGGAAATAGCTAGTGAGACCAACAAATTGTCTAACCTCGTGAACGTTTTTAGGTATAGGGAAATCAATAACCGCCTGAATTTTAGCTACTCCAGGGCGTATACCGTCTGCACTGATCTCATACCCCAAATAGTTTATTCGAGTCTGAAAGAAATCACACTTTTTTAAATTTAATTTAAGTTGAGCTGACCTTAATAATTGGAAAACTCTTTCTAATTTGTCTATACCCTCTTCTATTGTATGTGACGTCACTAATAGATCATCCATATATGCTAGTGCTAGACTTTGTTTGCCTTTCAGCATAGAGTTTATGGTTCGCTGGAAAACGCTAGGTGCATTAGCAAGCCCAAATGGCATTCCCTCAAACTCAAACAAACCATCCGGTGTTGCAAATGCAGTATACCGTTTACTACTTTCACACATGGGCACTTGATAATATCCTGATGTTAAATCAAGGCTTGTAAAAAATTGATTACCCCCTAACCTATCTAATTGATCCTCAATATGAGGCAATGGATATTTATCTTTGAGAGTCTTTCTATTTAAGGATCGATAATCAATACATAGGCGTTTATCGCCATTTTTCTTACTGACTAAGATAACAGGACTTGAATAATCAGAAGTACTTTCACGTATGATACCATTGGAGAGTAAATCATCTATAATCATATTTAGGTGTTCTCGTTCGCTCTGGGAAACTCTATAAGGATTATATACTACAGGTCTATTATCGGTTAGGGTAATTTCCATTTCAGTCAAATCGGTTTTACCTAATTCTCCTAAATTTATTGCAAAACAATCTCTGTATTTCTCAAATAATTTAAGTAATTCTTTTTTTTGATCATCTGTCACTACGGCACAAATTTTTACATCTTCTAAAGGTAAAGGTTCATACTGTTTAGTTTCTGTTGTTATACCTATATATTCTGTATTTATTTCTTGGTATTGCTGTCCTCGGGCTAACAAAGTTCCTTTAGTAATGTTCAAATTATTAAGTGACAAGTTAGTCAGCATTAAATACCCTTTACCTGCTTCAAACTGAAAGAGGCCTGATAAAATAATATATTCATTGTTAGGTTAAGTTCGAAGATCATGTTGAACAAATAGTCCTCCCGAGAATTTACTATTTGTAATTACATCAATGGGCATAGTAGTTTTTGGTTTTATGACGTAATTATTTTCGGCATACACTTTAATTTTTAAATCATCATTAATAACATCTGGAGTTTGTATAAACACTAATTCATCATTTGTTTTCAAAAGTATTACATTAGGTTTTTCCGTAAAGGACTGCCCAACCAAAATTGACGTTTTTAAATAATGATCTTCTACGACAATAATTTCCGTTTCAGCCTTAGTGGTACCTATTTGTAACGTGACTATTAATTTACCTATTGGTTTTACAGAAGAATTACCAAACCCCTGCAAAATTGGCAAGTTATCAGTAGCCCAACTATCATGTAAAAGTTTCGCGTCAGATTGTCGTATAAGGGTGCACTTACTACCTAGATCAACGTATCCTCGTAATGTTATATCACCCACTTTGACATCTTTGTAAAATTTAGCATTATCAGACTCACTATTGGTAATACGCATGACACTCTTAATTTGCTCCGTCGAACTATTATTTCTATTAGCTTCATCAATATTATTACCGTTTTTCTTGCGACAATCTTTCGTTTCATGACCCAATTTTAAACAAAAGCTACACCTCTTTATTGGCTTACTACACTTTAAACTTATGTGTCCCATTTCATTACAATTGAAACATCTAACTGTATCTGTACTATTATTACCTTTAGTTTGTTCATTAGTTACCTTATTAAACTGCCTAGATTGTATATTATTCCGGTTGCGATTATTGTTTGATGGTGTGTTAGTTTCATGTTGAGATACCGTACGCAAGTAATTAAGTACCTGTTCTGGTTCATCAAACATACAGGCACCTGCCCCCATTCGTACAAACTTGTCATCGATACCATGTATAAGACAGCCGACTGCCTTTTGACCAGTTATCTCACATTTATTTATAAGCGCAATTTTATCATAATAATAATTTTCCAGAGGTTGTCCAAACCTACACCTAAGTTTTAACATTGTTGTTAATAAATCACCGTAGTTTTCATTTGAGGGAAAAGCTAGTTTTAATTTTTGTATCCACTCATTCCAATTATATAGGACTGAGGGTTAACCTTGATACCATTTTTTGGCTAAACCACTTAATTTAGGAAGAGCATAATGACATATTTGGCGGTCATTCCAGGAGTAGATCTGCGCACATTCATTAACCTTATTTATCCAATTCTCTATTGTCTGACTGTTTTCACTAGGATCAAATTCTGGAACAACGCTAAACGCTACAGGAAAATTGTTTTCAGCCCAAAAATTCGGAGTAACTGGCGCAGAATTACTATTTGGAACATTTAATGTAGTTACATTATTTGTTGCGCTATTATTGTTCGACAGAAAAAGATCAGTTTGATCATTAACTGCAATGGGAGTATTTAACCTATTTAATTGAGCCGACGATGACAACGGGGGAGTTTTAGTCAACTCCCGGTTAACATTCCTACTAAGGGACCTATGCCGGCGACGCTCAGAATGCGTTTTTCTTTTACTATGCCTTTTATGACTATGCGAATGCTTATGACCACGTTTACGTTTTATTCTACGTCGCGACTTACGTTCATAATTGTCATTATCACTAAAGCTAGTATCTGTGGAAGTACTATCTACGCTTGAATCCCGCGGCTTTCGCTTAGATCTTCCCATTATGCTTACTATTGATGCAATGAGTAAATGATTCCAGATATAATCAGAAACAACAAATACACAACATCAATAAATATGCAACAACAATAATTAAAAACTATCACAATATTTAAAACACAGTATAAATAGACAAATAGAAATAAAAATCCAGAAACAGTGGCAATAATTAAATGGAACACCTTAGCCAGAAAATATAGCCACAAGTAACTATGAAGGTAGTTCAACAAAAAAAAAAAATGCCATGTGCAATTTAAAACGAATAATAACGGCTTAAAAGGAAAGATAGACGATAATTATACGTTACTATTTCAAAACATATCACTTAGGCTACTTTTAGATCAAGGAACAGCAGCTTAAATAGTTTTCACATCATTTTTTTGTACAGCACGAACTAAGATCTTATTAAGATTAATAAGATCTTAGTTCGTGATTCTTAGTTCTTCGATTAAGATTGAATCTATAAAGATTAGACATTAAATAGATCACTTTCACAAAACTTTCCAAAATGTGTGCAGTTTGATGGCTACCGCACGAGTACCTTTTGCCCGAATGAGATATTCAGGAGCAATTTAAAAATCGAAGAGATTCGCCGTTTGCAATCTTGTAATATTTTCCATTGCTTTGGATCGATATCGATTTTGAGACGGTAAATTGTAACGTAGCCACATGGTAATCAAATAAAATTTTACGATCTGACCTTAAACATCCAAGATCCAGGATACCGCAGCATCGGGCACGTAGATACACATGTCACTTCTGACTGTTAAAAATAACTCGTGCTGTATTAGTATAAAGTTTAATTAATGAACACTCCAGTACTTATCACTACTAACTCTAGAATGTAACTCAAGACAACCTCTGACGTCGGTAGCCACGCTAAGAAGAAGGAATAATGCGTTTGCCAATGCGTGCGCCAACATTCTATGTTTCCTTTAAGTAAAACTGTGTTGCCATGATAAACGAGTTATGAACGATTTCATGATTAATCGATTTTGCTAATATTAAAATGATATTGTTGCTAAAACTTAAAGTAACTGTTTTGATTGGTGATTAATATTTCTAATAATCTAACACACCGATTCAAACATGCTTCGAACATGCAACTGCTTCAAAATTATTAGAAACAAAGAGGAGTTTTTGTTGTATTACTAAAATGTGAATAAGAGAGCTCTTGCACAGCTTTTATTTAGCACGGTTTCTATAGCCTAACCCTTATTCTAAGTTTTTAATGTCTTCTCGAATTTAGTCTGATTAATGTGTAAACATAAATTTTAGGTTTATCGATGATATTTTTTTAATTAGAAAGCGTTGCAAGCTGATACTTCAAATTATTATATTTGAGTTTGGGTACTAATTACTTGCATAGTGCATACTTATTTAACTATGATCTCAAAAAGAACGAGCGAACAAAAAAATTTAGCTCCGCTAGAAGGTTATTTGGGTTGGTTATTTGTTTATAACTGATCAATTACTTATTGTAGGCTCATAATTTTAGTTATTTAATGAAGATAGTTAAGAGGTACAAATTTGTTCTATTTTCAAGTTTTTAAACTTGATATTGAGAGTTATTTGCTAACATGTTTTTTTTGTAAAATGTCATGTATCTCTTGAATGGTGCCTATTTATGGCAAAATTTTCTATTTTCTTGCACAAACTGGAACAAATTCAGTCTGATATGTGTATGTAAAATCATAATTGTGCGCTTTATAGTTTCGATCTGCCAAACGTGACTGCAGATAAAAATCTATATACACAACATGTCTAACAAGTCATTTTTGCGTATCTACAAATTTTATATACACGTTTGGTTGGAATGACGTAAATGCGCAATTACCTAAATGCCGTGTTTTTTTATTCAAATATGGCGGTTTTCACAAAATGGAGGTTTAGGTATAATTTCCACAGTAACCCCTATGATATGGGTCTCAAACGAAAGTGCTTGATGAGTGAAACACAGTCAGAAAAGAGACGTACCACGAAATTCAATATGGCGGCCGCTGCCGATGACGATTTGTAATTTCCGTATTTACCTCCATGATATAGAGGGTATAGATAGCTATCAAATGAATGGGCTTGATGACCCAATATAACCTTGTATAAAAACAAAAGTTTATTAAACCACTCGACGAGACCGCTGGTCTAGTGGTTAGTATACCTGACTGCTACGCTAGAGGTCGCGGGTTCGATTCCCGCCAGGGCAAACATTTATGTGACAAATATGTTTGCCTGCCTTGCGTTTGGGTGTTTGGTATGTATTATAAGTATGTATTTACAAAAAAAAAAGTATATAAGTATTATACCAGCTACTGGTACCCATTGTACAAGCTTTGCTAAGTTTGGGGCCAGATGGTGCTGTGTGATAATGTCCGAGCATTATTATTATTATTACTTTATAAACAGACTTCGGTGTCCGATATACAAACAAAGCATATAGGTACTCACGCCTACATTAATTTACGGGGATTTATGTCCGCGGCGTGTTTAGTACTAAACCTTCAACAATCATCGTCATATTCCAGCCAATTTACATAAAACCGTGATTAAATATACCTGAACGTTTCTAATTAATCACTTCGTCCATTCTCAACACCGCGTCGTTGAAAATGTGTGCGTTACGCTAGCAAAATGTTGTCTCCTTTCAGGATTTGAATGATGCAGATAATTAGTACCTCGGCTCGAGTAAATATGCACGACATTTTAATTTTTTGCGTAATGTCTGTACATTCCTGAGTTATACCCGAAAAAAGTTTTTGCCAGGGTAGCGTTCCGCTAGCAGAATTTATTTTCTGATGGGCCTAGCTAGATATCAAGTAGGCAGAAAGATAGCTTGAATTTGTGCATGATTGTGCTGTTAAGCTTAAATTTGTGCGTCTTTGTGGGGTCACGTTTGGCAGATTGCTAGATCTCTCTTTAATTATGAATTTTCATACACGTATTAGACTGAATTTGTTCCAATTTGTGCGAAATAAATATTCCCATATATAGACACCATTTCGGAGATACATGACATTAAAAAAACCCGGTCAAGTGCGAGTCGGACTCGCGCACCGAGGCTTCCGTACACACTTGTAGGTAAGGTTCAAAATTGGGGAACTTCAAATGAGGTCATTATTCGTCGGTGACTCTCAACAGTGCGATTCAGGAATATTTTTTAGTAAATTAGCTTTTAAAAAATACTTCATATTTACGGTTTTCAGATTTTATCGTGTACTTGCGTGTTAGACACTGCTTCCCATTCTAGGTCAACGGGAAGAACCCTATATAGTATAGATTTTGATTCCCTTGTGAAATTACAAAATATGCGAAATTTTGCGACATAAACGGTCATATCCTTTTCTTCATAATATGAAGAAAAGTCAATATTATTGACTTACAGGTTTGATTATTTTACAGCCGAAAGAGACCATAGACCTGTGTATTTCATATTAATTGCAATTTGATAACTCCACTCATTATTGAGATAAAAATCTTGACAGACAGACGGACGGACAACAAAGTGATCCTATAAGGGTTCCTTTTTACCTTTTAAGGAACGGAACCCTAAAAAAACACTTAGATGGCAAATAACTCTCGGTGGTTCAAATTTAAAAACTTAAAAAAGGCATAAACTTGTACCTCTTAACTATCTTCATAACATATATATTTTTATTTGTTAATATTATTTAAAAAAAAACATTGTTGGTGTTCCTTCGTTTACAATGCTTTTTTCACTTCTTGCTCAAAATATATCGATATTTGACATTGATTTTTGTATCGATGTTTTACATCGTATTCTTATATTAATATGCTATATCGTTATTCATGTTGATATATTTTTATCGATAATTTAAAATTGATATTTATCGTATCGATATTTTATCATCGATATTTATCTTATCAATGTATTTATATCGATATTTATCGTAGCGATATTTTTAACAATATCGATTATTATCGACTGAAAATATCGATGCTTTTTCTTCGATATTTTTAAAATCGGTTTCTATTTGCCCCCTTGCTAAAACTCGTAAGTAAAACTACCTCATATATTATGAGTAAATTTAGCCCCTTGTATCCAATCCACCTAAATTTAAAAAAGAAGTTCTTTAACAGAAAATATATTTGTAACTAAAGAAAATATTAAATCGAAATTAACATTCTTATTTGTCCACACAACTGTAACAAAACACTGAATATTACTAGGAATTTAAGAAAGTTGCGATTTTTTATTGTTCGGCCGCTTTTTAATGCTTATTTGAATTTAGTCGTATTACGAATACATTAATTTTAGGTGTTTCGTTGATATATTTTTTATTATAAAGCGTAGCGAGCTGATATTTCATATGAGTATATTTGAGTTTAGGTACTAAAGTATGTAAATCATACTTATTTGACCTTCAACTAATACAGAACCAGCGTAATCCGAACTTAAAAACCTCGCTAGAGTGTAATTTAGTTTGGTTATTTGTTTATAACTGATCAATTACTTATTGCAGGCTTATAATTTTTATATATGTTATGAAGATAGTTAAGAGGTACAAGTTTATGCGTTTTTTAAGTTTAAATTTGATCATTCGAGAGTTATTTGCTAACTTAGTACTTTTTTTTAATGTCATGTATCTCCGAAGTGGTGTCTATATATGGGAATATTTATCTTGCAAAAATTTAAACAAATTCAGTCTAATACGTGTATGAAAATGCATAATTGTGCGCCTTATAGTTCCGGAGATCCAGCAATCTGCCAAACGTTACCCCAGCAAAAAATTGAATAACTCAAAAACCTTAAGACGCTCAAATATAAGCTTAACAGCACAATCATGCACGAATTCAAGCTATCTTTCTGCCTACTTTATATCTAGCTAGGCCTAAATGGAAAAAAATGTTTAGCTAGCGTAACGTTTCCCATGCAAAAACTTTTTTCGGGAATAACTCAGGGATGTCTGGACGCACAAATATAAATTTCGCGTACATTTACACGAGCGGAGATACATCCACCCATTCAAATCCTGAAAGGAGACAACATTTTGCTAACGTAACGCACATGCTTGGGTTACATTATTGAAGTTTCCGGATCCGGATACGGATCCCTAATTGCTTTTCTAATTATAATACAGATTATGTATCATTCTAATGGTGAAAGGATTATTCAAACTGGTCCAGTAGTTTCGGAACCTATTCAAGACAAACACACACAAACAAAAAATCTAATCTTTCCTCTTTATAATATTATTATAGACTAGCTGTGCCCGCGACTTCGTACGCGTGGAATTAATTTTGTTGACAATTGCATGGGTTTAATTTTTGTTGCACGATACCATAATTACTTATCCATAATAAATTATGCCTAAGTTACGCTTATAGCATCAGCTACCTTTCAATGAAAGTCCTGTTTAAATAAATCCCGCCGTTCGGATGTTGTTCACAATTATATAGGTTCTTTATTGGTTGCGGGGAATGATTTTAATTTTTCAAAATAAGGTAACGTATGTTACGCCCAGTAAAATTTGCTATCTGCCAGTAAAATTCCATTCAAATCGGTCCAGCGGTTTTGGAGATTACCCCAAACAAACAGGCAGCCAGACACAGAAAAAAATGTTTTTGTCATTAGTAGTGTTTACTTTCATATGCATTTAGTAAAGAGCTGTTAGTTTGACATTACAAACAGACATTTCAATTGTATTTATTTGTATAGTTGTATTGTATTTATAGATTATTTAATAATTTGGGTTCGGCAAAAAAAATTGAACTCATGAAATTGATAACTAATTTAATTCCACGCTTACGGAGCCTATTAAGCGTATTACGATCCCGTATTTGTTTTTTTTGTTGCCCCGAAATCATTTTTTTTTAAATAAAAGTAATCTCAGCGACTAACGCCTTATAGTATTTATAGCCTTATTCTTCTCAAATCGGTCCCGCCTGTTCGAATGTCATTAACAAATTCAATTGGTGGCCCAGTAAAATCAGCTATCTACCAGTGAGTCTCGTTCAAATCGGTCCAGCCGTTCGGACTTTGTTCACAATTTTATGGATTTTTATTCGTTGTGCGGAACCCTGATTATTTTTCCAAATTAAAGTAGCCTATGTTACGCCTAGTAAAATCTGCTATCTACCAGTGCCGTTTCGGAGATTACCCCAAACAAACAGACAGACAGACAACATTTTTTTTAATTGCTTTTTTGTCATTAGAAACGTGTTTACTTTCATATGCATTTCGTAAAAAGTGGTTATTTTGACATTACAAACAGACACTTCAATTTTAATTATGTGTATAGATGATATAGATTTAATGGAAGGATCCGGACCTGAATATTTGGTTGAAATTACGCTCTGGGTCAGATTGCTGAGCAGCCTTAAAATCAATGTTACACCCACCAAGAGATAAGGCATAAAATGTCCAAAGATTGTTTGCTGCGCATTATGTCATAGTATAACCACGTCTATAACATAAAAACATGAAGACCGTGTAAACTATCTCTGCATTTTGTTCTACACATATAAATAACTATGATTGCTCACCCTACAAAAGAAACTAATTCGCATATTAGCAAACATAAAAAATACAGAATGTTGCAAGCCAATCTAGAAAAAAACACAAAATACTAACTTTGCCATCTATATATATTAGAAATGTGTAAATTCGTAAGAAAATATCCGGAGTTCTTTACCAAATGTGAAAGATGTACCCACAAAATATGTATATGCTTAGACGCAAAAATAAACTGCAGCTTCCCTCTTCCCGATTAACACTTCACGCCAAAAGCCCACTAATTACAGCAATTAAAATATATAATAAGTTACCTGATAATATAAAAGAAGAAAATAGCTTCAATAAATACATACAATTGTTAAAAACTCTCCTAAATAACAAATGCTATTACTCTGTTCAAGAATATTTAGATGATAGAAATAAAATAATAGAAGAAATAATATGAATACCTCAAAGTAGATAAGTAGATAAATTAAATTAAATATATTGATTTGTATGGTTAAAATTGGTTTATTATATAATGTAATGAAACTTAAATAAGTCATAAGTAAAATATTAGTGCTACATTAAGAATATATTGGTGCCAATTCTGTTGTTCAAAATTACTAAACTTAACTAATTTGACAGGTCTAAAAATATTGCCATCCTTATTTAACCCCGCACATGAGAAAGGGATAGCAAGACTTTTAGAACTGTCAAATTAATTAAGTTTAGTAATATTTAACAACAGAATCGACACCATTATGTATATACTCTACTCACTAAGTATCCCTCCCAATTGCTGTGCCCTGCAGGGTGTGTATAATAGCTATAAGTACTGTTTAATGTATGTATACCATGTGATACACGTGCAATTATTAAATAAATAAATAAATGACTAAAAATAAGTGTTAAAGATACATTGTAAGGCAAGAACTAACCTAATTACGGATTTTTTGTAACTTTGGGCCAAAAATGGCGGCAAAGAAAAAAATACTATGAAATATTTTATTGTGCTGATTCCGCACACAGTTTAACGTCCACCTTCAACACTACCTCAGCCCCACGGTTATATAAAAGAGTTCTCAAAGCAGTAGGACAGCCACTTCACAGCCACCCACCCTTCAAGTCAAAATAGTTGCCTTGGTTGGATGTGGGGTCAAATTCACAGCCGCAGCCTTGCAGCACAATTTTGCTGCGAGACTGCGGTATGTTGTGCCGACGGCTATCGGTCTGATACCGCCATCCCTCTTGACCAAGGCTCTTAGGTTAGCTCCATAGAGTACATCAAGGACGTCGCCGGGAACTTTGACGACATTGGATGACAACATAGGTGTTGCGGGTGAAAGAGTTTAAACCACCTGCTGAGCTTACTTTGGAAGGACAAAACAGCTTCGCAAACCTCCGACAAAATATTTGATAAATTAAATAAATAATATTATAGTATATAGTATAGATATAGAAGTATAGTATATATATCTAATATATAAAATTCTCGTGTCACAGTTTTCGTTGCCATACTCCTCCGAAACGGCTTGACCGATTTTGATGAAATTTTTTGTGCTTATCCGGTATCTATGAGAATCGGCCAACATCTATTTTTCATCCCCCTAAATGTTAGGGGTAGTCCACCCCTAAATTTTTTATTTTATTTTTTAGACCGATTTCAAAAATTCTTTCACCGTAAGAAAGCTACATCATCACTGAGTAACATAGGCTATATATTATACTACCTGCCCGCCCCGGCTTTGCACGGGTAGACAAAATATTTGATATAAAAGTCTACCAGTGCGAAGCCGGGGCGGGCCGCTAGTATATATATATATAGAAGTATAGATGACATGGGCACAAGTCCATCAGTTACGTACTGAATCGCTTATTAAATTCCCAAAGTCAACATTCCTTTTCACAGAGGACTACAATTAATCATGTTGCCGATAGGGATGATCATATAAAATACATATGGATATTGGTGTCGATTCTGTTGTTCAAAATTAATAACTAATTTGACAGGTCTAAAAGTCTTGCTATCCCTTTCTTATGTGCGGGGTTAAATAAGGATAGTAATATTTTTAGACCTCTCATATTAGTTAAGTTTGGTAATTTTGAACAACAGAATTGGCACTATTTTATGTCGATTTTTAATAAATTAATTACATTTAATATTTTAATGGATCATTTTATTTTCTGCAATCGAAGTGAAAAGTAGAGTGTACACGGTGCTAAATCCTTTTAAAACTCGGTTTCTATTTAATTTACTCTGGGTAATTTTAGCAATCTACTATTATGTGCCTTTGCAACACACAGCGTCGCTGTTTGTGAACAAAATCCGAACGGCTGAACCGATTCGAACGGAACTGGCAGATAGCTGATGCTATAATGGTTACGTACAAAAAACAAAAAAAAAATGAATTTGTCAATAACATCTGAACGGCCGGGACCGATTTGAAAAGAATACTATGGGGATTCAGTCACGGAGATACTTTTATTTTGGAAAAAAAAATAAGGTTACGCGCAGCAAAACAATTCAAATACGGGACGTAATAACTTAATAGGCTTCGTACGCGTGGCATTAAATTAGTTATCAATTTCATGGGTTTATTTTTTTTTACTGAATCCTAATTAAATAACGCCTTATAGCATCAGCTATCTCCCAATGAAAGTTCAAACAAGTCCGGCCGTTTCGAAAATTACCCGGAACAAACATACAGACAGATAGACAAAAATATAATAAACTAGCGGCCCGCCCCGGCTTTTTACGGGTAGACATTTATCAAATATTTTGTCTACCCGTGCGAAGCCGGGGCGGGCAGATAGTTAGGAATAATTTTATTCTTTAAATTGTTCCATAGTAGTTCAGGATTTTTTTATATTTAGATTAATATGGTTGTTAAAGTATATTTACTTGTAGGTATGTCCCCGTATCCGACGTGCGTCTACGGACAGTACCTGTTTCTCTCAAGCGGCGAGATGTAGCATCAAAAACGCTTAAATCCGGTGGTCTGGGTATCGCAATGCGTATTCAGCTTGTGCACACCCTGGCAAAATTCGTAGCACATAACAATGTCGGCATATTCTTCATTGGAATACATTGCCATTATGAAGAGCACAATCACACAGATTCAGATCGCAAGAGAAAATCAATGTCTAAGAGTCACAGCCGAGTTCGATATTCAAAGCCAAGATAATTTCACAGAGAACATGGTACCGCCTATGATTGACGAGCACACTATCACAGCGGAGGGGTGACATCACTGATGGATCAGCGTAACATAGCTTAGGGGATCACAATGCTTTCAATCACAAGACCCGCCTCAATTATTACTACGAAGGCAAGAGAGGCTACTTAAACTAGAAACACCGTTACTCGAAAATCGGCTACCCAAGACCTTCGTTATCGTATTTTTCAAAAGATTGTACTCATATGCCCAACTATTGTACCTTTTTGAGTAGCTAAAAACGCGTAGAACTTTTTAAAATTATCAGCATGTTTTTTTTTAGAAAAAGTAGTTAAAACAAAAAAAAAGTTATCTATTAAATTCAGAATTAAAGGCCTACCGCTTCAGCGTTTACCACATTTGTAATGCTTTTAAAGGCTATTGTGACATAATGAGTTGTTATTTTTTTTTTACAAAAAAATCCGGCCATTTACGAGTCGGACTCGCGCACCGAGGGTTCCGTTCACACTTCTAGGTAAGGTTAAAAGTAGGCGAAATTCATTGAATTGATTCAGGTTTTACTTTGCGGAAATTCATATTTATAGAATACAAAATATATTATAATTTGCTCGCCTGAGCTCACACCTGGGCGCAGGCCGTTCGACCGTATCACACTCATTAAGCGGAAAAAGCAAATTATAATATATTTTGTATTCTAGGCGAAATTCATATGAGGTCATTTTGTTTAGTCGGTGACTCTCTACAGCGCGATTCAGGAATATTTTTTTAGTAAATTCGCATTTAAAAAAATATGTAGTTTGTTTACATATTTACCGTTTTCAGATTGTATCCTCTACTTGTGCTGTAAGACACTGCTTCCTGCCAAATTTCATGGTTCTAGGTTAACGGGAAGTACCCTGTAAGTTTTGATTCCCTTGTGAAATCGCAAAATATGCGAAATTTCCAGCATTTTGCGACATAAACTGTAATATATTTTCTTCATATTGACTTATAGGTTTGATTATTTTACTTATAGTATTTCATATTAATTTCAATTTGATAGCTCCACGGGTTCTTGAGATAAAAATTCTTGACAGACAGACAGACGAGACTAAAGAGAGGATAATAATATTTAGTTTTATTTGTTTGTTTATTTATTGCACTTTCACGCCGAAACGGATGAACCTTATCTTTGTAAAACTAAAATAAAATAATGATTTCAAAGTATAGAAACACGTATATTTCAGCGATAATGTCTATAGACGTATAGACAGAGGGGCGTATCGACGATGAAGGGGGAAATAGGTATATAAATGGCGGCGTTTGGGCCTCTATTAAAGAAGATTCCATTCTACTCAGTTATTACTTATTCTTATGGTCTGCGTTGACGGGCTCTCAATCTATTACACTTGACACTCAATGGCGCTGCGTTTGTTTTCGCTTTTCCTGAATCGCGCTTTTGAGAGCCTCTGACGAATGATGAACTCATTTGGTGTTCGACAGTATGATTTTTCTTGGAGTCGATCGGTCAGTATTCAGAGGCAGTAAATGTTACCCTTAATAAGAACAAACACTGCTAGAACTAACACAATTAGTCAACGTCTTTATTTTTGTGTTTGATTTCTAATTTTAGTAACACTGCTCTAATTTTAGGAACTGACAAAAAACAGTGCGGCTATGCTATAATTTTTATTTTAATACATGTTTATTGGCACGATAAAAAAGGGAAATTTAACTAATAAAGGAAATTTCTTCGATGGGCGAACTATAGAACGTATGTAGGTACTTTCATATTCATTAAGTAAAAAGCTGTAATTTTGACATTACAAACAGAAACTTCAATTTTATTTATTTGTAAAGACAACGGAATCATATTGACAAATAATCAAAAGTGTTGTCGTTTCTTAACAAGTTATTTATGCCAATTCTGTCATACAAAATTACTAAACTAATTTGACAGTTCTTAAAGTTTTGCCCCTTTTATCCCTTTCTCATGTAAGGGGTTAAATAAGGATAGCAATACGTTTAGAACAGTCAAATTAGTTTAGTTTAGTGATTTTGTACAACAGAATTGGCACCATTATCTGTAATGGAAAGGGAAATTTATATCCTTAGCTAAATAAATTTGTTCGCATTTTATTTTTACCTTAAAGGCGTCGCGACGCACCGTTGTGTTATAATAATACTAAACGCGCTTAAACCTGTCAGACAGCGTGTGAAGCAGTTAGTGATTCGAGTAGGATTTTGTGACTCGAGTTAATTTTATACACACCTGCAACTACGGGTAAGATAAAATTTTACCAGTCGAGTTAAGATTTTAAATTACATTAAGATTTTAATCACCTTTTTATGTTTCACACCCACCATATACCAGTTGTTATCTATATTGTTTCATTTTGCAACTTAAAAATAAATACAATTTAATACGTCGCGAGTTAATAATAAAAAAAAAACCATTTGCTGTAACTCCAGAATTCCTCGACACATCCGTCAACATCTCGAAGAGCATTGGGATCCTTGGCGTCGATATTTCTAGCGACGTCCAGTTCCGAAGTCACTTGGAGGACAAGGTCAGGTTGGCATCCAAAAAGCTCGGTGTGCTCAATAGGGCGAAGCAGTACTTCACATCGGGGCACAGACTGCAACTATATAAGTCGCAAATCCGGCCCCATATGGAGTACTGCTGCCACCTGTGGGCGGGGGCACCTGCATGCCAGCTTGCTCCATTTGACTCGGTTCAGAGGCGCACCATCGGAATTATCGACGATCCCAAGCTCACAAGCGGTTTAGAACCCCTTAATCTGCGGAGAGACTTTGCCTGCCTGTGTGTGTTCTACCGCTTGTATAACGGACAGTGTTCAGAGGAATTGTTCGACATGATGCCTACGGCAACATTTTACCACCGCCATAGG
The DNA here is from genome assembly GCA_951449985.1 of Falcaria lacertinaria. Lineage (NCBI taxonomy): Eukaryota > Metazoa > Arthropoda > Insecta > Lepidoptera > Drepanidae > Falcaria > Falcaria lacertinaria. Next base: position 5,459,179 of record OX602123.1, on the reverse strand, counting down.
AGGGGAATTCACCCCCACACTTTGGAACCGAAATGGTCTCGCACGGCGCGATTCCAAAGGAGTTTTCTCCCGCGATCAAATTGTGGAATGAACTCCCCGCCGAGGTTTTCCCAAAAGGAGTACAGCATGGGGTTCTTCAAGAAGGATGTGAAGAGATTTTTGAAGGGTCGGCAACGCGCGAGTGATACCCCTGGTGTTGCAAGCGTCCATAGGCTACGGTGACCGCTTACCATCAGGTGGGCCGTATGCTTGTTTGCCACCTTAATGGTATATAAAAAAAACATCAAACTTATGTTTGCTGATTAATTCGCGTCGCAAGATGCAAGTTTAAACCTGTTTTTACTGTGTTTTGTGAAGTGGCGGCAATATAGCGCGCACTAAATTTCAAACCATTAAAATCAGTAATTATTTCAGGGGTAGAACATTAAAGAAAAACTGCTAATATTGTTTAACAAAATGCCTCGCGACTTAAGAGCGGCAACCAACAAAAAGAAATTTGGTGTATAAGCAGCACCTATTAGATATTATGTGATGTCAAAAACTAAACTTGTTAGTACATTCACTGGCTGCGTGCCTGATCGCTCAGTGGCTTCGTTGATGAACTCAGCGCAGACCGACCGAACCTAAGCTTCACCGCGTAAGGCTGAGTAGGCACGCAATACATGTGTACAGTCTTAAGTTACAATGATACTTAATGGTTTTCACTGAAAACCAGCGCTGTTAGTATACTTTAGTGTTACTGCAGTATTTCGCTGAGTTGATAATCGTATATTATTACTAGCTGCCCGCCCCGGCTTCGCTCGTGTGGACAATTTTTTATTGCATTTATGGGGATGAAAAATAGATGTTGGCCGATTCTCATAGATACCGGATAAGCACAAAAAATTTCATCAAAATCGGTCAAGCCGTTTCGGAGGAGTATTGCAACGAAAACTGTGACACGAGAATTTTATATATTAGATGATGTAAATATCACAGAACTTGTATTTTATAACTTTAGGTATTTAAAATAGTTAGATTTGAACTTCTTCATCCATCTTTCTTACTACGAGCCTAATTTTAAATACTTGTTATTTTTATATTTAGTTTTTATTGTAATTCGGAGTGCGACAAACTTGTGGTAATCAAAAAATGTCGTTATTTTCATAGAATAAAAAAGCTGCCGGTTTCTCTAAAAAAATCGACTACACAGAAAAACATCAAAGCTAAACTAAAACAATATTTTAGGGGGGCAGAATAAATAAAATCTGGGTTCTGTAGATACAAAAAAAATATAAAAAAAATGCGACGTAGAATTAAGCATCCTGTATATCTTATCTTATTAGAAGGCTGAACGGGTCCAGGTTGCCCCAGAAGCACTTCGACCCTTGGGATCTTTTGTGCAGCACTTAGCCATGATTGCTCTACTTACCTGCTGTGTCAAATACTCCCTGAATGAGTCTGCAGATTTTGCCAGCAGGGTAGAGCATGTATTCCTCTGGTTCCGGATATGCCGACCCCAGAATTTCCATTCGCTGCCGCGCGAGTGCGTCGCAGCAGCATAGCACGTGTTCCATGGTTTCCGTTGCTGTTTTGCAGCACCTGCATACCACGCTTCCAGATAGACCCATCTTGTAGAGATGATCATTTGTGCCATAGTGGCCTGTAAGAGCTCCTGTTAGTTGTCTTAGTTGACATCTGGTCAGGCTCATTAGTTTTCGGCTATTGCCCTCTTTCCATTTGCTTATAAACTGCTTAGAATGTCTCAGGCCCGTGGTCGTTGACCATTCTTTTTCGTGGCGTTCATTAGCATATTTGTGCAATGCACTTCTGTAGGCTCCAGTTGGTACGCCAATGAAGGGTTCTGGACCTATGAATTTTTCCATCGATCCTTCTTTAGCTAGGCCATCCGCAAGCTCATTGCCCTCTATCCCCTCATGCCCAGGGACCCAGACTAACCTAACCACGTTGTGCGCACCACATCTGTTAAGGAGGTGGGCACACTCCGCAGCCAGTGCAGAGTTTAGTACACAGGAGCTGAGTGCTTTGAGTGCGGCTTGACTGTCGCTGCAGATGTAGATATATTTATCCTTGATCCGCTTGTCCAATATTTCGTTTGCACAAGCAATTATTGCATAGGTTTCAGCCTGAAATATTGATGGTGTTGTTCCCATGCTGATGCTTTGGTGAAATCCTTCTGTGTACACACCGGCTCCAGTGCCATCTCTGGTCTTGGAACCATCTGTGTACCATATCATTTGTTCTTCCCTTGGTTTCCGTAGACCTCTTTCCCACTGTTGTCTGGTCGGAATATGGGTACTGAACCTTCTGTGAAACATGTGTCTAGTCAGGATTCTGTCACAACTCATGTTTCTTATATTGTCCAGCTCCTTGTTGGGTGCTAGTCTGGTATGATCTAGGCTGGGTTGAGCATCCTGTATAAGCATCCTGTATAAGTTGTCGCAGCACCAAAAAATAATGTAGGATTGCAGATACATACTCACATACATACAATAAACAGTTTTTTTGCTGGATCTACCCACTTTTACACCTTGATTATTTAACAAATTATTATTCAAAATGCGGGTACTAATCTAGCTTATAAATGCCATGTACATTACAGAATATAAAACGAACATGAATACTATGTTTAAAAGTCGATGATACTGGTGTACGGTAAAACTCGAATTAGTTTATGTTACATCTTTAGGATACATATAATAACATGTACTAAGCATGTACTATTGTGTTGGTTTAATAAATATAATAAAAATACTCGGTGCACTGAGTTCAAACTGACTAGTAAATAATATTTTTCAATCGAATATGTATATATAACGAAGTCACTCGAGTAAAAATACGACTCGAGTCGCATCACTACAAGCAGTACAATTAAGTAAAGAATTTGCCAGTGTCAATAATGTCATGACTAAATCTACGTTAAGATTAATAGAATGTGTTTAAGAAAGCATGCTTGTTTATATGATACAAATAAGACAGTGGCGTTCGCTCTGTTTGACTGCCTAATACGCGGCGTTCACGTCACTTTAATACTAACGGTACGGTAAAAACGTAACACCGGTACGGTAGTAACGGTAACGGTGCGCCAATGACGTCTATAGTAGACAAAAACCGCGCCCTACCAAAATATCAAAAAAGTACTACATACCTACTACGTACATAGGATAACAAACAAGCAAAAAAATATTGTTTTTAATTTGTATATCTTTTGTATTGTTAATCGATGATCAAAAACCTAAAATCTACGACTTTATTTTCAGGCTTAGTGTGATATTGTTAACAAAAGACTTAATTTTTCAGTTTAAAATTGTACCCTCAAAATTTTAGTAAGTTCGTCTTTTTGTCATAAAACTACTTTTAAGTTATTCGTAGCCATATCTGGTGTAAAAACTTATTAATTTCTAGTAATTTAACATTAATTAACCGTCTAGTAAATCTGGTCAGATAAATGTATTTCAAATGGTTAATAGGTGTTTGTATTTGCGAGAAGACCTGAAAATCTTTGTCTTTAGAACTATTCAAAGAAATGCCTGCATCTTGCATCGCACACCCAGAAAAAAAAATGCTGACTATGTCGATGTCGATGGTGCTGGAACTTTCTAATAGAGACATTAAGACGTTTTTATATGGTGTTTTAAACCTATGATTAATTCCTTTAGTAATTTGAGTACCGATATTGTTGTAAAGATAGCAATATAGTCATAAATCAAGTTCTGTTTGTAAGTAAATTATTAGTTCTACATTTCAAACCTAATGCGCCACCTTAAGATATTGACTTAAATAGCTGAAACTTTGCATGAACACTTCCAATAATACGTATTATCGATTGATAGTACAGGTATATTAAACTTTTTTTTCACTTTACCCTAATGTCCATCCATTTGTCTGTCTGTCTGTCCGCGGCTTAGCTCAGATAATCTAAATCTTAAGCTGCAATTTGGCATGGATAACGCCAAGAATGTGGTAAAATAAATAAAAAAAAAAACAAAGTATAGCTCTCATTCACGTTTAATGGCGATGATATTAGTTTTCTCGTTTATCCCAAGGTGTAGGGTGTCGTTGGATAAGTAATTCAAAAATATTGCGGATTGGTGAAAACCATTTTTCGAATCAGTGATGCGAAAATATTAAGCTTTAAAGTGCTACGCCATGACGAAATATGAAGGGAAAATTTACCTGAGTTCAACTTTTTCAGACTTTCTGCTTCTGAAGTTTAGTTTCGGATACACTTCTAACATCCAACGATTACCAAAGGAATTCAATGTCCAAGTGGTACTGACGCTGACTGATCGATGTGTGCATATAAAACACTTCTACGAGGCCCCTAGTGGAAATTGCCATAATAATAATGTATATAGGGATATAATTTATTTTTTAGTTTATTACGTAATATCTAATAAAACTGAAAAGAAGATGTCCCCCCCCACCAGCAAGTACTCAATAAATAAAATTAATATTATTCTATACTTTCAGCGGCGGCGAGGACAGTGCCAGTAGCACTTGTCCAATAGCGGCGTCAGCAGCAGCGCCAGCCACGTGGCGAGGCACCAACGACAGCGCCACAGAATACTGTCGCCGTGGCAACACCCCTGCGGCATATGGCAGGTACCAGAGGAACAACTCTACCGCGCCCTACTCCACGCCACCTTCCAACGTCGAAAGGTAATGACTGACATCAGTTTTCGACTAAAACACCACCCCTACAATGGGACCTACACTCCTCTTGCTAAAAAATGCCCTCATTGTAGCGTACCAGAGCGGGTGTAAAATAGCATATCATGCCCTAGGGCTGTGTTCCCATTTTGTGGGTCGCGACCGGTAAAGGACCAACAAAATAAAATAAAGGCTTGCAAAATTTCCGCCTTGTTTTAAAATAATACTATCGAAAGACGCAACTTAAGCATGTTATAATTCAACATTCGACCCCATCGACGTCCGTTAACAAGAAATAGTAAGAAAATTATTTTTTTATTGGTTGATCGTCGTGTACGTTTTGTTGTTGAAGAGTTAAAGAACATGATAACAATGCACAAATATTTTAAATGCTCATTCAGAATTGTAAATGGTTAAAATTACTTGTTTACTTACTAGCTGTGCCCGCGACTTCGTACGCGTGGGATTATTTTTTTTTAGACAATTTCAGGGTTTTCATTTTTGTTGCACGGTACCATAATTATTTATCCAAAATAAATTATGCCTAAGTTACGCTTATAGCATCAGCTACCTTTCAGTGAAAGACCTGTTCAAATAAGTCACGCCGTTCGGATGTTGTTACAATTTTATGGGTTCTTTATTAGTTGTGCGGAAAAAAGGATGTGTTTTGTTATCCTTAGTTACGCCCGGTAAAATTAGCTATCTGCCAGGAAAAATCCATTCAAATTGGTCCAGCGGTTTCGGAGATTACCCCAAACAAACAGACAGCCAGATAAAAAAAAATGTTTTTGTCATTAGTACAGTGTTTACTTTCATATACATTTAGTAAAGAGCTGTTAGTTTGACATTACGAACAGACATTTCAATTTTATTTATTTGTATAGTTGTATTGTATTTATAGATTATTTATTTAGAGTTCAGCAAAATAATTCAACCCATGAAATTGATAACTTATTTAAGTCCACGCGTACGGATCCTATTAAGTTATTACGGTCCGTATTTGAATTTTTTTTTGAGCGGATACCTATTTTTTTCTTAAAAAAAAGTTATCCCAGCGACTGACGCCTTATATAGTATTCTTTCAAATCGGTCCCGCCCGTTCATTTGTTGTTGACAAATTCAATTGGTTAAGTTTTTTGTATGTAACCCTAAAACATCAATTTATCTCTAATTGTTTTTCCAAAATGAAAGTAGCCTAATTTACGCCTCATACGCCAGTTCCGTTCGAATTGTTCCAGCCAGTCAGATTTTGTTCACAATTTTATGGTTTTTTATTCATTGGGGGGAACCCTAATTATTTTTCCAAAATTAAAGTAGCCTATGTTACGCCCAGTAAAATCAGCTATCTACCAGTGCAAGTCTCGTTGAAATAGGTCCAGCCGTTCGGATTTTGTTCACAATTTTATGGTTTTGTATTCATCGTGCAGAACCCTAATTATTTTTCCAAAATTAAAGTAGCCTATGTTACGCCCAGTAAAATCAGTTATCTACCGGTGCAAGTCTCGTTCAAATAGGTCCAGCCGTTCGGATTTTGTTCACAATTTTATGGTTTTTATTCATTGTGCAAAACTCTAATTATTATTCCAAAATTCAAGTAGCCTATGTTACGCTCAGTAAAATCAGCTATCTACCAGGGAAAGTCTCGTTCAAATAGGTCCAGCCGTTTCGGAGATTACCCCAAACAAACAGACAGACAAAATTTTTTTAATTGCTTTTTTGTCATTTGTCATGGTTTTAGGACTTCTAGGTCAACGGAGAAGTACCCTGTAGGTTTTGATTCCCTTGTGAAATCGCAAAATATGCAAAAAATTGCGACATAAACGGATATCTTTTCTTCATATTGACTTACAGCCGAAAGAGACCATAGACCCGGGTATTTTAATTTGATAACTCCACGCGTTCTTGAGATAAAAAATCTTGACAGACAGACGGACAACAAAGTGATCCTATAAGGGTTCCTTTTTTCTGTTTATGGAACGGAACCCTGAAAAGAATAAATGGTGGTATTCTGCTCCTTATATATTCACGTGAACCCATACCACCTTAAAACCCATATAAAGGCCGGCTGTCATACATTTTGATTGCTAATTCTTACTTTACAGGCGCAATAAGTAAAGTAGTAAGTCAATATCTAAATAACCGTAAGAGGTGTTTATAAATTTTGGATCACATATGTATCTCGCAAGTCTCAATATATGTGCCAATTTTGACATGTTTATGTGAAATAGTTTTTGAGTTATGAGGGGGGCAAAAGTGGCTCCAAATGGTTCGTGTAAGACACGGTGCTGCTCGCCTAGCTTGATCCTTTGCTTCAACTTGGCTTGACACGCTACCGCGTGTCTAGATCTACAAAGCAATTCGATAGAATTGCGATATTATTTTTTCAGGAAGTCTTCAATTGTATTCGGCGACGAATGGTCGCAAAATAAATATAAAATAATTAAAATACAGTTTTCTTTGTGACATATAAGTAAACCCGGCGCTCACACCCTACGCCCCCACAATACTAATTGATCGATCGCAAAGGGCAGTAGAATGTTTTGATTCGTCCATTAATAGCACAATGCTTCCTTTAGACAGAATGTATCGTAATTTCGTGCCATCGTTCACTGTGGCCATAAATTAATAAAATGATACTGGATACTTTAAGATCGACACCGCACCATCGGTGGTATGCGAGCGGTGACCGGGCAACTGGTGCCACGGGAGGCGAGAGCACGCCGAGTACACCCGGCGGCGGCACAGAGGGAGGACGGCGGCGGCGGCACTCCGGTTCGGGCTCGTCTCGCTCAGATTCTAGCTCTCCCGAGCCAAGCGACACGTCGCGCGCCTCCACTCCCGCCGCGCAGCCGCCCGTCTCACACCACGCAAATCACCGCACACCGCCATTACAACATCAGGTATTTACAGTAAACAATCGCCATATGTATTAAATATACGTATTAATTAAAGCACTTACAAATTAGATTTGCTACTATGCAAATGAGTGTGCGTGCATTCATCTGCAAAAAAAGGGCGCCCGCCGACTTGTAAGTGCAGTATTTGTAGCTGTGCTGTACCTATTATACGCGCTACACTCAATCCGATTCATGTATTCAGTCAGATGGCTTTTTGGCCAAGCCCGATGGTGGTAAAATACGACATACATCAGTTTCCTATGAGTACTTAATCCTAACAGCACTTAGTATGACATCACTTCAAGTTAATACCAATCCTATTAAGGATCATCAGGATAAAAACATTCCAAAGCGTGTTTTATGAACTATATTTTTCTTATTTTTTTTAATACCTCGCAGCCAGTGCTCTATAATAATTCCCGTGTCTTTTTCAGAAAAGGCAGAATCAAAGAATTAGTTCTTAGTACCTACCTACATAGTTCGTACCGAGATGCGGTATCCTGATCTCTAACCGTCTCGCTCCGCGTTTGCCCCGCAAGTCAGGGTGGTCTTGTTTTCGAATCTGTTCAAAACATATCAAAGTACATAAAATTATACCGCACCAACAATTTAATTTACATTATTATATTAGAGTATGATATTATTAATTTGGTAGTAATAATATATGTCTATGGTACTAATAATGCCTATTACGTTTACACAATGTTCTTCTAAAAACTGGCTATTCCCGACTAGGAATGGTATAAAAATTCTGATTAAAAAATATTTTTTTTACGTTTTAATTTTACCTAGATTACTCGGCTGAGTAAATATGCTGTTTATTTACAATGAATACCAAACAGGGTAGCGTTAACCAGGTACTCTTATTTAATTGGAGACTGATCATGAAATCGATGATATTGTATGATATGCTATAATTAAAATGTTATATTCCTCTCCGAGTAAAAACCTCAAAAGATCCCATCTGTATAAAAATGTTAACAGGTATTTAGCACATAATTTCGATGTAAGGATAGTAGGGATAATACCCCAAATTTTCACAATACATATATTATTTTAATGAACAGACACAGCCCATTTAATTCTTTCAATTATAGTAATCATCATGATGTCCATAGTCCTGGCCTTATTGCAAATAATGTTGGAAGATAAAGATTTTTACACAAAGCGCGCTGCTATCTGATCTGACCGTAACTACGAACAATCGTTCACCTGGAGTAAACGTAATATAATACTAACAATACATACCTCTAACTATGTATAGCCAAATAATATTAATTGGGAACCGGGACCCACGGCTTAACGTGCGATCTATCTGAGGTCTATAGCACAAGAAGGGGACTCGATTTTGGAATGGGCGATCACCCATCCATCTTCTGGCCATACCTAAGGTTACTTAATCTCGCAAATAGATATGCCCATTGGAAACTTAGCGATGTTCCCCTCAAGTTTAATATAAGACTAGGTGTAGAAATATACAGTTTGATTTCCTTTTAGTGGGCTTCAACGGCAAGCGGAAGACCTTTAGCCATCTGTGTTCGAAATTTACCGACGCGATCGACCGATAGCTCTCTGAAGGATGGACTCTATCATGAATATAAGAAGCATGGGAAAGTTGTATGGGTCAAAGTAGTTGGGCAGAATGCGGACCGTTATGCGGTTGTACGTTTTAAGAAGCCGTCCGACGTGGAGAAAGCTCTTGAGGTGTCACAGGATAAGCATTTCTTTGGTTGCAAGATCTCAGTGGCACCTCACCAAAGCTGTGAAGAAGATGCCGATTCTGCCAAACCTTACGAGACTGATATCGACGAATACCATCCCAAGGTATGTCCCATTATTTATTTGATCGATATCTTTACCTTTTCCAAAAGGATACTACATTACATGCACTAGACTACAAATATTCTTAATAACTTATCAACTAAAATGTACTCGATGACGTCCGCTGTAGGGAACATGTGCTTCGAAGGATTTTGTTCTGGAACAAAATACAGTTTACTGCACAGGAATCGACCATCAATCCTAACGTGTACAATTAGATTTATTACCGAGCTGTCCATTAGGCATTGCTGCGCATTCTTCAGTTTCGTACTAGTAGTCACCAAGGCATACAAAAAGATGAAATATTATTTATTTTGTCGGAAACATAGTTGCAGTGCAACAGTGATGTTACATAAATGCTGCATTCGTTCTTGATACTTCGCCCTGACGGCGTGCACACCAAAAACTGGAATTGTTATTGACCGCAATGAATTTCAAAGATGAATAATATTCGGTTATGTATACACCCACACGTTTATGTATAAGTATACAGTGGCAAAAGTAGCAGCATTTACAAATTCGTAGATTCATTGGAGGTTAACGAGCCACTAGTCCACCATAGAGGGTAGCGGTAGCTACGAGTATAGTTTAGGCAAGAGTCGTGTACAGTGTTTGATATTATATTAGCAGGTAGTAGTAGGGGAGCCCAAGCGGGGATTTCGGGATTTACTAAAGCGCGGCAGATTAATATACAGGTCGATACCTTGTATCCGGTTAAGTGCCTCCACCAAATATGTGCCCCATATATACGGCCGCCCGTGAAGGATAAAGGATCAGATTAGTAAAAAAAAATTGATCATTAGAAATTCTCGAGCGCGTCAGATTAAGGTAAGGTGAGTTAATTACATGCTAAAAAGTGTATATTCCACTAATCTGACAATTTGAGAGTGACGTAAAGAAAGGGGAGGGCAGCAAAGTTGTAAAAAAAAAACGTCATCTCGACATTCTCGAGCGTAGCCAATTTTATTTTTTATTTTGAAGGAAATAATTCAAGGATAACGAAAAATATATAATCTGACGATTTCCGTAAGCCGAAATAATAAAAAATCGTCGATAAAGTTTAGTGCGTGCAGCTGGGTGATACCTATATTTCCCTCTCCGCGTTTCTACTCCTTTGGGCATTTTTTTAAATAATTTTCTTATAAATACAAGTATTCTACTCAAAAAACATATACTTATTTATTTGCATGCTATTTCCTGAGCTTCTCAATTAATTATGTTCAATGATTTAAAAAATTGAAAAAATAAAATGTTTTTTTGTCAAATTAGGCGAACCCCTTTAGATAATCGTCAGATTATGAGACAACACGTCTAGAACAATAAGATGAACAACATATATCTTAATCTGACGCGCTTGAGTATTTCAAAATGGCGAATTTTTTTTGCACATTATAATAATGGCCGCGAGTTTGCGTCAAATCGAAATCGTCAGATTATTGAACGAGAGCTTTTTTTTGGTGCACTTAACACCCCCTTAGAAAATCTGACGCGCTCGATATTTTTTTTTTTTTTCATTTTTAACCCTTACGTACAACCACCCGCATCATGCAAATGATCAGATTAACATACGTACATCATAAAAAAATACGTAGGCAATTGATGCTATCAATATCTGACGCGCTCGAGTATGTCCATGCAACAGTTTTTTTTTACATATTTAAAAATCTATAGCCGCTTCCCCCACCGATGAAAAGGTATATATTATATTTTTTTTTCTTTTTATCATCTAAGCTTTGCAACCTAATAGGTCTCTATGACGCTCGAGTAAATCCCCATTTAGCATCGTGGGCTCCCCTACTATAGAGACAAGCAGCCACAATTAATAACAAAAATGTTTTTTTTTTCAGGCGACTAGAACTCTATTTATCGGGAATTTGGAAAAGGATGTAACCCAACAGCAGCTTAGAGACAAGTTTAAGCATTTCGGACGAATAATCGAAATAGATATTAAAAAAGGCAGCGGCGGTGGCGCCGGTTATGCGTTTTGCCAGTACGCATCTATATCGAGTGTGGTGGAAGCGATTCGTGCCATGGACGGCGAGTACGTTGGTGGATCTCGGGTCAAACTTGGATTCGGCAAGCCTGTCGCAACTACGTGCGTCTGGGTTGACGGCCTCACAGAACATACAGAGAAGCAGGTTAGACTATTTTTAAAATTTTACTAGATTTTATTTAGTTACACCTGTCCGGTGTGTGTGTATATATACATATATATGTGTGTGTGTCTAATCAAATCTTGGGAGTTAAATTTGACCCACTTGCCAGTGTCGGATTGAGCTAAATTAGGCGTATACGTTTGGTTTAATTTAGTAAAAAGATAAATTACCCAAATACGTATTAGGTCTAGGTTCAAACCCCGGCGGCCTGTACCGATGAGTTTTACTAAGCTTAAGTACAGTGATTAATCACGCCACATGCGGAAAAAGAGGGCTAAATGGAATCTCGTGGATTTTCCCGACGGATTTTAGACGAGACCGCTGGTCTAGTGGTTAGTATAGCTGACTGCTACGCTAGAGGTCGCGGGTTCGATTCCCGCCGGGCTGAACAATTATATAAAACTTTTGTGTTTGCTTTGTGTCTGGGTGTTTGGTATGTATTATAAGTATTATGTATTTACAAAAAAAAGTATATTATTATTCTATCAGCTGCTGGTTTCCATAGTACATGCTTTGCTTAGTTAGGGACCGGATGGCGCTGTGTGGTAATGTCCAAGAATTATTATTATTATTATTAAAATTGGAGCCGCCCGACGACTAGGCACTTTTACAGTATTACAGAAGACCGCAATCATATAACATTATTATGATGTTGTCTTTCTGCAGAGAGTAAGGTTGATAAATTTGCCAGTGCTCCACGAGGATACGTTGCGCTAATAGGAAGGATATGGTGCTGGCACAGTTGAGTTCAATTCTAACAGAATTTACTCATATTATATTAAATAAAATAAGTAAGGAACATAATATACAGGATAATGATAAAATATTCTTACGTATAACGCCCTTGTTTTCTTTTAATTGATTTTGAGCAAGAATGGAATCGAAGATAAAACGCATAATTTACCTAACGCATAGATAGATGCATGGCGTCTCAAGTTGTCGTAAAAGCCAATTATGTAAATTTTACTAGTGTAACTAAAACGATGAACTGAAATATTTCAATAATTTGAAAGACACAAGACATTAGGCCATTAGGCGGCTATCATGAGCCTTGTCTATCAATCGAACGAACTTCGTCGCGTTTGTGTGAATGAAACCACGTTAGTACTCAGCTGTGAAATTTGCATCAGACGGATCGCGGATTGTGAATTTGATAGGGCACACGGGTTACAAGTAGGTCGCAAGGGAAATGTGAGGAGGCGCGTACTGTACGTATGCGGTGACAGGTGCTGGGTGCCGTGTCGCGCTGCGGCGCCGCAACCTCTGTGTGCGTGGACCGCGCCGCGGGCGCCGCGCTGGTGCACTTCGAGCAGGCAGCCGCGGCCGGCGCTGCCGTGCGCGAGCTGCGCCGCGTGGCCGCCGCCGCCTCCGCCACCGAGCCCGACCACCCGCGCCTCTGCGTTGACTACGCCTCGCGCGAATGTCAGGTAATAGCCTGTGCCTGCTGTAAACGTCCTTTTCGTGTCGCACATTACCACTCGGTGAAAACTCAACGTATTCAAATTGAGGACCGTTTGATGTTTAACGTATTTCTGAATTCTGCTAAATAAAAATGTTCATTAACCGTCATACTTATCCGTTGATAAATTTACCTACCTACATCCGTTCGATGCGATTCCACTTGGCTGAACCTACACGTGATGTGGGTTACACAAACCTAGACCACAACACCTGGACGACAAAAACCAAACATTAAAAAAAAGTTATGCGCTTTCATGCTTTAACGTACCCTATTAAGATTTAGTACCATAAACTTTTAAGTAGAAGTTTATGGTACTAAATCTAAGTAGAGAATACTAGAAAGTAAGCCGTTGCAAATCCCATAAGAATCCATGAGACATTCATGTATACCTATTTATATTTCGTTTTTTATTTTATCGTTTAGGAAGCCTTCTACGAACAATTAGAGAAACATGGTGGTTCAGCTGCTCTCACTGGGCCAGAAAGATTGAGTGGGGACATCACAGGACGGTACCTACCAACAACGGCGCGACACGAACCACTTCGGTTTGTAATTAGACCATATTTTGTATACATTTTTTAAAAAAAGGCGTCCCAGCTATACGGCTGCGACTACGTCCACGTTGAAATTAGCTATAAAACTGACTTCCAAAGTTATATAGTAACTATGATATTAAAGTATCGATTATTGGTCTATGAGCATTTCACTGCAACGCGATATAATACAATATGTCTATTACACTCACTGCCCTAATAATACATGTAATTAGTAGTTCAGTGATTTTATTTATCATCCCTTACACGCCGTTATCATTGACGTATATGACTATAACAACATCTGGAAACCTCATTTTAATTAAAACAATATCCGTAATAGATTATTCGTAGCCTAATGTAGGTCATCGCCTTTTACCTTTTTAATAGTGTATGCGGTCGCGCGAAGCTAATGTACGCTACCAGTTATTTGGGGTATCACTAGCGTGTTACCAACCTTATCTCATGGCTGCCGCCACTGTGCATTCGAGGACCTCTGGAAACCTTTCAACCAGCGTGGCGAGAAGTTACTATTTTAACAACAGACACCGTTGTGCACTACCGCGCTTTTTATAAGGAATTCTCTCAGAACGACGCGACCGATAGGAACACAAAACTTCATCTGAGTAGTGTTATTTGGTTGCGATTTTCTGTATGTGGAGGTGCTGCCTCAGTCGGCCATCTCAAACCTTGGATGCGAAATCCCATTGCTTGTGTTCTTCCTGTCTTTAAGCAACTGCTCGCTTTGTGTATCATGGTATTCTCGGGTTGTTCTCACAGTAATCCAAAATTATTTCCCAAACTACTTTAAGCCAAAAAAAACACTTCATAAAGTGAGTTTCATTTTACTCCATGACAATATAAGATTATTTTGAAACTTCTCCCGCGTACTAGTTTAAATAATGAAATAAGTCGGACATTCATTCTCAAACAACTCCACGATTTTTTTATTTGTCATAACATTTATTATTTTCTATGATCCTTCTCCTGCAGTCAGTTTATTCTTTTAAATACATATACAAGTAAAGAGATAATAGTAGATTGTTATACAAGGTGCTAAAGTGACCCATTGTATACGAGGTAGTTTTACTAGTAGTAAATAGAAACCGAGTTACAATGGGTTTTAGTGCCGCATGTAACACTGCTTTTCACTACGAATGTGAAAAAATAAATTAATCCAATGGTAAATTATGGTCAACAATTCCATTTGTAATAAGAGAAAAATTCTAAAGATTTCGCGTCAATGACTTTTTATTTCTTCTGTAGCCGCAACGCAATGCACGTATTCCTCCGAAGAAATCACCAATTTGATTGATCCATTTCCTTTTTTTTTCTTTATTTATAAAACAGTAATAAGTCGGGTCTTTATTCATAATAGTTCTATTTATGAATAAATAATTTAGTTTTTAAAAGTAACAGACAAAACTAAAAAAAGTAAAAGCTTTTTCCCTACAAAGGATATTGTATTATTCCCCCTCTCTGGAACGTTACAATGACGAACTTTTTGAGCATGATGAGTGAAAAAATATGAATATCGTGACTGACTGTATCTCTTCATTGTGTAGAGAGGTTTGAGAATTTATGTATGGAATTCTTATCTTTTTAAAACAAAAGAATGGAGTACTATGATAATGAGCCTGCACGAGCACATGATCATCCCCCGTAGTAGTTTATTGTATAATATGTATGCATGTTTAGGTATGATGGTGGCGGTTCACGGTCACGAGCTTCGAGTTACGGCCGCGGCTCGTCGAGGACCCCACGCTACTCGACGCTGGAGCTTTATGATCCTGCGGATTACGCGGCTGATCGGCGTTACAGGTTAAACTACTTATTCCAAACACTGTTATACTATCTTATTCGCTGCACGGTTTACAATGCTCTAGTTGTCATTAACTGCGATACTTGAAATTTCATGATGTCCAGTGATAAGACCAATAATCTATACTTTACTACGTATACATATAACGGAATGGAAATGTGTTTGCGATTACGTAAAAACAGGGATATTTATTTATAATACTGAAAATCTGACCCGAAAAATAAGTTCATAAGTCTATTAACTATACATTTTCGGTTTAAAATTTCCACGCGGACGAAATCTTGGATGGGAAACTAAATTGGGGGCGATTCAATCTACCCCAAGTTAGGATATTTATGTTTTATTGGTGATTACTACTATTATGGTTTATTCAAAAAAAGGGGGCAAATTCAGTGTTAAATGACGTACTGCCTGCCTGCCCCGAGACGGACATGGCGTGATTATATGTATCTATATTATATTTGATGTCGAATTCTTTCTACGCATGTTTCGCCATCAAGCAATTTCTGGAAAATGTTTAATGTTTGATTCCAACTCTTGTATTGAAACTAGTATCTTATAGCTTTTATTTTTTATATTTTATCAGGGTGTATGACGAACTGGGTTCAAGTCCTCAAAATGAGGAAACTCCCTACGAAGATAGACTACAGTCGGTGGTGGTATCTCCTCACCATGTGCGAAGACATCGTCGCGACTCGAGTCCAGAGGAAAGGAAACATTCTAAGGTACAGCTGGCCTTTCCAAATTCCAATCAAGTTTACCATTTATACCGATGGTCTCTGTGCTATTTCATCCCCAGTTATAATAATAATGTACGAAACTTTGGCGTTATTTAGTTATTCCATTTCCAACTAAAGCAATATTTAACGTTTTTGGAATCGACGATGCATTTAAATATGTTGCAAATTTAAATACGGCAAAAAATATTATTTGGTAGAAATGTACCTTTACTACTTATAGTTTTGTCAGCGTTATACAATAAACACGATACAATCTTAAATTGTATTGTGTTACTTGCTGTGCCCGCGACTTCGTACGCGTGGAATTCATTTTGTTGTCAATTTCATAGGTTTAATTTTTGTTGCACCGTACCATAATTATTTATCTAAAATGAATTATGCCTAATTTAAGCTTATAGCATAAGCTACCTTTCAGTGAAAGTCCTGTTCATATAAGTCCCGCCGTTCGGACGTTGTTCACAATTGTATGGGTTATTTATTAGTTGCGCGGAAACATTTAATTTTTCAAAAAAAACGTCTATGTTACGCCCAGTAAAATTAGCTATCTGCCAGTAAAATTTGCTATCTGCTACTAAAATTCCATTCAAATCGGTGCAGCGGTTTCGGAGATTACCCCAAACAAACAGACAGCCAGACAAAAAAAAATATTGTCATTAGTTCAGTGTACTTTCATATGCATTTAGTAAAGAGCTGTTAGTTTGACATTACAAACAGACATTTCAATTTTATTTATTTGTATAGTTTTATTGTATTTATAGTTTATTTAATTAGGGTTCAGGAAAAAAAAAATTAACCCATGAAATTGATAACTAATTTAATTCCACGCGTACGAAGCCTATTAAGTTATTACGGTCCCGTATTTGTTTTTTTTGTTGCGAGGTATCCTAAATTTTTTTTCCAAATAAAAGTAATCTCAGCGACTGACGCCTTCTTTTCAAATCGGTCCCGCCCGTTCAAATGTTATTAACAAATTCAATTGGTTTTTATTTTTTGTACGTAACCCTTAAACATCAATTCATCCCTAATTGTTTTTCCAAAATTAAAGTAGCCTAATTTACGCCTTATAGCATCATCCATCTGCCAGTTCCGTTCGAATCGGTCCAGCCGTTCGGATTTTGTTCACAATTTTATGGTTTTTATTCGTTGTGCGGAACCCTAAATATTTTTCCAAGATTAAAGTAGCCTATCTTACGCTCAGTAAAATCAGCCATCTACCAGTGGACGTCTCGTTCAAATCTGTCAAGCCGTTTCGGTTTACCCCAAACAAAGACGGAAAAAAATTTTTTAATTGCTTTTTTGCCTTATAAACGTATTTATTTTCATATGTATTTCGTAAAAGGCTGTTATTTTGATATTACAGACAGACACTTCAATTTTATTTATGTGTATAGATGTATCTATAGATAATGTGTATGGCTTATATGTTAATAAGAAGACATTCAACCAAAACAAACAATTAAATCGTATGTTAATTTCTTAATAATTAAAATATAGGATAACATTTTAATTTGAAAGGGTTAAATATACATTTGTCATAAGATTATAGATATATAGTGTTTACACACTGTATAATGTAATGGTTTATAAAGGAGCGGCATAGAAGCGTAGGCGGCGTAGGAGTATCGCGGCGGTCGCGATCCGGATCGCGTGGCTCAAGGCACGTAGGGCGGCGACGGCACCGGCGGCGCCGGGAGGGCTCGGGCTCGCGCGCCGGCACCCCGCTGCGAGACGAGCCGGACGCGCCCCCAGCCGAGCCGCGTCGACCGCCGCGCGAGCGCCCGCCGCTGCCCATGAGTCTACCCCTGCCGCGCTTTGCCGCGCAGCTGCTGCGCGCCGCACCTCCTGCGCCGCGTCCAGCGCCTGCGCCCGCGCCTGACTCGCCACCACGTCCACCCTCCGCCTCGTCGTCCAGCGCCGGCGAGGCGCCGCACTCTCCCTCGCTCGAGGAGCGCATTCGCAGCCTCGACGAGAAGTACGAGAAGTGGAGCGGCTCTCGTGCACTAGCTGACGCGCCCGACCGTACACGGCTCCGGCATAGGTTACTAGACGTGGACATTAACGAGGTGAAGCCCTCGGAGGTGGTGCGGTCCCTGCTCGCGAAGCGTTCCGTGTTCGACGAGGACTCTGAGCGGTTGGAGGGCGCCGGGCGCGTGGCCAGCCCAAGCGGAAGTCCACGCGCTCGGCCCGCCAGCGGGGCGCCGCGCACATTGCGCTACCCCTTCCCGACTCATCCGCCTCCACCGCCTGACTTGGACCGCCAGGACGTACACGACCGACCGCACGATCCTCGGCTTAATAGGCCCGAGAGGGTGCCTCGTCTTGAAAAACTTGGCAAGTTCAACGAAAGCGACTATAGGCTGGAATCGAGAGCACATCCGAGAACGCCCTCCCCACGAGACGAAAGAATATCCCCCATTGCCTCGGACGATCCTGAAGATGTTTTGAAAATAAATAATCAGGAAAGAAATCGAGAATCGCTGCCTGCCGGTGGTGAATCTGAAAGTAAATTGTCTTTGGATTGTGATATCAAAGATATTGAAGATTGTCTTACATCTAAGGAAAACGGTGCATACAAAAATATTCTCAATGATTGTACTACTTATGTTGAAAAACATCAACTATTGAAAAAAGATTACACGCCAAACAGGATAATACCCAATCTAAATGCTGATTTGAACATACAACAAGATAAGGAAGAAACAACAGCTCGAGATGTTATGGAAATGTTATTGAGGCGAGTAGAAATATCTGAAAACTTAGTTTCACAAACGGAAAAACGATTTCAATGCAGCGAAGAGAAAATTTCCACAAAAAAATCCGAATTTTACAAAACTGATGACGTTGCACCTAAATTAGGTAATGAAAATAAAATACATAGTTTAAGCCACCCCTTTAATGACACTGAAAAATGTAACGATTTTTTAGTACATAGTTACATCACCAAAGAATTGCTCGAGTTTGAAATGCAACACAATCATCTAAATACAGTAAATACTCTGAAATTGGGCAAAGAACAATCTGAACTAAATTACGAGTTAACTAAAGCAAACATTGAAAAAAATGGTAAAGAGCGGTATATGAATCAAAGCATATTAGAAGTTTATCATAACACCAGGTTTGAGAAAGAAAATATCCAATTTGATAAACCCTTCGATAAAGAAAAATCGAGCAGTAATGCCAATATTTCATTAGATAAAAGGTTTTTGGAACCTGATAAAAATTGCGATGAAAGTTTTAAAAACCATCGTGAAAAAAATAGACATTGCAAAGAGCGTCTCGACAAAGATAAGAGTGATTGTGAAAAGGATAAGTTACGCTGTAATAAAATTGATAAAGGTATAGATAAACACGATAAAAAAAATAAAGAAGAGCAAAGCTTTGAAAGAACGGATAAAAATAAAATAGATAAAGATACTGAGAAACTGCAAAGGGATAAAATAGATGTTGATAAAACAAAATCTAATGACGAAAAGACGTTGAAACATGACAATTATAAGAAAGAGAAAATAGAAAGAGATAAAAGAAAAGATTCAGTGGACATTGACATCTTATCTACGAAAGTAAAAAGGGAAGACAAACATAAACATGATAAAACTAAGAAAGATAATGAAAAACGGGACATTAAAAAAGAGTGTGAAGTTAGTAAACTCCGCAAGTTATCGAGAGATGAAACTTCTCGAGAAATATCTAGAAAAGATTCTACTGACTCGTCAACCTCACGAGCATCTCATGAGTCAGTGAGGCAAAAAGAAATAGATTGCAGTGATTTAAATGATGATTCGAAGACAAAGTTGAAGTATTGTGATATCCTTGGAAAACACGAAACTGACAAGGAAATGCTTGTGAAGCCCATACATGCCAAAGTGGATGCAACAACGAAACAAAAAGCTGAAGCAAAAGAAGAAAAAGATATTTTGGATCTCCAAATAAGTATTAAAAATGAAAGTACATCTTCATCTATGCGACCCAAAGATGTTATTGAAAAACAGAGACATTATTCCCTTGACTCACCGAGTTTGGATTCAAAGCGAAAGGAACGCCTCAATTCATGTTCAAGTTTGCCTTGTAATATAGGGCATAAGCGGAGAATGTCCTCTCAAGATAGTTTTG
Organism: Falcaria lacertinaria; assembly: GCA_951449985.1. Classification (NCBI taxonomy): domain Eukaryota; kingdom Metazoa; phylum Arthropoda; class Insecta; order Lepidoptera; family Drepanidae; genus Falcaria; species Falcaria lacertinaria. The sequence continues at coordinate 5,438,985 of OX602123.1, read as the reverse complement.
ATTATCTAAACGACGATATCAAGAAGAATAAGAATGAAGGGAAATTTCCTGAAAGAAGAGAATCAAAAGATTCACGTAGTTCTGATAAGCACAAGCCAACTAAATTCAGTAAAGGTCATTTTGCTAAAATAATAGAGAGTAAAACAAAGGACGATAAGAAAAACCAAGTAAAGCCGCCGGATGAGACACATACAGAATTTGACGCAAAGGATAAAACTATTGAAAGAAACAAATTTGTGAAAAGAAGTCCGAAATTTGAGTCTGACGAAAAGTTTACTATTGACGGCCATCAAGAAGGATTACAGAACGATTTAGCTTTCTTAGCCACATTAGAGCTTCGCTCGAGTGAAGAGGATGAGAGACAAAAAGCGCTTCGTAAGGAAATGAAAGAAAAAAAGAGAATTCAACAGCTGCAACAAATTCAGGAACTTCAAATGCAGCATGATGCAATGCAACAAGCAGAAATATTAGGAAAAGTAAAAGATGATAAGAAATTGAAATCTGATGAAAGAAGGAAAGAAATTGCCCGCGAGAAACGCATGTCTACTGATCGTAAAAGTCGTGAGGAGAAATTCGACTGCATGAAACGTAAAAATCGAAAACAAGTACAAAGTAGCGATAGTTCTGACTCTGACGAACCTAAAAAACATTCGATATTCGACATTATAGATGATGGACCTACTTATATATCGATGTATGATAAAGTCAAAGCTCGTTCATGTAAGAATATGCAAAAGCAGGAAGAGGAAAAACGACAAGAAAAAATTAAAGCTAAATTTAGCCAGCTAAAGCAAAGCAGAGCTAAAAGAGAAGAAAAGAAACGGTCTAGTTGGGATGAAGATAGTGAGTCTGACCAGGATAGAAAGAAAACGCAGAAGTCTTCGATGGATAATTCTTCTGATGAAGAAAACGCAATTCGTAATAAGAAACTTGAGAAGCGCTTAGACTATGAATGTCGTAGGTCTGATGAATTTTTTGAGCTTTCGGCCAATGAAGAAGATTTAAGAAATAAATTGTCTCGTAAAAACTCACGAACACGTATTATGTCCGACTCTTCGGATGATGAGATTTCTAAACATAGTGATAGTAAAAGTCACAATTATCTGAACGATGTGAAAAAAGAGTTAACATCAAAATCAGCATCATTACAAAGATCAAAGGATGATTTCAATTTGAAAGATACAAACGAAGATAAATTAAAAAAAAACTCTTTGCTTAATTTGTTCGGAAAAAGCGATAGTGATGATAGTAAATTAAAATCAAGTCATGAAGTGGACAAGGATTATAAATTAGGTTTCGCTAAGTCTCTTTTAAATGATTTTTCTTCTGAAAGTGAATCAGTGATAAATAGACATCTTGTTGAAATACGTAAGAAACATAAAAAGAAACAAAAGAGGCATAAGTCGTATTCTGATGACGAAATCAAAATAGATAACAGTGACACAAGTGCCCATGAAATAGAAATTAAGTACCGAAATATGGAAAAACAACGACGTCATAATAATAGGAAAGAGAAGCGTAAAGACAAATCTCGTGAAAGTGTGGATACAGATGATAACCGAGAAGAGAGAAATAAAATGAAAAGAGAAAGAAAATCGAATAGTTTCGATTTCACCATTGAAGCAATATCAAATAATTTAAAAAAAGACGGGAAAATGGAGGATATATTTGGTCCACTTTCAGATGAGTCTGATAAAGATACTAAGCCGCATCAAAATAATCAGTCTGACTTTTTAGGTCATGACTATAATTCATCTTATTGTGCTAGTGATATAAATCAGTTGTTAACTATTAATACCGATATTAAACTAAAAGAAAAAGAAGACAATAAACGCAGAAAAGAAAGGAAACGAAAAGATAAAAGATACTCAAGAGATGATGATAATAGCTTGGATGTCGATGCTGTTAGTAAAGCCATAGAAGCTAGACTTTTTTCAGAATCTTTAGCTGACGAGGAAAATCGAATGCAAAGCGAGTCTCTCTCTGAAACTGAACCTAAATTTAATCGTGGTGATATGAAGTATGTAGAATGTGGCATGTTTAATGACGTGCTTAAAAATGATACATCAAAAAAAGAATGTAAAGAGAAGAAGAAGAAAAAAAGAAGAAGCAAAGAAGATCGCATAATAAGTAAAGAACAACCTGTATATCATTCAGATAAATTTGACAAACAAGTGAATGATCTGTGTGAAAATGTGTGTGTCGAATTGGCCAACAAAACCCCTTTATTAGATATACCATTACCAACTGATACACAGACTATTGTTTTAGTCGATAAACCTGATGAAAGCATGTCACCTTCTGAGTCTCATAGTTTGCCTAGATTGACTGACAGCCCTCCGGTAGTATCCCAATCTAATGGAAAGAAAAGTATTCTAGACACGGATTCGGCAATAGATGCAAGAACAGTGGATTTTGATAAGAAAGAAATAGAAGTAGATAAAATACCCATGCCCCCTTCGTTTGATAATACGATTGATGATATTAGTGAAGTGCCCTTACCCAAAGATCCTGTTCCTGTTCAATCAGATTTGAATAAATTAGATTGCTTTATGTCAAATTTTGGTGGCGATAATGTACTAAACGAAGATGCAGTTCGCAGTATATCTAATTTACATAATGACCCAGATAAATCTATACCTGACAAATGTACTGACAAAGACAATCACAGTAAATTGGAAAAAAAAGTTGAAGAAAAGCCAAGAGCTGTTATATCACAAGAAGAAACTGAAGATGCCGTAGCAGCTTTACTAGGTGAAAGTTTTGGAGGCAAAGTAAATACATTTACAAATTGTTATGAAGAAACCGAACAAGATAATGACTGTCAAAATGAAATTGGAAGTGCAACTACAGAAGAAAATATTCCTGAAGAAGATGCCGAAGAAATGAGGCAAGCTGTGCAAAATCTCAACGCAAGTGAAATGGAAATAAAGCCAGACACTCCTGTTTCCGACAGTGATCTACTTTTAATTGATACTGATAACGAAGAAGCTGAGGAGACACCTCAAGATGCTATTGAAATTGAGAAACGGTTGCCCGTGAATATTATTGCAACAACGCAGTCTCTAACTGCCTCTACTATACCGAGTAAAACCACTGAGATTGTATCTAATATTGTCATGCCTAAGAGTAAAGTACCTTTGGATAAAACCTTAAATACAGAAGCGAACCAACCCAATACGAAATTGGATGAACTAGATAAAAAGATTCAGTTAGTTAAACGAGATCATGTGCAAATTATGACATCTACTGCAACTCCTGTAATAACCTCTTGGACATTGACAAATAATAAAATGCACGAACCGCATCTTCTAAATATACAAGCAAACCCATTACCAAATAGAGAAAAAGAAAAAAAAGCATCTCAAGTAACTGCTAATATTGTGCAAATTAAATCACCTAAAAGTCAGTGCTTACAATTGAACAATCCGTTGCGACCAATGCCCTCCGCACGGGTCACTGCTCAAAATCAGGCAATAAATCAGATGACTCGTCCTCAAACTCCTGCTTTACAACCACCTATTATAAAAATACCCGAATCCCATATTATTTATCAAAAACAGCCAGGAATAATAATATCGCCTAGGTTGTCCAATGAACCCAGGACGCACAGCCCTAAAGTCAGCCCGCAGTCAGAAGGTATAGTTTCACCCCGATTAACAAATATGACTATATTGAGCACTTCGCCGCAAAATATTACTTCTGTGGGTCTGAGTTCACCTAAATCTATGCAACAAAGATCTCCTAGCCAAGTTACTGTTGTAAGAATGCAACAACCACCTTTAAGCCCCATTCAAGCTATGCATTTACCACATGGTGCTAGATCGATGGTATCGCCTAATAGACCTAATTCTGTATTAGTGCAGACCCAAGGCACACCATTACATTTCAATAGACTGCCTGTCACACCAGTATTAGCGCCTATATCTAAACAAATGAGTGTAAATAACGTTCTTCCACAAAACAAAGCAATTGGTGTTAGTAGTTCAGCTTTGATACATCAATCAAAAGGAGTTTTACCAGGAGAAGGTAAAAAACATGATCAAAAAAATGTCGCAGAAAATGTAAATGACAGTAATTCTAAAATTATAATTTCTCCAACAAGCTGGCAACAAAACACAAATCCGACAGTTTTGGCACAAAATCGGCTGATATCAATGCAAAATATGCATGTTGGAAATATAAATAATACTGCACATCTGACTAATAAGGCGTTGATAAATAATATGAATCAACTAAATGAAAAAAGGGAAAATCAGTCACATAAATCCGAATCACTTATCCAAGGCACAATTCCATCGTCACCAATAATACATGTGAACCATTTGAAGTCCACTATAATTCAAAATGCTAATAAACCAAAAACTAGCAATGTGGAAGATAATAATAATGTAAACAGAGGACAAGGTTCCAATGTTATTCAGGCATTAAATTCACAGAGACTATCAACTTCTGTTCCTATAAGTAATAATGTTATACAGATAGATACAAACAAGGGCACACCATCTGTGTTGTCAATGGCAACTATCAAATCTTCAGTTTTAACAAAATCAGAACACACTCTATCGCCAGTTGTGACCACAATTACTTCCACTAATGTAACATCATTATTAATGAAAACAAGTGACTTGGTGGACCCTATTAGATTGAAGACTAAGTCAGATAAAAATGAAGGAATGGATGTCATTACTGTGTCATCACAAAATATTTGTCAAAGTGGTAAAGATATTATATCTGACGTAAAATGTGACTCGGATAAAATACAGTCACAAGTAAGTGATGATTCAATTCAATCTGTTATACCATCCACAGAGAATATGACCAAAAGTGAAACAGATTTTGAAGAATTATTAAAAGACAATACTAATGAAATAAAAATTTGCAATGACCCGGAAAAGACACTAGAAATAAATGTTGGTAAAACATTGACATTATTTCCCGTTCAGATACGTCAAAAACAAAAATCATTAAGTATGGAAGAAGAGAACATTGATACGACAAACATTACTATAAGACATTCTGATGTTCATAAAATAAATAGTATTGACGAAAATTCAAATCCCGAAAACAAAGAAGAAAGCAATATTCCCTCAATAGTGAAGTCCGACACAACAGGTGCGCGAACAGGTTCAACTGTAGAGGAAAACAGTAGTAGTAATATACCTCCAAAAACAAAAATTACCAATATACCAGACGAAACAGAAAGATTGTCAAATTTATCAGCTATGCATAATTCAGATGACATTCGTTTCCTTAACTTACCAGTAAATCAAAATGATATCAACGATAGTCAAATAAAAACATTGGACGAAAACGATTCTTGGAGCGCTAAAGATGTTAATATAGAATCCGTTATAAAAAAAGTTGATTCTTTATGCAACGAAACTATAGAATTGAACGAGGAAAGAGATCAGATACCAGTAACTCATGAGAGTAAGGAATCAATCAAAGCGGACGAAGGCAATCAGGGCTGTTTAAGTGTGTCCTTAAAACACAATTTAAAAAGTCCAGATAAGGAATCAGTTTTAGTCAACAGCGTCCATGAAGAGTCCACTAAGTGCAAAGTTATAACTTTTTCAAAAAGGGGAGGCCGAAATGGGAGAGGTAAAAGAAATGAGAAGAATCAAGATCGTGTGCAGACTCGACAAATTTCAAAGCCTTCAAGAGGAACTAGTTCCAAACGAGGGAGGGGTAGAGCTAAAGCAGACAAGAAAATCAAAAACTTCGTCGCTACGAACACAAATTCCATTCCGGGTGATGTTTATGATTTCCATGAAGATTCAGGTGATGAAGCTTCTAATTCGCCTAATAAGAATGAAACTCGACCGAGGTTAATCCTTACAATAAAAAGTCCGCTTTCAGGTCATACTAATATGATAGCTACGTCAACTTTAAGCATAAAAGAACAAATAAAATGTTCTGATAAAATTACGAAGGAAGAAAAAATCGATGAGTTCATATCACCGTCACCAAATACGCGTAAATCTCGAAGACTCCAGGAAAAAGACGTTCAAAAAAGTACCGTCGATGAAGTCATCGAGGATGTCATCAAAGGTACTGCAAATCAAACAAAGGGTGGTAAAGACGTAATTAAAAGAAAGCAAACCAAGCAGACCGCCTTGAAAACTAGTCTAGCTGAAAAAGTGGTCGGTCCAGATACTAGAAAGTCTCCACGTGGTACTAAAAGGGCTCGAGACAGAAGTTTATCAGATGCATCGCTCGACAGCGGTGACGAAAAACTAACTAGAAAAGAACCTCTGAAGGAGCCTAAGATTGCCAGGATTGAAGAGCCCCCAGCCGCGCCCGGCACAGAGCCGGACCCCCCAGCGCCGGCGCGCATCGTCGGGCTGCCACTCTCCCGCCCCTCGCCCCCCACCCCTATAATGAAGCCCCCGAAGAAGATGATATCAGAGATCAGCGCTAAGCTGGCGTGTGCGTTCGAGGCGGCGGCGAGCGCCCCGCCGCCGCCGCCCGCCGAGCCCGAGCCGCAACCGCTATCCGACCCGCTGGCCGCCGCCACGGGCCGCCTGCCCGACCACTGCATGCCGGTGGGCGCCACCGAGGCCACGGACGCGCGCGTCCAGTCGCCTGCGCTGCCTCACCGCCCGCCCTCTACCCATCGCCCTACCGATCGAGTCACTCCAGTCCTTATCAGGTCAGCCTAAACTCTATATTATTCGTAGGTTCACGATGAACCTTATTTTATAAACATGAATATTTGTTTCTTCTATTGTCTTACTCATTCCATTTCGATGAACATTGGTGTAAAAATAAAGTTTGTTAAATCATTTACTATACAGAGGCAGTGAGGTGGATGGGATGGGCGCGGTAGGCTTGGCGGGCGCGGTAGGCTTGGCGGGCGCGGCAGGTGCGGCAGGCGGCGGCGTCGCACCGGCGCGCGCCTACCGCGGGTACGCGGCCACGGCCAGTTTGCCGCGCGGCGCGCACCACCCGCCGCCCGAGCACCCGCATCTCAAGCTACGGCCCGGCCCCGCCGTCGCCCCCCCACCACACTACCACCATCACCACCCTGGTGAGTATTCACTCGTCAACTAAAACTAAATCAATCATATCGAACACTAACCTTGTATTACATGGACTTCGGGTCTGCGCTCAAAACTGTCCGAGACAAAGAACTAGGTCAGTGATATCGATCATACGGTTCTTTACTTGTTTCTTGGTGCAATGTAAGATCTTAATATTATCTAAAGCGAAGATAATATACTACATACAACAATGTCATACTACGAACGATATCACCGCAAGTCGCACAATTGAAGCGACAATCCATTGAAATCAAAAGCCCTTGGAACTACAACGATGTTTAGTTACGTCAGTTAGGTAGGTTAGGTTAATATGTGTGTTTCTTAATAATTAGGCTTAATGGCACTATTCTGGGAGACCAATGCGCGTTACATGTCTCAGTAGACACTGAAGTAGATATTTTTTATATAAGACCTCTGGCTTAAACATAACTATCTATACAAATGAAAAAAAAAATGGCTGTTTGTTTTTGAAAAAAGATTAGAGACCCCTTATTACTTTTCCAAAATAAATTTGCGCGACAAATAACACCCATGAAATTTTAAACCAAATTATTTGTTTTCTGGAAGGGATCACATCTTGTGATGAGGCCGCCAATGTATGTTATGTTCCTCAATTATCAGGTGTACAATAAATGTTATGAAATGGTCAAACTGGTTGGCACTAAATGAAAAAAAACAATTGAATAATTAGTAAGTGCTATAAAACAGGATTTCCATCTTGTATACCTAAAAATGGTTAATGCAAAGCCAGGGATATACCGCATCTTTTGATCTAACTCTCATCTCTGTCGCTCTTATAGTTTCGCCGCGGCAAGCTCTCAAAGTGACCAACTCTTTTTTTGGCTCTCCTGTAAAATTTGTCTTAAATCCCTTAATAGGTTTTGAAATTGTGCAGCCGGTCTGTGTATTTATGTCCGTCTGTGGCATCGTAGTTCCTAAACGGCTTAACCGATTATGATTTTGTTTTTTTTTTAAAGGTAACTTGATCGAGTGTTCTTAGCTATACTTAAAAAAACTGACAAGCCGTTTAGAGACCAACACTATAAACTCCTAACCAACTTACAGAAAATGTATCGTGCGTGCATTACAAAGGTGTCAATGGGTACAATGATATGGTAACCTTAACCTGATGCTGCAGCATCATCTAGATCCTACAGGATACCCAACTCCTTACCAACTTACATCAAATATATCGTGTTTATGCTCATTGGAATGGTCTTAATGGATAGGCTATATGGTGTTATATGGTGATGGAGTAGGAAATATTGGTATACGATGGTGTACCTACCGTTTATGGCGATTTAACGTATAAATGTGTAACACGGATAAATTTGTAATGGAATAGAGTCAATGAAGTACACGATTTGATATGGTAAGGCGGGGTGCGTTGCGCCAAAACGCAGGAGTGTTTAAAAAGTATGAAATAAAACTAACATTTTTTTTTAAAAACACCAACGCGGTCTAAGTCGCGGGCAGAAGCTAGTATAAAATAAATGTTTACACGTGCGAAGCCGGGACGGACTGCTAATCTAAACTTATAATAAAACTGTAACAGGTCCATTTCTGTACATTCAAGATATAAGGATTTTTTTTTGGATGGCACTTTTGTCATTTTTGTCTGTTTGTCTTTGTTTCTTGGCCGCGCATCACGCCGAAAGTAATGAACCGATTCAAATGAAACTTGGTATGATATGAGTTCATACTACGAGGTATATAACATAGGATACTTTTATCCTGAAATTCGGCACGGTTCCCTTGGGATGGGGTATAATAATCAAAATATGTACTGGGCTGTAACTCCGAAACGACTGGACCAATTTGAACGGGACTTTCACTGTCAAATAGCTGCTTTTATTGGTCGTAACTGAGGTTACTTGAAATTGTGGACAAAATCCGATTTCAAGCGTACGAAGTCGCGGGCACAGCTAGTTCTCTATATTTTTGTTTACATTTCGATTCAATTATTTTATAGATAAAAACAAATGTTTTTCCTAAATCGTTCCTATATTTTAATAGTTATTCTGCTATTCTCGGATAAGACAAATCAGTGATCTGGAAAATCCATCCATCTGTTCTTGAGCTATATATAGAATTTGTTTTATTTATATAAATTTATTTCAGTATTTTATGTATCCCTTTCGTTGTATTTACGTATCTATTAGTTTTTACGTATCGTTTAGTTGTAACCATGCAGGCTCCGGTTTCCATCCTAATTTGGGTCTTTTGTTAATGTTGATGATTTGATTACAGGACATGGGCTAATAAAAAAAATGGATTTGTTCTAGTTTCTGTTCAAAGATCAAATAAAAATAAGATAAAGCATATGACTATCAATGAAATAGCTTGCAGACAGGAAAATACTGAGCATTATGGTGAATTTGTTCATAATTTGTTTTTGTTTCAGCGGCTGCTTCTCGTGTCACCATTACCAGTGTACCATCGATTAGTCCTCAAGGGCAAATAGGCATGGTAAGTTTATCACCTTCACATTTATAAACTATACAGATAAGGCAAACTACGAACAACTGGATTGAATACGAGGTTCTTGTAAAAATACAACATTATAATTCTGTTCATGCAATCCGGAACAGTCAGTGGATTTAGTTAGAAGTCCTCCACCTGCTCACCATCAAACTTATCCTGATATCGCGGTATATCATAATGTAATGTTACCATATCTACGCCTGAGTATTGTGTTATTCTGAAATAACTAAATGTCATATTCAATAACAATTTTTATTTGCTTCTTACAGGGGGACGGCATTTATCCACACTTTTCGCATCAGCATTACCAGATGTACCAACAGCACTTTCGTGCCACCCAGCACGAGAGCAGGGCGCCGCCGTCGCCGTATACACGGTGCGTGACGGCTGCTCTTAGTCATTGAACACAGTGATTATATTCTTACAAGCACTCTAATAATGTGATGTCGATATCCTTTCAATTAATTTTGATCAATCGAAAATGTTCTATAAGTGAACACCTTTGCCCATTTTGTTATTCTTTTGTGCTACAAAATAATATTTTAAAAGCTGTTAGTTTTCCATTAACTAAATAAATATTGCTTTATAATTAAATAAATGCACGGTCGCGTGTACCTTATTTAGGATCGTAAGTATCTTACAAATACTAATATATTAATAACTGACTTCGATGAGAGATGATAGTTTTACTATAAAACCACTTGACTGCGCATACAGTTCCCCGACGCTCGAAAAGTATTAGTATTTTGTCGCCTATATACGGCTACGGTACTGTAAACATTTTAGTTGTGACCAAGTGTTAGACCTGTGTGCACGCTAAATAATTTAAAAAATGTATGCAATTTATAACGCATAAAAATGCCTTCATGCGCGGTGAAGTGGTGTGGGGAACATTCCAAGACATCTAGTAACAAAAAGGATGGCATAACTATTTATCGATAAGTAAACACTACGAAAATTATTTTTGATTTAATCACATTATGAGCCACCACAGGGGTCTATTTAAAATGGTAGTTGGGTGACCGAGCACACGGATGAGTCCCTTTCTTTCATTACGAAATTCTAATTGTTTTATCCCTTTCTTTCCCTTTGTATTTTTATCGTAAAAATCTGTGCTGTTACCTTTAATGGCTGAAGTCGATATCGATAATAATAAAATTAAACTTAATACAATTTTTATTCAATTCAGATACTGTCATTAAATACCTATCTACTTTTAACCGACTTTAAAAAAAAGAGGAGGTTCTCGGTTTTTTTCTCTGTGTGTTTGACATACATGTTTTCATTTTAGATTTCCGATGATTCCCGAATTAAAAGAAAAGTGGATAGATAAGGTTAATAGGGAAAATTGGTTTCCAACAAAATACAGCGCTGTTTGTTCAAGGCACTTCACCCCCGATTGTTTTGAATATTTAAAACAACGCCGACGTTTATTTAGTTCGGCGATACCAACGATGTTTTTGCCTATTTTAGTAAGTTTTGTTTTTATTGATATAATGTTGGGAAAAGTCAAATCGTGAATATAAGAAACATTCAATCTTTACAGGCTTCAAATATTATAATGGAAATATAATTACGATTATTTTATAAGATCGGTTTTAAAATCTCTGATTGGGTATAATTTATTCCCTGATATTAATTTTCATCAATATGAAATAGAATCAACTAATCATTTGATTGAATTAGCAAGATGCATAATTCAGAAATATGTAGACGCTCGTATATAATTTTTTACCAAGAACAATCAGGACCCTAAAACTTTAATTCGAAAAACATATACCAAATTAATTCATTTTAAAAATCAATAATAACAGGACAAAAAATCAATAATAACAGGACACTTGTTTTTATTTTTGTAATTGACTGATTTTGATTAAATATTAATGTGATTTTAATGAGTATTTTTTATAATGTTAAAATCCATTTTATCGATATCGACTATTTTCCCTTAATCAAGTAGAGCAATCCCTAATCAGGCATACCTCCGCAACTTGACCTTGATCTGACCAATTGCAGCCGCGCTTTCTTGCTCGTCCCCCGGCCCGCAGTAGTGAGTCGTGTTCTTAGAAGAAATCGGCCTATACGCTCTCTAGTGGTTATATTCTCCTTTTTTTATAGGTTTCCCCTCCCGTATAATATTGTTTTGATTTGAGAACGGTATTTGCTATAATAATGTCGGGCTACTGAATTATTAAGTGCGTGTGTGGCGTGTAGTAGTGTAGTGGTATAGCGGTGTAGTGGTGTAAGGTGCGCGTGCGTGTGTGCAGGGCGCTGGAGGCGGAGGGCAGCGAGGCGCCCGCGCCGCCGCTGGAGCTGCGCCGGCCGCTCAGCGCGCGCGTGCCGCGCCCCGCGCACTCGCCCTCGCCCGCCGACAGGCTCATCAGTAACTATACCATTTTTTATTACATTACCTTACAGGTAACCTCATTTACTTGAAGAAATCTAAATAAGCAACACAGCATAATTTAATTTGGCGCCGTCTCGGCCCTTGAATTTGAAAATCTACTACATAACAATTCATTTATACATTCTTAGACAAATTAGGGCGACCCCAAAAAAGTGTGTATAAAACAAAATTGTATTAATTGTATTAAGCTTATTCGTTGAATCGAAATTGTTAACGGTTTGGTAAAAAGCTCCTAAATAAAATATTGATTAAAAAAATCCTCAAAAAATCATGATCAATTGCCAAAACAACCAAACGCACGGAGGCCAAGCAAACTGGTCCTTATGACGTTGATATACGCTTGCGCGGGTTGGCACTAAATTGAGACCAAATAGTTGGGTGCCTGAACTTACGATTTTACGAACCGCGTGACTAGTAAAGTCACGTTTGTGTTGCTGTCAATTTGGCTCGGGACTTTTGATTAACGAACTGTGATTACGTGCTCTAATTGACTGGTGGTGTTCCTGTCAATAAAATTGTCCTTATCTTAATAGAATCCAATAAAAATAATAAAAAGTGGTTTTAGTATATGTTTGTCGAAAATTACAAAAAAATATTTTTTTTTTCTAAATTTAGTGCCATCCCGCGCAAGCGTATATAAATGTCATACGGACAAATTTGACTCGCCTCCGTGGGTAAGGTTTTTGGCCAATACGCACGATAATTACAATAGGACAAATTAAACCTTTTTCTTTTGCGTTCCTTTGCATTTCTCCATGAGTGTTTATATAAGTGACAATATGAAACCTAGAAAATTACCTGTAAGAAGTTAGTTCCACCCCCAGAGCGTAGGTATGTGATAAGTTAGTAGATGATGAAGGTCGTCAATCGAGCAGAGGGGAAGGGTGTAGTTAGCAGCGGTTGTAAGGTGGTTGTATTGCAGTGTACGGGCGCTCGCCGCCACCGGCGCACGGCACTTCACGCGCAACCGCCGCGGCCGGCCCGCCTCACGCCTCGCAGGTGCCGCGCGAAGCCGACTCGCTGCAGATGTTGCTGCGCGTGAGTGCTCTAAGTCCATATCTACTAATAATAATCACATTCACATCCGAGAACAATTTAACGGACGTTTGCAAATTTTTGGGATTTATTGTTCCTTCGCACTTTAACGGTCGCGTTATCCCCATGATGAAAAAAGGAGATGGTGTGATAATGACGTTTGTCCGGAACAGCGGTACCCGGTGATGTGGCAGGGGCTACTGGCACTGAAGAATGACTCTGCGGCGGTGCAGATGCACTTTGTTGGTGGCAACCCGGGCGTGGCGGGCGAAGCGCTGTCGCGGCACGCCGACCTCACGCCGCTGCTGCGCATCGCCCAGCGCATGCGCCTCGAGCCCGCGCAGCTCGACCAGGTGCACCGCAAGATGAAGGTACACTTACATCCACCTCTACCTATACTCTACCACGCTACCAACCTCCACACATTCGCCATACTAAACACATATTAATACACCACCAAAACAAAACAAATGTTGTATATTTAATTATTTTTTTTTTTTAATTAAATTAATTAATATTTAATTTATGTATACATAAAAAGACTAGTCTTTTCCCCGTATTTATTATTTACATGGACATCGAGTCTAGTACAAAACTCAAAATGAATGTATCCAAAGCTCAACTATACGAACTTGAATACGTCATGTATTTTATATTAATATACAAATCTAACACGAGATTCAATCTTATCGTATTACCGCACGACTTAATTTTGTATGCAAGAAAATATGGACTGACGTATACTCTTTTTGTTTTGGTTGCTATGGTAATTTTAACAATTAATTAAATTTTAAATAAAATGTTCCAGAGCGCAAAAATACTATTATATCACTTTTTACACATTTATAATATCTTACAAAAAAACTACTTATAAGATCACTTTCTTTGGGTAGTTTTTACAAGTCGTCACCAACGCCACACTGGACGGCATTGTTGGCATGACTTTTGACAGTCTACCAAACGGAGACTGACGCGCGATTAGATTATATTTCGAGTTTTCCAAGTTGTTTGTTTCGGACGCTTTTGAGCGCAGACTGAAGATAGAAGAAGTCCATGTAAATAATACGTCAGTCGGATACGGATAGCCTATGTTAATTATTGACGATTCTTGCGACGGTAAAAACGTATTTATGGAAAAAGTTACATAGCGACTGTTAAGCTTTACGCACTTTATCGAGAGACAAGCTTTTGCTCGCGGCTTCGCACGCGTGGTAAAGTGAATAAGTCAACATGTACCTATATCTAAAATTCTATTTTTTTTCCACTTCTACCTTTTATTCATGGATTTAACTTAAAAAAATACGGATTTTCATACAAACTTTCAATCCCCTATTTTACCCCCTCAGGGGTGGAATTTCCAATAATCCTGAAATACCTATTTATTTATTTTTACCTGATAGGCCAAATACCAATTTTCATGCGTTTATCTTAAAAAATGACGGATTTTCATACGCAACTTTCATCCCATAGCTTACCCTTAAGGGGTAGAATTTCCAAAAATCCTGATATACGTATTTATTTATTACTAACTGAAAGGCCAAATACCAATTTTCATGCGTTTAACTTAAAAAACGACGGAATTTCATACAAACATTCAACTCCTATTTTACCCCCTTAGGGGTGGAATTTCCTTTCTTAGCGGATGCCTACGTCATAACATCTACCTGCATGCCAAATTTCAGCCCGATCCGTCCAGTGATTTGGGCTGTTCGTTGATAGATAACTATGCCAGTCAGTCAGTCAGTCACCTTTGAGTTATATATATTTATATAGATTAATACATTGTCTATTATTTAATATCTATTACTCTTCACAGTTGCTATTCCTGATTCATTAAATGAAGCCTGAAAAACTTAGATTTTTTTAAGCTATTGCATAGCTTTTATCGCGGGCCTTGAGCGTGGGGACCGAATCCAGAAATTCCGTAACGAAAAAAACCTAACACCCCCACTCCGACCGGCACAGCGGTGATACTTTTTAGTTCCATCTATCGATAATTACTAGAACTTTTAACGACTTTTTGAAATATCACGCTTGTCTCTTTAGTTCAGCAACCCGCCTTTAGGTGGGATTGGTTGTATTGGAAAACAACATTAATCAACTCTTTGTGAGAAAGTATATAGGTATATAAAAAAACTGCATTAATAAAATAAATAAATAATTATAATTGCATAAGTTGATAAAAAATGCTATGCAATAGCATTACCGCGGCAGTCTCCGAGTGCCACACTTAATTTTTATTGTTACGTCTCGAAGGCGGTACGTATAGTTCTACGGTCATCTAGTGAGAAATACCAATAATTAAACTGTATTATAAATACCAGGTTATTTACCCGTTACTATTTTCTGTAGTTATTATAATATAGGTATGATAATATAGTATTAGTAATTAGATGAAATAACAATTTAACAATATATGCATAATTTAAACTATGCAGAATATACGGACTACATCTAGTGTGAATACTGTCTTTGCAACCAAAGACTGAACCGAATGGAAATGTATTAACTGTTATTTCGGCAAGTATGTGGAAGCTACACAAAATGACCAAACCAACGGATAACTGTACATAATAAATGTACTTTGTCGTAATAAGCGGCGCCTAACAACCCACTCTATTGTCACACCAAGATAATCCTGTCGGTCTAGTCCGGGGATTCCCAAAGTGGTCGATATCTATTTCTATTTGGGGTCTAAACCGGTTTCCCAGGGGTCGAAACTAAATCTGATTTTGGGGGTCGACCAGGTCTAAATACCTATTAACATAAGTTCTTATTTGAAACTTTCAAGATACTTTATAAGTTGTATTACGTGTATCAGTTTGTTATAAGAATGACTTATAATTATTTTAGTAGGAAGTATCATTGTTGTACTTTATATTGTTCAATTTTGATAAAAACAAGTTATGTCAAGTTTACTCACTTAAACAACCGCTAAGTTTTTCAATTGGTTAGTATTTTGTATCAATAGAAAAAAACTACGAGATAGGATTTTTAAAGTAATTTGGCTATGGGGTTCTGAGGTATCAGTTCATTTTGGAAAAGGGGCCGCTTGCCCAAAATTGTTTATGAATTCCTGGTCTAGTCCATGCACTTGTAGTGTCGCACCTAAAAATAAAGATCCTTATGAAAGTTTAATTTATGGCTCTGTAACGGTGGTCCCGTCCCATTGATCGATTTAATAAGCCCACTGGCAATGTTGATTTCCACTGTTTTGATGAAAAAAAATTGCGTAAACGATTTTATTTCTTAATTTGATTGTGTATTTTGTTTCGGTATGTTGTTGGTCAGATGTAGAGGTGGTGTGTTAAATGTTAAATTGTATGCGTTAGATTTACGCTGTGTACATACTTTTTAAAGCGAGTATAAGGATGTAACCGGCAGACGAATAAACTGACTGACAGACGTCAGAACGACGGAAAGAGGGGATAGCAGAATTGTCAACGTATTGACAGAAGCCATAAATATAATAAAATAATAATAGTGTTCTCTAGTGTGTTGGTAGACAATACATGAGAAGCAGTGATAATGATTTGGTCGCGTGCAGATGGAGAACGAGCACTGCATGCTGCTGGCGCTGCCGTGCGGGAGGGACCACATGGACGTGCTACAACAGTCCACCAACCTCACGGCTGGCTTCATCACCTACCTGCAGCGCAAGCAGGCCGCCGGCATCGTCAACGTCGCGCCGCCCGGACATCAGCAGGTATATTTCATATACAGTGGTGGCCAACTAATTATAATTTATAAAATCGATGCAGAAATGTTTAATTCAGTATCATATAGGTTGAATTTTTTTGAAATAACAGCTTGAAACCGGCGAGGCATGGACGCTATTAACTTTTTACAAGTTTTAATATAAATGTTATTCCAGTAATTTAAAAATACTTTATAAAGGTGGTTAGCGGAGTTGGGTAATTGGAATCATGTTTTCTTACAAAATTTCTTAGTATTGGTGCTGATCCATATTGCCTACAATCTTTCGTACATATTTTGATATGGTCACCGCCATGCTTTACTTGTTTTCTGGTGTAAATGGGTTTATTTTAGCTTTTGCGGATCTTGTACATTTTGCCTGCCGTCAGATTGGATAAAGTTGACCTTAGTCTCATTAGACAACAAGATATGTTTCCATTGAAAATAAGTTCAGTGCTGGTACTTTCTAGCGATTGCCATCCGTGAAAATTGGTGCTTCTTTTTCAGTAATGGTACTAACGCGCAACTCTTCCACAAGTCTTCAACAAAGATTCTTGTATACACGCTTGCTGTTGATTCTGATCAAAATGGCTTTAATCTGAACTGAACCTTAAAATGGATCTCGTTTTGACGCGATGAATATCCTTCAAACTTCCTGCGGACTGATTTTCCTTGGTCTTTTCTTTCTGGGCGCATTTTCAAATGATCTATTGCTTTTGAAATGTTGAACCGCGTTGTAAACCATTGATTTGGAGCATTCTAAATGCTCTGCAATTTTGCGATACGCCCGCCCGCGTTTAAAAAAAGTAATTGTTACTTTCCTCAGTGTCGCATCGCAGTTCTTTTACCCATATTTATTGGACACATACACTTAATAACCGTAAATAAAATATTTGCAAAAATCGAAACCGGCGCTAAAATTATACGCAATAGAAAACAAGAAACCGATCTTGGTTGGAAATATTAAAAGAATTTATTTTATGTTACTACATGGGCACTTACTTGGCAAGACCTTGAAGTCATTATTTATGCAAACGATGCATTTTGCTATATATATACTCATTAAAACCGATGCGTGTTAAAATAAAAAAAACGACTAAGTGCGACTCGGACTCGCGCACCGAGCGTTCCGTACACACTTGTAAGTAACGTTAAAATTAGGGGAACTTGAAATGAGCTCATTATTTGCTGGTGACTCACCAGCGCGAAACAGGTATATTTCATGTAAATTCGCATAAAAAATAAATCTAACTACATATTTACGGTTTTCAGATTTTTTCCTTTACTTGTGCTGTAAGGCACTGTTGCAAAATTTCATAGTTCTAGGTCAACGGGGGAAAATTTAATAGTTCTATGTCAACGGGAAGTACCCTATAGGTTTTAATTCCCTTGTAAAATCACAAAATATGCGAAAATTTGCGACATAAACGGTCATATCTTTTTTCATATTGACTTACAGGTTTGATTATTTTATAGCCGAAAGAGACCATAGACCCGGGTATATCATATTAACTTCAATTTCATAACTACGCGTTCTTGAGATAAAAATTCTTGATAGACAGACAGACAGACGGACAACAAAGTGATCCTACAAGGGTTCCTTTTTTCCTTTTAAGGTACGGAACCCTAAAAATGTAGGTACACTGATTGATAACGAATATCATTACGCTATAATATTTTGAAATAGTATAATTTTGCAAATACAGAAATTTTAACAATTATTTTGATTGAGATTTTCGTTTGTCCTTAATTTGTTGACCACCATAGTGTGTCAGTAGCGGTAAGAACAGAATCGGCATTGCTGTCAGCTTCATTTGCTAATTTTCTGGAGTTCGAAGCACATTTTTTTTGCATTCTTAATTATAATTGTAACGTCAACAATTTTACTTATCTGTAGTTGGACTTTATAGGATCATTGCACGTACATATTACTTTTAAGAATTATATTGGAGAATCTGCATTAACTACACGTTATAAGTTTATTGCTCTGGTGCTACTGATGTCTAAAATAACATTATTTTTACAGGCGCTGTATACTGTGCACATATTTCCGTCGTGCGAATTTGCCAATGAGAACCTAACCCGCATCGCGCCAGACCTGATGCATCGCGTCGCGGACATCGCACACCTACTTATTGTGATTGCTACTGTGTAAAGTATGTTCTACTACTAACACTATATCGCTGACTATTGACGATCGTAGTGCACATAATACTTATTAATTTACACTCTGATAAGTCAAATGCTATGAAAGCTCTCATCCATTTTCATTAGAACATCTCAAATCTCGACTTCGTCATCACGAACTATTTATCGTGAATAACCCTTGATATGACAACATTAATCTTATAATGTAAAATGGACGTTTCGATCATGATGGACAAAGCATTGTAAATACGGCCAGGTTGTGAAATTTTTAAAATTTATTTTCGTAGTATATCGGTCGACCTGGTAGATATATCGTGATAAGATCGCTGTTAATATATGACCGACCGAATGATACAAGTTGTTAGGAATTGAGAAGTAATACCTCTACAAAGCTGATCACGTTGTAGAGATGTTAGTAACGTCTATTTATTGTTATCGCTCGAAGTGCGCCGGCGTCGCCGCCAGCCGCTTGTATAAACTCTCGCGTAGATAAGCCGTCACATATTTAAGTATTAGGTTTAAGTCTTAGCTTATTTTGTAAAATACTTTTGTTATGGTCGACTGGATTCGACGATATTCGGAGTTTAAATTAAAAATATAATAATAAATGGCAAAGTCAGTTAAAATATATTTAATTTTGGGTTCCGATTAGATGAGTGGCAATCTATCGAGCATTTTTATTGTTAGTGTAAATTGTTATTTTGTTTTAAGCGACTAGGTCTAAAGTAATTTAAATTGTGTAAATACTGAATCTATTCGTACTATAATTCGCTTAGGTCATTACGGTAGGTAATGGAAAACTCATGAATACTGGGTCAAATGATTACTGTTCGTGTAAAAATTATCATAGTTAAATAAGAATAATATACTAAAATGATAAGAAAAATACACGTGGAAAATAAACTGTGATTCTGACTTTTAATGTAGACTAGGTAGTCTTATGGAGCATGAAGAGCGGCGTGCAACCAGTGCCCTTACTGGCGCGCCAGAGCCCCGCCCTCGCCCTCCCTCCCCCCACCCTTCCTCTCGCCCGCCTGTCCCGCATAAACACTAGACACTGATCGTATTCTAAGACTTACTTGCCGAACAATCAAATCGCATCTTATATTGTTCTGACATGATGTATCTCTAAATACGATATGAAAAGAAAGGTAACTTCGGAATAAATCGTCTTGTATTAACAACATTCCGGAACGTACTGTGATTTTTAAGTCTTATCAATTGACAATATTGTCTTCATTTATTTTTCTGCTTGCGTTAAGCCACTAGTGTCTTGACAAACTATGTTATGGTCCCTTATTCTTCACATAACAATTTTAAACAACGAACTCAATATCTGGTTGTTAATAAGATTAAATTACACGTACCTACCTACACATTATTGTTCTGGGCATTAATTTTAGTAACCTTCAGTTCGTTCGCACAATAAACTTGTGTCCCCATAAAATACATTTCCTATTTCAAAATAAGTAATTGTTTGTTTCAAGCAGATAAAAAATGTTATGATACCTATAAATGAGCGAATGCGCTAGTAGTGATTACAATGGGTTTTTTACATATTAAGATTCACGATATGGTATTTTCCCTTACTTACTTTCATTTTAAGGAATTGTCAACATTCTCTTGTTTTTGAACGTTCTCTCTTTTTTTATATATTTGCATTTTGGGTTTTAATATAAAAGCAATAATAAAAACCGTTTAGTGACAAATATAAATTGTAATGAATCTAAATTTCATCAAGTTCAGAAGAGAAGATTGTGAATTGAATATTTTTCGTACAATGACAAACATAGGTATATGTTTCTCATTGAGATTTACTCCATATTATAATAGATTTTAGTCGAAACGCATGCAATAATATTATATTTACACTTAGATTCATTGGAAAGAAAATTATGTATTTAAGAGTCGATCGCGCATTCGTTCAGTTGGTACTGTCATGTCATGCTCCCGCGATGGCTGCCGCGCCTCCTGGCCGCGGTCAATATAGTTCGGATCTCAATGTTATTGCTGCTCCAACTGCGGTTCTTCGCTCAGAATATTTATATCTTTGTTCTCGCCATCCTCAATTTCCGCCGGTGATATATTCGTAATATGTATTTAATATCTATTTGACCTCGTGTTTCCGAAAGCAATAACGATATTGTACTTCTCATACATAAGTCTGTTTTTGAATAAGGTATAAATGTAATTAAGATTACAAAATGTACACTACCTTTAATTGGTCAACATCCCTTAATTATTATGCACTTTTGTTGCACTTATACACGTATAAAAATGGTGCGACCGTGCTGTCGTATGTAAAACAAAGTACAAAATATTCTATGTATGGTAATTGTATAATATATAGTGTAAAATATATAGCCCAGGTAATAAAATATTATTGTGTATATTCTTTTTAAGATTAAAAGCTAGAATGTATGTATATTATTATTATGTTTTTCATGAATCCGTCGCAAACGGTTCTCGACTTGCCTAGAGGAATACTTAACGAACTCGTTACTTCGTCCATTAATTTTAAAATATCATTTTATCAGCGAACAGATGCCCAATGATGTACGTATATTATATGTATACAATGTACCGTATTCAAATCTGAGTCCCTTAAAAAGGAGCTCTAATTTAGTAATTTATATATATTCAGATGTTAGCGATACAGTATTTAGACTTGATATTAATCATTATGAGATAAGTAACAAATGAGAATTATAACAATAATATTTTTGTTGTAAAATCGTACAACGTTGTCGTGAAATTTGCGATGCAGTTATGTTCTGTATAATTGAGGTATAAAGATCGAAACGATATTCGACAGACTCCAGGTGTCCAGATAATGTTTATACTTTTAATGCTCGAGGACAGACATTACGTAATGATAATTGCATTCTTGTATGTTTATGCTAATAAAATGTCAATTACTAATATTGTAACATTTAAAAACATCCATACTCCATACAAATTGAATAAAAATAGTTACTTTCCTCAATTAGTTGCTGCTATTTCTAAATGCAGATTATATATTGAATAGGTAATGTGAGAAGTATAATATAGTTTTTGTATAAGTATCACGTACGCTCGTTTCTTTATTTTGTTTTTAGTATATTGTCCTATGTCGGATTGCCTTGAAACGTTTCTAGAAGGCATGACGACGTAGGACAATTTAATACATTTACCGATGAGCGATTACTGAGGATGGAACAGTTAGGTTAGGTTGGGGTCCCCTCCGGAGTCGGTTGTTGCCAGTGTGTGAGATGATAGAGTTAAATAATATTGTAAAAAAACATTTGATCTCAAGTGTGCAGCAAAAGTGGAAGTGAGAGTTAGGACTGTTGTACGAGTAACGCAACAGCCGCATCCAGACGCGACCCGCTGCCAGTGTCTATGATGTTGGTTTTAATTCTAACAGAGTACGCATAGAAAAAATATTGTGATCATAATTATATTATAGTTTTAAAGTTAGGATATAGAGATAATTGTATATTTTGTACATATTGAAATAGTATTGTATCTTTTCCCTTTATTCAAACAACCCAGACTCCTGCGTGTTATGTACCTCCTACCTACCAATACTATTAAAAATATTACATACACACTATTTTATTTTATTTCCCCCTTTGTAGGTAAATTGTTCATTTGGACTTGTCTTTTATAGTTAAGTACCTATACATTTTCACTTAAACCATCACTGTTACTACATACTACTTTTAATACGTAACATATCTCAGTTATGGGAGTGATTTCGTGAACCGTAACGGAAATGCATAACAGGAAGTCAAAAAAGTGTTGCCAAGACTGCCGCTAGAAGCGACGACTAGTTGACTAGGCGTAGCTTAGGCTACTTTTATATTGGAAATATAATCAGGATTCGGCGAAACATAAAAACCATGGGATTGTTAACAATATCCGAACGGCTGGACCGATTTGAAAGAGACTTCCACTGGCAGATAGCTGATGCAAAAAGCGTCACAGGTTACTTTTGTTTTGGAAAATTAGGTTTACGCGCCAAGAAAATTAAGACCATGAAACAATTCCACGCGTACAAAGTCGTGGGGCACAGCTAGTATGTAACGATAATCTTGCATAGGTACATATTATCGCATAGGTATCGTCGCTGCGTTGGTTTTTTCTTCCAACTATTTCTATTATTTTCCATTTCTTATACTAAGGTGGCACACCAGCATACGCCATCTGAATGGTAAGCAGTCACCGTAGCCTATAGCTGCTAGCAATATGGGTATGACCAACGCGTCGCCTTGGCCTTGCCAGGTTATTGTTAGGGGAGGCAACCGGGGGCAGCCCAGTCTGACATGATGGTCAACATGATAGTAGATGAAAATGTTACGAAACGGAAAAACGGTAGATACCTAGGTACCTATATTGTAATAAGCTCTTTGTAAGTGGGCACGATAAACTGAGCTAATTAGCATATCTGGACGCGCCAGCGCGTTATCGAAAGTGTTTCCATCCATGTGTTGTCACGTTGTGTATTCGATTGTGTCCGAAAATAACCAAATATACCGTCTTGTCATGAAATTTTTACAGTAGCTACTTTTTATGACGCAGGTATTTTTTTTAAATACCACTCCTAAGAGTCTAGCGTAGCGGTGGTATTCTCTTAGCCTAAGAGGATAAAATAGGGATTGAAAATTTTCATGAATATCCGTATTTTTTTAAGTTAGGCGCATGTAATTTCGTATTTGGCCTTTCAGTTAAAATGCAAAATACGTAGGTATTTTCGGAAATACGTATTTCGAAATTCCATCCCTAAGGAGGTAAACTAGGGGTTGAAAGTTTGTATGAAAATGTGATGAAAATGATATTTAACTTTTCGGTTAAAAATAAAGAAATACATGTAAGTATGTGAGAATGCGAAATTTAATTATACCTAGGTACTTACAAGAATCGATACAGCATCACAAAAAATATTTTTTCACTCCTCATGCTCATAAGTCCGTCTAGCGGTTGTATTCTCTTGGAGTCCGTCTTTATAAAAAGGAGGGGGAAAAAATGATTATCCTGAATGATTTAATATGTTGTCGGGAAAAAAAATATTTTTTTCTTTCACACACATGTATGTGTTTATTTTTTCCATACATCTAGGATATGATTTTTTCATGACATGGATACAAGTTCTTTAGTCGCATACTTACTCGACATTTCTTCTTCTCTTCTTCTTCTTCCTAAGTATGGCAATCGATCCCTTCAGGGACTATTTTTGCCAGTGTCGAGTGTTAGAGAATTTTCATGTTGCAAAATTTCTCGTGTTTGCCGCATTAAAATGCCTAGTGTCATGCATTCTAACGCCCAATAGAGTTTCTGGAGACAACCCACGGCAGTAGCAGATCGTAACACGCCTTTAGATTAGAGGTAACCTATTGACCAAAATGATAAATCACTTAACCCAAAAGTCGTATTATGGCATTATTTCCAATGCTCCTATAAATCAGTCACTAAATGAAACTTTACTGCACATATCGACACCAAAAATACACATTAAAGATCACTATAACACAATTTACGACACACTGGAAAAAAATCTCAACCGCTCCGCCTGATTCCCGCCAAAAACTCCCTACTCGACATTTATCTTCAAGGAAGACTGAAATGAAGTTGCCGGTAGAGATGGGAATGTAAAAAATATATCGATATTTTTCGTATCGATAATTTAAATTGATATTTAATATCGATACTTTTGATATTTATATTTATCCTCTCAATATTTTATATAGATTTATTATATCGGATCGAAATTTTTATATCGATATTGTCGTATCCATCTTTTAATTCGGAGTCTCTGAATACTCTGATACCGATTTTTTCATATCGATTTTTATATCGATATTTATCGTATCGAATTATCGGGTGAAATAAATAGTTACATTGATAAATTTTACACAAGCCATCTCGTTAAATACCCAGAATAGTAGGTTCCAAATACCAATTGTACATTTTTGTTTTTACATTATTTTTTAATATTGTTTTGGATTAATTTATTTTTTCGCACTCGTAGTGAAAAGCATAGTTACACACGGCGCTAAAACCCATTGTAAGTCGGTTTCTATTAAACTACCTCGTATACAATTGGTCACTTTAGCACCTTGTAAAACAATCTATTATTTCACTCTCAAGCTCAAAAAGTTCCGTCATTGTGTAACCTCAGAGTAGATAATATACTAATTCATCCCACCTATTCGAAAAGGACGACTTCCTTAGCCTTTAAGTGCGCCCAAAGGTGGTGTTTTCTATAAGAAACTTTTAGCGGGTAGTAATGAGTTTTTACGCCCGCAAAAGTGCGCGGAAAAGATCATTTCCGTGCACTTTTTGAATTTGGAACATCTTAGTGTTCAGTGCCAAAGAAATCGAACGCAAATATTGTTTGAATGAAGCCTGGCTGGAACGACGGCCTATAGTCGCCGCCCAAGAGAATACAACCGCTATGGTCGCCGCCAGCTGAATAATACATTTTCATAAATGCGAAAATGTCTCAAAGGTAAATATTAGTTTTTAGTTGTTTTATTATTAGATACTATTTAATTTTAATGTAGTTGTTACTTTATGCTTTATTAAATAATAATATTACAATAAAATATGTGGCGCCTATTATTTTCCCATAGTGGGTGACGAAAAGTAGAGTGTATCACTCGGGCGGAAAATTATTTTAGGCTCGGGCGACGTACTTTGAATCCCTCGCTACGCTACGTTCAGGATTCGACACTAGAATCCCTCACTTCACTCTGGATTAAAAAAAGCGCCCACGCTGTAAAAATACTATTTTGCTCCCTTATGATACAATCGACTAATTGTAACTTTCCAGTGCGGGGAAAAAATAGAATATCCTGTTGTAGGGGAAAAAGTTTTTACTTTTTTATTTTTGTCTGTTACTTATAAAAACTAAAATATTTATTCATAAATAGAACTATGAATATCTCGACTTATTACTGTATAATATTATTTAATTTTTGATAATGGAACTACCAAACCGGTGATTTCCTCGGAGGAATACATTCATTCTAGCGTAGCGGTTAGCGTAGCGGTTAGCGTAGCGGTTGTATTCTCTTGGGTTGCGGGTACAAAAGAAAAAAAAAGTCATTGGAATCCTTATAACTTAACTCTAATTACAAATTGAGTTGAAGACCATTTACTTTTTTATTTTTTTAGAAGAACAAGTTAAAAAACTACAGTAATTGAAATAAACATAAATATAATATTTAGGAACATAATGTTTAATATTATTTAGAAAGAATAAATTCTAAATTCAAAGAATTAAATCTATCGATTATTTATAGTGTTAATTAATAGAATACATACTACCCACACACTGACTCGTCACAAAATCTCAGAAAAATCTTGAGCATTATAATTAAGTACATAGTTTGTAAAATAAAATTCTGATCAGCCAATGCATTACCTACTTGTTTCCCGATTATGTGTTTTATTTTCTACTAGCGACCCGCCCCGGCTTAGACAAAACCTAAATGAATTATACATAAAACCCCTCCTCTTGAATCACTCTATCTATTCAAAAAAACACATCAAAATCCGTTGCGTAGTTTTAAAGACCTAAGCATACATAGAGATAGACAGACAGACAGCGGGGAGCGACTTTGTATTATACTATGTAGTGATATGGGCGGAGCCGGGACGAGCTTGTAAATTATAAGAAATTAATATTTATTATATACAAAAAACTACTAATAAAAAATCTAAACTCAAGATTATTATCATGCTTTAATCTTTTTGTTATCTAAGTGTTATCATATGTTACTACAGACAGTACACGTTGTATATACCTATGATTTTTTAGTGTATGGAGTTGTATTATTTCATGCCATATCTCTGTCGAATTAACAACCCTGCTTCATCATAAGGTCGGCCAGTTTGAAAATACGCAACCAAGCGAAATGTTCCGATTGTTGCGACGGCACTGTCAGCGTTGCTTCCGACGCAGGCGTCATCGTCGGCGGCTCTAAGGCCGCACGCATCTGCTCCGGCGAGCTTACAGAATGCGTCGGCGATTTCTTGTCACCTTTTTGGTTCTCAGCAGACTTTGTAACTGTTGGTGAAGTCATTCTGAAAAATCAATTTTAATATAGTAATGGTACATTTGCATAATTATTAGCTCCTAAAAATATGTATAGAGTTCATTGCTGTTGTCACAGTTTGCTCAAGCAACCCCGGTAGCAATGGTATTAGAGACCGAAAGGGATTAATTACCCTTTAACTAAACTTGGTTAAAACGAATTACCGTTTGGTTGCATTAATTACAACATTAATGCATTAATGTTCGGAAGAGAACAACGAATAGTTTTTATTATAAGGTTAAAGAGAACTTATTGATAAATATAATAGTAACGTATTTTCAGGAATATCGTCTTGTTACTGCATGCATATACGGTGCGCCGCGTTGTGGTCGATGGCCGATAAACACCAAAACTCTGGAAGGTCGTTGACCCCTTCCTCGCTCTGCGGGCCTACTGTGACCTCAAAATTTTCCGACTGTCCCGAGTTATTAATAATACCCCCGTAGGTACATGCAGTAGAAAAAACAATAAATAAATAATAGCATCGACGTTTGAGGATATATTAAATCATATTCTTTATCTTTAAATCTCAATAGGTACCTACATACTTATACATTATCAAATCGATGATCGATCAACGACCTTTGCTATGACTGTTTAATCTTTGTTTCGGTAGTTATTTTCATAGAACAACGCAGTCTGAATAACGCAGAGTTTTGTGGTTACTATGTGTATAATGAATATAAACCGCCGTAGACTGATCTTTAAAGGATTCTCATATATAACAAACATGATTAATATGTGTATTGTATAGAACAAGAATGCAAACTAATCATTACCGTTTTATAATATAATGATTAATCATACTATGTATACTTAAACGAGTCTGTTACGTAAGTTGTAAGCGACACTGAAAATAACTGCTAAGCTTAGTTAAGTAGTGGGATTAGGGTCATTTGGTGCGGCTTGTTAGTCAAAGTAGCACTAAGTTACCTTATTTGCGATTTGAGTGAAGTCCAATCCAAAATATGCCCGTCCGTAGTAAACACGGCTTTGTGAGATGTAAACAGTCGGTTGAAGACTGAGAGTATACGTCCGACACGATGGGTGAAATGCGCCTGTGCCGCCCGCCCTACGCCCTGCGTTGTCTCTACTGCGCAACCACTCCACAAACTTTGGACGCAATGTCATAAGACTGAATGAACTTTATTAATTCACAATAGCTTCAATTAACGCATATATTTGTATTTCAAACCACAGAATCTATATTCTATATTGATGAAATATCAATTGTTATGATTTATCTATATTTAAATTTGGGATCTCATTAATCTCATAACATCGACATCGTTCTAATTATTTAGTATTCTTAGTAATTTTGTATTTTTATTGTATTAAAAGTTTTCAGAAGGGTTTATTGATTGATATATTATCTGGCATTGTTTAACATTAACAGTAGTTTTAAATACGTTTTTATGTTTTCATACAAACATGTACATACACTCTTGATACATTTAAAGAGGAGGCAGAGGTAATAAACAAAGTTGTTTATTGAATAGTTTTTACATGATAATTTCATACGAGATAAAATGTATCTTGTTTTATACCAATTTTTACATAGAAATTTTAGTAGTATTCAGTAGGTTTAGGTAGGTTTTCGTTTTTGAAATTACTTTTTTTTTATGACACTGAACAGTGCCGGCACAGAGTAGATAATATACTAGTGCCAGTAACAGGTGCATTTTTGATTACGTACTTAGCGAAAAGGTAACGCGCGAAATGTCAAAATTGTCATACTAGTTTTTAGTTCCACTTTTCACCGCCGCAGCGCTGTTTATTTTCCAATTCGAAAATAGTCGAACGTCGCAAATTATTCATGCTCGCCCTACTGAACTCCTAGCTCCTTAATGTTTGTATACAGGTCGATATCTGCAACTGAAATTACTAGCATATTGCGAATGTTACGCCCTCTTTCATAAAAGGTTTTAACTAGAGCTAAAAGTGTAACCTCAGAGTAAATGTGAAACCTATCCAATTTTCATAGATATTCTCGCTCCTCTTGTGCTTATTTTATATTCAGACTAGCTAGTGTCTTTCTGAATTTCAGATATGTTCGCTAGATGGCGCTCGAAAGGCAAACGTAAGAGTTTCGAAATTCGAAAAAGTGCATTGATCAGTCACACCACGCGCTTACCGGTGAAGGAAAAACGTGAATGCCACTTCATACATTTTCATGTACCTATTATCGTGTGTTTGTAATGATGTAATGTGAATAGGTAATATTTCCATTTATAAATTGGTATGCTGTTGTTTTTAATTATTTACCACCACCTTAGTATCTAGTATAAAAAAACCTTTATCTGCCAGTGAATCTTCCGTTCAAATCGGTCCAACTGTTCGGTTAATACTATTTAATTGGTTTTTTATTGGTTGCGCGGAACCCTAATTATTTTTTCCAAAATAAAAGTTGCCTATGTTACGCCTTTTAGCATCAGCTATCTACCAGTGAAAGTTCAACGGTTCAGATTTGGTATAAAATTTCATGGGTTTTATATGTTGCGCGGAACCCCAAATAATTTTTCCAAAAGAAATTAAGCCTAAGTTACGAATTATAGCATCAGCTACCTGTTAGTTAAAGTCCTGTTCTAATCGGTTTTGCCGTTCGAATTATGATCTCAATTTCATGGGTTTTTAGGTACTACGCGGAACCCTAATTATTTCTCAAAAAAAAAAAGCCCAAGGTAAAACCCAGACAGTTGATTTTAGGGCGTAGTGAAAGTCTTGATCAAATCGGTCCAGCCGTTTTGAAGTTACCGCCAAGTACACATTTTAACTATTGATCCCCTATCTCAAGGGAACTATGCTGAGTTACGGGATAAAAAGTATCCTATATGTTACTTCGTAGTATGAACTCAAATTGTGCCAAGTTTCATTTGAATCCATTCAGTAGTTTCGTCGTAATACGCGGCCAAGATACAGACAGACAAAAATGAAAAAAAAACAGTTTTGGGTTTAGTATCGAATATATGTAGTGCCCACAAAAAAATTTTTCAAAATATCTTCAATGTACAGAATTGGACTTGTTTCAGTTTTATTATAAGTAGTATAGATTACACATTTCATAGATACCAATATAATTAAAATAATTAAACATGAGCAAAAACAAACTTTACTCACGCGAGCCGTCTACTGAAATTACGTATGACTTTCTGCGGTGAGTTGTTCGTAATTTACATTTTAAAATGTTCAAGAAGCTATCTCGGAGAGCTTAGGGCGACTTTGCAGTTGATTTATAGGCGCAGGTAACTGCTGAAAAATTCAAATTTCCCATCTCTTGGCGTAGTTTTTGTTTCGAATGTTTAACGACGACCTAAGTTGGTCCGCACACTGGCACGGAGGTACTCACTTCTCGTTAGGTATATGAACTTGAACACCATGTCGAAATCCTAGACACTGTCCTATCCTGAAATATATTTACAATTTACAATTTGTAACTTACCTTGCACGTGCTATAAAAATAAAAGTATTGTTGGTTTCCGTAGGGTGTTTTTGCTTAAACATATTTTATACTATAACTAGCTGTGCCCGCGACTTCGTACGCGTGGAATTAATTTTGTTGACAATTTCATTTGCACCGTACAATAATTACTTATAAAAAATGCCTAAGTTACGCTTATAGCATCAGCTACCTTTCAGCGAAAGTCCTGTTCAAATAATTCCCGCTGTTCGGATGTCGTTCATAATTTTATGGGTTCTTTATTAGTTACGCGGAACCATTTTATTTATTAAAAAAAGTAGCCTATATTATGCCCAGTAAAATTAGCTATCTGCCAGTAAAATTCCATTCAAATCTCCGAAACAGACAGCCAGAAAAAAAAATGTCATTAGTACAGTACTTACTTTCATATGCATATAGTAAAGAGCTGTTAGTTTGACATTACAAACTGACATTTCAATTTCATTTATTTGTATAGTTGTATTGTATTTATAGGTTATTTAATTTGGGTTCAGCAAAAAAAATAAACCCATAAAAGTAGGTAGGTTAAGATATGTTTTTGTTAATAGTTTAATCTGGTTGTGTCAATAAATGTTTTCAACCCATAAAATTGATAACTAATTTAATTCCACGCGTACGAAGTCTATTAAGTTATTACGGTCCCGTATTTGAATTTTTTTGTTGCGCGGAATCCAATTTTTTTTTACCATCATAAAAGTAATCTCAGCGTCTGACGTCTTCTTTTCAAATCGGTCTCAAATGTTATTGACAAATTCAATTGGTGTATACTTTTTGTACGTAACCCTAAACATCAATTTTCCAAAATGAAAGTAGTCTAATTTACGCCTTATAGCATCAGCTATCTGCAAGTGTCGTTCAAATGGGTCCAGCCGTTCGGATTTTGTTCACAATTTTATGGTTTTTTATTCGTTGTGCGGAACCCTAATTATTATTCCAAAACTAAAGTTTAGGACGTAACGTAAAGGACGTAACATAGACCTATGTTACGCCCAGTAAAATTAGCTATCTACCAGTGAAAGTTTCGTTCAAATCGGTCCAGCCGTTTCGTAGATTACCCCAAAGAAACAGACAGACACACAGATAGACAAAATTTATTTTAATTTCTTTTTGTCATTAGAAGCGTGTTTACTTTCATATGCATTTCGTAAAAAGCTGTTATTTTGACATTACAAACAGACACTTCAATTTTTAATTATGTGTATAGAAGAAAAGGAACGAAGAAACAGTAATTAAAAAAAACGTTTTGTTTTAGTTCCCGACTGGCAAATATTAGGTCCTTACATATGAAATTGGCGTTTTTCGTACTGGCCACTTTAATCACGAATTTCTCCTCTTTGGTAAGGAATTCCAAATTCAAATTTGTACAGCTATAGACTCATGTATTTGTGCTTCGATGATCGTCATTCATTTGTTTTTTTTCTTCTGTTTTTTTCTGTTTGCGTCACTCATTTTACAAAATGGAAAACCTTAAATATCGCATTATTTACGAGTACGAGTTCCGCCGTGGCACTAGTGCTGCGGAAACAACTCGAAGGGTGAATGATGTGTATGGCGGTCGTGTTGCAAAAGAAAACACAGTTCGTTTTTGGTTCCAACGTTTTCGTTCTGGAAATTTCGACCTGCAGAACAAGCCCCGTGGACGGCCTGAGACTCAAGTTGATAATGAAGAGTTGAAGGCTATTGTGGAAGCGGATCCATCGCAAACCACGTCCGAGTTAGCTGCAGGCTGCAATGTTAGTGATAAAACTGTTTTAATTCACTTGAAGCAAATTGGGAAGATTAAAAAGCTTGAAAGGTGGGTACCTCACGAATTGACTGAAACAAACCGGCAAACGCGCGTCGACTGCTGCGTTACATTACTAAACCGGCACAATAATGAAGGTATTTTAAACCGAATCATTACCTGTGATGAAAAATGGGTTCTTTACGATAATCGGAAGCGCTCATCGCAATGGTTAGATCCTGGCCAGCCAGCCAAATCCTGCCCCAAGCGAAAATTAACCCCAAAAAAGTTACTTGTAAGCGTTTGGTGGACTAGTGCCGGTATTGTTCATTACAGTTTTTTCAAATCTGGCCAGACTATTACGGCTGATGTCTATTGTCAGGAATTGCAAACCATGATGGAAAAGCTAGCGGCTAAACAACCTAGGCTGGTCAATCGCTCCACGCCACTGCTGCTTCACGACAACGCTAGACCACACACTGCGCTACAGACGGCTACTAAATTAGAAGAGCTTCAATTGGAAAGTCTAAGACATCCTCCGTACTCCCCGGACCTTGCTCCAACAGATTACCATTTTTTTCGAAATTTGGATAACTTCTTGCAAGGGAAAAAATTCAACTCCGATGGGGCAGTCCAAATCGCCTTCAAAGATTTTATTGATTCCCGTCCGACTGGTTTTTTTAGTAAAGGGATCAATGAACTACCTATGAGATGGCAAAAGTGCATAGAAAATAATGGTTCATACTTTGATTAATTAAATATATTATATTAAAAAATATTCGACTTTTTGTTCCTCCCATACAAAACGCCAATTTCATATGTAAGGACCTAATATATAAATATGAACGTGCCTTTGATTATACAAGTACGTATACTCGTATTATTAGAGACACGTGCGAAATCATTAGCACCGCTCCAAGGAATCTGTCGTGAAGATTGCCAATATAGTAGTGCAATTCAGTTAGCTGACCAGTTAAGCAAGAAGTGATAACTACCTGTGTTGCAGAAACGTATGTTTAAAATCATAATATTGATTACATACTAGGCCACCTAATTGTTTGACATAGTTATAATATGTAAGAGGAGGCAGCTTAGATTGCGGGTAGTTCAGTAATTTATGTGTGTTGTAACATCTGCTTGCTACATATTCAGGCTTGTATGTAACTCGAACTTAGTTCCACGATAGGTCGCATCATATTATTTTATGATACCATGGAGTTAAGTGCTAAGCGAATATTAAAATATTCTGGACTGAACTGCAACTAGGATCTTGAGCCTATAAGTTCTTTGAAAAAGCATTTCCATTTCCCATGTCCTATGACAAGTCGAATAAGTACTACTAAATGGTATAAATATTTAAATCTGACAAAATGGTCAACTACGGAGACAGAATTATAGGGGCACAGCCATCTGTATTTGTAGGCACGATTAGAAACATAAAATTATATTTGCATGTCTCTTCTAGTGTTGTTTAGAGATAAGGTTTCGTGCACAACCAGAAATTAGTGAGGTACATCGGGTGACTTATTTAAGTTCCGTGCACCCATATTGTGTTACAACAACAGGTGCTTGGTTCGGGTAAACATTGTCTGCGGTGCATTCAATTAAGTTATGTTAATATCATCCCACATTCTTTGCTAATACCTTTATAAGATATTTCAGAATAACGCCATCGTTCACAAAATGTATTACCATATATAAGAACCTTTATTATTATCTATATATATAAAAATGAATTCCTATTTCGCTAGGACACGGCATCACGCGTGAACGGCTGGACCGATTTTGCTAATTCTTTTTTATTTGTGTTTGTTATTGTCAGGAGAAGGTTCTTATGAAATGAAAAAAATAAATAAAGTAACCGTTTTAATTTCGCGATAAACTAAAGGTCTTTTTTGCTATGGTGTATTAGACATATGCATTCATAGCTAAGACAGGACATCGCCTGTCGGGACAGCTAGTGTTAGTTAATACATAAAATGTTGCATATAAATTAAACATGTTACTGGTTGGTTCGGCTGACACAAATTTGTAGTTTTAATAACAGAAAAATACTAGTCAGCCTAAATTAACCTGCAAGATTTTTAAACCTATATTTGAAAATTATTTTACAAATAGGTATATTGCCAGTTTGTGTTTTTAAGTAAGAACAAACAATTTATTTTAGGTCAATAAAAATCGTAAAATATTTTCCATTCCATTGAAATGTTCGTAATGTTGAGGGCAGATATTCCTCAACGTGAAGAGTAAACCAAAGTTGTATTAAACACCGTTTATTATAAATCAACGTAACATATGTACAAGAAGGAATCTAAAACAAGAGTGCAACAATAACATGTCACTCTATTGATTGCTTGACACAATCACACATTTAAACTAGACACGGAATAACTTTCTTTTAATTTAAATAGGCATATTAAACCTATTTCAACACTCCTCCTTAATATGCATATTCATAGAAATAAAAACATATTAAAACAAAAGGACTCAAAAAGAAAGTATTACAAAGGAACAACAACTTTAGCAAAATAAACAATTAACAGGTAATGCCTAAACCAGACATGCACTTATAGTGCTTAACTTTAGGCAAAGCCTTCGTTAAAATATCAGCGAGCATAGAATCAGTAGACAGGTACAACAATTCTATGCTTTTGTTCTTCTTCAAAATACTCCTTCTCTCCTCTCTCCTTCTCCTCCTTCTCCTTCTCCTTCTCCTCCTCTCCTTCGCAACACTATTTGTAATGTCGGGCCTTGTTCCTGTTGATAAGTACATTAATGATCCAATTATTTCCCTATACGGATACTGTTCACCCTTATCACATCTTTCCTCCACAGAAAACTTGCTTTTCACTTCCATTGGCGTAGAAACAGATTTTTTGCAATTATTCATGCCATATTTTGTCAACAAATCGGAAATATATTTTCGCTGTGACAATCTGATACCATTGTCACATTTGTCAAACTCTATTCCCAGCATGTATTTGACAACTCCGTAGTCTTTTAATTCAAACTCGGTGGCCAGTAATTTTTTAAATTCTTCAATAAATTCTCTTTTCTTGCATGCGATTTGGATGTCATCGACATAAACTAAAACAAAGAGTTTTATATCCGGATCTATGTCCTTAAAATAAAGACACGGTTCATTCAACGATTGTCGCAGCCCCATACGTTTTAATTCGAGTCGTATGTTCCACTGGCGACCAGCTTATTTGAGTCCATACAACGACCTTTTCAGTCGACATATATCGCCTCCAGCCTTTAAATCGTCCAACATTTTCTTAGCTCGCTCATGAATATCTGAACCCTGTATTTCTGTCTCTACTAACTTAAGTAAACATTCTTCTAAAAGTTCTGGCAGCTTCATATAGATATTTTCTTCTAACAAACCATTCAAGTATGCCGTATTAATGTCCAACTGATGAACCTCTAGGTCTAGCTCAACTGCGAGTGCAGCTAACAGTCTTACTGTATCAAGCCTGACGACAGGAGCAAAAGTATCGTGGTAATCAATACCATACCGCTGGATAAAGCCTCTTGCTACAAGTCTCGCCTTTTTCTTCTCAGTTTTGTCGACATTCAGCTTGGTTGTTAAAACATATCGACAGCCTACGACATCACGATTCATGGGTTTATTAACTATCTCCCATGTGTCATTCTTCACAAGGCTCCTTACTTCAGATAAGATAGCATCTTTCCATCCTTTACTTTCACTGCTTGACAAGGCTTGCTTTAATGTCACTTCTGCGACTCCAGCAAAGTCTTGACAGTCCGTAAATTCTTCATTGGATTCACTACTATCTTCTATAGTTGTAATTGGCTCTGGCTGCGCGTCTGGCACCATTTGATATTTTTTTCTTGGACGTCCAACTTGACCTCGCTCTATACGCGGTCGACCTGGCCCTCTCTTCATTCCTCCCCCTTCATTATCGTGAACATCGCTCTCTTGATGATCATGATGTGATGGTCCTGAGACGATCTCGGGTTCTTCGACTGGCTGATGTGAATGCTCAGCTATCTGTTTCGAATGAAGATCTATTTCAACTGTACCTGGTCGATTCACATTGGTATCCAATTTCTCCGCTTTCACTTCAAAGGGATCTATCTTTAAGTTATTATCTTCATTTCTTTCACTCTTCATTTCGTGAAATTTGACGTCTCGTGACATTATTATCTTCCGTTGCTGTGGCAACCATATTCTGTAGCCTTTTCGATCTCTTGGATATCCCACAAAGATTCCGTCCGTACTACGTGGAGCAAACTTATCTTTCCCTTGTTCTTTGTCCAATACATGCACCTTCGATCCAAACCTCTCTAAATAATTTATCTTAGCAGGTCGGTCGAACCATCTCTCAAAAGGTGTATTTCCTCCAAGACTGCGCGTTGGACATCGATTTCTGACGTGACATGCTGTTACGACAGCATCTGCCCAGAAACCTGGTGAAAGTCCAGACGAAATGAGCATACATCTCGCCATTTCCACTAAAGTACGGTTTTTTCTCTCTGCTATCCCCTTCTGTTCTGGGGTTCGAGGACAGGTTAGTCTTCGAGATATACCTTCGTTCTTCAAGAACTCATCGAAATCACGGTTACAATATTCGCCACCGTTATCTGTTTGAAGATATTTTATTTTCTTACCTGTCAGATTCTCGACGTAATTTTTGTATATTTTAAATACAGTAAAGACTTCACTCTTCTTACTAAGTAAATATACTTCACACCATCTTGTATGGTCGTCGATGAATGTGACAAAGTACTTCGCGCCGCCTATGGCTTCATGTTGCATCGGTCCAACAACATCTGAATAAACAATCTTTAATTTTTCATCACAAGGGCCTTCTGATTTCGAAAATGGTAAGGCACTCATTTTCCCACTCATACAAACATTGCAATCATACAACTTTACAACATCTGACATCTTGACATTCATACCAGATTTATTTAAAAGTTTTAGAAGATCTTTTGCATTTAAATGTCCTAAACGTTCATGCCACAACCAAACATCGACCTCTTTGTTTGAAATCGCCGACGCTGTTTCACATCGTTCCTCAACGTAATATAGATTACTTTTACGATTTGCAATTAGCTTAGTGTTACCATAGCTATCTTTCACACTAGCTACACTACCTTTAAACGTAACACTATAGCCTTGATCCGTAATTTTTGCAACTGAAATTAGGTTACATCGCAAATCCGGAACATAAAGTGTATTGGGCAATTGAACCACAGTTTTAGAACCATTATTACATGTAAACAATCTTACTGTACCTTTGCCTCGTACGTTTGTACTTGTATTAGTTGCCAAATTTAGCTTTAATGACACAGGTAACATCGTATCGCCAAATTTACTTGCGTCGTTGCACAAATGTGACGTACACCCACTATCAATGATCCAATTTCCACTCTCGTTGCTTGCAGCCTTGTCATCTGAAAAACAATTAAAAGTTACAAAATCGGAATCACAAATATCACTGGAAGTACCATTTGTTGACACAAACTTAGAAGTTTCTTGGCATTGACCCTTATTCTTCTTCATGTTACATTCTGAAGCCCTATGACCGTACTGATGACATTTAAAACATTTGAATTTAAATTTCGAATCCGCTTCGACTGTACCACTCTTTGGTTTAAAAGGTTTCTTCCCTTTTACAAGAAATGCTTTGTCTACATTTTCTTTCTGGTGTCGGGAACTTCCTTCTTCCAAAATCTTTACCTTTAGTGTTTCTGGATCTGGCAACGAATCTCTAGACTCTATTGCACATCTAAAGTTCTCGAAGCTAGATGGTAAACTGTACAGCAGCATAATTGAAATCAAATCGTCATTCATTTATATTCCCATATCAGCCAATTTACATCTGACATCAAAAAATTTCATGACATGTTCTCGAACGTCACCATTTTCCTCCATTTTGTGAAGCAATAATTCTTTCAACAATGTCGCCTTTTTCGCAGGTCCTTTTGATGCATTCAAGTTTCA
Source organism: Falcaria lacertinaria (assembly GCA_951449985.1). Lineage (NCBI taxonomy): Eukaryota > Metazoa > Arthropoda > Insecta > Lepidoptera > Drepanidae > Falcaria > Falcaria lacertinaria. The sequence continues at coordinate 5,400,934 of OX602123.1, read as the reverse complement.
ACCACACTTCTCGCGATGTGTTGCATCCTCGCAGGTGCCTCAGTTCACTTGGGCAGATCGACAGAACTAGGTCCGACTTGGCTTTTGCGTCGCCTTTAGCCCATTCGATGGCTGCAACTGGTTCTGCCGGTCTTACGAGGCTGCCATTTACAAAGCCCCAGGCATCGTTTTTCACAAGAATTGCTTCGACTTGGATTTTCCACGTCTCATAGTTTTTGTCATTTTTACAAATCTTTAGTTTCTCTGTCCTGGGTCCATAACCAATGTTGAGGGCAGATATTCCAACGTGAAGAGTAAACCAAAGTTGTATTAAACACCGTTTATTATAAATCAACGTAACATATGTACAAGAAGGAATCTAAAACAAGAGTGCAACAATAACATGTCACTCGATTGATTGCTTGACACAATCACACATTTAAACTAGACACGGAATAACTTTCTTTTAATTTAAATTTATTTTATTTATTTATTAAACCAATACATATTATTATATCTATTCTAAAGATACTATTCACGATTCTAGAGTTACGCTTATAGCATCAGCTACCTTTCAGTGAAAGACCTGTTCAAATAAGTCACGCCATTCGGATGTTGTTCATAGTTTTCTGGGTTCTTTATTAGTTGAAAAATTAAATGGTGCCGCCATTTTATTTTTTCAATAAAAAGTAGTCTATATTATGCCCTGTAAAATTAGCTATCTGCAAGCAAATTCCATTCAAATCAGTCCAGCGGTTTCGTAGATTACCCCAAACAGACAACCCGACAAAAAAGTATAGTTGTATTGTATTTATAAATTATTTAAATAGGGTTCAGCAAAAAAAAATAAGCCCATAAAATTGATAACTAAATTAATTCCATGCGTACGAAGCCTATTATTACGGTCCTGTTTTTGTTTTTTTTTATTGCGCGGAATCATAATATTTTTTTCAAAATAAAAGTAATCTCAGCGACTGACGCCTTATAGTTTTCTTTTAAAATCGGTCCCACCCGTTGAAATGTTATTGACAAATATTTAAATGGTTTTTATTTTTTGTACGTAACCCAAAAACATCAGTTTATCCATAATTGTTTTTACAAAATGAAAGTAGCCTAATTTACGCCTGATAGCATCAGCTATGTGCCAGTTCCGTTCGAATCGGTCCAGCCGTTCGGATTTAGTTCACAATATTATGGATTTTATTCGTTGTGCAGAAACCTAATTATTTTATCAAAAGTATAGTAACCTACGTTACGCCCAGTAAAATCAGCTATCTACCAGTGAAAGTCTCGTTCAAATCGGTCCAGCCGTTTCGGAGATTACCCCAAACACACAGACAGACAGACAGACAAACATTTTTATAATTGCTTTTTTGTCATTAGAAGCGTGTTTACTTTCATATGCATTTCATAAAAAGCTGTAATTTTGATATTACAAACAGACGCTTCAATTTTATTTATGTGTATAGATTATTGTACAGTGCAAATTAAATTGTCAACAAAATTAATTCCACGCGTACGAAGTCGCGGGCACAGCTAGTAATAGATAAATGTGCCTGCGCGTAGTATTGCTATACTGTAAACAAGCGTACGGCCCGCCTGATGATAAGCGGCTGCAGCCTATAGGTATACGGTTGCTCACTCAAGCGTTGCCAAATTGCCATACCTGGTAGGTGAAAATATTTCCTTGATTGGCCCCGTTTGTTGCCCTTTGGTGCCCTTGTTTTGCCCCGAGGCCCTCAGGAGACGCGCTAATATTATGTTCTCCATCTACGTATTTGACTTCCAACATACAACCTTGCGAACGGCCTCATCATACACGTCGCGTTTTTCTTAATTTTATTCCGCCGCCTAATAATATCCATTCCCTATAAGAGAGGCAAGAAGGTAGTAACGTTCTAAATATAATTAAGCTAATCTTATAAAGCTAACAAAGCGCTTTCATCTGAGCTTTCCACGTACTGAGTTTTTAAAATGTCACCCGCAATAAATTTTTTTCGTACGCCAGCTTAAGCCGCCTGAACATCCCAAATTTCAAAATATTTGGACTATTTTCTGAGGTTATTTTCTGAGGTAGTATAAAGTAGTATACAATAATCGTAAAAAATAATCGTATACTGTATAATTATGTACATAGTGCAAGGTGAAACATTTTTTTTATACCACTAAGGTGGCACACAAGCAGACGGCCCACCTGATGGTAACCAGTCATCGTAGCCTATAGCCGCTAGCAATATATATATATTAGGTCCTTACATATGAAATTGGCGTTTTGTATGGGAGGAACAAAAAGTCGAATATTTTTTAATATAATATATTTAATTAATCAAAGTATGAACCATTATTTTCTATGCACTTTTGCCATCTCATAGGTAGTTCATTGATCCCTTTACTAAAAAAACCAGTCGGACGGGAATCAATAAAATCTTTGAAGGCGATTTGGACTGCCCCATCGGAGTTGAATTTTTTCCCTTGCAAGAAGTTATCCAAATTTCGAAAAAAATGGTAATCTGTTGGAGCAAGGTCCGGGGAGTACGGAGGATGTCTTAGACTTTCCAATTGAAGCTCTTCTAATTTAGTAGCCGTCTGTAGCGCAGTGTGTGGTCTAGCGTTGTCGTGAAGCAGCAGTGGCGTGGAGCGATTGACCAGCCTAGGTTGTTTAGCCGCTAGCTTTTCCATCATGGTTTGCAATTCCTGACAATAGACATCAGCCGTAATAGTCTGGCCAGATTTGAAAAAACTGTAATGAACAATACCGGCACTAGTCCACCAAACGCTTACAAGTAACTTTTTTGGGGTTAATTTTCGCTTGGGGCAGGATTTGGCTGGCTGGCCAGGATCTAACCATTGCGCTGAGCGCTTCCGATTATCGTAAAGAACCCATTTTTCATCACAGGTAATGATTCGGTTTAAAATACCTTCATTATTGTGCCGGTTTAGTAATGTAACGCAGCAGTCGACGCGCGTTTGCCGGTTTGTTTCAGTCAATTCGTGAGGTACCCACCTTTCAAGCTTTTTAATCTTCCCAATTTGCTTCAAGTGAATTAAAACAGTTTTATCACTAACATTGCAGCCTGCAGCTAACTCGGACGTGGTTTGCGATGGATCCGCTTCCACAATAGCCTTCAACTCTTCATTATCAACTTGAGTCTCAGGCCGTCCACGGGGCTTGTTCTGCAGGTCGAAATTTCCAGAACGAAAACGTTGGAACCAAAAACGAACTGTGTTTTCTTTTGCAACACGACCGCCATACACATCATTCACCCTTCGAGTTGTTTCCGCAGCACTAGTGCCACGGCGGAACTCGTACTCGTAAATAATGCGATATTTAAGGTTTTCCATTTTGTAAAATGAGTGACGCAAACAGAAAAAAAACAAATGAATGACGATCATCGAAGCACAAATACATGAGTCTATAGCTGTACAAATTTGAATTTGGAATTCCTTACCAAAGAGGAGAAATTCGTGATTAAAGTGGCCAGTACGAAAAACGCCAATTTCATATGTAAGGACCTAATATATATATATATATTTTATACCACTAAGCCGGCACACAAGAATACGGCCCACCTGATGGTAACCAGTCACCGTAGCCTATAGCCGCTAGCAATACCAGGGGTATCACTAACGGGGTGCCAACCATGTTGTTGATGAGGACTCACTGTGCTAGCAGCAATACTACTAGCCCAGCGTATCCTCGTGGAGCACTGGCAACCTTACTTACCGCAGAAACACAACACTACATCAAGTAGTGTTATTTCACTGCGGTCTTCTGTAAGGCGGAGGTACAGTCCCCAGTCGGGCGGCTCCAATTTAAATGGGATAACCCACGGGAAATCCCAAATCGCCCTACCTCTCTTTTTTTAAAAGCTCATGGTGTGAGTAATCACTGTACATAAGCTTAGAAAAACTCATTGGTACAGGCCGCGGTTTGAACCTGGGCCCATCAGATGACAGGACGTCCTGCCATACAACAGTTAGATGATCTCAAAATAAAACTCAAATCCGTATGACTTTTTACTGACTTCTGTAAAAAATGAAAAGTCTGACCAGTGGGTATTGTGCCATTTTTGGCCATCAATGAGCCCATCAATAGCAGCTTTGTGTATACTTTATTTATCTTCTTAATATTTGTTCGCAGTATATTATCTAGTCTATGGTAATATCAAACAACGTGGTGAAATATTCATAATTTAAATACATATTTAATACCAAATCACACCAGGAGAAATAATAATATCACTAAACTTGTAAACTATTTATTACATAATATCGTTAAATTTATCTATTCCAAAAAGGTCAGCTATGAAATGAAATAAAATCTTCTCTACCTGCGTAATAAGGAGGGGAATCGAGTTTTCAATTGGAATTACATTTACCGTTTTGGCCTAAAAACACATAAACCCTCATGTAATCCTAATTTGCTGGAGGATTTGATTCGAGCGCTTATTCTGTTTGGGTCGGGAGCTTGGACGCGCGGTCCTTGAAACTTCTCGCACGCTCAGTTATGTAAATTGCAATTAATCTACAAAATTATATACTTATAGTTTAGTTTCAGCACTAATTAATTACTCTGCACGACATATAAACTTCTCTTTCATCAAATTGATAGCAATATCTTTAACATAGATAACATCATTTGAAGATCGGAAAGTGTATGCAAGCTTGAATATTTACGTAGTATTATAACGCAATATTGTAGTGCGTTACTAAAAGCTATTCAGCCAACAAAACGTATTCGGTTGAATTATTTTCAATAAATCTGAGGTCACAGCCTCACAGGGGAGTTATTCTTTTGTAACAAAAAATAATATGGAATCTGATACATAGCATGCATGCATACAGATAAAAAGATACGAAGTTATGAGATACTTTTATTAAAAACATCTAAGTAGAAATTATCCACTGCGAGACCTTCTTATTGCCAAAGTTTATGATTCTAAATTAATAGGAAGTAGAAATAAAGTAAGTACGTAGTAGTACGTATGCTTTTATATTTTTCAACTCCAAGAAACCCTAGACTAGTATTTGATAGATTTTTATTTTAACATAATATATATCTTTCACTTCGCGTTCTTTATCCTTTATATAGTAAAATATCAAGAATTTTCCCATCTCTTAGCGCAGTGTTTGTTTTTTTCTAGATAATGTAAAGACGAGGCGGTTCAGCTCAGGAGTGCAGAACAGTTAAGTCGTTTGCATCATTTTATTAGTTATACGTTTCGGGGTTTTTATTCCCGAATAAATATATTTTATAAACAAAACCGGCCAAGTACGAGTCGGACTCGCGCACCGAGGCTTCCATACACACTTGTAGGTAAGGTTAATAGTAGGCGAACTTCCTATGAGGTCATTTTTCGTCGGTGATTTAGTAAATTCGCATTAAAAAAACCTAAACTATATATTAGCGGCATTCAGATTATTTTCTTTACTTGTGCTGTAAGACACTGCTTCCTGACAAATTTCATGGTTCTAGGTTAACGGGAAGTACCCAGTAGGTTTTGATTCCCTTGTGAAATCGCAAAATATGTAAACATTTGCGACATAAACGGTCATATCTTTTCTTCATATTGACCTACAGGTTTGATTATTTTACAGCCAAAAGAGACCATAGACTCGGGTATTTTATATTAATTTCAATTTGATAACTCTACGCATTCTTGAGATAAAAATCCTTGACAGACGGACAAAGAGACAGACAACAAAGTGATCCTATAAGGGTTCCTTTATTCCTTTTAAGATACGGAACCCTAATAGTTCAAACAGTTTTCATGCACTAAGTAAGAGTTATTGCTGTCTGTAATGATTAATTTTCTTAAATTTGTTCCAGTTTCTGGGAAACCTTTCCCAAAGAGGTTTCTTTTGTCTGTTTATTGTTGTGAATAACTTGGTGGACGTTTTGTTGCCGTGTGTAGGCGAGGTAAGATTATCGCGAGGTGCGTCGTAAACACGCCTTTGGGAAATTTCTGACGATTTCCGGCAATTCCGCCGAGCTCTTTACTTACTTTACGCTGACTACGCGGGTGCCTCTCAACGAATTTTTTGATTATTTCAGCTTCTTAGGCGAGTTCCTCGTCCATTTTTTTCCTGATAGTAATGTAAAATTGCACTTAAGAAATTGATGAGAGTACCCCAGCAGCCCCAGTACCCTTGACGCAGTATTAGCTTTCTAGACTCTCAGCGTTTTGTGGATAACGTTTATTTACGAATGCATTGTGATTAATTCATACAGATGGTTGGGGTTGATTCAATATGATGTCCTATAACAAAACCAAAATCAAAAATAGTGTAGCACAGTGTCAGAATTTATGAACGTCTGTCTACTATAACCACCGGTTCGGAAAAAAAACCACTAGGTAAGAACCGGTAAAAACACTGCATTCACAGTGTAACTTATTACGAAACCATTACCTTGTACCTAGGTATATCATCCTATCTTAAATATCAAATAAAACGTTATGAGCGCGGTACAAAATTGTTAGATTTGGAACATGTAGAACTGTAAATCAATTCGGATTCATAAAAATATCGGTTCGAGATTTAGTACGCGGTGCGGCATTTCCCACATACCGTGGGAAATATGAAAATTGGAAATGCGCCCCGATACCACGTCAAATAAATTTCTACCCTATTTGTAAGAGAATCTCAGTAGCAGAGGCGGAGGCTTTTATATACAACAACATTTTGTCAATTACTTTTTTTTTTGTTATTCATAGCAAGTACCAAATGGTAGCTGCAACTACAGCTGGAAGCTAAGATTACAATTATTGTTAATTTGTGTACAAAAAATATAAGAGGACCCCGTTGTTACGTCCCATTTGGATATGCGACACACCCGTAACATGTATACTGCTGATTGGAATTGAAATAAAAGATTAGTTAGGTTAGGGGGACTTACGGTACGGCAAGGATCGAGTGACCCAGTTGCGGGCAACAGGATCACGGCGGATGTTTTGTCCATCGGAGTTTAATGTGTTCCATGCCATCCATCCCAGAGGCAGCCAACTAATTACAATCTATTTCCTCTTCGGGATAATGAGCCCGTGTTTTGGAGACCCTTTGTTTGTTTTAAAACTATAAGTTAAATACGGGCCAACACTTAGATTACGTTAAAATACGTGAATTAAATATTCAAAGTTTACCATTTTGCCAATACAAAATAATTTACATATTCTAAAATATTTGTGCTTACCTGAGCCGAGAGCTAAGGAAAAGATAGAGATTGGCCTCTTATTATTCCGTCCTCGTTTCAAGTGTTTTAACCCAGTCCCCTGAACTTGGACAGATTGTCGTCCGGACTACGTTCTTGCGCAGGATTACCATGTTTATATTTTCTTAGCTATTTACATTTTGATGCGCTAAGACTTTCGTTACCGTTTTCAATAAAAAAGTTAAAACAATACGCGGTAAATAGTTTATAGTAGTTTATTGATATTAAATGACGTACTAGCAGAACTTCAGATTCCTTAAAATAATATGATGATGTTTACACAGAATACACTATACATAATATGTAGTACTTTCGTTAATTGTAGTATGTAAGTATACTTGTATTTTTGTGCGCTAGTGTATGAGCACGCTTACATCGAAGACGTCAGCTAGAGCATATCGACAGTTTGCTTTTGATCCTTGACAACTGAACCAAGAGGTAAAACGCAACATCCGGAATGGAAGTTTTATTGACTTATCGCGCCGGACTGGCCACTTAATGACAAAAATTACTTGCTTACTCTATTTTTGTACTTTAAATCGAAAACTTCTTTCTATATTCGTGGTCTCAATATACCTTTCAAAATAATTATGATTTTCTACATGGCGTGACTACGCTCGTGGTCCCGATTACTCCCCTCAAAAATCCAAGGTGCTTTCGCGGTCCCAAAAGCCCCTCATTTTAACTATCAAAACAGTAGCGCTATCTATGGAACTACTATTGCAAACGAACTACCGATTGAAATAATGTAGAATTAAAAGCACAGTTTAATTATCTTCTTCAATTTAATGACATTTTAAAAATCGTTATTAAATAAGGCGTTAATTTTTTGTTATCCACGATCGTAGACGTCTCCAGACGTATAATGAATATTATCAAACAGACAGTGTCAGACAACAATTAATAGAAAGCATATAATAGCATTATTTAAAGCTGCGTTCTTTTATTTTTTGTCTCTTTTTACGTTATGAAGCATGTATGCGATTAAAGAACAATTTAATTTGCTTAAAAATAATACAGAAAAAATCTGCGAACATATTTTGGAAGCGTAAAAATTACAATAGGACATTTTAATGGAGTGGAAGTGGTTATTGCGACATTACTTTAAGCTTTACCGACACACCATATTAGGTATGGTACAACTAACTGTATAAAAGTATTATATATATACATACCTACTAGTTAATTAATATTATAGTAGGAGTCGTCTATGACGATCTATTAAACTATTGGGCAAAGGCACAAATAAAATATATAAGTAAACGTAACATTCAGTATTCTGTTAACGTAATAGTGCAGTAGGAGCTTAGGAAGCTGCACTCACGTCTGTCACGCTTCAATTCACAGGCTTATAGTATGAGTACAAACATGCAAGCCTACAACTTGCGGTCCACGTTATGAAATTGGAATTAAATTGTCTGTGAAGAATACAACAGGATTAGCGTTCATTCAGTGTCGTGCTATTTTGAGCCTATCGGTTTGCATACTGTTCATTGCACCGCTGCAATTAGTTCGAAGATTTTTCCCTCAAATAAAGGGGCAATGGTTTCGCAGTCACTTAAACTTCGTCTAGTCTAGATAAAATTTCCCCAGCAGCAGCACGTAGTCCCGTGGTATAACACTGCACTGCTACGGACTAGAGCTTGGTATGGCTGGAGCTTGTGCATTACTCTCGACTGATTACAATGTTCAAAGTGGTTTTCATTATAATTTTCAATAAGTATTTCATAATAGCTCTTATTACTTAAGTAAATTAAGGTTGATCAAAAAAATCAAAATTATTAATAACATGGTGAAAGTATGACGGCTTTACATAATTTTTATGGGACCTGCTTATTTTAGTCGGCGTTGGATATAAGCGCACGGGAATAGCAGCTTGCTCAACCACGTACTGATTGTTATTGTTTGTGAAATAGTTTAGGTTCCTGAACATCATGGGACTAAATTGACTGTCGTTTAACTTCGATTTCGGCGTAGTGGGGGGTCTTACGAACACGGTATTGTCGTTCCTGTTGCTGAAATCTTGCAACATACGCAATTTTTTTCTGATTTCTAAATTTCTTTTAGAATTCTCAAAAATGTTGTACAGTCTTTGATTCAATACAGTTCTGTTTTGATTTCTTAGCAAAGGCGTAAGTTTTTTCAAATCGCTAATTTGAAGATTAGCCCACTGTTTTTTCGGCTTATTAGGATTTTCATAGCCTCCTAGACTCGTATTTATAAGAGTTTCTGGTTTCATCCGCCTATAAATAGATGAGGAGGGTTCCTGTCCAAAACGATTTTCGATTTTTTTTATACTTGGCTGTTTGAGTAAATTTATATTTAAACTTTTATTAGACGGCATAAAACCTTTAATATCTTTGAGTTTGGTTCCAGCTATTGTACTTTTAGCTTTCTTCATAGTACTAATAATATTTTCAAGTTCATTTAAACTCAGTGGAGGTGTGGTACTTGCAAAAATTTCCACTTTATTTTCGAGATTGTATAAATTTTCATTACTTACTTGATAATAATTAGCTTCATTATTGTAATATTTAGATACGTAGCTTATGGGTGATCTTGCGTATCTCTCCCAAAAAGTGTTGGGTACAAAGTTATTGCCAAGCAAAACTGGGTGAATGGGTGTGGAGTTATGCTCCAATTCTATGTTTACTTGACGTTCACCTTTTGTATCTATCTTTCGAATTAACGAAGCAATTTCCCTGCCTAAATTAGTGTAATATGACTCGTCAGATGGTTTCTGTAAATTTCTGCGATGATCACTGTGTGTCTTATCTGGCTTTATATTAAAGTCATAATACATTCGTCTTAATGGAGCATTAAAAGGGCTCATCATATTTTCACTAAAACTGTTTGAGATCTCAGGTGTTAAGTTAGTGTTATTCAAGTCAGCTCGGTGTATTAATTCTGAGAGATATTTAAAATCAACATCTTCAAACCGGTTATGTTTCAGTTTTTTATACCTCGGTCGCAATTGATTTATAAATGGAGGCTGTCCGTCCTGAACGCTGTCGTCTAAAATAGGTTCATCAGCTTCTTGGTCTAATATTTCTTCGTCATAGGAAGGATTTTTCATTTTCTTCTTTTTAATTTTGTTCATCTAAAACATAACGGTAAAACATGACAGGTGAGATCGTATGGTTCTGTTTTATCTGAGTATTAAAAATGTTCTTACCATTTTCTTATGTGTAGAATTTTGTCTGAAGGGTTTCCTAAAACAATAAGTTGCTTAGAGTATTAAGCGGCTTAGGCGGAGGTTAAAATGAAAACGCAAACATTATTTGTACTATGCTAAGCATAACGTATAAAACAACGTCGCTTCCCGCCATCTGTACGCTTGGCCCTTTTAAATTACTAATTTACTTATCAAATGAACTTACTTAATTATATGAACTAAGCAAACAATTTCCTTTTATATACAATATTGATTATATATACTTACGTGATTCTGTTTGATTTGACTCGATTTTTTTTATTTACTTGTTTTCTTAAACTCTCAGGTGGTTGATCAGTGTTTGACTCTGCTGGAGTGTCTGCACTCGTGACCGGCGCCGGCGTTGTAGTAGGCGAACTGGATTCATTCGTCACAGCAGTTGGAGTTGGAGAAGATAATGCTGTACTTGTCGTTTCTTTTACCTCATCATCACACTTAGGAGTAAACACTAAAAAGAGTATCCAATTAAGCATGTACTATTCTTAAAATTAACACTTACGTTATTGAATACTTACAGGCTGGATGTGGAAAGATTGGACCCATAGGTGGTACAGGTACTATCGGATACATAGGCAATGCTGGAGGCGGAGGTAACCCAATCGGTGGGTAGAAAGGAGTGTCCATCCCAGGTAAAAAAATAAACGATGGTAGAGGCGGTTTTTGAGCTTTGTTAAAAAAGATAAACTTTTTATGGCCATGATCATTTTCGCGTTTTTCACTTTCACTAGAGGTACTGCTGCTATAACTGCTGCTATCCGTTTCGTAGGAGCTGTCTTCATCTGAACTGCTAGAAGAGTCGAATAAACTATCGTCTTCTGTGATTCGAAGCAACTTTCTCCTCAGTCCATGTTTCTTACCCTTTTTTTTAGAAGCTCTTTGCCAATATTTACGTGATGATTTCCGTTTTGGCTTTTTTTTAAAAGGAGTATCGTTACTTCTTCTTGTTTTAATACTTCCGTTTGTATTATTTATCACTTGTTTTTCAATAGTTTTGAAGAATTGATTGTAGAGCCAGTCGCCGAGGTCGTCAGCGTCCTTAGTTATTTCATCAACCTTGCCACCTATTGGGTCTATGGTTGTCGGGGTTGGAGGAGATATAGATTCCTCTGGTGAGGTGTACGTGTAGTACTGCGCCCGAGTCGGCTCGGTCATGAAACTCCGCCGGAACTGCTGCGTCAGCTTTGCACTGAAATAGACAGAAATGCAAGTAGGTAGTTAGTAGAATTTCTGTATAAAAAGTGGATTTAAAAATCGTATTGACTGTATATCTAAATTAATAAGTCGATACTTCGATTTTCTAAGTAGATATACATAGTTTTACACCTATGCCTTTCCAACTAAAAATGTTTCCTTCAATTAATGCTTATAATATAATGTTATAAAAAGAAGCTACCGAACGACCCAGAGCAGGTATTAGGGCGATGTATAGCTCATGTTTTTTTTTAATTACGAAGATAGTAAGCAAACGTACGGCCTGCCTGGTGGTCAGCGGACACTGTAGCCCATAAACAATTGCCAGGAGCATCAGTTGCCTTGTCAACCTTATTACATATTGAGTTATTTTACGGGCTTTTCACTAAAGTTATTTCCAGCATTCCCGTAGTTAAGTTAGTTCGTACCTGGGTTCGCATATTTTGGTATCGGTGTCGAAGTAGTACCCTGGGTGACAGTGGCAGCCGATGACACACCCAGGTATATCATCGATACAATATTCAAAACGACCATGAGCGCCACACTCTGAAAAACATATTGTATAATTATAATATATTATAATTATGATATTATTATGAATATTTTAATTATTCACAACAAATTATAAACTAATATGTCTACTACCGACCATATTGTGCTTGCTCTTCTGCATGCAGATCTATTATTAAAAAGAATACACAATATACAATCCAAATAATCATCAGGATTTAATCTATGCACTTCACTTCACAGTCATGATAAAACTGCAATAAGGATTTTTAAAACTAGTAAAATGGTGGTTACGTGTCGCTTATTGAGCTACGTGGCTTCAACTTTTGCACATATACGATCATACGATTTGGCTAAATTCTTCTGAAATCCTTTTATTTTTATGAACGTATGAACGTATACTTTTTCAAGTCTGCAGAGTATTCTAAGAAAATTATTAATTTGAGCAAATTACTGAACAATGGTTTCGTCCTTCGATGGCTTATTGCAAAGCACAATGGAGGCATTGAAATGATAATAGAGTTCGTTGATTGTTCCATTTTCAATTTAAATCGCTGTTTTGTGAAACCTCTTTTTGATTTTTATTTCGCTTATGTATCAGTTTGCAGCATTACGTTAAAAAAAATAGAATACATACGAGTATACTCTTTTTTGTAATTATCGCCTTTTCCGTAGAAAATAAGATACCGATTTAATAAATTAAAGGTACACATTAATTCGCACTAAATTAATTAAGAAAAGAAAATATTGTGTCTCGTTTCGATTATTCTTTGAAACCTGGTTTCAACGAATGTTCTTTTATTCAATATATTTCAACGCAACCACTTCTGGCAGCGATTATAATCGGTGCCAGAAGTGGTTGCAATAGTAAATAATTATTTACTATTCCAATTTGTATACCTATATCAATACTAATATTGTACATGCGAAACTAACTCTGTTTGTTTGCTACCTTTTCAAGACTAAACGGCTGATCTGATCGTAATTAAATTTGGCAATGAGATAAATTATAACCTGGGGAAGGTCATATGCTATCTTTATCTAGAACCACGCGGGCGCAACCGCGGGTAAAAGCTAGTACTTAAATATATTGTTGAATTAACAGGCATCAGTGTGATTGTTTAACACTAATAGAGTTGATGTATGATTACCTATTTTTTTTCTTGCAAACTAAAAGGTTGTATAAAAAAACTTTATTAAATAAAAATATTAAAAGGGTATATTTATTTGACTGACACTATTTATTCGTTCTTATGTTCGTTTCCTTTTACATCTCTTCACCAAGGTCTGGAATTCCTTTCAGGCCCCTGGAAAAACACAAAGTATTAAATAAACTTTCCAAATAAAATATACAGTTTATATTTTTTTTGCACTGCATAGTGTTTCAAACTTTTGGTGAGCAAAATGGAAGAAAAAAAAACGCTTTGGAATTAATGGTCGCTATGACAAATGGACTGGGATCTCCAGAGTGAATCAGGACAAGGAAGAATTTGCTGTGACTAGCTGTCACCGCCATTAGTAGAAAGACACTGAATATTATTAGTAATCTGATTTGAAATCACCTTATACCGGAAGGATTCCACTGCATATATTGCATTCTTAGATGATGTTGAAGAGGGCAGAAGGTCGAAGCTCGCCCATCGCAACGAGCTCGCTAAGATGATAAATGTAGGGTGGTAGTTCAGCCTAATAAAACTTACTTAGTGCATTCTTCAGGTAGTACACATTTGTGGGTGCGATCGTCACGGACATAAGGCTGGGTACAGATGCATCCAGGCTCGCAGAAGGGATAGCAGGGACGTAGTCGGTCTCGCGGGTTGTCACACGTCACTGACGCGCATCCAGAGAAGCAAGGTTCGTACCTGAGTTACAACTCAACAAATTACAGTCAAACTATTTGATTTCATATACATAGCTTCCGGCTTGTTAACCTTACCTTTCATGTGGCCTTTCGCAATTCATAGAAAGAGGTCCTTTTTTGTCTTGTTCCTTTTCCCTGTAATTTTTTTATTGCCATTGTAAAATCTTACAAGTGCCATAATGAACAATGTGATGTAATGGATAGAGGAAGTTAGAATATTTACATGAAACCACCCGATGGATGGCCCATTTCGGAGCTCTTGATTCCTGAGGCCATCATGCTTATCTTGTCGTTCTCGTAGTGGCGTGGGCTTCGATACATGGATGACATATCCATGTCGCGCTGCCGGTCCGCTCCACCGAAGCGTCTCGACTCCGGCTCATCCATATACCGCGGTCCTCCTTCGTACTCATGTCTCCTCCTGTCGTCCCACTCCTTGTGGTCTTCACTGGGCTTCGATAAGGCCTTTTTTCTCCAGTTCCTCCTATCATCGAGCATCAAGTGACGCTTGCTGCCATCGTTATCGTCATAATCATAGTTTCCAGCTCTCGTCGCCAAAGCGACAAGGTTATCTGTAATATAATTTTTGCCTTTCACATCATTTTGTTTTTCCAAGTCAATGCCACCGAACATAAAAGCGAAACACTTACAAAGCAAAAGTGCCAGTATTAATAATTTCCGCATTTTTATTATGTTTTAGTGACGATGAAATGCGTAGTTTTAAAAATGGCAGCCGAATTCACCATTCCGTTTCACGTAGTGTGCTGGCACTCACTAATTACTTGGAATCGGACTTGGTTTTGCAAAAAGAAAATATGAAACTGAGTACCGGATGTGATTGTTTACGTCAACTTTATCGACGATGGTAAAAAGTGGATTGTTGAAAAAAAGGCAATCTTTTTAGCATGAGACCTCATGAGACATCTTTTTCGTCCCTATTTATTCGTATGAACTAAAATGATTTTTTTCATTTATACTTCATTCGACGCTTAGATTTCATTCAACTTCTATATATAATATTATTTGTATGGTTTGATAACCTGAACTGATTGTTATTGGATTTAGATAATTCTGATTTTATTTCGTCCCTGGATATAAACGTATGACTATATGAATATTTCCATATGGTATAGGGACTGGTTCCTTAATCTGTTTAATATTAGGTCCTTACATATGAAATTGGCGTTTTTCGTACTGGCCACTTTAATCACGAATTTCTCCTCTTTGGTAAGGAATTCCAAATTCAAATTTGTACAGCTATAGACTCATGTATTTGTGCTTCGATGATCGTCATTCATTTGTTTTTTTTCTTCTGTTTTTTTCTGTTTGCGTCACTCATTTTACAAAATGGAAAACCTTAAATATCGCATTATTTACGAGTACGAGTTCCGCCGTGGCACTAGTGCTGCGGAAACAACTCGAAGGGTGAATGATGTGTATGGCGGTCGTGTTGCAAAAGAAAACACAGTTCGTTTTTGGTTCCAACGTTTTCGTTCTGGAAATTTCGACCTGCAGAACAAGCCCCGTGGACGGCCTGAGACTCAAGTTGATAATGAAGAGTTGAAGGCTATTGTGGAAGCGGATCCATCGCAAACCACGTCCGAGTTAGCTGCAGGCTGCAATGTTAGTGATAAAACTGTTTTAATTCACTTGAAGCAAATTGGGAAGATTAAAAAGCTTGAAAGGTGGGTACCTCACGAATTGACTGAAACAAACCGGCAAACGCGCGTCGACTGCTGCGTTACATTACTAAACCGGCACAATAATGAAGGTATTTTAAACCGAATCATTACCTGTGATGAAAAATGGGTTCTTTACGATAATCGGAAGCGCTCAGCGCAATGGTTGGATCCTGGCCAGCCAGCCAAATCCTGCCCCAAGCGAAAATTAACCCCAAAAAAGTTACTTGTAAGCGTTTGGTGGACTAGTGCCGGTATTGTTCATTACAGTTTTTTCAAATCTGGCCAGACTATTACGGCTGATGTCTATTGTCAGGAATTGCAAATCATGATGGAAAAGCTAGCGGCTAAACAACCTAGGCTGGTCAATCGCTCCACGCCACTGCTGCTTCACGACAACGCTAGACCACACACTGCGCTACAGACGGCTACTAAATTAGAAGAGCTTCAATTGGAAAGTCTAAGACATCCTCCGTACTCCCCGGACCTTGCTCCAACAGATTACCATTTTTTTCGAAATTTGGATAACTTCTTGCAAGGGAAAAAATTCAACTCCGATGGGGCAGTCCAAATCGCCTTCAAAGATTTTATTGATTCCCGTCCGACTGGTTTTTTTAGTAAAGGGATCAATGAACTACCTATGAGATGGCAAAAGTGCATAGAAAATAATGGTTCATACTTTGATTAATTAAATATATTATATTAAAAAATATTCGACTTTTTGTTCCTCCCATACAAAACGCCAATTTCATATGTAAGGACCTAATATATAAATGTAGGTGGGTACTAGTAATAGCTTCTTTGGGTATGAATAAAAAAACAATGATTAAGATTGAATGTAGGTGTAAATAATAGCATCATATTTCGAATATAAATTTATTTTGGCATGAATTACATTCGTTTAATAGGTGACCTAAAGGCATCGTTTTGGAGCAGCTTCCTCGGTTGTAAAGCCTTGATGGGGGGTGGGGCGATCACGATGTTGAAATAGTTGCCCATTCTTGACACCTCGGAGTTTCTCTTAGATTCCTTTGGCTCTTCGACTTTATTACTGATGGGGTTTTCGTTCTCGTTGTATTCCATCGGCATGTCCTCCCTCTTAGCATGGCCGCGGCCGCTCCTTCCCATGTCTCTTGAACCATATTTCAAAGGTGGCGGCGACAGCGGTGGCGATGGCAGCTTATCTGATCGCTTGCTAGGGACTGGAATGCCCATCTGGGTCCTGAAAATATTTAATTAAAACACAGTTTACGGACTTTGTTTTGTGTTAAGGGATTTTGGAGCGAATATCTGTAGCATATATAAGCAAGATACACTTGTGGAAGGAGAACAGACACAGATTTCGTGGGGCTCTCCACAAAGACGAAGCTTTCTAGTCAGTGAAAAACTTTATTTTTATGGTAGTATCGTGCAACTTTTTTTACTGGCTTTTGTAGGATTGGTTAAGTAACAGCTAGGTAGAATTTTGAACGTACGGCGAACAGTCTTGAGGTAGAACGCACTGATGAGTGCGGTCGTCGCGCACGTAAGGCTCCTCGCAGATGCAGCCGGGCTCGCAGTAGGGGTAGCAGGGCCGCAGATGGTTGCGGGGGTTGTCGCAGGACACCTCCGCGCACCCGCCGAAGCACGGCTCATACACCTCATTTGGCCAGTAGCAAGCTGAATATGACAAGCAGAATATGACTTTGATACATACCTAGATTAGGTGTAGTATGGAACACTTTAACATTCTATCATTGAGTACTTTGTCTAATTTAGTCTCTTTTTTTTCGGCTCTTTTAAATATATTTGTATACGTGAAAATAGTTTTATACGGTCTTAGAGCAGATTTAAAGCAATGATCAAAGTCCGACAAATTTTCAAATAGTTCTTTTAGCCATCAATATGTAGGTAGGTAACCCTCCCACTCGAAGGCATTATTGAGTATCAAAGGACACTAAATCCACTTGCGGACACTAGTTTCGTTCCTTTTGTATTCGTGTCCTCAGTCCGTTATTGGTCCCTTGAGTGTTCTAGCTCTGGAGATAGCACTGAACATACAAATGGTTTACAACCGCTGCTAAACCATGTATACCTTAGCTCAAAAGTCTACGGTAACCGCTTAACTTCGGGCAGGTCATATGCTTATTTGCCACCTATGTAGTATACAAATACAAAATTATTGATGCTTTGTTTATTCACGGTACATTTGTTTACCTTTCAATATCTTATCTTCATCTCTGCATATACCATATTGGACCCAGGATAACACGATAACAAAACCAGAAAACGTTTTTATGGAAGGCTCCATGGCACAACTGAGTTACTCTAGTTGCTCTGTGCGACTATCGATAGCCATCAACTTTCTTTTTTTTGTATAGGTGTAATGGTATTTGTGGTTCAGATGGAGCTTATCATAAAATGATGAATAGAGTCGAGCCGGCGCGGTGTGGCGTCGCTTGCGGTCCGGAGAAGGTCGTCAAAGTAACGTGATAAAGGTTCGTGTGCTTGGTAAACACCAAGAGACCGGTTAAGCCGCGTTTGATTGAATTATTGCTCGCGTTGTAATTTGGAAGGTGGCGCTACGTCACGTTCCGTGAGGTATCACGGAACGTTCATGGTAATGAATATTACGTTACAGAGCTGTAAATATATTCCCCCAGGCTCATTTTGTCGGGCATTAAACGTGCCACTATAATACCCTTAACATTATTTATTGATATTCCGCAAAATCAGTGTATTATAATACAAATAGTTCTGATTTCCATAGTGTCTGTAAAAAGGAATAGGTATTTGCAAATATATGAAATATATAAACTACTTTATCTTCCCAATTTCTGTCCTAAGGTTAAGATAAATATATAGCAAACAACTAATTTCAATGCACTGTGTTCACCGTTTTTAGTAGTTTTATCTACATTCCTCAAAATATGACAAATGATGAAAAGGTTTTTTCATCCTGAATTTTTTTTTAAACATAAGTTGTGACTTTCCTTATTGTGAGTGCAGAGTAGTCATTTACTGAAATGTAACAAGTGTATTGAATTGCAACCATCAATTTACCTTGCCGTTGACGGCACCGTGAAAAAGGGGGCCGACAGGAAAATGAGCATGTTTAAAAAAAGTTTGTTTCGATAACATTGTAGCATATTGATAATTGTGTATCGACCGACACGCCTAGTCACATTAAGTCAGTAAATACTACATTCCTGTGTAATATTATGTTATGACTTAAATAGGAATTTTAACGTGATAGATACGACACATGATGTATTGCTGTTCCTTATTTGAAATCTCTTAAATTGACCGACAATAGAATATAGAGGATAGTAAAAATGTGACGCGACTGTTTTTTATTTTTAATTCAAAATAAATAATGTTAATACGTTATTAGCAGTAGACAAGAGGTTAAATACTCTTCGGATTTTAATAATATAAAAATAATAACGCAACAAAGAGGACGGACTTTGTTTCTTATAGTACCAGAATCAGTGTTAACAAGTTATTTTATGTAGGTTGGTGGAAATTGAGGCGTTTCCATAAACGGTGGGAAGCTGGCCTGGATCCACTTGCGAAATATAGCTTTCCCGATAAAATATGATTGGGTGCGCTGCGTGCAATCTTTTTTATTACTTACACCGCTGCTGGAACAGACTGGATATCACATACCTATGTGCGAAGGTTGTGTCGATTTGTAAATAAACCCAGAGACATATTGAAACAAGTTGCTCATGTTGTATAGTTAGTTTTTCGGGAAGGTATGTATAAACCTATGTTCGGAGTAGTGTATGACGTAGGGAAGTTTATTGTGGTATGTTTTGGAATCACGCGGGGAGTTCTCTCGACGTAGTTTTCTCAAAAATTTGGATTCTCAAGAGTGTGTGAAGACCCTTCACTGACGACGTTTTTGAACGGACGGCAAAGAGCGAGTTGTGTTTTGTAGCAACTTCTGCTAACGCAGTATATTATACATTCAGAGCTAATGATAACCGCTGGTTACGGTTTATAAGGTGGATCTATAAGGAAAACGTTGGCCTGTTTTCGAAAATAATGCACTCGCTTTAAAAAAACTAATTTCTTCGGCGAAACATAAATAAAGAGCGCAGTCCAACACTAAAATACATTTAATTTGTATTCCATTGTAATTATTTTGTCTTGTAGGTATATATTATCAGTTTTAAATATACAAAAAAAAACATACGGACTGGTATTAGTAATTACATCAACTAGAACCCATTACCGTTAAAGAGGAAACGCTTCCTGTCTCTGTGTGCAGATTGTTAATCATTCAATGAACTTTATTGGATCAGCCGCAGTAATGGCTCATTGTCATCTCACTCGAGAGGAAACATTCCAAAATATTTTTCTTGTATGGTTTATTCAACACACGCACTGTGCAAATTACAAGTAAATCATTTTATTGACCTCTTAACTAGACGTCTTCCAATCGGCTAGTCCTTTTATATCGTATCAATTTAAGATATTTTCATCTTTATCTTGTCTACGTTTGAAGCTATATTGGCGTAACACTAGTAACAAAACAAGCAAAATTCACCAGAGAGCGCACAGTTCGGTCTCCAGGGCGCAAGAGGTCCGATATATTAGAGCGGGTGCGGGCGGCTCGCTGGCGAGGCTTCAACATTACTGTCAGCAAATAGGACACACCGACGTGCCCTGAAAGAGAGATGCTCAATAATGCGACCTAGTGCAACCTCCGGTTATTCCACATCTCGAGGGCGTGTTGCCGCCACGCTCTCATTTATTTTTGTTTATTTGCCACCTCTGGGAACCCTCGGACCTAGTTCTTAGTCGAACTTAATTATTCGACGTTCGTTACTTTCTCGTATAAGTTATTAGACCTACTTTCAATGTACTGTTTATTTCTAGCAAATTTTTGGTTTCCGTTCCGTAGTTATCTCGAAATATTTGTTATCCACGAAAAAATATACTCACATTAGATATACTTGATTTGCATTTTAGTTCCCCAAATACTTTGGAAGATCTATTTATGCTCATTACATTGAATCCGTTAGATTTTAACAAGGGTATTTGATTTTGTTAATATGGTTATTTATATTCCTGAATAAAACGATTGAAACTGAGAAATATTAGGTTTCAACATATTTTTTTTTTTCGATTGACGTTTCAACATACGAAAAGGCTTGAACAAGAATCATACTTATATGTTAGGTTTCTAGATAGGGTAAATTAATAAGTTACCTCGTTATAACGAGCCAGGCGAGTAAAGCTCCTATATTAAATTCACGTACAACTAAGCTCCGTAGAGAGGTGCAACGAGCAACAACCAAGGAGCTTAGTGTTGCCATAAACGTAAACAAGAGCACTAACACGTAGGTGCTCCAAGCAATGCAATGTTAGATACGATACGTGGCGAGCAATAGAAGATATTATTCTTGCATTCACATCAAGTAGGGACGTGGGATTGTATAAATAAGCACTCCATGGACTCATTCGTTTCAAATTTGCCTTGTGCTTTGGCAGTGTATGTAGGCAGTGTACTATACTTCGAAGTTCATTCTCGTGATTACCTATGCAGTATAACACTAACAAATATCGTTCGATTACTTATAATGTAACTAGCTGACCCGACAAGCGATGTCCTGTCTTAGCTATGAATTCATATGTCAAATACACCATAGCAAAAAAGACCTTTAGTTTATCGAGAAATTAAAAAGTATCCGGGTTTTTTTTTAATTCTTTACATATGAACCTTCTCCTGACAATAATTAACACGAAAAAAAAGAATTAGCGATATCAGTCCAGTCGTTCACGTGTGATGCCGTGACCAAGGGGAATAGGGCTTCATTTTTATATATAGAGATTGCAATTATTTGAAGAACCAAAGAAAAAAAACCCAACCGATTATAAAACTGCATACCTATTTTAGCCACAGAGTAGACAGTTGACCCCTGTGATATTGATTGATATAATTTATGTACCTATACAATAAGTTGGTACGTAGGTATACGTGACTTATACAATAGTAATATAATAGTAAACGAAGGGACAGTGATAATTACAACATTTATAACCATTACTAAGGAGCTTCGAGCAAGAGTGTAAAAGCAATATCAGGGCTTAGGTGTAATTGAAAGGCGTGGTTTGGCCCAATAACAGTAGCAGCCAACGCGGTAACGTTTGTCGCGTATAAATTAGGGAATTATATTAATCGCGGATAACGCCCGCGGTGCCTCTATTCAACGCGGTTTACTTTACGCCTCGCTTTCTATGTAAATACTTGTGAATTTGTACAGCATACATGTTTATTGGCGAACTTTTGAGATAAAATGACACGACGTCTCAATATCCCCTAACATTAACTAGAGTTTTCGATGTTGATTTCACTAATATGGGGGTAAGGGGATAGAGCTAGGGTTAGTCATCTTATTATAAAGACGAGACCTCTGGTCTAGTGGTTAGTATACCTGACTGCTACGCTGGGGTCGCGGGTACGATTCCCGCCGGAGCAAACATTTATGTGACAAATATGTTTGCCTTGCATCTGGGTGTTGAAAAGGTATTATAAGTATGTATTTACAAAAAAAAAAGTATATAAGTATTATATCAGCTACTGGTTCCCATAGTACAAACTTTGCTTAGTTTGTGGCCAGATGGCGCTGTGTGATAATGTCCAAGCACTATTATTATTATTATATATGTTAAAGGCATTAAATAAATATAATTCTTAATTTCTATGATAAAATAATGCTCATAAGTCTTTTTTTTTTTATACCACAGGTGGCACACAAGCATACGGCCCAGCTGATAGTAAGCAGTCACCGTAGCCTAAAGCCGCTAGCAATACCACAACGGGGTGCCAACCATGTTGTTGATGAGGACTCACTGTGCTAGCAGCAATACTACTAGCTCAGCGTATCCTCGTGGAGCACTGGCAACCTTACTTACCGCAGAAACACAACACTACATCAAGTAGTGTTATTTCACTGCGGTCTTCTGTAAGGCGGAGGTACAGTCCCCAGTCGGGCGGCCCCATTTTAATGGGATAACCCACGGGATATCCCAAATCGCCCTACCTCTCTTTTTAAAAGCTCATGGTGTGATTAATCACTGTACTTAAGCTTAGAAAAACTTATTGGTACAGGCTGGGATTCGAATCTGGGCCCATCTGATGACAGGCCTGTTGCTTCAACCACAAGGCCACCTCGGCTTTTGATCTAATCAAGTCTGATTTACCAAATTGCAGTCACATACAATTCTTGCGTGTATGTATTGAACTAACTTGTAATTTTATGTTTTGTTTGGCGTAGCTCCGTCTACCCTTACAATCAATTTGCAAGCGATTATGGGGAGAAATTAACGCAAGATAACACGGAGTTGGGTAACCACCTGGGGAAGGATTAGGCGCTCCAGATAACTGAATGTATTACCGCAATTATGGAAAAGAACTGGAATTTAAGGGAAACGCTGAAGGTAATTGTCGGTGCAATCTAAATGAGCCTCGCTGAAACTTGGGCTTGCGAGAGTCGCGAGGGAACATCTTATAACGTTTATCAGCGCTATGTTTGCCTGGCTTTTGTTTGTTACGGAGCTATACACTGCCTAATATGTTTTAATCTTACCTCGCTTTTGTTCGTCGAAGTGTCACAGACGCGGTGGCGGCCTTTTCTCAAGTTATTTCAGTTTGGGAAAACAATATTACCGAGTCAAAGTTGAATATAATTTGATTAAAATAATTTATTTTATTAATATTCATGTATAATATATATATTATTATCTACACTTAATTTATCGATTTAACTCCTAACGTGAAGCATTACCAAGCATAATTCCACAATCAATCACGTGAGAACTACCAGTAACACAACTAGCTTTTTCACTAGCTAAGTATGCGATCAGCTCTGCCACATCCTCGGCCTTAGTAACTTTGTGAAGTGGTGTCATAGCTGGAAGTTCTTGAAACATTTTATCGCAATCTGCTTCAGTCATACCGCTTCGTGTGAATAGAGGCGTCTTGACTGGTCCCGGGCATACTGCATTCACTCTCACCCCATCAGGTGCTAATTCCAGAGCGATGCATTTTGTGAACATGTCAATAGCAGCCTTCGACATGCAGTACGGCATCATTATGGGTAGAGGTTTCTTAGAAAGAATGCTTGAAATATTCACTATATTTCCATGACTCACCTTCAAGTAAGGTATAACTTTCCGAGTGAGCAGGTACGTACCCCGAACATTTGTTGACATTATTTTGTCATATATCGCAATATCATCATGTACAACAGCTGTGATTGAGAGTCCTGCGTTGTTTATGAGAATATCAATTTTTCCGTGGTATTTAACAGTTTCTTTTAAAATTTTGTCTACATCTTCTTCGACACTTATATCGGCGATGATGCTGAGAGGTTTGAAGCCATTTAGGTGCTCACACGAATCTGCTATCTTCATTAGATTATCTTCATTTCTTCCCACTAGAGCGAGCTTCGCGTGTAATTTTGCGAACAATAGCGCGCATGAAGCACCAATGCCAGAGCTAGCACCAGTGATGAGCACAACTTTATCGTAGAAGTGCATTCTGTCTGGAAGCTAGTTGGCGACTGAATGGCGCAGGTCAATTCTTGTTATAATTATTGCGAAACTCTTCCGCCTCTGCGACCACAACCGCATACATTAACTGGACCGGTCTAATAAGTCGGCATGGGACCTGCTATATTTAATTTCTCTGTTATTGACGTAGTTAATAGGGTTGTCAAAGGTTAATCAGACGTACTCTATAAAGTCTTATGCAGCTCGATCTAGAGAGTTATAGTTTACCAGCAGTTTCTTTAATGGAATCCTTTTAATTCTGTCTCGTTGGCATATAAAGGAGGTCTTTTCAAATTTATCACTGTGTACATTTAGTTAATATAGCATTTTGTACTTATTTATGTATATTTTGTTTTATACCACCAAGGTGGCAAACAAGCCTACGGCCTGATGGTAAGCGGTTACGGTAGGCTATGGACGCTTGCAACTCTAACGGTGTCTACTTGCGCGTTCGTTACCGTTGGAGTAAGTTTTGACACTAAATTCAGAGAGGGATAATCTCCGAACAGATGGGTATGTATCTAATAACAATATCTTATACTGTTTCAATCATTTATTTTAGTCACCTCGATATACGAACGACAACATTGAAATTTGAAGCGAAATTATTTACATCATTATCTCTAGTTAATTGAAACTTAGTTTAAAAGCTCCCTAAGTTGTCTTTGGCACTTGCTTTACGCTAATACTTCACTTGAGTTCATTTACACAAATAAGAGTGGGAAACTAACCTAGGTTAGGTATATGGATGCTTACCTACATTATGCAAAATGTTAGGTTATAATCATCAAACATAGGAAGATAGTCAAATATTCGTCTAGTCTAGTTGCATTTAAATAAACTAAGTACATAAATGGATCAGCCATCTTTGCAGGTGGACAGTCCAGTATTACGTGACGTAAATATTAGGTCCTTACATATGAAATTGGCGTTTTTCGTACTGGCCACTTTAATCACGAATTTCTCCTCTTTGGTAAGGAATTCCAAATTCAAATTTGTACAGCTATAGACTCATGTATTTGTGCTTCGATGATCGTCATTCATTTGTTTTTTTTCTTCTGTTTTTTTCTGTTTGCGTCACTCATTTTACAAAATGGAAAACCTTAAATATCGCATTATTTACGAGTACGAGTTCCGCCGTGGCACTAGTGCTGCGGAAACAACTCGAAGGGTGAATGATGTGTATGGCGGTCGTGTTGCAAAAGAAAACACAGTTCGTTTTTGGTTCCAACGTTTTCGTTCTGGAAATTTCGACCTGCAGAACAAGCCCCGTGGACGGCCTGAGACTCAAGTTGATAATGAAGAGTTGAAGGCTATTGTGGAAGCGGATCCATCGCAAACCACGTCCGAGTTAGCTGCAGGCTGCAATGTTAGTGATAAAACTGTTTTAATTCACTTGAAGCAAATTGGGAAGATTAAAAAGCTTGAAAGGTGGGTACCTCACGAATTGACTGAAACAAACCGGCAAACGCGCGTCGACTGCTGCGTTACATTACTAAACCGGCACAATAATGAAGGTATTTTAAACCGAATCATTACCTGTGATGAAAAATGGGTTCTTTACGATAATCGGAAGCGCTCAGCGCAATGGTTAGATCCTGGCCAGCCAGCCAAATCCTGCCCCAAGCGAAAATTAACCCCAAAAAAGTTACTTGTAAGCGTTTGGTGGACTAGTGCCGGTATTGTTCATTACAGTTTTTTCAAATCTGGCCAGACTATTACGGCTGATGTCTATTGTCAGGAATTGCAAACCATGATGGAAAAGCTAGCGGCTAAACAACCTAGGCTGGTCAATCGCTCCACGCCACTGCTGCTTCACGACAACGCTAGACCACACACTGCGCTACAGACGGCTACTAAATTAGAAGAGCTTCAATTGGAAAGTCTAAGACATCCTCCGTACTCCCCGGACCTTGCTCCAACAGATTACCTTTTTTTTCGAAATTTGGATAACTTCTTGCAAGGGAAAAAATTCAACTCCGATGGGGCAGTCCAAATCGCCTTCAAAGATTTTATTGATTCCCGTCCGACTGGTTTTTTTAGTAAAGGGATCAATGAACTACCTATGAGATGGCAAAAGTGCATAGAAAATAATGGTTCATACTTTGATTAATTAAATATATTATATTAAAAAATATTCGACTTTTTGTTCCTCCCATACAAAACGCCAATTTCATATGTAAGGACCTAATATTAAATGAGGGAAAGGGATTGTCTCCCAAGAGGGACTTGAAGCGAGTTAGCGATTAACATATTGTGTCTTTACTATCAGGCCTTTGCAATTATATGATTAAAACTAAATGTATATTATAGTAATAAACAAATATGTTTATCTCTAGCTTGTGAAGTTATACAATTTAAGCATATTGTCGATATAAGTGTATATAAGTTTGTTCCTTGGAATAGTAAACATCTGAATAAGCTGAATTTACCCTTTTTACCTATAAACATGCAACCACAATACACTACCAAGTTCAGCTACAATAAAAATAATTTGTCATAGTTGGCAACTTCGGCGAGAGTTAAATCATACATATTATTGCGTTAATTCTAACGCGATAAGTATAGCTTAAAAATATTTTGTTTTTAAGAAGGCTAGAACACCCTAGACACATTCAACAAAGTAATTAAACTAAGACCATAGACAATAATTATAATCTAGCGAATTGTAATCTTGCTTAATTTAATAGAGCATATCATAGTACGCCAAATTTTACAAATTTAAAGTAAAGTGGATTCTATGTTGTGTCTATGTCAGTATAAGTAAATATCCGAATACGAGCCTTAAAATACATGTAACTTTATACAAAAATTATGTGTGTAAACACTGGAGGGAGTGCGATACTGGACGTTCGTATTATTCCAACCTTTACACTAAACATCTTATTTACGCCCTATATATAAATACAAAATAATTCCCTACACAAAATCTATTAATGTGAGATTATCAAGACAGTTAGATTACTTTCATACAGAAAAAAGCTAATGAAGTACAAACGTTCTTCGGAGGACATTTGACTAAAATTTCTAGCAGATGCAAGAGTCTTTGATGAAATACAAGTATACAATCAAAAGCAAGAGTAGCAGCCCTAATACAAATTTATATTGTATCACTAGCTGTGCCCGCGACTTCGTACGCGTGGAATGTTTTTGTTTTCATGGGCTTTATTTTTATGCGTGGTAAGCTAATTATTTTTCCAAACAAAAAGTAACCATGGGCCGCCTTATACCATCATTTATCTGCAATTAAAAACTTCCGTTAAAATCGGTCGAACTGTTCAGGATTTAGTTCACAATTTCATGCTTTTTTATCGCACGGAACCTTAATTATTTTTCCAAAATAAAGGTAGCCTATGTTACGCCTTTTAGCATCAGATATCTACCAGTGAAAGTTAAACCGTTCAAATTTTGTTCACAATTTCATGAATATTATATATTGCCGGTACCATAATTATGTTATCAAAATAAATGAAGCTTAAATTACTAATTATAGCTTCAGCTACCTGTGAGTGAAAGTCCTGTTCAAGTCGGTCCAGCCGTTCGGGTTTGTTCACAATTTCATGGGTATTTTATTTGCTGCATAGATTAATTAATTCGACGGCTCGTACAATTTAACTGATTGTATGTACGTTGTATGATTGTTAGTAAAAGTAACTAGCACTCGTAGTTACATATCTATTTCTTTTTAGGATATTTTTAAGGTAATTAATGAAACTGTTGCAATTACTACAAGATGCTGATTAGTTTAATTACATCCCAGGAAAGTCGCTACTTGATTATCAGTAAAACGTAAGATTTTTACATGTGGGTTACAGGCTCTGTAGATATAGCTTATCGGACCCTGTACACATCAAAGGTAAAGCAATAAGCTACCATGTAAATTGGGAGCTTAAGTGTATGTATACCTTGGGATTTAGGGTTGTTCCGCGGAGAGCGGACAGACAGTAAATACTCGGATTAAATGTTAAGAGTACCTACATGAAAACAAATATTTATAGCAATAGTGTTTACATATAATATATAAAGTGTAAATAGATAAGCAATGTATAAGTTGCTGAGGCATACAGAGCAGTTGCGGTCGCGATCGATGTTGTCAATTGCCAATACATTATTATTTTACTCATTGAAGCGTGGATAGCCACAAATTGGCTCTCGCACATTTTAAAACGAATTTGTAAGTCACCTAAAATATGTTCAACTAGAAATAAGAAAATGAGCGTGCAACTTTTTTCTTAAGTTGCTTATTACAAGTATATTTAACAATACGTACACTATCAGAAGAATCCGCTTAGTCCGTTACTACATAGCACAGGTAGTTAAGACTCTAGATCTTCGTTATATCCCCTACAACAGCTACTTTCTCTACTACATATTTAATAACAAAATAGAAAAAACTACGAAATCTCAGAATGTTATAAAAATAATGAATATCCTACTTCTATGCCCAGGAGCTGTACATACTGGTTACCTTACTTTATACAACCACTACGATATCTAATTTCAGCATTATAAATAAACGTTATTATAAGAATGTCTAGTTTAATTTGAACAAAATGTTCACTAACTTACATTATAGCCGAATGTCTAAAATTCCAGAATCACAATATCGCTTGGCAATACAATATTAAAAACAATTATAACTACGAGATCATTTGTATCTAGACCACATTCGTCTGTACGTATAGAAGTTCGTAATGATAATGTGAACCGTAATGGTTTATACGCAGACTCTTGGTTAGTTTATGTGATGCCAACAGTCTCAGTAACCCATTTTAAAGTTAGTCCAACAAAAGATGTTACACAACAAAAATCACGTCTGTAAAATTATTGCGTTATGCCGTTTGTCAATGTCGCTTCAAATCACAACCTTCACAACCTATAGGTTTATAAATATGGCTTCAAAAATAAATTACTTTTCGGTATTTAAAAAGGATGGGATATTTTAATAGCGACGACATTTTCTGATGTATGTAGGCAAGCCAGTATTTATTCAAAATTTACCATAAGTATATAAGCACATATATAAGCTTAGGACGTTTTGAGATGGTGAGCCTCGTGATCGCAGCGGCGCAGCACGGCAAAGTGTGTCATTTGGAAGGTGTTAGTGGACCGGCAGCCGCGCTCCAGTGTGCCTGTCATCGTGTAGCCCATATTGAAGTCCGCCTGGGTCACGTTCGTAGTCAGGTATAGCTGTGGATTAATTAGAGTCTTCCATTATTAGTATTAGGTTTGATAACGACAATAGGAACATGTAGGTACGTTTTGAGATCTAAGATGTGAACAGATTGTTGCAAAGTTGGCAACGCGCGAGTGATGCCTCTGGTGTTGCAAGCGTCCATAGGCTTCGGAAAATTTAATGCAATCTATCGCAGTTTGAAACGATGGCGCAACTTTTATTAATCTAAAATAATTTTATTTACACGAACAAATAAATATATCTGTTCATCGCACAAATGTTTGTCCAAATTGAGGATCAAACTATCGCGGAAGACTGTCGCGGCTAACTCGAGCAAAACGGCCCGACTAATAAAATAAAAAAAAATAAAAAAATGTTTATTCGGTTTAGGCCCTAATAAGGTACGGTATGTATGTCTACTTTACCACCACCGGTTAAAAAAAACACTTGTGAACAAACTATTGAAGAACCGTCAAGAAATTTTTGGTATATCAATCATAACTTTATAGAATAACAATAAAAAATAAATAAGCACATTGTACACACCTTGAAATCTGCATCAGTGCCAAGGTGTTTGAAGGTGCCTACGATGTACACCGCGTTCCCGCCACTCACAACCATCCGTGCCTGAGTGCTGTGCCTGTAGATAGAGTAAAGTATATTTTAATTGAGAAGCTAAAGTATGATAATGAGGTGAGGATGAAATTTTAGTTTTACTAAAATTTTAAGGATATTTTTCAAATGCAACTACAGTGTGCGCGATCTTGGAATCGGCTTGCCAAAGATTTGTACGTTTATTTAATCAAGGTAACGAGCTTACGTGCCGCTGCCGCGGGCCACCTCGTCGTTGTCAATGGACATCTGCTACAGCAGGGATATAACTCTCATCCCTTGAGACTTATTAGGTTGGCAGCCCGTTAGTGATATCCCTGGTATTGCTAGCGGCTATAGGCTACGGTGACTGCTTACAATCTGGGCCGTATGTTTGTGTGCCAGCTTAGTTGTATATTAAAAAAAAGAAAAAAACGTATTACAGTGCTAGAAGCCAAAGGGACAGACGGGTCCTCTAATCTAGCTAGAACGATTCCAGGAGCTGTAGAAACCTTACACACTTCACTTTCGGAACACAACACTTCACGGCAGTAGTGTTAATTGGGTGCCATCAATTTGGTTCTCTCATAACATGTACACAATTATGATATCCTACAAACAATTATAGTTCAACCACAATAACTGTGCTCGTATTTCGCTGAAATTTGTTAAAACTGGTTAGATAAGGGGATTAGGATGAGAATGTGTATACATGTGTTGTTTCCAAATGGTTTGTTCGGTGATTCGAAAGGTTTGGTAAAGTATCGTTTGTTCTAACGACGGTATTAGCGCAGGTGTTATCACGAGATAAGCAAAGGTTTTTTGATATAGTTGGGGCTCGTAATTCTGTATATTTATTGTAATTTCTGATTGTGATATACCTACATGGAAGAATTAATGGCCTAGGACCCATTAAATGAGATTCATAGTTGTGTTCTCTTCACGATATTTATGCGTTTTGTTCATCCATTGTTATGATAAAACACTCTGAAGATGAATAGGTGCCCTTTTCTCTTTTTACAATAGCTCAAAGTCATACTGTCTCAGGAAGTGAAAGTCACGCGGTAGGCAAATAAAAGTTTTCAAAAGGGATTGTTCAGTCAGTGGGATACGTTTGCTGGTCCACTATGATGCCGGTCACGTATTCCAGTTAGTAGGGCGCGAATCCAACACGTACCTACGGCGCCCTAACGGCGATGTAATGGCGACTCTGTAATGGCTCCGAACATCTCGCGCCTTCGTTCTCACGACCAAATTAAAAATCTTATGCGCACTTTTGCACTACTTCTTCGGCGCAATCATCGAATCTTAACGCGGGAACTGAATTTAGAGAGGGGAATATCATCTCTTTGCAAGATTAATATCTTTCAGGAGTACGTACATGGACTTTTTTATGGGCTAAAAGTAAAAACTTTTATTACTTATATTCAAATTTAGGTCGTCATCTCGCCGTTGT
Source organism: Falcaria lacertinaria (assembly GCA_951449985.1). Lineage (NCBI taxonomy): Eukaryota > Metazoa > Arthropoda > Insecta > Lepidoptera > Drepanidae > Falcaria > Falcaria lacertinaria. Next base: position 5,369,523 of record OX602123.1, on the reverse strand, counting down.
TATACATTTTAAGAACCGTAGACTTGTATGGTTACCGCGTACCAACAAGGGAATTTTCATCCTAGGCTATTAATAATTGCAGATGTTTATCGAGGTATTTATAAATATTATAATATATAATTGAATAATACGAATATAATGTAATTTATATGTTTAAATGTATTCGAAGAGGTATTGCAGAGAGTTTCGTCCGTTCGAAAATAATGACAAAGTAGAATGACAAACCCCTTTAACTTCGCTAAGGATAAAAACATCTCACAGCCTCCGTTATCGTGAAATAGGAATCGCTTAGGTTAAATAGTGGCGGAAGGCAATTATCGTTAACGGTAATGATCCTAGCTTGGGTACCATGTAGCCTCGAGATTTTTCCCCTCGCACGAAGTTTGTACAAACTACTTAAAATGGCTATTGCCTTATTTATTAGATAATTTTGAACTATAGTTGAGCCGTATAAACTCTAGCTTTTGCGTTAGTTTAGGTCGTACTTATTTTATTAAAGTGGTAATAATTTCCTTTCTGGATATTTACCATTTAAGCATCCAGATTATAGATGTAATTAATGTGAAACAACCATTCCCGATAAAAATATTGGAGAATTCAAGCAAGCCATTTAAACTGGTTCTTATGTTGTAAATGGATAGCTATAATCCACTAGTTTCACTACCCACCTCAAAGCTTACAGTGAAGTGAGAATATAAAGCAGTAGGTATACCGAAAATAATTATTTGTGGCCTGTAGTGTTGATAATAAATAGGACGTCATTCGCGGTAAGCCGTTTAGTGGCGGCCATCTTTGTTTTGTTCGGGCACGTCCGCTGAGCGTCAGAGCGTCCCTGCAATCGCACGATACCTCCTGGGCGCTTCCCGCCGTTTGTCAAGTGCTGACTGCTCTCACCTGCGCCGTGCACTGCTTAATTGCGAAAAGCACGTTAATGTTCCACAAACATGATAAACTGTTTCCTTTCAACCGGTGAAAAGTATTTAATTTAATAATGTTTTCAGGTTAAATAATCGCGTAGCGGAATCAAAGATTTTGGTATTTTAGTTAAACCAAAATACAGCAGTAAATAGGTGCTGTGTTTAATTAAAATAAATGAGAATCAAGACAATATCGTAAAGGTTCAATAATTTAAAGTTATTGCTAATCTTTTCCTACGTGCCGATCCATTGTTTTTCGGGATACCAGTATCGTCTGTTGTTTCCCGGGTTGGTAACTATTTCCATAACTTGTATTGAATACGAAGAGAGTGTTTTACCGCCTCGTGCCGGCCACCTCGACCACCTTGCAGCGCGAGCGCCGCCACCAGCAGGGCTGCAGGGTCCAGTGGGAGGAGGAAGCACTGCGCGCCCAGCCCTCCTCCGGGAACATCAGCACCTGCACAAAACAACAACGTCAACAACATCTCACGCAAAAAAATATTTAAATCAATTTTTATTATAACAGCAAAATGTTCCATCATACCCCAAAGCTTATACTATTTGAGTGATTTGATCGGAACATTCGGAATTTCATCGAACCAATAATATTTTAAGAAAATTGCTATCTTCAATCTAACAAAACCAGAAATAAACGATTTACGAAAAGTTGAGTACGAAATGACGAAATTAGAAAACTTTGCAAGCTTCCGACGGCGTGTTGAAAAATAGCTTTAAGACTAAAACTAATATTGAAGACCAGAAACAAAACAGTGCGGAGTTGTAACGAAGTTGTTTCAGGCGCTTGAGTTTACAACTGCGGGCGATGAGAATCCGTAACCCACTCGGCGCTCGTTTACGTTTACGGTCGGGGCGGACCTACCAGCAACGTCATCGATAACGCAAACGTGGAAACATATTGCCGTCAAGACTCGTTCACTCGATTGGCTTCTGGCATTTCGTCCTCATTTTCTTCGCTGCGTCTTTGCCAATATTTTTTACTCGTAAAAGAGTTTTCCTGCTTTAGACAATATTGCGCCAGTAACAAAGAGACGAAGACGTCAGGGATGAAATCGCTTTCACATTGAGTGAGCACACTAATGATCGAGTTCCGCACACGGAGGCGCGCGCGGGGACTGGCCGGCGACCGGCGACCGGCGACCGGCGACAGGCGATAGGCGTCAGGTTTTCGTATCTCCACGCTACGAGCCCTTTTGATCAATCTTTTCCAGCTTTTTAATGCAACGAATCGTTGGCTATTTTAGATGCCAATTAAGAAGAATACATTAACTAGTGCCATGATGTAACTATTTAGATTACTCTTAGTGGTACCTCAACATGATAATATAATATTGTTATGACAATTTATTTTGAGATAGATAAAATTCTTAATAATAATAAAATTCATTGTTCAATGTTCCTTAATTCTTGTTACCGCACTAAAACAATGTTGAACGAGAATATAATTGAAAATAAAATATTACAATCGTGTCTGTATGCTATTAGACTAGTAGTTTCACATTATATTCATAGTCTATCTGCGGTTCGGGTGGCAATACCAGCTATATAGTGGTGTACAACGGCATAATATTCCAAAAGTCACGTCGATCCCCCACGGAGTGTGCCAACTCTGCGTAGTCTGTTAGCCAGATAATTCCGGCTAACGACATTTATTAAGGATATCTACTTGGATTGCTGGGTAATTATAATGGAATAGATATGAAGTAGATAATGTTTAATTTAGTGAAGAACTCATCTGACCTACCTTCCAGGTCAATTCAATATTGTGAACCTATTCGTATTTTTCTGATAGGGATGGGAATTTCCACTTCTCCTTTTATATTTGGATTTTCCATTTTTCGCCCAGACAAAACCACTTGAGCTCTCGCCATTAATATTGAAAAGTCCTCGTGGTCGGTTGTTCTGTCGACACCTTTTCAACCATGAAGCAATCAATTCGTGTGGCGTCACTTGACGCTGCAATTACCGGTCTCAAACCGGTCTCAAAACGTTATATTAATTATTTTCAGTCATAGCCTTTGCATGCTCAATGTAAAGCGAATTAATAATAAAAATACTCATATACCTACGAATTACATGTCATTTTAACTTAATAAGCTTTAAACCATTACAACAACGAAGATGGACCATACGAGTTTGTTTTGAGCAAATCGAGGGCACTGGATGGGATCCTCACTTCCAATATTTGATGCTTAAACTTTTTGATTTATAAGGAATAGTTGATCTAAAAAGTCTTAATAAGAGCCCTTTTCGGCAACCAACCAGTTTTAATAATATGATGACCAATCAGGATTATGATGACCATAAATACAATTGCATTGTATTGATGATCATCATAATCCTGATATGTTCTAATTAAATTCTAACTACCTACTTACATTAACAATGACAGTAATCGTCTAAATATAATTTAAATTAGTGCAGATTGCAGCAACTCTCGTCGATAGTCACGTTCTGGCACTCGACGGCACTTCACTGCTCGCGCCTGCCCTTTGCTGCGTTTAGTACTATTTGGACACAAGTGCTGGAGGCGGCACTAAGTATCATCACTCTTATCTACACTTTGATTCCGCAAATAATTTTGCAAATAATTATTTATATTTCACACTCTCGACAGAATCCTCGAAGGGATAAGTCAACACCTTTATTTTTACTTAAATTTTTTTAGTTTCTCGTGGTGAGCGCATCACCATTGGGGCACTCCACGTGACAGGAATAATTAGCGTGCATAGAATGCATTGCATAGGAAAGAGTCAATTTATACTTATTATAAAACTGTAACAGGTCCAATTTTGTACATTGAAGATATTTTGAAAAACTATTTATGGAGGGCACTTTGTATTCGATACTGAATCAAAATCCTTTTTATGCTTGTTAACTTACAGTCTGATTCTTGGCCGCGTATCACGCAGAAACTACTGAACGGATCCCAATGAAATTTGGCACGATTTGAGTTAATACTGCGAGGTAAAACATAGGATACTTTTTATCCCGAAATACAGCGCGGTTCCCCTGGGATAGGGGTAAAAGTCAAAATGTGTACTTGGCTGTAACTCCGAAACAGATGGACTGATGATTGATGATTTGAAAGGGACTTTCACTGGCAGATAGCTGATTTTACTGGGCATGACTTGGGCTTTACTTTACCTTTATTTTGGATAAATAATTATGGTTCTGCGCAACAAAAAAGCCCATGAAATTGTGAACAAAATCCGAACATTTGGACCGATTTGAACTAAACTTTCACTGACAGATAACTGATGCTATGAAGCGGCACTTAGGTTACTTTTAGTTTGGATAAATAATTAAGGTTCCGCGCAACTAATATAACCAAACAAAATCGGACCGGCTATACTTTCATACGTAGATAGCTGATCGTATTAGCATTAACTTAGGCTACTTTTATTTCGAAAAAAATAGTGGTTCGCTCAAAAAAAAACCCATAAATTGTAGTCAAAATTAATTCCACGCGTGCGAAGTTGTGGGCACAGCTAGTTACCAACATAATTCGTATTTGTCTTTAGATCAATATCTAAAAACTACTTTTCAAGCCAAGTGTATGTATGACATAGCTGAGTCTCAGACCCTGACACTACATTTTTATCTCTAATGAACATAATAGCATTAATTATTTTGATACATATCTATTGATATCAATACGCCTAGTCCCTCACGGGGGAAGGCAGAGAGTATATAACACCATTTGACTCTTTACTAACACACCTGTATTGCTTCTTTTACATATTATTTCCAGTATTTATTTAGATTCTTAACTTATGATTATTATAATGATATAAATAATACTACTCCTACGTGTAAATCATAATTTAGACGAAGAAATAGATCTTATTTTAGCAGGATGTCTCATCTTGCAATGAGAATGTAATTGCTTGGTGTGTAGTGTACATGCTCGCCGGTGCCCCGTAATAATTAGATTTAGTCTGGACTACGAATACGACGTGCGGATTAGCGCTTTAAGGGATTTGACTAATGTTGCCATTTTCAACCCTCACTTTTCCATAGCCAATTTTTTTCAATTAGCAAGTGTACTTTGTTACATATATGATTGATAACATTGATTCTAATAAGTAGACCCAAATGAGCATTTACAAAAATCACTGGGCAAAACGTGACGATTGGCAATTGGGAGGATTAGAACATTGCACACCTTTTTGTAAATGTGGATAAGAGAAGTAAGATTGGATTGAATGCAATTATATCCTAAGTGAACAGATTTTGGTGATTTTATCAGAAGTTAGATTATATATTATGTTCCCCTCTTTAGCTAAACCTATGTATTACCTTGAAACACTAAATTTTCTAGATTTCTAGATGTTACATGAATTTTTGATTGAAACTCCGACTCACTTCATTTATGTAGAGTAGACCTTTGGAAGAGGGACAGTGTATCGCTCCGCTTCAATCTAGGACATTTTGCGACGTGAGTTTGCTCCGACATTATCATTATTTTATATTGTGCGATGTTTGCTCGATTAGAGGCGTTTGCTTAGGGTCTGCGCCCATCAATTTGATTTATGGCAATAACTTGACCCCGTTGCTGGTCATGAAATTTATCTTGGTGCATTGACGACTAAAATAAGTATCTGTATAAAAATAATTCATATGTATGAATTTGGAAGTTGTGTTTGCTGGTCAGGTTGAATGTACGTATCTTTACTTAGTAACGATTTGGTCCTTCAGATTGCATCTACGCACCTTTATTTTCCTAGCTCCAAATTTCCAATTTCATACAAATACACAGTACACATATAGTGCTTGGAAATAGAGCCGTATAATTTGATCAGCACGAGCATCGCTGACGATTTCCATGCATCGGATGCGGCCGTTGGGCGTTAAAATTTAATTAACCTGTCTGTACTTGTGTGCTCTGTGCCGGTTGGCGGGGCCACCTGTCCTGCATCATCGCTGTTAATTAGGGCTTATGTTTACGTGCTCGCACATGCCTCAATGGATTAGACGATCTGTTTGTTTTCATGATTTAAGATTTAATATTTTTTAAATCGACGTGTGCGGTTGTCTATTTTTATCTATATTATACATATAAAACATTATAATGACGCTCGGAAATTTCGTAAATTATAAAAAAAATACAACCTAATATACAAGGTCATTAGGATGACGATGCAAGGATAAGTTCCCACAAAATTGCTTAAAATATTCGTTTCAATTTAGTGTAAGTTGCAGAGGCAACGAGCCGTGTCGCCCGCAGCACTCCGGTGCCAGAGGAAACTGCCAATTTGCAGTTTGATGACGCGACAAAGGGTTGCGCACTGTGCACGCGCGCTCGCCTCTGTACCTACGCGATACCTTCTACTAACTCAATTCCAAATCCGGCTGCAATTTGGTCACAAAGACCATCGACGCTATCTATTTCCTTTCGATACATATTATTTTGCGATGCGACGATTTATGTGCATCGCTCTCACGTTCGACAACAATGCGGATTCAATTCTTATAAATCCATCAATCCTCAACAAAAAGTGGGCTCGGTTTTTTTTTTTGTAATACCAATTTAATGTTAGGGTAGGTACTTAAATGCATATTAGCATTATATTAAATTACAATTTTTGTTAACGTCAAAGTCAAGTATCTCTAGATTGTTCGGGTGTTCTCTGATGGCGACAAATCCCACCGGACACAATTAATTATATGTTAACAAGGGCTATTTATAAACCAAATTTGAAATGTACCTAATTGATTTTATAGAATGGGTAAAAATAAAATTTCAGTTGCTTTATTCCCTCCAACATAGTTGGTAACAATGTACCTAATTCAAACTCCCCAGACGTTTGGTGGCCAAACAATTGTGTTACAAAAGCTTTATTCGATGACAAAATCAATTTTAGACTTTTGATTGGAACATAATGCTACTTAATTGCTTCAAATAATATTATCTGTGGTCTGGTTGGACGTAGAATTTGGAGTATATCTAATTTGGTACAGCGACTGGGCGGGAAGGCTGGGAACGAATCAAGAGACGAACGGTGAAGCAGCTTATCAGATAATTGACTGCAAGTAGTGGAGACGCGAGGAAATACATTGAATACTCCCTGATACTTCTCCGGCGCTCGGCCTCGGTGTCACGGCGGGGGATGACACTTTGCACGATGCATACCAAATATACATGCAAATTCACCGGAACTTTAGATGAGATAGTTTCGCTTGTAATTCACTTATTAGGATGCTAACTAGATACAATATGATTTGACTGAATAAAACGGGATTTACATTATTTTTGTAGTATATACTCAATAATATTTTCATCAATCCTATTTGGCTAAATTCTGCTTCACTAGGTACCTATATTTGTACGTAGTATATTATTTACGCCGAGCCTATATATAAATACTAAAGTAGGTGCTATTTTTGACATATCGTTTTTTAAGCTGGTATTAATTTAACATCGCACATAAATTAAGAATAAATGATCAACGCTGAGTAATGCTCCTACAAATTCGATACAATTAGCAATTACTACTTTACATTATTTAAAAAATATTAACGTACAAGGCCATTTTCTTTGAATGTCTAAAATTATGTTCAATAGAGCCTCCGCTATACCTACTTGTAATATTTATTTACATCTCGTTACTATAATATATAATTTGGCGCTATAATAACAAAAACGGCAAAAATGCACCGACAGACAACTGTTATTCATCAATCCATAATTCCATCAAATATTTGATCATCGTAAGTCCTACATTTTGACTTTCTGTAATGCTTGGCTTGACACATTGAGTTACCTACTAGGTTCGATTACCATCATTTCCATGGCGTTCATAAATTGATACCTACTCGATATACATTATGTTATTATTGTTACAACAGCTCAGGATTGAGGGCCAAAGAACGGGGATAGACTCACCACCTGTCACATTGACAACTCTACCTCTGCCTACCATTCGGGATCACGTTTTCCATCAGACGCGAAATTCTAGAGTTATCGTATATTAAAGTAACAGTAAAATTAAAATACGTACGTACGTACATGTCTAAATGTATGCCAAGAATTAAATAAGGGAAACTAATGCATAGCAATGGCTGACTCATCATGCATGCGTGAACTTACAAACGTAACGAGGGGAGAACTTATACCAATACTAATGAGGCGTTCCTCCTACCTATTGTTATATTGGTTATAGTTATATTCAGGATACATGTGTGCAGAACTTTATCCATACAAATATTATAAATGCGAAAGTAATTCCGTTTGTTTGTTTGCTACCTTTTCAGGAATAAACGGCTGTACGGATCGTTATAATATTTGACAAGGAGATGCATTATATCCTGGGGAAGGACGTATGCTACTTTTGTCTTTAAACAAATGCAGACGAAGTCGCGGCTAGCAGCTAGTATTTTATAATTGGATATTATATGTCTCATATCTATCTAATCAAAAGTCAGACTGATTTTAAAAAAATCTCTGAATTTTATTATTGTATTAGGCACAGAGTCAGCACTGACTTACATTGTCTTCCCCGTTTTTGTTTGACAAATTATCTTTACAAGAACGACAACAAATTGAATTAAACGATGTAGCTTGAAGCTTTGTTTATTTGAAACTTGAAGCTCTACGCAATCACGGCTTGATCCGGCCTTGATTTAAGAATAAATTAGCGCTGGCGACTTACAGATATACCAATTGATTTACTAATTTGGGTGGATACAGAATTATAAGAAGAAAATATGGAACCTCTGGTCTGAGCACAAAAAGACTAAAATATTGTAGGTATTTGATAGTAGATCGAAAGTGTCCAAAATGATCTTCTCCATAAGTACGACAATCTGCTTGATCAACCGACAATCCAAATGTTTTTAAATGTGTTTCAAATGCGATAGGTTCTTATAATATTTGATTGAGAGCGTGGTCGTTTCTGTAAGATATTTGCCGCCCAAGCCCGACGGCCTACGCCCGCGGCGAGCCGGGTAATGCACAAAGGGCGCTAAGTGCCTGCCGCGGTTCATCGATGGAACAAAGGGATTTTTTGTCGTAATATCTACAATAAATGAAAGATTTCTCAAATTCGTAAATACGTGAAAAAATACCCTTTCAGGGAGTCGTCTTATATACAATCCAATCGAATCGAATACAATAAATTAAATTACATCCTAAGCCTAATTAAAGAACTGTCGATCCGGAGTATTCAAATGTATCTAAAATGTAAGTTTCACGACGTCACCAAGATGAATGTTGACATGTAGTCTCTTAATGTAGACTCTAAATCAATAGGTATACAGGAATCACAGCAGCTACGTCACACTATCGCTATTTGTAGGGCGCTGTTATATAAATCGTTGTACTAACAACCGGCGATTACCAAAGGCATAAAGTGTGCTCGACGCGTTACGAGCTGAATTTAATAGCTGAGCGTAATTCAATTGTTCCGGCCTGTCGGCCTGTGAAACTACATTCCTTTTGCACCGTGGACCGCACGCCTGCCGCTCCACCGGATCATTTTGTTTGTTGTTTTCAAATTGACCACACGTTACCTTGACTGTATCATACATAATACTATCCTATCCATCATTGACATGTTTTTTATTCATTTTATCCATTCAATAACATTTATGCATAGATTGTATAGATGATGAAGTCATTTAGTAGCTCTGAGCTAACATAATTATAATACGTATTGACCCTTTTTGCTTTGGTAATTTTTGAGGATAATAGGGAACAAATAAAATAACCTTATCAAAATGTCAATTGCGTAAAGAATATAAAAATGGAGCATTGGTAACTTTGCCCTTTTTAAGTGGAGTTCACTTACATGAGCCTACAAGATAAACTATTTCAATCGGACATTGTGTGCGCCGCGCTCGTCCCCACAATATCATTATGGTGGCCATCAGAACGAAATTGGGAATGAATGAGTGGCACGCGGAGCGATACACGTTGGAAACCAACGATATTGCTTGTACGACATGGGCCAGTACCGGGAGAATGAAACAAATAACGCTCGTTTCTCCATATTACCAATAACGTTTCGCGAAATGACAAAAACAGCTTTATTGAGAATCGAAGATGAAGATGATATTATGTTTGTTGAAGAGACAAGTTTTAATAACACTCTTATTTTGTCATTACACACTCCAACTGGAATCTTGCTACAACAGAATTTTGTTAAAGATTTACAAATTCGAAAATGCTTTTCATGTAATGTATTGGAAATTACGCCATTGCCTACTGGCACTCCTTCAGAAATAGAATTTCCAATGGTATGGAAAATAGAATACAATGGTGCATAGGCGCTCGAGCGCCCAGAAGCGAGAATTTCAATGTGTCCCTCAATATAAACTTATTTCGTATTGTTTCTATTTTATTGATAATGCTCTAGATTTTCAATATCCAATATTTTTTGTTATTGTATAAAGGCCATAATATGCCGCTAATGGGTTTGTTCGCTATGTAATGCATACTGCATGTCAAAAGCAAACTTAAATCTACACAAAAAAGAAAATTAGGAATTTATTGAATATCCGCGATCAAATGTATGAACTTAATGAAAACAAGCATTTGAGTACTTAATATGCACGTATTGAATAGTTTTATTAACATACTTTTTAAAGTCAATACTTATTTGTTGTTATACTTGTTGATACTGTTCAAGAGATAAGTAAACTCTTGGTGAATAGAGTAAATGTAGTATTTGCAGCATCAGCGAACCATGAGACTCATTAGGGCCCCGTTGGGCGCCAATTACGGATCGCTGTTGGTTTCATTGCACGGACAATAACAGGACGTCAACGAGATTTATAAAGTACCGCATCAATATTGACTATATTGGCATCAATATGACGATAGTTTATTTTATGGAATACAAAAATAAAATACTTATTATTTAGCTACCTCTGGAATTTGTGTTTTGTGAAAATGATATATTACATTATTAATTTTATAATACTCAGGTACTTAATTGTTCAGAGTTTTTTTTAATAATATGATTGGTTCAGTAATATTATTAGGTATTATTTTACATATTGGATATTTGTGATATAAACTATCAACGAATTAAATGGCCGCTGAGCATTACGTTACATCACTGTATGGTGGTCTCTTCAGGCGCATCCCCAACCGGGAGGTATAACGAGTAATGTCCAATTTACAATTCACGCGTGCCAGTAATGTGATTTGTCCAACCCTTTGTGACTCGGGTATACAACCGAGCATTCCAGTCAGATAAATTACCGCTACAAAGTATGCAAAATTCATGGCGATTCTTTCCTTTCCCACAAATCGTCACTAGTATCGTGATTCGTGATGTGTCAAACAGTTGCATCACTATTCGTAAAAAAGTACAATAATAATGTTTTATTGAATTCCGCGTTCATTACAATCCTCGACAGACGTTCGATGAAACAAAATTGAGTTGTGAGAAAATTGTGTTACTCGTCGTTTCTGCAACTAAATAAATATTGTATACAGTTGTGGAAAATAAACCAGAGATTGGTAAGAGACTCGGTAAATATATGAGTAAGGGAAATTTGTAATTTACAGCAAAGATAGAATCCAGATGGCTACGAGAATAACGCACAAAAAGAACAGTCTCATTTCATCTCCGTCGAGTACTGGGAATTCTTATCGAGCAGATCTTTATGAATACTCAATCACTTCAAATTACGAGATTGCTTGCTTTGCTCGAGTATTGTTGTAATACTATTCAATATAAATGTATATGGAAGTCAATTAAGTGGTACGAATATTACAGACAAATATTCAAACTTTAAAACAAATAACGATCGAGCAAATATTTGCGCACGAATGGTGCCATTTAATATTCATTGTGATTGAGTTCAAACATTAATAAAACACTGGCGACTGAGACCGTGTTTAATAAAATAACTAAGGTTATAAAAGGGAATTTATATATATATTTCATAGTTTCTGGTTTAATAAGTGGTCACTATATTTTATCCAACGCCGACCGCGTGAACATTGTTTTTATAATCCTGGAGAAAGGTTACATCTGTGGGCCAAGTTTCAATAAAATCATTCAACCATCATTGTGTCATTGAGTAACAAACAAACGACCGGACTCTCGCATCTTATTATATAATTGGGATGACATTTTCAATCGGCTTCAAAAATATATGTGTTAAAACTAACAATCAAAGGAGAAAGCGACGATTAATTTTACTAAGATATAACAGATTTAACTATTTAAAAAAACAGGACTGAATGAAACACCAACTAATTAATAAAAAAATACCTGTTTTCTTTATTTTATAACAAAATAAGTTAAATTAAATTAAGCATAAAACGGAATCAAGGCGAGGGTTGCTAGCTCACAGGAGCGATGAAGGCTGTGACACGAATGTTTTGTTCCGAGTTCGTGTCGAAAAAACGATAGGAATTCGATTTAGAACCTTTGCGGCCAGCATCCTTCCTGAATGTTAATTGCGGGTAAATTCTCACTTTACCCATTTTTGACAAGTCTTTAAATTATACTAAAATTGGTGTACGGTTAAATTTAACGCGAAATTATATTACCACTCAAAAGTATTTCTCCATACTTCACAAACTGACGCTACAAGTCGTTCTTATCGCGACGTGTAGACGTCAGTAATTGTTGAGGTTCTTATGCTTAATTAACTTCACATCTATAGTTCCTTTCAAATCCAAATACCGCACTGTTTTACTGCTCGCTTATAGATTACGACACTGTGCAACTAGAGCCATTCCATCTAGTCAAATAGAATACTTCTAATATACATAATATATGAAGTCGTCAGGCTCAATTTATGTAACGTATGCAAATAAATTACAGTATACAGACTAATTATACCCTTGGCCCTTGATGATTGCTTTCCCATGTAATTTGTTAACGAAATGACGTAGAACCACTCTATAATTTCGGGTCACGTCCCTTGCCATATCTTATTGAGAATTTGATTACAGAATTACCTTCTCATTTTATACAGTGAATACGAAGGAAACGTGAGTCATTTTATATTCTATTCAATATTATGGAGACAAACATGTTTACTTACAAGATGTTTGTTTTTGTGGGAAAAATTGAAATCAATTTGACGTTATTGTGGTTTGCTATTGTTACTGGCGTACTCTGAATGCACCAAACAAATTTTGTTCCTCTTTTATTTTGTGGCTGACGAATAACTTGTGTTTTCAGGCAATTTAAGTTGTTCAACTGGCTCTCGTCTCGCGTCTACACTGCTACGGTTGCTACGCCACAACGCTATGGGCGCTACGAGCGTCGAGCTACGATACTTTACTTGTGTTCTTCAACGTTAACTTCATAAAGTTTCTAGTTTGTGTTTCTCATACTTCGTGAGCAACTGCAATCACCTTTAGATATATTTCGTATCGTTCTTAGCCTTAGTCGATACGCTGTTCTCATTGTAGTTACTTCGTTTTCAAGTTTCGTTTCACGTGGTTTTTATTACGATTATTATACGAAATTAATCGGTTGCCATTAGATGAATTGATCTTCGGAAATAATAACAATTTAATATATACTTGCTCTAGTATTTTGATTAGATAGTGACTACGGACGTTGAAACTTATTCTGCGACGTGAAATTAGCAATCAACTAGCGCTACTCCGGCAGGCTGAAAACTGCTGCACAGTTCCTTAATTGCAACACAGAAATATTTACAAAGCAGCCCTCGACATATAAAATACTATTCCAAATATATGATATACCATGAAAAATACTTTTTTTATATATACCACTAAGCTGGCAAACAAGCATACGGCCCACCTGATGGTAAGCAGTCACCGTAGCCTATTGACGCTTGCAACACTCGCACGTTGCCGACCCTACCTATTTATTTAACTACGCAAAAAATAGAATATGCTTCACGAATACCAAGAAACTCATCGCCTTCGGGTCATCTACATAAAATTAGGGACAATTAACGAAGTTGAAAACTTCTAAAAATATTAAAACAACCCGCCCGCACATACCGTGGTATCTCGTTATAAGAAGTTAACTTTACATTTCTTGAAGAGAAGAAAAAATTAAGTCTGTAGAAGTTTTCCACTTTACCAACGTCAAAATTAACTTCGTTTAAGGGCTGAATTGTATTTGGAACTTGTTAATTCCCGTCTCTCGGCAGTTACTTAAGTAAGTCTTTCATTAGCGGTCGTCACGTGAGGGGAATTATAAAACAGCGGTCTTTAAAGGTTGCCAAAATAAAAATTCTAAAGACAATGTCGTCCGCGCTCGCGATTCACAAACCCTTCTTTGGATGAACTCCTATGAATACAAATTGGCCACGCGATCACTGACAACTTTCTTGATAATTTTTATATGTATTTGTTTTTCTACCAAACTTTACTAACACTATTTAAAATAGTATAATTAATACTAAATTATTATCATTTAATGAAGTAAAAAATTGAAAAACTTTGACCTATGTCCAACGTAGTCAAATTATTTGCTCACGTTTGAGAGCTATTAAACTTGCTCGTAGACCCGACAATGAAATACAATAGTTCCTATAAAAGAGCAAGAGACCCGCACGGGTGAGTAAATCTCTGTAAGGGGATCGACGGTAGGCAGCGCCCACAAAAAGAATGTCTGTCAGCCTCGACGGGTAACGCCGGGCGACAATGAAAAACACTTTCTCCCCACCGCGGGAGAATGCAAAATAGGGTACGCTTCACGTACGCACGCCACATGCCTACCTATTCTTATGTAGTTAGACACATTTTATCACTCGTGTAAAGATTTTATCGGGGACGCTCTTGTTTATTGTATAAAAAAGTTCCGTTAACGCTTCGTTGTTGAGGACACAAAAAGAAGTTAACATAATGTTTATTTGAGGAAGTTGCAGTTGTTGTTTCTGGGAGTTTTTATTGGATACAATTCTCAAAAGCGGAGACATAGTTGCCAACTTACGAGAACACGAGATAACAAATGTTCAATAAATACCGATCTTAGGCTATGTAAGTACCAATCATATAAAAGGATAGTAAGTCAATTATATAAACAATTCAACTGGTCGAGCGGTCAACCGAAAACTCCGGAAAGCGTTGTAACATAATGGAATTTATCCTGCTGCGAGCCGCTACTGCCACTAGTTAAACTAGTCATGCGTTAGTGCACAAATAAACCTGGACGTGATAGCTCGCCGGGAGAGACGGTATTATACTCACGGAAAATCCTATTCCACTGCTCTATAGCATGTACTTTACACCCGGATTATGTTTATCAGTACCAGTACCTATATTTTATTCTGCAATTAATGTTTTCTTTGAGGTTGAGGGTTTTATACGTTACGTTAGTTATTTGTTTTTTCAAAGTTTGAATTTAAGCATAGTTTCGCAAAAAATATTAAACTATTGCAAATTTGACCAACATTGTAATAAAAAAAGACGGCTTTAATCACTAAAATAGTTAATGGGAAAATAAGAATTTATTGTTACGCATCTAATAAAATAAAAAGCACTTTCAATATCATCACCATGGGTGACCGCTAATGAATAAAAAGCCAAAATGGTCTGGTTCGAACAGAAGTTGCAGTTACTAAAATGAATACTCTTTGTAAAAACATCTGCAACACCTTAAAACATAGGAACATAACTAGAACAATAGCATTCGTGATTATAAAATAGCCACTTTATAACTTAATATGTCTAGTATGAAGTCTAAACTATACTTATGTGAACAGTTTGTGAATGCGTTGAGATTAATTGTGAATTGTTCGTGAACTTTGAGCGACGTAGGAATCACTGCTCATTTGAATCGCCGGAGACAGTCGACGACGAAGGGCTACGTCTCGTCGCCGCATTTCCGTAGACGCTCTACGAATACTTATCAAACGATGTTGGCATTTTATTGCAGACAAATTGAAATAATATTAAGATTGAATATAGTCCGATGCGCTTGTATAAGATAATCAGGAATGTACGACATTAGTTTTCAATGAGTTTAAACTCTATGTACCTATATAGTACCTAATAAATAGAGAGGACGTGTGTGGGATTGGACGCAACGCTGCTTAAAATAAAATCAATTTAAAATTAAAACTATGGATGTTTGTAGTTTATTCCATATCTACTTTTAGTCAACAGTATGTACTTGTATAAGTATAGAATCGTGGACTGAATGCGGGCGACAATAGCACTGACGTGTGCCCGTACTTGTAGATAGGCAGTCGCGGTGTGACAGCGGTGAGTGTTTGCTCGGCACCCATCCACGTCCGCGATGGGATAATGGCTCCACTCGATGACATTGGGACTCGAGAGATTTCCTTTTCAGTACCCGTAATCAATTCTTCACCATACTACTCCGTGATCGAGGCATTCCAGCTTTTTATAATTACTGATATAATATATGCATTATACTAATATCGTAGTAGTTGACAGTTTGGAGGGTTCGAATACGTTTTTATGTTGTGTTTGGCAGGGATTATATTTAGGTAAAGAACTCAAATGTATGAATGATTTTATGTTAAAATATAAATATCCCGTAAAAAAATAAGTGATGATCAAAGGGAGTATATTTGGTAAAACAACAAAGGTACTACCCAATCCCAACTTGTATAAATAAAACACGTAGATAAATATCTAACTCATATAAAAATATAAAAACAAACATATTTTTTTATGTAATAGCACATTATTAAAGATGAAAGTCGTAAAAACTCCGCTGTGATTTGCTCTTATTCCATATTGATGTATTTTACCTTATGTTTCTGTGAACGTTAAACATCTATACTGATAATAAAACTGTCCAATTCTATATATGAAGATATTTTTCAATATTTAAGAATTTTTTTAGGATGGCACTTTATATACTGAACCCAAATCTGTATTTTTTTCATTTTTGTCAATCGATCTGTTTCTTGGCCGCGCATGACGCTGAAACTACTGAACGGATTCAATTAAACTTGGCACGAGTTGAATGAATACAACAAGTTAAAACATAGAATACTTTTTATCCCGAAATTCAGCACAGTTCTTGGGTAGGGGATAAAAGTGAAAATGCGTAGTAACTGTCATAGGTGATGGTATAAGCAATAACTTAGGCTACTATTATTTTGGAATAAATATTTGGGTACCGCGCAAAAAAATGAAACCCATAAGGTGTAGTTAGAATTAATTCCACGCGTACGGAGTTGCGGGCACAGCTAGTATATGATAATATAACCGTAGGTAGCACGTACGTGCCAGTAGTTTGATATCAAACGTAACAACAAAACATTCGGGAATAAATAGCAATTTTTACCTCAAAGGCAAGCTATCTATGAGAGCGAAGCAGCCAATCGAAAAGCTAACGCCAGGTAAATATTATATTGCGATTTCCTCTAACATTATGGGTTTAAAGTCACGTAGCAGGCTGTGATTTCAATTTCTTGCGAGAAGTTGGCGCTATCCAGAGCCGCGCTCCCGAAGGACGAGTCAGTAAAAATACATAAGGTACATACGTATATATATATACATCTTGTAAGGCTATATAGGTGCCGTAATACGATTAGATTCTGCTGCGCCTACCATGGGGTTTTGTTGACTGTGAACAGGAATGAGTTGGTTCTATTTGTCTTAGGTTTTATCTTTATTTCTTTTAGAGTTTTATGGAAACTATTCGTAGTATTTAAAGTTAATTATATATTTATACGTTTGCACTTTGTAGCAATGTCGTTTTTCGATCATCTCGATTATCGTCAGAATTTTGTTAGTTTTGTTACTAGAAAAAAACTGAAGCACAGGAAACGGAATGATCTTTGAAGACGTGAGTATTGTTATGTCAGTCTACACATGAAAATGTAACCTCAGAATAACTGCTGTGTGTAAATTTCCTAATGCATGTGACGTCTAGTTTTGATGCATTTACGTAATGGATGTTTCACGTCAAAATACAGAAAGTACCCATATATTGCTCTATTGTATGTATAAAACTAGTCCAAATGCAGACACACTGCAAACACTATGGTTAATTAGCTATTCTCCCTAAGAAGATAAGTAATATACTGCATTTAGAAGGCTTTTCGGATGCGTATTCGAAGATAGCTTAGATATATTGTTTTTATTTCTTGGAATTGAAGCTTGAAGCTCTCGTACATCTGCTATTTGAAGCTTGTTTGTGCAAACTATAGTCACCGACTGGTTAGAAATGGCTGTCTCCTGGCGGCGTCGGGGACGCGTGTCGAGCGGGAATGCGTCGGCACCATATTAAATCTCACGAGTAGCTCTAAGATAACACCCTTTATTGCACGCTCTTAAAAATATGTTCGCTGTAGATATATTGGAGAACTTTCCACACCGCCTCGGGAACCGTTCATTTGGATAGTTTTCATTTCATTTAAAGACGAGGGGCGGGCTTTGATTTTGAAAGCACATTTAGTTTCATACAGTTTTTATCTGTGAATTTTACCAATATGTAATGTTCGTATTTTACCGATAACAGTTTTTCTGCTATTCGGGGCGAAGACGAATCCAACAAATCAGAGATCATTAAATTCAGTCCAGCTGTTCTTGAGCTATAATTGTTGTAACTAATCGGACATTCAGATTTCGTACTGGTTTCGTACTGGTTTAGAGATATTTTATGGCCGAGACCACGAAAGAGAGAACAGACACGGGTTGAATAACATTTCGAATTGTGTAAATAAAATTATTTGATTTTACTTATATTCGAATTAATCAATAAAATTGGTTTACTTTTTATTATACTATTCGAATTTAAATAAATTTAAGAAACTTTCGCGAATTTAATTTTGCCTGAATTTAAATGCAATATCTCAAGTTGAAGTGTTAGCAGGGAAGAGTGTGGACCAGCTGGTAACTCGTAGAACGGGCTGTTGAAAAGAAGTTAGCGGCAACTTCTTTGTTTGAACTTGCATCGCGCTATCAGCTGAGAGACATTTTAAAATGTTCAACAACATACTTGGGTTGGAAAATTGTTAACTACCATTTTTTCTTACTTTTGTTAATAGTTTTTTTATAGTGACATTTATTAACACAAAGCTGATTGAACTAATAACAAAAAACAGAACATTATTTACTACCTTTTGACGATCTTAAGTGTGTTATTAGTTATTAGAAACAAAAATAACAGTTCATCAGCTTGCGATGTCGCATAGAAACGGGATTTCATTCATCATTACAGTATTTATCACCGAAGGCTAGCCATCTGCGGGGATCAAACCAATGAGGCGCTCTCGCTGGGATACTCTGCGCAAGTACCGAGCCAGGTAGAATTAACACTCCTTCGGATCGGTGCATGGACCGTTGAAATGCCGATCGATAAAGTAAAATACTGCTTTAGACGACCTGATCACATATATTTATTGTCCCCGAGCTTGCTACAAACTTTTTGTTTTATTTTAGATATTCTGAGTACTTACACAAATAATACACTTTGTAAATCTACCTATAACTAGTTAACTGAGTTTCCTATACTGCAACTGCGGCGTAAGATTATACCTTAAATATGACGGAACATTCGTTTGAATTGCTAAATGCTGGGGATCCTGGCAAACAGAACGACGACTTTAGTGTAAATTAACACTTCACAGCTTGCCCAGCGACAAGGTAATTAGTTAACTTGTAAAGTTGGTATTAGGTAGGTGTTAAAAAGGCTTGGTGGCCTTGTGGTTGAAGCAACGGCTTGTCATCTGATTGGACCAGGTACAAATCCCAGCCTGTACCCATGAGTTTATCTAAGCTTAAGTACAGTGATTAATCACACCATGAGCTAAAAAAGAGAGGTAGGGGGTGAATTGTGATTTCCCGTGGGTTTCCCCATTAATATTGGCACCTCCCGGCTGGGGACTGTACTTCCACCTTACAGAAGACCGCAGTGAAACAATACTACTTTGTTTAAGTGTTGTGTTTCTGCGGTAAGTAGGTAAGGTTTCCGCCAGTGCTCCACGGGGATACGCTGGGCTAGTAGTAATGCTGCTAGCACAGTGAGTCCTCATCAACAACAGGGCTGGCAACTCGTTAGTGATACCCCTGGTATCGCTAGCGGTAACCTATAGAGGTTACGGTGACTTCTTACCATCAGGTGGGCCGTATACTTGTGTGCCACCATAGTGGATAAAAAATATAAAAAGAAGGACAATAAATTTGATTTTAATCCTAAAGCTAACTTTCTAAGGAACTCTACCCTAAAACTTTTTGACGTAATACCTCAGAGTAGATAATATACTATGTACAAGTTATACCAATGGGTACGGCGTAGAGCGGAGTAATCCCACGATTATGTTAATGTGACGCTGGTTCAACTACCCTTCGACCTTTTTATGGGAAAGATAGATACATTCCCATTTTATTACAGCACAAAGTCTGCTAATGCAGCTGCACTAACAACTTTGTAACTTAATTAATGGAAGGAGCAAAAGGTAAAAAAAAAAAAACGCAATTTCAGTCTTTTACGTGAATGCAGCTAATCTAATATTCTTGAAGCTGTATTCAGTTATCAGTTCTTTGTTATCATAATTAAAAGAAAATGTAGTTTGTTTAATAATGTACAGACGTTCTTTGTGTGACATCAAAGACGACATAATTAACATAAAATTTACTTAAGGTCATATCAGATAAAATAATATACTCATTACCTGCAAAATTATGAGCTACATTTACAGCGGCCCTTATTTTTAACTTCATCAGCCTAACAAGTCAACATAGGAACTCAAACGATTTTAATTAAAAAATTGTTAATTCTGCGTTTTAAGTTAATCTGATTTTTTTATTATGCAAAGCTTAATTAACTGAAAGAAAATTCGTTTACTTTTCAAGACAATTAGGGTGTCTGCCTGCTCACAGATAATAAGTTATTACGGATAGATTCATGGCCCTTATCTTGATATATTTCCTTTGTGTAATATACCAACGAGACAAAAACTTTTGGAACCGTTCTTGACACGTATTCATCCAAGTTTTCTCATATTGAACACGTTATTAATGACGTTGTTGCTTCCAGAACGTAACGTTGTATAAGCAGGTATACTCGCATTTATCATCATAATTCAGCATTCATGTCAAGAGTAAGAATGTAATTATTATTCATACAATATTAAGTATTATAACGTGCTTTAGTAGTAGTTGGTTATTAAAAAATATCTGTCTAAAAATAGTGGCAAACCAATTTGGTAAAGTTACGACTAAAAATGTACTTTTAGTTAAATGTACTCATCTGATCCCATAATTTTTTTCACAACTTTTGGTTAAGCGGCCAGTTGAAGGAAAAGGCAATTAGCACGTGTATTCTTTACACTGTTGCCATTCTACAGACACAAACATTAGATTATTGAGTTTGCATTGTTCGTAGTTGCTCAGACTTTTAAAGAAGGAACCTTTTTATTTATTTACGTAACTTGCTTCAGGGCAACTCTCTGCAATCGATTGAAACATCTACATAAAACGGAGGAACAAAATGCTAGCTACAGCTACACACATTAGTCAGATTGCAACCTCTTTGCCAAACTTAGAATTGCAAAATAGTGACTGCAACCACTCTCTGATGCCGTTTGATTCCACGGAACCATCTCTGTTCCTTTTTTGAGGGAAAAGATTTAGTTTTGTTTTGTAGGGTCTTAAATATTTATCCACTCTGAGGTCTAACCATTTCAGCGACTTACTCTGCCTACCTAATAAAAATGCATAAAAATTGAGCATAATAATAAAAGTTAAATGATAATATTAAAGACAGACAATTTCAATAAAAGTTGGAGTTGAAAAGGTCATACGACACAATTGTATAGCGTTATTCAAAATCGCGGTTGGGCAGTCTGATATAATATATGAAAATATATTCAAGATATCTACAAATTACTTATATGAGTATTTTTTTTGATAATTTGCAAAGCATAGTAAGACCTATAATTTAGGCTTACGTAATACGTTTTTGCTCGCAATGCAATCCTAAAAATAGGTGTAAGATCTCATATTGAGTCGATATGGCAATAATAAACCGAACACTTAAATATAATATGTCTATCTGTCAGTGTAACCAGTTAAAAACTGTGACTCTACGTAATCAACGCAGAATCAACTAGAGCTGTTCGGATCCACATAACTTCATCGCATTATATTATAACCGTGCAATATGAAATATGTCATCGTTAGTTCGGTACGAGGTACAAGTCAACCGCTGCGGCTGGAACTTGTTTCAAACTCCGATCACATTGAGCTTAGGTGCGTTCTACCTTGAAATATGGGGATACCTCTCTGACGGCTTGGTGTTTCATTTAAATAACAGAATAGAAGCGAGTTCCCTCAACTAATTATACTAGTGAAGGTACGATCGTCATCCAATGCTTGCAGGTGAGATACAGGTACTTAATGGAAATATATATAGTAACCGTAACCGACATGTTGAACCATCTTATAGTGTATATGTTGATGTTGAATTGATACATTTGATAGGCAACCCTATTCGGTACCTATATCGAAGTATTCGGTGATGTATGCAGGCAAACAACATAATAATTTCTCTGTAATATCAGTATGATAATGTAAGCGATATTATATGAAAACATCGATGCCGCAAAGGTGAAATATATTGCTGACCGCTTACATACTGATGAATTGGCGCTTTCCCGGGAACCACGTAAATAATTCAACAGTGGAATACCTACCTTGATACATATATGGTTCACGCATCCAAACCCATACAATACAAGCACACATTGCTTGAACGTCATTGCCTTTATATGTATACTTACTGTTTAGTATATCTGTAATACTAAATCTGTCTCTTTCCTTTTTCTCTCTCAACCGTAGGCAGTCTAACTGTGTGCAGGTGCTCCGCACAATATTCGTTGATTCTTGAGTTTTTGTATCACATTAGGCCAAGTATACAGTGAAATAAACGATTTAGTGAGTGAACAGTGTTTGTGTGTATTTCTACCAGCCTTAATATCCTTAGCACTTACTATGTAAATACATATGTCAAAATACCAACATTTGGCTTGAACACATCCTCTATGTCTACCTATGAATGCAGGTTTTAGATTGTACATTGTAACAACCTCATTGGCAAAGAGTGTATGTAAGGAACGAGCATTTTTATTAAAACGTGTCATCTACGTCTTTTGTAGCGTAGCTATCATTGCAGCGACATAACAGAAAGGCGCACAGTATTTCAATAAAGAAGCCTTCTCACCGTCCTAAAAGAGAAGGCGGAGATATATAAAAACCAACCAAAAAAACAGTCGCCACTTATCAGGTTGTAGGCAATATTCACAACCCGGGTTAACAACTTCTTATATATATATCGACTCGTCATACGCATCATATCGAAAAGTTGTACAATTCAATATGTACACAAAGGTCATCAATTTGTAGGATCAATTAACGTAAGTTGCTTATAATACTTAAACTTAAGTTGTAATTGTAAGTAGCTTACCTTTTTGGGCTTGCCATTCTTCCGGAGCAGCTTGGCGCAGCACAGACCGCGAGTGTCCGGCAGCGGCGGCGGCGGGCTCCGGGGCCAACAGGGCCGCTGCGGACTCGCAGCCGCCTCGCTCCTCGTCTCCTCCTTATCTTCGCACATTACCACCGCCCGCACCCTCTAGCCCTACACTTACACAGCCCACCAATCACAACCTCCCAGATACCGATGCTTTATGTGAACCTCGGCCATTGTTTTACCCCGATAAACCTAATATTTTGTACAAAATACCTCTTTGTTGTGCTCAATATTTAAAGCGACGTAGGAAAATATAGTTGTCTTAGTAGAGATTAAGTTCGATAGCTTTGTACTTTTTTATATTAGCCTAGATTTATGTGAAAGCAGAAGCTACGTTATTTCTACGATAAGCTGCTGGAACGTCCGATTCAGCATCTGGAACAAAGAGAAATGTATTTAACACTAAGGAATAGTGTAATGCATTATTTAATAGGAGTCATAACATAAAGCTCTGATTCCCATTCCCAGCCACATTTCGCGATCAAATAAACTGCCTACCTTCCTTGCAATTTCGTGTTATGATTATGATATGAGTTGCGTGAGTAGTGAGTAGTTTTCTTAAACGATGTTTTTTTTTCATATTTACATTGTGTAGCGTTTCGGTATGAAGGGCATTGTAGCCAGTGATTACCGAACACATCAGACAAAACAATAAGAACCGTGGCGCCAGTTTATTTTAATATTTACATATGTTCGAAAATTATCACACAGCGTTATATGTACCTATGTTTTTATTTTAATTATATACCAACACCCACGTTCAAGGGACATAAGCACAAAATGTACATCGCATAACAGTTTTCCCTGAAGCCGGGATTGAACTCGCGTTACTTGGTGTAGCAGCCAGGCTTAATAACCACTAAACTAGACCAATGTTGCTATTCACAAAATCAAAGTCAAATAAAACATGGCACATTTTTTGTTCGTGCGTAATATTAAACATGAAAACGGAGTCGACATCTGAGACGAGAATTACATTAACAATACTCTGTAACATGGTGAACTTCGAGTCTGTTGCGATGTGGCGGAAAACGAACTTGGACTAATTTCCATGTAATTTGGGTTCGTTCGCGGGTTTTGAAGTGTTAAAGTAAAAATGTTACTTGAGACCGCTCCCTGATGAATATTAAACACAACACGACTAATGAATGCTCTAGCTTAACTTACTCAATATAATTACAGGATTCCATTCAATTCTTCGCCAAACTCTGTCCTCTTATTAAAATTCCTGACGAGTAGTCTTTGCTCGAGACAATCAGCGCACTCATTTCAAGACATGGCTTATGTGAATATAGTTATTTAAATACTGCAATTAATAACTAAATCTATTCATTGGTGAACCAGCTTTTTCTCCTAATTGCGACAGTGACAACCTTTGTTAGGTATTCGCAAATAGGACCTATGTAAAGGTTTTTAGATAATTAAATGTATGTGTTCAATGGATAAATATATAATATCCAGTGGGTAAACCAGAATTATAATTAAAATATGTTCTGCTCTTTCTATTGGCTACGGTGACCACTTACCAAAAGAAAAGGCGGACCGTTAGCTTGCTTGTCACCTTCGTGGTAACTTATGTATACTATGAGAACCACCAGAAGTTTCTTTACATAAACAGGTAAATGTTTTTGTGTCCGGGTGGGAGTCGTACTTTTCAATAAGTAAGTTTAATTCACACCGCAATTCCGGATTCATTCCAACAGCTAATATCCCATTCTGTTTGTCTTTCGAGGCAATAAAATGACTTTTATGCAAATCATACGAATTCTATACATTTTTGATGAGCCCCGCCCCCTCCTCGCGCGCATTCACGTTTAATTAATACATTTTTCCATCAAAAGTTTCATGTTTGTCAAACTCGCTGTTTATTTATGTCACATTATTTAAGCAAACTGTCACTTAAGCGAAGTCACGAAGAGTATAAGCACATTAATTCCGACTTTTCAAAAAAAATACTTAAGATTTTTTTTATTTAAAGAGATGTGTTAATTCCTTTGTTCCATTTTTTATGTATAGCCTTAACTAAGATTCTTAGCAAACATCAAAGGTTAACGTTTAAGTGCAGTCTTTGAAAGAACGTTTATAATTCACCCTCAATCATGGCTGCAAATAAATTTACTGCTTGAGTAGTAGTCTGCACTAGAGTATCTTTATATGCGGAAAAACGGCGCCTTTACCCTATAAGTACCTACATATTTCTAAATGGAGCCACGTCTCGTCGTCAGCGCGTAAACTGCTTTTATAATAAAATCAAGGCGCTTTTAAGTCACAGCAATAGGATCGCTTATTTGAACACGTCAACGAGAGAAAAATAATTATTCGCTTTATTTCCCACCGTTATTTAGATAGGTGGGTGTTTTATAGAGTTGTTCTACTTATATGGGGTCGTTACCCGTCCTCCCACTATTTTCACCCACTAGTGGGTGGACGCCTGATCAAGAAATTTAACAGTGACCGGTCCACCCACCGCCTATGATTTGGAATAAATTTCAAATATGTCTTTAATGATTTATTACACATTATATGAACATCGTTCGCATGAGTGGTGAGAACATGAAATCGACTCGAGATTATTCATATTATTAATCGTTTTAGTCATTCATGCAAACCGTGAATTATAAGTATATTTTTAGCGTTCTACAACACTACATCGGAGTATTGTTATTTGACTGCAATCTTCTATAATTAGTAGGGCCCATTTTTTTTTTGCGAAATATCAATACGCACTACCCCTGATTCACTTTTGCTTAGAGTCACCTATTGGTTCAGGCCACCGGGGTATCCCAAATGGCAGCCAGCCATTGTTTTTCAGTGACCTTGAGATATACGAATATAAAATTATATGAATTGCTTATTGCTCGGAGAACGTGAGATAGCCTCGGAGCCCTATCATATGCCTGGTCCGACAGGCACATTAACGTAATACGTAACGAACCAACAACTGAAATATGTATGACTGAAGTGTTTCATTACATCCATGTATTGAATTTCATTATTGATACATACTGGTAATTTAAAGTATTGAATGTAAAGGCATAGTAACTGCACTCTAGCGACGGCTTCCCCGCACCTACAAACTTTAGCCCCATTTTTATAACCTTAAATGAGGAATTTATCAAACACTGTAAAAAATTAATAGTTATTATATGCTCATCTACTTATACAAATAACTTTAGTACAAAATTTCATGACTATATCTAGCCCAACCGGCTTAGACTGTGCGTCTATCGCGTGTACATAGTATATATACTAATTTATCCCAATTATTTTGTGTACAATACTCGAAAATCATATTTATTCCGAATTTAAAATTACTATCGAAGAAAAAACTTATTACCAGGCCCCATTTATATAAAATTTACGGAATTAATAATCAATATCATTATTTAGCTATTTAAATATTCTTACCAAAATTTTAATCAGGACCCGTGGGCAGATTTTTCGTCTTAAGTGGGAAATAGGATCCGAATATCTGCGTAGCAAGTTGCGAAGTTTATCGTAGCGCGGTCTACGCGAGGCTACGATGTAGCGAGGCCGGGAGCCACGGTCGCTCTACCGGGCGGCAGACTGACGCCCGCCTTATATCGCCAGTCGGAACGTGTCGCGCCCGCCTTGATGCTCCCTTCCCGTCGGAAAACTATAAACGTTATACTATAAGACTATGGAGAAAACCGCTTCCCAAACGATTTTAAGTCAATATTGGACGTTCCTGTCTTTGCTGTTTGGATTAAGTACTCGTATTATATGTTCAGATTTTGGTTTGTTTACGCCCTCAATTAACTGTGGCTGGATATTATTTAACATGTTTTTAATACAATGAGATGAAAAGTAGCTTCACATAAAAATACATTTACGCGACAATTACGGGACATATATGTGACTATAATATAATATGAGGATATATTATAGTCACATATATGTCCCGTACCTACGTATCTAATTATATTGCGTAGCACCTATGCACACAGAAATATGGTTTAATTAAGTTATTCCCTATTCCCAGATGCGCCGAGGGACAAAACAAACAAACTAGGGAAAAACACTATCATTGGACAAATAAGCCGCGAGAACACGTGCTACGTAATAACATATAATCAAATTGTACGAATAATTCCCTGCAACACAGCTTGCACTTATAATAATGGGTCAATAGATAGGTAAATGTGGGTAGTAAGAAGTCTCTATGCTAACATTTTTTAAAGCTAGCGAACGAGGATGTTCCCGATCGTCTTGTAGCAACTATACAATATTGAGTTACCGGCCTCACGCACAGAATACTAACAGCGCTTGTCAATTTATTTACATAAATGGGTAACGATGTTTGAACTATCATATTCTGTAGCGAATCTTTCAGACCCAAGCTAGACGCATCGTGGAGAGAAAGCATGCTTGAAAAGTAAGGTTCATTGAGTTTGTTATATAGTAGCCTTGTAGGTAAGCGCACTCAATAGAATTATATATAAATTGAAAACCCTTCCCAAATGTCCGTGCCGGAGATGGAGTCTACACCTCACCGCGAGAGTAAAGTAGACAAGGCTGAATCCGGATGTGTATTAGTTACTATAGGTGCTATTCACTCAATTGTAGACACGATCTAGCTAGAGAATAATATCGTCTATTGCTTTGTTACTCCTTTGATTGAATTATACATACAGTTAAGAGAAAAAAACTACATCTCTTGCCGGATTCGTACTATTTCATTACAGAGTAGATATCTCATCTAGTGCGAGTACATTTTATAATAATATAATTTTAAGTACAGTGATTAATCACACCATGAGATAAAAAAGAGAGGTAGGGCGAATTGGGATCTCCCGTGGGTTTTCCCATTAATATTGGAGCCGCCCGACTGGGGACTGTACCTCCGCCTTACAGAAGACCGCAGTGAAATAACACTACTTTATTGTTGTGTTGTGTTTCTGCGGTAAGTAAGGTTGCCAGTGCTCCACGAGGGTACGCTGGGTTAGTAGTAATGCTGCTAGCACAGTGAGTCCTCATCAGCAACAGGGTTGGCAACCCGTTAGTGATATCCCTGGTACTTCTATCTGGATATCAGGTGGGCCGTATGCTTGTGTGCCAACTTAGTGGTATAAAAAAAACTTACGTATTCCATAAGCCCTGTTCTTTTTAATTTCAAGTTCCATTGTCAGTATATATCTTCCAATATCAAATACATCGCATAGGTTTTATTTTACACATCTTTGTTTTAAGGTCGCCTCTTCGAGGCACACATGTTCACCGAACCAGTGCAGTGAGGATAGCAAAGTGCGATTCTCTACCTGCTGACGCTATGTAGATATGCGACTTTCAAGATATACCTACCTAAACCGATAAATGGTTTTGATACTTTGTTCGATCATCACCTGAAGAGTAGGGTAGATCCTTGGAATCAATTCGCAGTGCCAGTCAATAATCCTTTGTTGGATCTAAAGATATTGAGGTATAAGTAGGTTAGAACCAATATGGTTTATCTCTGTTAATTATCGATTTTATTTACTAGGATTAATATTACACTAACATCGGTGACGGGCCAAAGAATACATACATAGTTGTCATTAGGTAAACCTAAATAGTATCTAAGCATATTGAAATAGAAAATAGTACGCCGAAAGAACATAAGATGAAGTAACAGATAGTTACAATGCAAAAATAATACTATAGAAATTAATTCATACTGATTGACAAATAATGTTCCAAACGAATCAAACATAGGCACAGCACTATACGTCAATCCGATTGTAAGCTATGCACAAGCGTACGTAACTACAACTCACCTTAAGCTCAACACTCGCGCTTTTCAATGTCACATTGTCTCAAAATTATGGTTTTGAACCGTTCTCTCCAACCTACACAACACAGGTGGACGGCGCCGTTTCCCGTTGGAACTTAACACAGAATACAGTTTGTTTACATGAGTATTAGCTTAATAAGATATAGTAGCATCATGTTGTGTTAGGGCGGGCTCGCAGCGCCGACTAGCGGCGGGCGCGCGAAGCACACGCTGGGGCGGCGGCGACTGGGCGAGGAGAGTGCCGACGTATCCTTTCCCTCTCGTTCTTACTCACTTCACCTTAATTGTCACAATCAAGCGCGTTACGCAAAAACGAAGCTTTTATCAATGACATAGAAGACATGAGCAAGTGCGTGCGGATCCCCCCTCGACCCTCCGGGGAAGGCTGCGCGTCGGTGGCCTTGAGTGGGCCTGATGTTTTCATCTCATGTGCGTAATAATGCGTTTAGGAAGGGGACAAGTAACTTTAGCTGAAGGATTTATAGCGGAATCTCTAAAATTAATTCGTCGCGGCTGTTGGCCTCGAGCTCGTCACTAGGGTGACGCGACAGATTTTCAACATTAGCATAATCCGAACTTTAACATACAGCTTAAAATTCTTGATTACATTGTGAAAGGGAAACATTGCTTAATTTTTATTGCTGGATTTTAGAGCATGTTCCTTGTAGTCACAACCGGCTTACACTAAAATTTACATAAAACCACCCCAAATAATAAAAAATATCTACTATAAATCCCAACATCATTTAATAAAAAAAATTGGTTACAATTAAATTAAAGCACAAACAACAATTTTACATTGACCATATTTATAGACATTAAATGACTTTACATTTTTTCAATGTTACCTTAATTATATACTGATTTTGCATATACAATTATAAATATCTAAACAACAACAGATAATTCAGTAATCTACTTGTACTTTATGATTGCATAAGCTATCTATTTTATTTGAATAAATAAATACTTGATATATAATCTCGGAACAGTTGTTAAGTAATTGGCCTTATTGTTTGGCTTATTGTGACAATGGAGAGATGTTATTGCAGTGTTCATCAGCCAATGAGTAGGGGCTCTAACTTGCCTGCATCAAACAAGGCTTGCACATCAGAACCTCCTCCAACACAGTTACCATTTATAAACACTTGTGGCACCTGCAAACAAACAATGTATTAAGAATAATGGCAAAATACAATAATACATATTTTGTCCTTGATTTGTCAATCATTATAAAAATGAATAATTTTCCCAATTTCATACACATAAATTGGGAAACTGCCATAACTACATTGTACTGGTCTTGTGGAGTAATATTTAGTCAATTCATTATATTGCAATATATTTTGACAATTCTCATTGGTACAGGAAATTTTAATTACTTATGACATCAGTATTCAATGTTGCCTTGGATTACAAAAACAACAAATTTCTTTGGATTGATAGTGTATTCATAGAAAATATGTGTCTTAACCACATTGCTAGTTTTTTGTATAAATTTAAATGTAAGATAACAACATTACATCATGAACTGGTGAATTAGTTAACATAGTATAAAACAAAGTCATCCCACCATTTTTACACTCACATCTTTAAACTATGAGCAGTTTTCACTAACTGACACTAATAGACAAAATTATTCCTGAGGAAGGTTTTCATGTATAATGCACCCAAGCAAAGCCAGAGTGGATCACTAGTACCTAATAATCTACATTTATGTTTCACAAACTCCAAGTCATGTACTTGCAAGTGTATGGTCAAAATGTTTTAAAAGGCTTTAGAAAACTTATGGACTAGTTTCCTTGATTTAGTTACAGATAGTAGTACTTACACTCCTGAAACCTGTGATACTGGCCAAGTTGTCTTGGATAACACTGCCATCGTCACGCTCATCCAATTCGTATACTTTAATTGGTTGCTTCACTTTGATGAACACCTGTAAATATGTATTTCAAACAAATTAAAGTGGTCCGTGGGATAGCCGGATTACAAGGTTATCTACGTCATAAATATTTCAGATAGGATTTTTCTGATTGATTTATCTAGTATTTTGGTTATTATGTACCAAAAAACATATTATATTGTTTTTTAATTATATATATGGGTAGGGTTAGTATTGCGGTTAATTTTGGAAAGATATGAAGTTATAAAAATCTGCAAATGAGTCTTAGCATGATCTAAAGTCGTGCAAACACTTGTTTTTAGGGAATGACTAATGAGTATTGTTTATCTAAGACCATTTTATTGATTTAAATTCATACTTACATCTTTAGCTAACTTGCAATAGGGGCAGTAGGTTTTAGAAAATACAACAACTTTGTCTTGAGAAATGGCATCTTTTATAAATTGTTGAACATCTCCAGAGCTCGCCATTTTGCCGACACGAACAATTTTGCTTGTTTGAGAACCCATTTTTTTTTCGCCAAATTGTCATGCTTATGTCAAATAGATTGACATGCAGAGTACATAATCACTTCTTCTTCTTCTTCTTCTTCTTCCTAAGTATGTAGCACTTACATCAATCCCTTTTTATAATTATTTTTGCCAGTGTCGACTACCAGAGAATTTTCATGTTAAAAAAAAATCTCGAGTTTGCCGCATTAAAATGCCTAGTGTCATACATTCTAATGCTTAATTGAGTTTCTGGTAACAATCCACAACAGTAGCAGATCGTAACACGTCTTTAGGTCAGAGGTAACCTATTGACCAAAATGATATATCACTTAACCCAAAAGTCGTATTATGACGTAATATAAGTCGATAAATGAAACTTTACTGCACATAACGACATCAGAAATACACATTAAAGATCACTATAACACAATTTACGAGACACTGAAAAAAATTTCAACCGCTCCGCCTGATTCCCGCCGAAAACACCACATAATCACTTCGTTTTGATTTACAATTTGACATTTACGAAATATTCAAACCGTAGTGGTGTACGTAACGTAGTATATTATCTACTCTGTGTATATGGGATTCAATCACAGATCTAGGATTTTTTTGTCATTCTAAATCTATGGATTCAATTCAGGCGGAGCGATTGAGAATTTTTCCAATGTCTCGTAAATGGTGTTATAGCGATCTTTAATGTGTATTTGCGGTGTCGTTATGTGCGGTAAAGTTTTATTTAGTGACTATAAATCAGTCAGGAACATTGCAAATAATGCTATAATATTTAGGGTTTATTTATCATAAAGGCATATTACGATCTACTACTGCTGTGGATTGGCTCCAAAAACTCCAATAAGCATTAGAATGCATTTTAATGCAAAAATACGTAAATCTAAGAAACTTGAAAATTCTCTAACACTCGACACTAGCGAAAATAGTCCTTGAAAAGGATTTATTGCCATGGTTCGCAAGAAGAAGTCGGATTCAAAACAAGTTGGCATTTACGAACAAACACATAAATTCCATATTCATATTTGGGATATTAAGCATTAAATATGTAACTAATCCAAAACTGGCTTTGATTGAATTTGAAGCCATTTTATATTCATGCTTGGTCACATTTATATATACAAGCATAAGAGCATAAAAGTATAACAGCGCAATAGTATTATATATTTGGGGAGTAAAGCATCTCTTTCTAATAAGTAAAATGTATTTTGTCTATGGTTTTACCTCAGAGTAAATAATATATACTTGGTGTTAAGAATTTAGACCAAATTTATCTGTTAGTGATTCACACCGCGACGACGCCAACGGAGGTTTTTTCGCGGGAAGCATTTGTTGAGATTTTTTTCAGTGTCTCGTATTGTACTGATCTTTAGTATGTATTTTCCATAGATTGTGATACTCAATCTATTGTATTTTCAGTTTCTTTATTCTTCCTCTTCTTCCTAACTATGG
Source organism: Falcaria lacertinaria (assembly GCA_951449985.1). Classification (NCBI taxonomy): domain Eukaryota; kingdom Metazoa; phylum Arthropoda; class Insecta; order Lepidoptera; family Drepanidae; genus Falcaria; species Falcaria lacertinaria. The sequence goes on along the minus strand of OX602123.1, from coordinate 5,336,533 downwards.
CAATCAATCCTCTTCAACGACTATTTTTACCGGTGTCAAGTGCAAGAGAATTTTCAAACAAGTTGCTTAATTACATTAAAAATTATTAAAATGCCTGGTGAGGCCTAGTGCCATGCACAGAGGACATAACCACTACGTTTGTGCCATGCATTCTAACGCTTATAAGAGTTTCTGGAGACATCCACGGCTGAAGCAGATCATAACAGGCTTTTAAGTCAAAGGTTACCTATTGACCAAAATGTAATGATGAATCACTTCACCGAAAAGCCAAATGCAGTATAGGTAATTTAATTTCTAATGTTCCTATAAATCAGTCACAAAATGAAGCTTTACTGCACATAAAGTCACCAAAAATGCACTCTAAAGAACACTCACACACAATTTACGAAATACTGGAAAAATCTCATTATTGGCTTTGTTATTGAAAGGTTGCTATGGGAATTGATCTAAAAAAACAACTTAATATAAATATAGTATAGTAATAAATGTTCAGACGGGCAAGCTCTAACAGAATAAGTATACATACAAAAACAATGCGTTGGGCGGCACTTTCAGATTTGGACCAAAATGAATGATGTTCTTTGACAATTTACCCTATAAGGGTGGATGAGATTTCAAAGAAGTACATAGCAGGGCGAAGTCCAGATGTACCTATATTTATTAAATAAACGTTTAATGAATTTCAAGTTAAATAAATATTAGCTCAATTCTTTTGAGCTCAAGTACTTACCCACTCATGCTACAATATTATCGTTAACTGATAAATGTTATCTGATTTAAGATTAGGTGCTATATCGCGCGGCGTTGTACTGTACCTCGTCGTATCAGCAAAGGTTGATCTTATTTTAGAATTTTGGATATTTCCTAACAGCACGAAGTACCTTTAATGTAAATGAAGGAAGGAGCCTTGGAGCTTGTCGTAGAACCATATAAATAAATAAATAAATGTTCAAAAACTAGCCACCGCAGCGCCGGAACGCTAGAAACTAATATACCAGGATATTGGCTTCCAGATACAGTAAACATTTTTTTGTTCTTACTTTAGATTTTTTATTTAATATTAATTAAAATCCACAACATGTGCCGCGTTCGCGATGAAGGAACCTTGAACCTTCGTATGCTCGACGTACAATCAAGTGTTAGAATATAATTAGCTTTGTTAATAAAGAAGGGAGTTAGTTACTGGTTCATACTTTATCGGGTACGATTCGAATTCGTCAAGTTTCTTATATTCACGGTAAATAGGTAGTAAGTAAGTGCTGGTACAGTTCTAAAATGTTTTCGGTTGTAGCAAAATCATTTTAAATCCCACCGACTGTGGCAAAGCTATCACCGAGACACACTATTTAAATTCCTGGACTAAAAATTGAATCTGTGAATAGTATATTTATGATGCGTGTTTTGCTTTATGCCTTACATACAATTAACAAAGGAACAAAGATATATTTGAGAAGGCTGCGGCTGTTGAGATTCGTCATATTATAGGTACTTGTCAAGTATATAATCATAGGTCATATGATATTATATGCCACAAAATAATAAAAATATATGAAAATACGACATTTTGTTTCTTGATACAAAACAATTCAAAATTAACCAACGCCTATTAGGGTACATGATCTTGGCTGAACTTTTCATTATAAGGCTGTTGGTTTGTTAACTTCTGTATAATTCTCACCCACACACAAGATGTTTTCTCTGACACAAGTTATAAATACAGCGAAAAAGAAGATTTTCAAATATAATAAAAAAATATGATATAATGATTGATCTTTACGTAGGCAATTTCCTATATTTTGGATCACTCCACTCTAAACCTTACACCTAATTCACAAAAGTCTATGAGAAGACACGCACGTGTGATCCCTTCACTCCTTGGTTCACTTGCATGTCAAGCAATGACCTTAAATATTTATTACGACAGTCACTCGCACCGCACCATATTCGGATAACTTGATGCACCACTGCTGCATGCTGCCTGTCGATCAATGCAGTGACTCAAGGTGGTATGTGGTATCGTGGCCATTTTGGGAATATTAACGAACAAGACAAGTGTGGCCCTGATTAGGTATCTACTTGTTTCTTCACTACATTAAGTCGTTGTTTGATTTGAAGTAATTAATATTACGGTATTAGATTTATACTCATCTTCTTCAAGTTCATTATTGTTACCTCGCTCGATATGAAACGTTTCCCAATAGAGGACAGCATGGGATCTTCAAGAAGAGTTTGAAGAGATCTTATAAATCTCTTATTCTAAAATGACCTTTAAATGTAATTAAATTAATACAGCCAAAAGTAATTAAAACAAAAAGTTTTTTTCTGTCTCTAACGCTACGCTCAATAATACTAATAAAAGTATAACATTTTAATGTAGGTACACTGATTTTGTATGAAAACACTCAACAGTTTACATACATAAAACATTAATTTGTGTTTTGTAGATATTTAACTTACTTATACGGCTAACGCTGGTTACGCTGGCCGTGCGAGCCGAGGCGGGTCGCTAGTACATTTTATAAGGCAGACGGATTGTCTACTTTACTGCGCAATCAAAAAATATTTTAGTAAATAAACTAGGTACACAGTCATTAATATTAGATGTCTGTGAGTAGGTATGAATGTAAGCATGAGATAACAATCGACCGTCGAGGAAACAAAAGAATCGAGATCGATACATTATGTTATGTCACGCGTGGTGTGTCGCGATAAAATTAACACGTGCATTTTGCGGTTACACAGCACTGGTACCATTACCGTACTCGTTAGATATTTGCAGCGTGAAATTCTATCTAGGAGTAGGTAGTATTAGATCTGTGGTAAGTAGAGACATGAGATGGAAACCACACTTCGCGCAACATTTGCTGCCACGAACGGTACAGTCAGGTAGGCACCGTTAACTAAGTAATTACAGGAGCTCATGACTTGATTACTAACTCGTTACTTTGTCTAAAATATAATGCCTTCATTGTATGTAACTACTTACAGTTCGTTCAATGGAGCATTCATCAACACAAAATCTGCTTACATTAATGTATACCTTACCTTACCTTGTAGAGTTAACAATTAAATTTAATTGTTAACTCTACAGAAAATGCGAGTAACTGAAGGTACCTAATTAGGTACCTTCAGTTACTCACATTTTCTGACAGGTTGTTTTATATACTAGAATAGGTGAATGAATTGCATCAGTATTCACGTAAAATGGATTAATTTGAATAGTTTTTCATGCATTTTAAAGAAAACATTGGTTCGTCCGTAATAAACTAGTATTTAAACCATAAAGAAAGCGATTTGACTGCGATGCTGGATAAAATTATAGTTTAATGTTTGTTACTTTGTCACACGACTTATTTATTTAGTGGGTAAGTACTCACTGGTACATTACTCTGATATTTAATAAGGCAAAATAATTTTCGATTCGTTATACCATTGATTTATTTATACTTTACTTTAAGTTATTTTAGTATTGTGATTTATCCTTTATTTAATGGGACCACATAACTTACACATTAAGTAATTATTATGTGATAGCTATACCTACAGACTGTACTGGTTACGGAATGTGGAGTTTGCACATACCTTTTGTGTAGCTTCAAAACCAAATGTTATCTGTACACAACATAATGCACTTGTTTGTACCTCATGTGTGATCATGAATGGTGTGTAGACAGTGGCAACAAGGAATTCTTGTGAAATATTATGCGACTGGCGCTTCCGGGTCGCTGTAGCGCAGATTGTTTTGAAACACGACTCCAGCTGCCACCTGCAACCACCGCCGCACCTAAATACCATACATATCTGCTATCCAGTCATAGTCTTATAAAATATCTTCTTTAATGAGATATCTTTAAAAATATTCTTATTCATATGCAATCAGACATTACCTATTAATAAGAACATGTAATATGTAGATATATATATATTTCACTTTAAACTGAGTGTTATCTTCTCAATCTTAAAGGTGTGAAAGTTAGGCGGGATCGCAATAGGTAGAAGATGTTTCCTGTGATTTTTTTTCAGATAATCCTACTTTGATAGCTGCGTGTGTGACCAGCCCCATCGGATTAGATCAAGCGCCAATATTATGAATTCTAGAGGCGATAACGATATCTAGAGGTGCACGTGAAAATTGAAATATACAATGAACTTAATAGGTATAATAATTATAGAGGACTATTGCCAACTGATCCTAAACTAGGTAGACCTTGTACTATACTATGTATAGGTTCCAGAGAGAAATAACTAAAATACATAGATACATAAGCAGATATAATATATAACACGCAAATACAGAACAAAGAAATATGTTCATGACACAAATGTAAATTGCGGGCGGAGATCGAAGCCGCGACCAACACGGCACGAAGCCACGGCCAGTCGTAATTACTGCGTATGCGTAAGAGTTTTATGATTGCAGATTTTACGCATATTCAATATAGAAACCATATCAATATTCTACTAGCTTTAGTCCTTATTCTAACATTTTTATAGTGAACAATGAACATTAACTTGTTGGCTCGTGTTAGCTACTTAATTTAATAACCACATGAAACTGTCCACAATCTCAAATAAACAATGAGTTTGATATCGCAACACGATTTAGTAGATTGAATCTAACTACAGCACGTCGTAAATTCACATCCCAAATTTCCTAAAACAATTTTTTCGGATGTCATCAAAGTGTAACGTGGGAGAAAAATTACGGTTTACGATATCGGCTTGTTTATCAAGTCAAGTCTAGCTTCTTTATCTATGATTTGGTAGAAAAGATTGACGTTGATTCAATTGTAAATATGCATACATATACCTATGTAGGTCATATAAGAAAGAATATTGTAAGTAGATAATATTTCTATGGATGCGTAAGCTTCGAACGATATGACTAGTTACAATACTTATATATTACTTCCTGTAAATAAAAAGCTACCATTTATTTATTAGCAGCAAGCATTTATAAAAATAATCGTGTTTGGCTCTATAATTCCGACAACTTCATATTTGTTATGTTTTCTCAGACCCAAACTCTCTTTCTAAATACATTGATACGAAATAATTGGCTGAGGTAACATTTTATACGCTTACTTATCTTGAAGTTTCGGTGTAGCTTTCCCGTCTTATATGCACATGTGCATACCTACAGCTTAGAGTGAGTCAACCAGACAAGGCAATTCTCGTTAGTTCTTTTGTCTTAAACGCAAGAGCGCTCTTTGTTTCGGATGATGAAACTTGGGAACAATGGCTTATTTATTGGTTTACGGATCGGAGAATAGCTGCAATATGTGTAGGAGTGGCCTATATGATCTACTAAATCACTCCATGTCCCCACGCTCCACTAAACTGGCTGAACTCATTAGTGGCACGTTATTAGATACCGTTAAGTACTATTATGTCGTAACCACGACATTTGACAAATTCATTTTATCGATATATTTATACTACGATGGCGGAAAGCTAGTATCTACGGTAAGCGGTCACCGTGGCCTATTTACGCTTGGTATTGACCAGGGCATCACTAATGCGTTGCCGGCTTTATTGTTGAAAACATTCCCTGTGCTGACAAAATGTTTTCCTTACTGACAGGCCAGAAACAATACCTACTACATCAGAGTAGTGAACTTCTATAAGGTGAAACGCAGACCCCAGCCCACTTTTTTTATAGGAAACCTCATAAAGCTCTGTCGTACTGGCCGTTGTTGGGGCTTGAACCCCACTTCAACCACACACGCTCTTTTTCATACAATATTATCAAAATATTAATTAGTAAATCAATTTTATCTTTACGACACGTTTCCAACATGATTGATTATTATATAACACTCATATCTTAATATAGTGATAATTATAGAGATTAAGGAGTTTGTTTTGGTATTAAGTATAAAGATATTTTATAGTTTATAAATAAATAAAAAAATAGTAAAAATGGTCGAGGGCTACATACCAGAGGTTTTATTATGGACTCCATTGATATTTGTAATTTCATACTAATGTCAAGAAGAATTGTGTAACAAATTGTTATACCTATCATGTTTGTTACATGAAAAAAAAGACAGAGCACTGAGGTTCTTTCCAGTTCACCTCTGAGGACAAAAGCCACCTGAGGGGACTACTCAGGTGGCTTTTATTCCAAACCGGTGGTAATTCAGACCTCCATAAGTGCCTTGTTAGGGCCTAAACTGAATAAATGATTTTTGATTTTGATTTTGATTTTGACTCCAACTGGTAGCAGCCTATAGCATACACCTAGCAAAAAACACCAAGCTCTGGAATAATATCGTAGAATAAGTTAAAAGAAGTAAGCAATAATAACGACATCATCTAAGCTTCAAATCATAGCATTATGACGCACAGACTTTAGTAGGTAGTAGGTACCTATCTGGTGGCGAACTTGCGGTGGATACCATAATAAATTTATCCTTAAATAATGACAGCAATATAAAATATGCATTTTGTCGTACCTTGATCCTTCGAGCCGAAACAGTATACTCTGACTCAAACTCTTATTAGATTTAAACATTTAATTGCAATTAAATTACTATAATGGGCGTAAAAACATTGTGCGTTCATTCGTTGGTAATTTACTATGTCCATCATGAGTAACATAATAATCCTCGTAACCTTATGTGACATTTTTTTTAATTTAAAACAACAACTAAGCAAAGTGATATTATATATCATCATAATATATTGAGTTTTAAGTTTAACCAAAATACGTGATACGCATATTGAAATAGCTAATGCCTTTAGTAAAAGCATTGCTAAGGGGACTTCTGTGTGATGTCATGACCGTTATTTTAATGGTGTGTAGGTCCTAATGATGGTTATTCAACAATCAGAACGATGTACCCTTCTTCCGGTGCTGGCGCGACGGAAGCGCCACGTGACTCACATGACCGCTGCGCGCGCGCCACACTTCGGTTCACTGCCCATTGTCTACTGCGACTCTTTAATACAAACACATTCACACACATCACGTACAAAATATTTTATAAGTAATTTTTTTCTTAGAGTTTATATCACAGAATATCTGATAATTATTAAAAACATGTCCCCACTTCCAAACTTGGTTAAACATTTCAATGACACAGTTTTGTAATCAATGCTCTTGAATGATAAGATTTATTTTATTATGTATTATTTAATAACGATATATAATACCCATCCTCAAACATTGCGATTTCGGTCTAATTAGCACTTTAGGAGTTTACCTGCTATCAGGGTCTAATTTTCGATTCGATTTGCACAGAAATAAAAGTACGTAGGAAGGTATTGCTTATGCGTTTATTTTATCAAACGATAATATCAGTTTGACTGTTCATATTTACAATCATGTGATACAAAACCTGCAGAAAGCATATTATAACAGTACATAGGATGCTTAAATTCAGTTTTGTGGACAATTTTAACTGTCAGAGATTTACACTTATCATACATTAATAGTTATTACAACAAGAGAGCTGAGTAGAATCTAGAACGAGAAATAAGCTAATAAAGACATCACAAATTCAGTAGAAGTCACCATCGACAAACCAACACATATATAACAATAAAAGTAGGCACTGCCCCAAAGACGGGACCAATGACAGTTGACTTACTACATCCACAAAACAATAGATAATTATTATTTAAATATATCGCATAAGGATCGTCATATTTTCCAAACACGAACTTAAAACATAATAGTAAATGCGCAACAAGCCTCACACGATTTAAGCGTAACTATCTACAACTTAGGATTTACATTAGTTAAGTGATCATCGAGATTTTGAGCTACAAACGATTGATAATAAGACAAATAAATAAGTTGAATAAATATATGAGATGCAAATTGAATGTCTACAATCTACATGAGATGTTTGGATGTGGAGCGAGCAAGAGCGATGCGCCGAAATGAGAGCTCGGCACCGTTACCTGCGCTCGCGCCGCGCCGCCGCCCCGCCGCGCCGGTCGCGGGGGATGCACCGCGGCAAAGCCTCCCGTCCCTCGCCGCCCCCTCCAGGTACTAAGCTCATCCCATACTTAAATGCCCACTAAGCCAAATTGACATTTAATTCCGAAACCATATAAATGCACTTCATTCCACAAAAATAACTTGATCATAAGTCCTTAATATTCTTAGAGTAAGCCGATTATCGTTCTCTAGCGATCTCTAAACCGAAACTTAACAATACACTCGATATCACAAATTGCACAACGCAGCACTCATCATGCTACGATGTTATTCTGGTGGCGGTTGAAGGCACAGAACAATCCAGTGTCCAATTTAACCACGTTGCGATCACCGGTCATCTTAACGTCAATCTTTATCACGCAATAATTCTGACTTTGCACCTTTTTCATTGCCGTGAAACGAGAAGTTTGGATTGTCCTTCTGTTTATATGCTTTGTCTAGTTTCGCCGAGGGAGGGTCGTTGTCCACGGGCGGAGCTGCAGTCACTGGAGCTATAACGGGTGGAATAATTTTTTCACTTTTACAAAATTCTTGAAGCCAACGTTCTGAGTTATATGAGGGACCCTCTCCCCCTAGTTCTGCGGGCAATATGTCCAAAGGAAGAGCATCGTGCAAAGTGGATAAATTGTTTCCATGCAACATTATTCTCTCACGAGTTTTCGCCTTCAGATATGGCTTTATAACTGCTAATGCCGTTTCGACATACCAAGGTTGACCGATGAAATGTATACTCTTAAACCGAACAGGCATACAGTCTTGTAAACAATCGATCATCATTTTCAACACTTTAGCTTGCAAGCTGCATGATTGTTTGAATGTAAATTCAGTCCAGTCAACAATTATGACATATCCATTTGCTTGGTTTTGTACGTCGTCGAGCGTTCGTTCAATCGTGAGTAAGAGAGCTCTATAGACTGAGAGCAGCGGGCAGGCGTGAGGAATCCAGTTGGAGGCGAACATGAGGAGCACGCAGCGGCCGCGGCGGTCACGCTGCGCCAGAACGCCCGGCAGCCCGTCAGCCAGCGCGCGCAGGACGCCGCCATCCGCCGATGCCCACAGCTCACCGTGCTCGCGCCGGTATTGGTGGTACCGCACCAACAACTCGAAGCTCTCTTGCACGTCGTGTTTGCGTGCATATAGAAACCGCCGCAGGAAGTTGTCGTCCTGACATCTACTTTTGTCACGTAGGGCGAGGTTCAGACTCGAGTCGACAGCTTCCTTTAGCCCAACGAGGGCACGTTGTTTATCTCCATCTGTGAGTCGTTTCCTAGTCACTTCACACAACCGCTCATTCTGCATCTGATGCAGTTTCCAATCGTACTCGGCGTACTCGTTCATAGCTGATATTTGTATGAGTCATGCGGCCTTTCACTGGTTATCGTGTAGTTGCGCGCGCGCCGCCTGGAGCTCGGGGCCGACTGCGCACCGTGATCGCGCGGCGCGCCGCCGCCATTGCCGCCCGTTCATTAAACCGTATAATGCTACGTTCACACTCGCTAACCACTTCTACAAGTTACTCGCATGACATTTTAAAAAAATATTTCAATGCACGGGTAATCAAGAATTACGCGCGCACCCACCGGTAGGTGAAGCCAGTGGACACGGCTCGAGACTCCATAAAACTTAATTGTTTGTGTCAAATGAAATAAACATCCGATATGGCGGGCTAGTTAATATATACGTACAATATAATGAACTAAGGTGCCATGCGACAACAAAATCCAAACAATTTATTTGTATTTTGTAATTGCTTTACAGTCAGTCAAAAAAAACTGAATTGTCTATGTTTTACTGATATAAGGATTTAAATAAGGATAATTTCAGTCTAATATAAAAACATTAAAGATCGTTTTATATTGCTATTTAATATATATATACCATAAAATATTTATTTACCAATTTATTTATTACATTATTTTTGAGTTAAGAGTTCTTTGATTTTTTTCTTCATTAATTAATAATTGGACTAAACAATAATTCAAATTTCAGTCTAACATATAAAAAAATTAAAGATCGTTTTATAATGCTATTTAGTATATATTAAACATAAAATATTTATTTACCAATTTATTTATTACATTAATTTTGAGTTAAGAGTTCTTTGATTTTTTCTTCATTAATTAATAATTGGACTAAACAATAATTCAAATTTCAGTCTAACATATAATAACATTAAATATCGTTTTATAATGCTATTTAATATATATTAAACATAAAATATTTATTTACCAATTTTTTTCTTACATTAATTTTGAGTTAAGAATTCTTTGAATTTTTTCTTCTATTAATTAAGATTTTTTGTGCTATAGTCATAACTAAGTCACTGGCCAGCAACAAAAAGGTGCCTGCTTGCGATATCAAGTAAGCAGTAGCCAGCGTTTAAAGGAAGCATAACTTACCCAGCCTGAGCCAGAGCGAGTTATAAATAAAAGAAAAACTGAAGGTTGGTGGCGTTATACCGGTCAATTGGCTGGTTGGTTTCTGCGATGACGTAGCCGACGTGAGGAAAGGACAGACAATAACGTAGAGTGAGATAGAAGTCTACTTTGTAACCATTATTTATATGAAGCCTTATACGTAAGGTATAAACGGATGGCCGAAAATCGTACCAATAACGTCCGTGCTTTGTTCGCATTATCGTAACCGTAACCGGACTGCTTGTGATGCATTAATAAGTATAACTTTACTTATTAGACCGACAATACGTTTCATTGTACATGTAGGCCATATTATAGTCTTTGACTCGGGCAAAGTACTTGGTAGGTCATCCCTGATGGTACTAGATAGAGTACCTACATTATATCTGTATTATTACGGTCTCAAGAAATGTGTTTAATACTACGTTAAATAAGTAAGCAGTTACCATATACCTACATTTTCCATTTTAATTAAAACACATAATGTAAAAAAATATTATGACGTAAAATCGGTAGCATCATAGCATGTAATCTTATCTTCATGTTAAAGACTTCAACGACATCCACCTAGCTACTTTCCTTAAGTTTTAAGTATTTTTTCTAAGAGAGCCTATATCTATACTCTTATAGATATAGGTCGCTACTTACCCGGGGTTTTACCGGTAGTGTCAAGATTATATGAAGTGTATTAGGAAAGAAAACGTTACTATTTGAGGGTGTACAGCGTATAGCTATATAATAACCTACCTAACTACATTAAAGTACAGTAAGTACCACATTAAAGCACATTACAGTATAAATATGTACAAAAATAAACTTAAGCAACATAAATAATTATTATATAGTACAATACACTAGTCACAATCAGAACCGAAATACTTATGTTAATATATTTGTTTTGTAATCTCATTGTAAATGAACTTTATATGTTTTTATGAGAATAAATGTCTGCAAACCTGCAAATTACATAGAAACAATTAACAGCGTATAGTTTGCTCTTATCTGTTAGTATTTCTTATTGAAATGACACAACACTGAACGAAAAGAAGAAAACCGGAGAAATCTCATGATGTTGATTATATACTGCGATGTTGATGAAGAAGTTATTAATTTAAAATGAGTTCAATACTATATACAATAAGGAAATGTATTCAATTTAAATCCATGCTTCCGTTTAAAACGTAATAATGCTAACGCTATCTATGAATAGCTTGACAGTATCTGTGAGTACGTCTCTAGGAATTCGGGTAGGCAATTGTTATCGACAATTACTTGAATGAAGGGCAATGACTTTTGAAAAATTAACCGTGTCGGTGCATCCATGGTCGTTGCCCCGACTAGGCCTGCATGACGCCGCGCCGCGGTAAAAATAGAACCACTCGTCTCCTTAGATGAATTGATAGCACCGACACAACCTTACACGGGGACCGACACTACTGCGAAATAACTTTCATATTACAATAACCCATCTCATTTTTTTTTTAATTAGTATCGAAATTGGATTGTACGTTTAATGTTCTATATACTAAATCAATGACACGCGATGTATATGCTAATAAAACTATCACGAACCCATTTTTTGTAGGTTCAAAAATCTAATCAACAATGGACTTTCGATAAAGTTACAATATTATTAGGAAGTCATCTGTTTGCGCTGTCTGTTATCAACATCACGCGCCGTCTTAACAATTAAAGGTTTCGATTGATTTAAAAACCAGCGCCATTTTTTCGACACGAATTCGTCATCATTTCACACTATCGATGGAGGTTGCGGAGCTAAAAGAAACATCGACTACAAAGCGGTCTATCGATCACTAAAGATAAGTTGTGTTATGAATATTACGATAAGCCGAGTACGTTATCGCTCTACTCGATGGGATATAGCCAAAAATATAGGGTTAGTACGGTCCGTGCTTTGTTTAGACTTTACTAACACAATTATATTATTCGCTATGTAAGTTTTAAGTACCTTACTAAGAGAGCCTTGTGTTTTCTGCCAATATTTCTAAAGGACGGGAACTGCTGACAATAGCACTACACTTAACCTTGTTCCAGTTGAATTACAAAAAATATTTGCGCTTAAGTTTGCATGCTTTGTAATAGCGAACCCTTATGTATTTCTCTTTCATTATGAATGTAATTTGTCTTGTGCATTTATTAACAATAAATAAAAAAAGCACATCCTATCTCCATCGTGAACGTAGCGCGGCAGCAAAACAACATTATATTATCAAGACGTTTTTACTTTCGTGTTACTTTTGCAGATATGGGTGACGTGACGTGTTTTCGGACCGCAAATAAAGTTGGTAATCGCCATTAAATTCTACTGGAATAAGAAAACCTAGCGTAGCACAGTCTGCATGTCTGCACGTCTCTACATGTCTGTATATGCTGTCGTTTTGTTTGTTACATTAACTAATTATCATAACACTGCCACCGCGTAATTTGTAACAATTTTTCCTTTTAACGATGACTCAAATATTGAAATACATACACGTTACGTACCTATTATCTTCGTCATAAAGGAGTCGTCCGTTAGTATTTTTTTAAAAGATCAACAAAATTTTAGAATGGTTTCTTTATTTTTAATACCGGATACCTTTGAGTATTTTACCTTTGAATATTTTACTTTTTTACTATATGCAACAAGAATATAGCAACAAAATGATGAAAAGTCATCTATTCATTATTATTATCATTTAAATATCAAAACTAAAATGACGATTATTTCGACAGATAATAATAGATCCTCTAATCCTCTAATCTAAAATAATTTAAGTCTTCAAAACCACAAACCTAGTCATTCCCACAAAGTAGTCGGCTCGTGACGATGGCAAGAGGCCCGATGGTATGACGTTGGTGCCCTGGAGGCTGGGGCGGCCCTTGGCGTGGGACGCTACCTGCGTCGACACTCTGGCGCCGTCCCACCTCCCGGACACTTCGGTGGTGGCTGGTGCGGCAGCCGCTCGGCAGGAGTGCCTCAAGCGCCGTAAATATTTATCTCTGAAGGACGGGTACATATTTATGGCGTTTGGGGTCGAAACTCTTGGGCCGTGGGGGCCAGAGGCTCATACCCTTTTTAAGGAGACCTCAAACAAATTACGCGAGGCCTCCTGTGACAAGAGGGGTGGCGAATATTTGGCCCAAAGGATAAGCATTGCAATTCAGCGTGGCAAGGCCGCCAGCCTTCTTGGCACACTTCCCCGTGACAGTGGTTCGGGACATTTATTTTACGTTTAGGTTAGTTTTGTACTTCTTAGTTTAGTTTATTTTAAGTTTTTAATTTAAGTTTATGTAGAGTATTGTATTAATTTCTTGTAAATAAATTTTGAAGAAAAAAAAAACATTAACAAAGTAGATGAATGAAATCCTTTGTCAAACTTAATTAACCTTAGTCGCCTTGTAGTCAGAAGATGATAACGTGAGAAATCATTTAAATATGGCAGAGTAAATTCTGAGATCAGAGACAGAGCGTATGGTTTGGTACGCGCCTCCCGTCACCGCAGCGTGTTCACAGTGAGTCACACTACCTCCCTACACTAAACCACTGTAAAGTACATTAATGCAGAATGTATTAATTATGCAAATATCTACCGGTATATAAATATTTCCTTCTAAAATCTTTTAAACGTATTGATATCAGTTACATTTTGTTAATTTGATTAATATTAAATAGAAATACCAAGCTATATACCTAGTCATGTTCTTATTATATATCTGCTAAAAAATACAAATTGTTATTATATATTTTTTGTGATACGGCAACTTTAATAAACAAAGTACGGCAATATTATTATTCTACCATAATCCTGTGCCCTGCGATTTCACGAAACATTTTCAGTGTGTCATTTTTAAATCCGTGTAGTCATTTTAGCGCGATTGAGGAGGTAGGTAATCAACAAAAATACATCAAAAATTAATGAAGTATTAAATTAGAAACCACGAATATAATTCGATTGTTATCGCCAAACGCAGCAGGATTAAAATAATAATACGTTACAATCATGAAGGTTTCACCGTCTGTTCTGCCAACTTCTACCCACGCCAACTTTCTTCGGCTTGCTTTATTTAAAGAGACAAAAGAGTATTCCGAGTGTTCTCGCTCTAATATTATAATCATACATTTCATTATATTATAACCAAAACAAAACACTCGGTAGTTAGATAATCAATCTAGATAATTCATAATTGTAAACCTACCAAATACTCCAATAAATTCCGTTGTGCCCCAGGGAAAAAGAAAATTATACGTACTTCCTCACTAAGGAGTATTTTAGAAAATTTACAAAATCGATATCTAGTCTCATGTCACCTTTATTTGCTTCTTAATCTCATTTGAAACCGTTACTATCAAGCTATCCAAAAATTAACAAAACTTACCATTTTGTAAAACTAGAATCTATCAGTTTTCTGTGTTACAGAATTTGGGGAAATCTATGGAAGCTACGAAGATACCATAATTTCACGATGACATGGCACTAAACTTTATACACCTAACGAATAGTCAAACAATTTTATGAATCGCTACGAATACAATACAAAACCAACTTGTGTCGCCTTAAACTCTATATAAGAACATCAAGATTGCAACACGAATAAAGATTTTATTTATGAATATAGATAATTTAACACCTCCACTGCATTCTAATCTAATTCCTTAGATACCATAACATAAATGGAACGAATTAATTATCTATCTAAGTATAGGTTCAATTGATTATTATAATTGGTTGATGCGCTTGCATGCAAAATGTGTTCATACACTCCGTGAAATCAGGGAGAGCGCGCATCGGCGCGAAGAATGCGCCTGCACACCATGAATAAGGCATTGTGTTATATTTACCGATCGATTTTCGACCACTTTCATTATTAACATAAACTTTTTGTAAAAACTATTGTAAATTAATATTTATTGAAGTTCGGCGTATTTTGGCCTTTGTAACTAGTGCGTGGAACTCTATGAATTATGCCTTCGTCAAATATCGCTTACGATAACTTATATTGTAAGGTTTTTCAAAAAGAGGATATTACGTCGTGCATCGCGGAAGTTATAGGAATATTATAACGGCATTTTTGGAAAAAATACTTGAATTGATTAACTACTTACATAGTTAGCAACGACCCAAACTTATAAAGTCATAATTGCAGTTTCCAGGTTGATTGTTCGCAAGTTGTGTATAGGCTCACCTATACAGTAGAATCTGGCCGGATTTGACAACAATCGGAACAGTTTACTGGCAATCATATAATAACCATAACCGAAACTATCCGTAATCACTACATAGTATAAAACAGTCGCTGCCCTCTGTCTGTATGTCCCTATGTATGCTTAGATCTTTAAAACTACGAAACAGATTTTGATGCAGTTTTTTTAATACATTTAATCAAAAGGAAGGTTTTAATGTATAATAATGCATCCGTGCTAAGCAGACGCGGGTCGCTAGTAAAAAATCTATCCAAAACCGTAACCGTATATGTAAAAGTTTCGAATACTGGACAGCAGGGGCAGAGTCTAATAGAGACACACTGATATTATACACCTTTTTACATATAATATCATTGTAGAGACAGGTTTTCGTCCAGCCGAGCCGATACTGCACTTCAAGAAATTTCATATTTACAACATACTTGGTTATTGGCAACGTTTACTGAGAGGGAAGGGTTCTCGCGAGTAGTACCCTAGCCTTGTCGGTTACACAACTAGCTGTCGCATCCTCCGTATTATGCTTTCACATGTAGACCATCTACATATAAGTACTGTTGAGGAGTGGACCTATAAAGCAATGACCGGTGGTGAAGGGCTCTACCTGCGACCCAATGTCATCAATCCAACAGCATCTCCGCGACTAGAATACCGGATACATATGACTTAAATTTGCATAAGAGCGATAGGCACGGCAATAAAATAACGTCTAATGCCAGCTCCAACTAGTTTTCGAGACCGATTGATAGCAATAAAATTTCACATACATTTTATGAGTGCTTTGTTATTAGCGCTGCCTATAAGGGTTTACGAGGCGCGCCGACATATCATTTGTTTGTAGGCTAAAAGTTGTAAATGGAAATGCGATCACTCTACATAAATGCCAATATAAGTAAGTATTGACGGTTTCGGTGGGTGCACAAGATGTGGCCTCCACAGCCGGCAAGGCTGTCAGGCCGGTTTTGAGCCACGATAAATGTTCTCTATATTCTGACTCCACGCCATACTTTTGACAGATTAACAGAAACACAGCCAGATACGCTGCTCTTATCCTACCTATCATAAGCGGATCTATGTGAACATTGAAGAGATTAGGTCTCACATTTGAAATTCGCAACATTTGTTGGTTTTATCAATATCGTACCAATTTAAAACGAAGCCTTTCATTGAATAAGTTATGTTCAGTCGTAAAGATTTGTATCATACCTCGCAACGCTTTATTTACTACTGTGATATAAGCGAGCCGAAATAAATGATATGTGTATCAAAGAAGCCGATACAAACATTCCTAACCTCACGTATGTGCAGCGGAATGTGGCAGTTGTGGCACACAGCACATGGCCGACCGAGACGCCTTCTTCGATTAATGAGCTATTACAAATCGGTTAAACGTACCAAATTGTTTCTTTTTAATACTTTTTGACTTACAAAAATATAAAGCATTAAAACGGGATTACCTGAGACGGACTTTGTTATGGGTTAAGTCGGCTAAGCGCAAAGATACTTTAGAATTTTTTTAATTTCCCCCAATCTCTCTCATCGATGTATCCATGTATATATATAATGTATCCATTCGTTCGAGTATGGACACCGCACGAGACCGCATAACTGGCAATTTTTCCCATCGATAATATAGACCGTTTTGTTTTCTGTGATCGTATTTCGTAAAGTTACATCACCGGAGTGTTCTCAAAGGTTCTTTTAATACAAACGAATTGAATTGTTTACGTGCATAACGTTGACATAATTTGCTAGATAAAGTTTATGAAAATTGATTATTTTAACACTGATGCAACTTAGGTTTTAGTTTGATAAGCTATTTATCGAATGTGGTAACGGTTGTACCACAATATATCTATACTTCTATACTAATATTATAAAGAGGAAAGATATTTTGTATTTTTGTATGTATTGAATAGGCTCCGAAACTACTGGACCGATTTAAAAAATTCTTTCACCGTTAGAAAGCTACATCATCACTGAGTAACATAGGCTATATATTATACTAGCTTCCCGCCCCGGCTTCGCTCGGGTAGACAAAATATTTGATAAATGTCTATAGGCTCCGAAACTACTGGACCGATTTCAAAAAATCTTTCACCGTTAGAAAGCTACACTATCACTGATTAACATAGGCTAGCTGCCCGCCCCGGCTTTGCACGGGTAGACAAAATATTTGATATGAATGTGCGAAGCCCGTGCGAAGCCGGGCCGGGCCGCTAGTTTTATTATAAAATTAATTATCATTGTACATTATATTTTTATATTTGTTATTACTTTGATGAATCTGATAAAGTTCCTCAAAGAGCTTCATCTCTCTGTAACAAACAGCGCAGCTGTTGTAAGTACCATCGTTTATAGGAGCTGCCTCCCAATGCGGACCTCCTAATAACACCTGCCAATACCCGAGTGGACTGACCTCCGTCCCGTGATTGTCAATTACTATAAAATGCAGAGCTTTGTGTTTTTTTCTTTGTTGTTCGCAAAAGCAATCTGTGAGTAGGTACCGACCTAATGATAACTTGTGAGTGTTCACCTTTTGTAATGCGGGACTAATGAAGAGTAGTTGATCCATAATATAACCAACACATAACAACAAGACTAGTGCGTTATCACCCACATATTTTTCCATTGTTCTAATGTTACAGTACGGATACGTAGTGTACCTGCGGACTCTACACGATTATATCTACCGTACACAAATGTCAGATGTCACTGAGTACTATTACAAACATTATGTATAAAAAAATAACAGATAAATATTGTAAACGTTTTCAATCTACGTCTGCAAGGAAATGCATCGAAACCACTCACACAAGGGTCATAACAGTGCGAAACCGTATCTATCATAATATCAAATCAGAGGAAACGTGCTAATTAGCAACGCTATACGTAACAAAAATTCCATTTAAAGTAATTACGAGTCAGTGAGCGGTCCAAGGTAATAATGTGAAATACTTGGCTTTTAATTTAAAGACTTGCAAATATGTACTTTGAAACTTATTCGGTATTCCAATTAATGAGCACTATTTTCATGTTTGTAATTTTAAGAAATAATACCATTTTGATAAATTGTGAATTGTAATTTATAAGAATTTTTACAAAAAAACATTAAATTACATCAAAATCAAATTCAAAAAATCATTTATTCAGTTTTAAGGCCTAATAAAACTTATTTAGTTCTAAATTATCACCGGTTCGAAAAGAAGCCACCCGAGAAGAACCGGCGGGATACTCAGTTTCACGTAACAATATTGATATAACAATAAATATAATAACCACCACACACCGGATGCTGCACCCGCGCTCGTCAGTTATGAGATTGTATATCTCCCGGAGGTGGGGGGGCGTGGATTTTTAAATGCCAAGAACCTCCACAATCGCGAGGTATGCAGTATCAGAACGTACTTTCAGAGCAAAGAGTGTGCGATACATCGAGATGTGGTCGCGGTTGATAAGGGCCTTACACCGCTCTCCATGGCAAATGAGAATTGGCGCAAATCAACCGTACTTGGTACTGAAGACCGTAGGAACGTATGAAAGGGCAAGGAGCTTCATGGGCGGTTCTATCGAACGCTAACTGGGCGGGCCCAGTTAGCGTTCGATAGAACCGCCTGTTGATTTCCTCGCATAAGTGAACTGGCTACGTTTCGGTGACCTCTTTGGGGAAACCTCTTTGATATCGTGCTGACAGACCGGTCCCAACGCCGGGCAGTGCCCGCTGACATCACCATCCCGCATGACGAGAACCTCGTGAAAGCCGAGAAGGAAAAGCTCAGCAAGTACCTTGACTTGGCTCACGAGGTGACCGCCATGTGGAGGGTTGACTCGGCGGTCATTGTCCCGATAGTCGTTTCTGTGAACGGTCTCATAGCGAAGAGTCTCGACCAACACCTCAAGACGCTCTCGCTCGATGGTTGGGTCAAGGGTCGGATACAGAAGGCAGTACTCCTCGACACGGCACGCATTGTCAGGAGGTTCCTCACTTTGTAACCCTAGCCACCGGTAGCTTGGGCTCGCGCCTCGTTATCGGTGGCTCCCTAGTTTTGGTGGTTTTTTTTATAATATCTGTTTTTTTTTGTAAGAATATTGTAAAAAAAATCGCCTAAACTAAAATGTAAAATAAATAAAGGGAATAATAAAATAATAATAATATAATATAAATTGACGAATAGAAGTAAAGATTTCATTAAATTGCTAATTTGCTACGCTAAGCTCTATCCTCTCTTCTGTTTACAAAAGAATATATACTATTTTATATGAATGTTTATATTGTAATTATTTTGTACACTATCTTAATTTTTTGGTGGTAATACATGTATAACATTATTTAAAAAAGTTAGCAACAAATCGCAATCTCGCCTATTTACCTGTGAAACGAGTTAGTTGTTGCCATACTTGCCATAGTTATCAGAGTACATCGTAATTATTGTTTGCGGAATAAAAAATTGCCGCCGCCCCGCGACTTCCATCCGCATCGTTAACAACTTAATTTCTACTAGTTAAATTGCTATGACGTAGTTACGTACGATAACGAAGAATATCTACTACGATGTATTGGTTGGCTGACTAGACTTACACATTCGATCATTTCCAAACCTATGCGTACCTGATGTAATTATATAATATTACAAAAGAGATTTGTAATGTAAGTTGATTACAGTTTTCAGCAGGTTATGTAACAGCACAGCATTCCGCTGCTAGTTAAATATAGTTTTTCATCGTCAGCACCAGATGGCGCACCGTGCTAGCACTCTATTCCGCACAAGTCGCATAATGCGGTAAATTATGTCACAAAAACCTAGCACTTGATCGATCGATTGATTTGGTTTTTTTGGAATTTCCTTTTAATATTGTGTTGTAAGTTGTCGATGTGAACAATGGGGTATATTCGGTGAGGCGAGGCGGTTGCGGTTGCGTCGACGTGGCCGCGGAGGGGCGCTGCGGGCGCTCCGCACTCCCAGAACATTGACCAAGCACGAGCACGCACTGCGCTCCGACAACTTGCCGCAACATTCTTAGCGTAAAAGTTAACGTGGATGGTTTACTCTATGTAATTTGCGATGTTGAGTTGATATCCCCAAGTTTTCCCCTCGACAAGCGTTGTGCGACCGACTTTTATATTTCGAACTACGACTGTGCTGTACCTACACAATGTGCTTTACTGATGTTTCGCCGACGTTTATTCTGCTGATCGCCATGAAAATACAACTATTTGTGCAACATACAATTAGTAAGTACCCGTGGTTAACTTTACGATATGTAATTTGATTAGATACTTATCTTTTATAATTATTTATTGACTAAGTACTGCTAGTTTAGTGTATAGTCGAGACCACACGACCAATAAACGTGTTCCCATCCAATTAACTGTTATCCGGAGTACAATTCCAATAAAACGATTCACTTTTAGCATGATGATGTAAGAATCAAATAAAATATATATAAAGAGAATTAGCAAAATTAACTCATAATACCTTCATTGTAATGTGGTGTAGTATATAAAGTAGTTGTATAAATTGAAGTTCTTTATTGCGAGACCTTGAATTAACATTTAGAGTCCTCTGCATCGAATCGACGAAGTACAAAAAGTCTACTAAGCTCAAATTCGATTCGCGCTCAACCACACAACAATCACAAAATATTCGTGTTAAATATGTATTTATAAAAAAGTTCTTTCTTTCGTTCAGTTGGGGATCCTAAACGAACCATACTATAACTACCCACTTGCAATTAACCGGTTGTAAAGATGAATTCTTGTGTATGGTCGTGTTCCTGCGGTGAGTAATGTTTCCCGAGCTTTTGGCGGCTGAAGGACTGTGCTGGTGTCTGTGCGGAGAATCGTTCGTCCTATACTACTAGTGCAGCGACATGTCGAGATATACCTACCCTGGAAGGCGTACAAAGGCGTCCATATAGGCTGCAATAACCGTTTGCCTCAGGCAGAGGCGGGAGTTGGGATGCCTTAGGTACCTTTTAGTTTGCTACCTTTGCCGTGTACTAATCATAACACATTGATTCCAATCGTAAATGAGAATGCATTCCTACTAGTTAAATTAAATTACTCAAGCTGCATTGAACACCTGTTCAAACTGATTGCATGAATAAACTCTATCACCTGCTGCATGCTAATAAGCAAACACTTGATAGCAATATTAATCAGACCTGAAAATGTTTGCAACTCAAATTAAACTACTTAACTGACATAGATGGATGTACTACAATCTAAAATAGGTAAAGTACCTATAATACCCACGCATTACAAGTATAACAACTTAGTACAACAACTGCAAGAAAGCAAGAAACACAAGGATTTCATTACTTCACTTTCACAGTGTTCATAACAACAACAAATACACATTGTATGTAATGTAAAATTGCGTGTTTGTGAGTAAGTACTAAGTAGGTAGTTGCCTATAGGTAACTATATTGTATTTGTATAATTAGGAGAGAAGGCAACATTCTAGAGAGGCAAGGTCTCAAGCCTGGACAAAATATTATTATTAAGTACGAACTACCGAAGGTTAAAATACTCATTGTTCGAACAGGTAGGTACCTATACATATCCAACTTATGCACCAACAAAATCTACTTAGGATTGGTGTTCACTTGCAAAACAAAAATACTGAACAATTGTTCACTGCCAGTGATTCTCGCAATAATAAAATTCTGTAAGTTGGTGTTTCGTGTACCGACTACGGGTTGTGCAACTGTTCATCGTGGCGTAATATTCCGTCTGAACCAAGGTAGCTATTATAATCAAGAACGTCTGCAAGTACTGTGAAAATAATATACATAGTACAGAAAGAAACAAATTACTCGCATTGTCCCATATTCCAAGTTATGTCCTAAATACTAAAGTTGTTACATTGACATGTTACATGATTACGTTAGTTACATGATCATTTAGCGTACATTAAAATATTATTATACGAGACCGACGACGAGACCTCTGGTCTAGTGGTTAGTACACCTGACTGCTACGCTAGAGGTTGCGGGTTCGATTCCCGCCGGGCATTTACAAATATGTTTGCCTTGCGTCTGGGTGTTTGGTATGTATTATAAGTATGAATTTACAAAAAAAAAGTATATAAGTATTATATCAGCTGCTGGTTCCCATAGTACAAGCTTTGCTTAGTTTGGGGCCAGATGGCGCTGTGTGATAATGTCCAAGCATTATTATTATTATGTAAGTACCTACATACCCTACACAGGTAAAGCAATAATATCGCTAAATAGAATACTAGCGGCCCGCCCCGGCTTCGCACGGGTAGACATTAGATTCGGAGCATAGACATTCATGAAATATTTTGTCCACCTGTGCGGAGCCGGGGTGGGCAGCTAGTATAATATATAGCCTATGTTACTCAGTGATAATTTAGCTTTCTAACGGTGAAAGAATTTTTGAAATTGTTCCAGTAGTTTCGGAGCCTATTCAATACAAACCCACAAAAATACAGACATACAAATCTTTCCTCTTTATAATATTAGTGTAGATGTAGATGTAGATATATATATAGAAAGAAGGCGCCTCATTAAAAATTATGACAATAATGACTATGTGGCGTAGGTCTGGCTACGTAGCGATGCGCATCGATCTCACTTTCTGGGTAGGCATCTCAAAATAATAACTCAAGCTCGCTAACGTAGATACCAACCTGACAGTTAATATTAGTTCATAAATCCTTCACAAAAAAAATCCCACCAGTTCTTAACAATAGTTGGTAACTATTGTTCTACATCTTATGTGGGAATCAGACTAAACAAACAATAAAAAGGTTTCGGTGTTTCAGTAAAATAAAGTGGTGATTAAATAGCCTGGAATTGTTTACTCAGACAGATCACAGAACCTTCTTCGTACGCTTGGAATGTATATTTATTTTATAAATTTAATGAAGCGCCTTCGTTAGATTTTTTACGTTTTAGCAGAAATAAGAAAAACACAAATAAGTGTATTTCTCGTTAGCCAACTTTGATGAAATAAAGCCTCTCCCGTAAAAAATGATGTTGCCCCTAGTTACTGTAACAACCCCAAACAGGCAAAACTACAGACAAAGTTTTAGACGAAGGCTATAGGATAAAGTACGCTCGCCAACTTAAAATGAGCCGTACGGTGAAAGGGTCATATACATTCTGGGGTTCAAGTTTTTTGGACTTTGGTTAGTTTTTATAAATTTGGAATACGCGTTTATGAGTTACAACCAAGTAAATATTTTGACTTTCATTCCCTCTCTCAACCGTGCTGAATTTCAGGATTTAATTTAATCATTTAATCATAGAGGATAAATGGTATCCTATGTTATACCTTGTAGTATGAACTTAAAATGCCAAGTTTATCTTGAATCCATTCAGTAGTTTCAGCGTGATACGCAGCTTAGAAACAGACAGACAGACAGACAGACAGACATACAAAAATGAAAAATCCGTTTTGGCTTCAGTATCGATCGTAGAGACTAGTGCCCCCCAATTTATTTTTTCACAATATTAATTTTATCAATGTTACTAAATTGGATCTGTTACAGTTTAATGGGCGACTTATGGGCGAATGCTTATTATTTTCATATTTTGTCACAAACAAAAAAACACAAATTGTACTTTTTTATACGTTATACTTTGTTATCTGTGGTAACAAACTTTTTTAGTTGTCATTTGTCACCGTTTCACCGTTTTGTCACGTTTTGGTCGATTGGTTGTTTTATTACGTTTCACATAATTTTCAACAGCTGTTTAATTTTAGTACGCCACGCCACGCTAATGTGAAAATTTGAGGAAAATGAACAGAAACGGATTTAATAGAAGGAACACTGAGTTTCACGATGATCATTGCTGCGCGGCTAATGTCGCCAGCAATTTTCGGCGCAGCTCGTCGTTGCGGCTGCGCGGAGAGAAAATGGTGCAGCGGTCACCACTTTCCACCAGAAAACTTATTCCAATAATCACGGAAAACGGTCACCAGAAACAGCGCAGCGATGTGCCCGGACTCCTGGAGCATGGCCATCGCCAGCGAAGTCATGTGAGTACAGCATGTTGATTACTGACATTATTTATTCATACCCACAATTGTATTGTCATGGCTACAAAACTCCAAGCTTTGACGATATTAAAATTGTTGTGTGTTTGTAATTTATTGGTTGGTGTAAATTACCCAGGACAATCACCGTAATAAATGCATTTGGATGAAAAATATAGTTCTAATATAAATGTTATTCTAACCTAATAATGTTGTTTGTTTTCAGTCATTTAATTCCAATGCCCAACAAAAACCCAAAAAGAGCTGTCTAAAATCCCCAGAGGTATTTAGAAATCGGAAATTGAGCATGAGTGATTCTGCTCACACTCCACCTGGGTCACCTGAAGACTTGCCTGATGATGAATCTCTGCACAGCTATGGGAGCGCAGCAACTGCTGCATCAGTTGATGCTGGCTATGCACCATTCAATGGAACTACTTTCAGTGGCAGATCCATGCGCTATGTGCTGCATTGCTCATCCCATGCAGGCTTAGCTGGTGACGATTACCTAACACCTACCCAACGAGCTCAAAAACAAATTCGTCGTCTCAAAAATCTCCTCAGTCAAGCAAAGAAGGATTTAGACAAAAAAGATAGTGAAATATTTCATCTCACCAAAGAAGTTGTTGAACTACGGCTGTACAAAGCATCAATATGCTCCCCAGACGAAAAATCTAATTCAAGTGAGATTGTAACTATAAGAGAAAACCCTGATGATGCTTCTATTGAGCAAGGCAGCCCCAAATGTGAGGTTGCTTGTAGAGCATATGATGTTACAGACAGCCCACTATTTAAAGATCAAACTCCGACTAGATGCCGCAATGAGATGCAAGGCTCCTTCACTGACTCTGGACATTTTGATGATCTCACTAATTCTTCTTTACATTCTAAAGAATCTGTGCACATGCTGACTCATGAAGCCTCATGTATGACTGACACTGGGGACTTTGAACAGGAAAGGCACAGTTTAATATCTTATTATGAGAAAAAGATAGAGGATATCATGAGGGCTCATGTTGGAGAAACTCAGGAGCTGAAAAAGGCTCACAATGATAAGGTGGAATCTTTATTACAAAAACTTGCTGATGTTAACACACGATATTGTGAGTTACTGCCAAACTGTGAACAGGCCAAGGAGAGAATTCACTCCCTGGAGAAGCTGCTTGAACAGGCGAGTAAGCAGCTGGAGGAAGAGGAGAATAAACACAAGTCCATGTACTTAAAAATGTACAACAAGGGTATTGAGGCAGCTAAATTCGATTTGGATAAGGTACATACACTGGAACACCATTTATGTTGAAATGACAATAATTTGATGATGACTGTATGTCCTTAATTAATGTAATATTTTTTATAGGGAGAAGCTGTTTCTTCTCATGCAAGCCGAGTCTCTGTGGAGGAATTACTAGAGCAACTGCAGATTACACAGACAGAGCTCGAGAAAGTCCGAGTGAGTTCTGTATCATGTTGAGTGAATGTTTCTAATTCTTAGTTATTATTGGCAATGAAAAGTACTCTGATTTCAAGGAATGAGAATATTTTTCACTGTAAACTTAACCTATATCTCTTTACTTGTTTTATCCCAATCTTCATTAACAATTTCCAAAATAACTGCATCACTTTGTTGTTAATAAATTAGTTTTTCTGGATGACACTGAACTGATCTAATCTAATATTAATGATTAACCCACCGCATAGTACACTTACGGTGTAGATCCGTGTGCATGTAGTGGCGATTAACAGTGCCTGCTTTAATGTGTAGTGCATTCCAGGACACGGCATTCACAGAGGACCGAACAACAAAGTCACAAGTTCTACTTAGTGCAAAGGAGGCTGTTTCTTTATGGGTCCTAGGAGCTCGAAAGGTTGGAATTTTATACAGGACAGTCAACAGCTCACCTTTTACACTTACATATTTATTACCCTTATGTTACACCTAGCTTAATACTCATGTTACTGAAACCTGCTGAATAATGACTCCTAGTTCTATCTTAACACCATAAGTAATGGTTCAACTTTATAAAATTTATCAGCCTGGCAGTGTTCATTGTACTTGTAAGAATAATATATAAACTTAGGCATAAAAATAAAATCGACACTTAAATTTTGTATTTTAAAGTGGCGAATATATTTTTTCATTTCTAAATTACCTTTGTCCTCAGCATTATTATATCTAAGCTTCAATAACATGTTACTTTACATGACGTGACCTAACCTTTTAACTTAATACAAAGTAGCATCTAAGAAAGAATATATATATTTAGTATTATTAGTATTATAATTTACGTATTTATTTCTGGCATACTCACAGCTTTGCATGTCATAATTTTGAAACAGCCTCTTTTGGTTTATGGGTTAACATAGGCTTAAGTGGTAAATAATTTATTTGGTTTTTAATTGGTAGAAATATTTTTGCATTAGTAGAAGTAATTTTGAAATATACAGTACTTTATTATTATATTAATTGTTCATGAAGCATTTGAAGAGACAGATTATGTTTAATATTGTCTATAGGCAAATAATAAATATGTACAACTAAGTGCAATGTTCTTTGTAATCTGTAGAATGTTATGTGTAGATATATTTTTGTAATTTATCTAAACTTTATCTGTATTCTGTACCTATGTAGATAGTGTATGCGGCATGCTTCATCAATTAATCTTACTCTAGATATAGACTGTGGCATTATCTTTTACAGGCAATGTACCGTCGCATTGTCGAGTCGCAGAAGGGCAACAAAAGCAACATCGACCCCGAGGTGACACTGCAGTTCCTTAAGTCGGCCATCTACTACTTCCTGACCGACCCGGAGAACCACCAGGGGCACTTGAATGCCATCGAGAACATCTTAGGCTTCACTGACGCCGAAAAGAATAATATACGCAAGGCCAGGCCGACATAGAAAAGACTGCTGTGAACGTGTGATAAGCTTGATTTTGTTGTTAATACTTATAGATTATTAGATAGACCATAATATTATTTTGTGTCGTCAGGGACGACGGGCGATGGATCTTGTGCACTTTAATAAGTCGCCTTTACGTAGCATAATTCTGCACATAATATACTTTTTTGATAGTATTAGTGATTGTTATCTCTCGTTACATTCACGCAAGGCTAATTTTAATCGAATTTATTTTCTAGATTGTGATTTTTTTACTTAGTTTTTAAGCGCCAAAGAATCGAGTTTCCTTTAATCGTGCAATTTTTTGACTTAGTTTTAAGTATAGGTACAGTGAAAAAATCTACATTCCGCTTAGACTTAGGATAAGTGTTACGATTTTTTAATTTTATTTCCTTATTTGGTGTTGTTTTCCTACAATTATCTTGTTCGTATTTATACTTTGCATGCTGGTCAGCATTGTTTTTAGGGTATTTTTTGGCTATGAAAAAGTTTTTTTAACACTTGTCAGTTTATTATAACATGAATCTATTGAATGTTACAAATAAATTTGAAGATAAATATTTACAGTGACACTATCAAAATAGTAACATTGCAGTCTTGTCTATCGACGAAGTACACATTGTAATTTTATTTATCTTCGAATATTATTTGAATAGTTTAACTCGAATAAAGTATATTTTGACAATATACCACTGCATACCCCAAAAGGGACTCTGTGTGAATTTATGTACCTATGTTTGTATGACAAAATATTTACTTTATGCAAAATTCAACAATTCTTGCCAACTTAAACAGCATCTGTGATTATTGGTACTGTAGGTAATGAAATTTCAAAATGATTTGTAAATTTTGGCAAAATAGAAAAGTGAAGGACTATGCAGTGCAGAGTAGTACACCGGGATAAGCCTGCCCCAATGGGCTTAGAAAGAAACAATATCTTCAATTTGACTTCATCAAAATTGTGACACTAATTTACTCCTAGCCTCCTCTGTCCAACTTTTAGCTAACAACTAACTTCACATGTTGATATGCAAATTGAAGATATTTGGTTATTTAATTTTACTATAAATTATCAATTGGAACTGCTGCATATCCTGCACTATATTAGAAGTTTAATCAACTGAATGCCCATGTTGATTTTGCATCTCCACTTGCCCATAGATTAAAAACATTTCATTAAGAGTATAATGATAATAACGTCCAGTAGTTAACTAAAATCGTATACCTAATTATGTTTACTGTAGGTATTGTAGATTTTAATCTGTTACATAGTTGTATGTATTACAATCCGTTAGCATCCACAGCAATACCTTTACTTATACATGATATTAGCTGAAAGGGTAGGGTTTAATAGGAGAATTTTTATGACAATTTGCTTGCCTTTGTTCTCATTACATTTAAAAATCTAAATTTATTTGTTTAATTGAAACGTTGTTATTTATTACCCAGTATATTATCTACTCTGAGATATTGCCCAAAATTACCTACTTTGCCGCAAATGATCTCGTGAAAGTACTGTCAAAACACTTAGTCATCACCATTCTCATTTGTCATCACTACAGGGCAAAGGGTTAAATAGAAACCTGTTCTAGCTATGAAGAATGGAATATTTTTTCTGTTCATACTTCGTACATTTCCACATATCCTAATTTAATTGCTAATTATAGAATTTGTATAATCTCTGCCTCATATATCATTAGAAAAGGTTTAACCGTGCTTTCTTGTGAGCCCTGTGCTTATAACTAACAGGAGTTATTTAAAACAGGTAACAAGGTAAGTTCAGCAGAATAAAATAAAATACCAAATTACATCATTCATTTCGATGAAAATATTTTATTGTACAAAATCATTGCAATTGTACATTACACGTAAAATTACTGGTAGCAAAACGCATTCATAAAAATATAAAAATTTAAAGCTAGTGCAGACTTACAAACAATATTTTACTATAAAATAATTTAGTCTTTTCAACATGTGCAATATTAATTAAAGTAGGACTTTAGGATCAGATTCATCCGATCATTAATCTGGATTTGGATAGTTCCAGCAGCTGCTATCAGATTTCGACGAGTATGAAAATAGCATCACAACCATGTATTGTACATTCAGTTTAGTTTACTCTTAAATTTATTTTGGGTTCGCAATTTAATATGTTGATTACTTACCTAAGTTTATAATTATTACATTTAAATAATGATTATATTATAAGACGCAAGTTAGGTGATTATAATTTGTATTTCATGATACATTAAAAAGCTAACATACAGAAAATATTCTTACACACTAAGTAGTACGTAGTATCTTCAGTCAATGCTGATCAATTATTTAGTTTAACAGCAACTATGGCACATATAAACATTGAGGTTACCATTATCACAAAATATGCTATCAATTGTCATGGATATAAAATCAGTACAAAAATGAAGAAACTACGAGGTTCCGATCAGTCTTCGATTCTTTAACGTACATTACACACTTGCTCATTACGCGTTACAAATGCTTCTAAAGCATCCCCGATAAGTCGAAAAAGGGCTACTGTAATATATCAGTTCATATATGACCTTATTATAATCAGCCATGAGTATTTTCCGTGTGAGTGATTTTCGCTTAAACTAAACTAATATGTAAAAATGATAAAATCCACGAGCGATATGTTCCGTGAGGTATGTATATGTATAAATAGTAAGGGTGGGTGCGTCAGTCGAAGCTGAACTTGAGGTCGTCGCGGTCGGGCTCGGGCGGCGCGAGGGCGGAGAGCCAGTAGCGCGACAGCTGGCCCTCGAGGTCGGGGTCTCTGCGCGCGCGCGCCTTGCGCTTGCCCTTGGCGTGCTTGGGGCGGCGGCGGCCTACCTTGGTCTTCATCTCGGCGATCTTGACGGACAGCTGGCTGTCGAGCGAGTTGCGGCGCGACTCCACCGACACGTGGCGCAGGCTGATGCTGATCTGCGAGTCCTGCGAGTGGCGGCGGTCCGGGGTGGAGCTGAGCGACGCGCCCGCGCCCACCACCAGCGCGTCGCGCCGCCGCACGAACCGCGGCAGGTTGGCCGCCCACGACGACGACAGCTCGCCGCTGCAACACACCCCCGCACACATTGCCTTTGACCACACTAAGCAGTGACCAACGGACACTCCAAGCAGTATCTTCCCAATTTTATGAGTTACATTGCTGCTCAACTTGGTGTTTTGCTTATCTTAATGTAATTTTATAAAGTAAGCAATCCAATTATAGAGATTGTGTGGTTCTTTTAATCCACTGGTAGGAGTTGTGTGAAGGGTTGTAGTAACCTCTCGTGCTTGCCCTCGTCGGGGTAGTCTTGGGGCTCGGAGGGGTCGAGGCAGAGCCCCACGGGGTCCTGCCGCGTGCCCCCCAGCGAGATGGACAGGCGGCCGCGCGCCGCGAACTCCGCCCGCCGCCGGTACGCACGCGCGATGAGCTCGTGTTTGCGCGCGCGACGCTCGCCGCGCTCCACTGAACACCCGCACTTCCTGCATACACAATACACCTTAACATCGACACTACAAACTAGAAATAAAATCGATTTACGTTGATGTGCCTACATGTTCAATAACGACAGATAACCAGTTTATTTAAGGATATATGAAGCACTTTTTGACTGGCATTTCAGCCAAGTGTGGTACCTAGCGAGGTATCGCCTCCAGGCGGCGGCGGCGGCCGGCGTCCAGGTCCAGGAGGCCATGAGCGCGCCGCCCGCGAAGCAGCTCAGCAGCCGCAGCTGCAGCACCGACACCGACGGACGCGCGCCACCGACGCACTCCTTCTCACTCTCCTTCATACCTTCCAGACGACATCTGCAATAAACATTCCTATTGTATAATAATAAATAAATATTTCGTCTTTTATTTAAACCTATTTATTTTTATTTAGCTAGGCGTGGAGTGGGGAATACATGCTTTACCCTTTTTTTATTAATTTAGGCTTGCGGTAACTTTCAGATTGTATTTTTTTGTTATTCTGGTATAATTACATTTTAAATTTAATCAACTACGCTCGAGTAAGTCATGACATCGTTTGTTACCCTCCCACCCCCTTAGGTTACGCTCAAATCATCAGATTAGATTATTACTGTTATTAAATGTATAATTCTTAGCTAGTAATTAATATCCCATATTTTCCGCGCTCGAGTTAATCCCAAAATCCCCTCTTGGGCTCCGCTACTAAGATAACGATAAGAGAAGAGTGCGGATAGCCAATGGATATGTTCACTTTGAGCTTAGTGTACTTGCATTATATTGTTCTTGAAGGCGGTGTTCCAGAGGTGAGCGTTCCGGAACTCGTAGAGATGGCAGGCGGCTGTGACGCAGATGAAAACCGCGACCAGCGCGGCGGTGAGCGAGCAGCGCGTGATGGTGTGCCGGATCTTGGCGGCCGCGCGCGCAGAGATCACGTCCGCGCTCGACACACGCACCGCCACCAGCGAGAACACGCCTGCAAACATTTGACGTTTATTTACGTCTCGCTATCCTAGAAATGAAAAGGGACGGGAATCCATTAAAGGAAGCCGGGAAACAGTGCTGCCAATATTACGACTTTGTCAATAGAAGCGACGTTTTTTTTTATCTTGGCGACATGCGTGGTACAGCTGTCAGACGATACACATGATATGCGATTACTGTACGGCTCGCTCGTATTTTCTAATACCGCTAAGGGGGAAACAAGAATACAGTCCACCTGATGGTAATCGGTTACCGTAGCCTATGGACGCTTACAACACCAGGGGTATCTGTGGGGTTGCCAACCCTGAATCACATATATTACACTTACACAAGCAAGGGGCTTGTGCCAGTTATTGCACATATCGGTCGATCTGCGAAGTAAAGCAACCTTAATTATAGCCAGTTGGAACAAAACTCCCCATACAATTCTGACCCTTCCTCTGTGCCTCGGAGAGCACGTCAAGCAGTCGACCCAGTTGCCTATTAATACTATAATTAAACTTTGGGAATAAACGAAGTTCGGTCAGAAGCAGAAAGTCTGACAACTTATTTAAACCCATGTAACTGAATTTTCTTAATAAATTTGTTATGAAGGTGCAATGCGATGGCAACATTTCTTGGTGTTGAAAATCAGGCATTAAGCCACACCGGGTTTGCCGGTCAGGGTGGAGATGATGCCTAATCAAACGATTAAGCGCGGCTCAGAGCAAACACAACACTACATGCGTAGTGTTATTTCACTGCGTGCTTCTGTAAAGTGGAGGTCCAAGTCAGGGTGAGCGTGTCGGTACTTGACGACAGTAGTGGTGCGATACATGACGCCTTGAATGAAATGAAATAATAATATAAGGTACCTCTAAGCAAGAAGTACCCCCCGAGAACTAGAACAACGGCCAGCGGAGCAAGCAGCAAGGCGGCCCGCATCGAATGGTTGACGTAGCCGACGAAGCAGATGCCGGTGACGCTGCTGCCGTCCACCTCGCCCGAGGCCATCGTCGTGATGGTGAGCACCAGCGGCAACGACCAAGCCACCAGGTGGAAGTACGCCGCCTTCTTGTCTATCCTGTCCTGGATCTTGCCTGATGTTTACAAAGTTTATGAGCACGCTTCGAATGAATATACATGTAGTAATGTATTTCATATATATTATAATGATGTATTTCATAATTTCACAAGACCACGCGTTCTTTAGAAAAAAATGACAGACAGACGGACAACAAAGTGATCCTATAAGGGTTCCTTTTTTCCTTTCGAGGTACGGAACCCTAACAAGCATCATTTAAATGATATTAAACGTACCTAAGGCTCGGAAGCTCATATGCCAGGCGTAAGTGAATATGACGAACCACACGCAAGCTGCCATCATGAAGTAGTACACCTGTGTAAAACAACATGAATTGTTATTTATTCAGACTGCAGCAAATACCAGCGGATAAGAAGTCACATTGACTGACTGGCTGTAGCATACAATACACATTGTGAATAATGTTTCCAAATTATTAATATTTAACATTATTCTTTATAATTCGAAAACTTCAATATTTTTTAGGTTTAATCCTGTATATTTTGTCTTCTTGTTTGATTGGTATCCTTTAACAACAAAATAACCAAATTAATTTCCGCACATACAAAAGAAACCAGCACCGATTAGTACAAAATACTTCTGACTAAAAATTACAAAAAATATGCAGCGGGGAGCATTTGATACTGTTATAGAAATATATACAGCTTTTATCCGCAATTTCATCCACGTAGAAAAACAATGACATGTTAAAATTACCTAAATAATATAAATTATAGCCAATTTTACTCAGGATAGTATAGCGTTTATAGATATATATATTTTTAAACTGGTTCAGTAGTTCCAAAGATTATCCTGAACATACAAACAACCAAATTAGACCTCTTTATAATATTAGTAGAGATTATGCATTACCAATACAAAGACGACGACGCAGGACAAATTCTCCTCGGCCGAAGGCTCGCCTTGTCGCCGTGTTCCGTCCTTAGAGCACACGATGTCATCACGGGAACCAACGCCGAATTGAACCAGCCACCTGCCAATCGATAACATTCAGTAACTTTATAAATTATGAAGCTTTTAATTAAATCTCGTATTACTTTTCTTCGAAGGACTACAGACTTTGGAAAACATTGGATTTTCTGTAAATAACAAAACAATGCCTTTAATAAGAGAACTTTTTTTACGTTTACTTGTGAAAGCAAGTTTATTTTCAATTCGCTGCGACCCGGGCAGCGTTTCAACCGCGCACACATATGATAGTACTTCCAATTTAGAGGTATAATTTCCAAAAAATCCGTTCTTAGTGTACTCTAGGAATTATCATCTAAATTAAAAATCTCTAGGTACAACTGCTTAGGTTGTGATTATCTGTTAAGAAATCAGTTACGGTACTGTAATTTAGTAGACACCTAACTGACTTCCAACGACCACCTTCAGCGACTTCAACAGTAAGTAACAATTTTAGTAGGTATTTACCCCATGGACGCGACGGCGAAGCAGACGTTGATGTAGAAGATGACTAGCGCGGGATATTTGTTGGCGCTCCGCCAGTCGATGAGAAAGGTAGCCACAGTGAGCAAGTTAAGCGCCAGGCAAGTGCCGGCGCCCCACGCCACCAGCCGGTGCAGCTGCTGTTGCTCGTCCTCCGAGTACAGCGGGTCGCGGCACGGTAGTCCGCACCCGGATATACCTACACACGAAACTATTAGTTACCTTAGCTTAGCCGGATACGACATGCCAACAAGCAACCTAGCAAACCTTATTACGTAGACGAAAATTAGGAGGAAATCTGTATAAGTAATTCAATAAAGTATGCTTTATTAATGCAATTTTAACGTACACTAATATATTGTTTCGTTAATATCTGTATAAAGGTTGAAGAGCAATAAGTTCTAGATTGAAACATTAAAGCGAATCTATTATTTGAAAAAGTCACCTTCATAGAAATGTAGAGGTTTGTTTGTATGTATTAGTGGAGGTAAACATTTTCCAGATGTATTAAACTTCATCTCCCTCGCGGCGTTCTCACATTTTGATGGAAAAAGTGTGGCGTTGCATTTGAGAAATGACGGAAAGTAAGAGGTATTGTACAAAATAGCGCAAGGCTCCATTGTGATCTTGCACATTTCGTAGGAAGGCAGGTATACCATGTCCTGGCCGAGTATGTTCTCACACTTGGGCATGAAAGTTGCGCACAGCAGCGGCTGGACGACCGCCCAACATTTTGGCACATTTATTAATTCTTTGTACAACTCCAACTGCATTTGAATTTTATTTTGATTCTCGTAAAAGGTCAGGTGCACGCTTGTTTTGTCGTAGGGCAATTTGGCACCGAGACAAGTCGTCTTATTGAGTGGCTCGCAGCGAGCTCTCCTCACGCAGCTATCAAACTTGATTTCCCTTTCAGGAAACCACTGCGTGCCCTTTTCGGTCTTTATAAGCCTAAAGTTGGGCGTCCCATTGATAGACTCGAGGCGTTCTGTAGCATTATCGCTCATATCGGCTATGGCGTTTTTGTCGCCACCGGTGTCGAACTGGCTCGCCTGACATGTCGATATCGTTGCCAACCACCACAACCAAATCGCAAGCGTCATCTGAAACAAAGGAAAGTATATTGACTATTGCCAATAAACATCTTATAAGGGCGAAAAAATAAACTAATAACAATTAAAACTACACTTTTTTTCTCAATTGATCTTTATTCATTGCAGGTTGAGGGCGACGTTAAATGAAACCCTTTGAAATGTCAAATATTTATTGATATCCACAATTTCGCAAACTTATATATATCTACTCTATTCTTGTACGTAAAAGTAGATAAATACCGCAAATCCGAGGGATGAGGACGCTTATAGGTGCAGGTGAGCCAGTGCATTTAAGTCATTATGCATGTTGAGTACCTACCATGAACAACCTATACCTATGACGGACGCCCCCGATAGCTTTATTTTGATGTTAGGCACGACATACAAATCTGAGCAATACATATTGTATGGTTATGCATTGTCTATTCATTACATACAGAATACAAACAACAAGTGTACTGGATAAAACACGCAATATGAACAGTACGGCAATGTTCACGCACACTCTTCATGAAAATGTTCTATATGATTTACATCAGGAGTGTAAAAGTGAGAGTGAAAAATATTCTAAAAAAAACTGCAACATGATATTTAATTTTGTTTCTGAAAATGTGATTTGCAAAAACTTTCATATAGATTAGCTGATCGTTCAAAATATTGTATTCCCCTTATATTGTAAAAATATCATGTAATTAATTTGTCCGTTAAAAGATCACATAAAAAAAAAGATAATATTTAAAATAGGTCATTACAAACGTCATAAGATTGAAGTAGCATGTCAGGAACTGATGAATATTCATCTTTCATTTGTCCAATTTTACTAAGGAGTTCCTCAACATATCAACTTCTAAAGCCCACAGGTCTTTTTCAAATTCAACTTATTTGTATGTGAACCACACAGGTAAAAGAGAATCAATAAAAATGTTATTTAATAAACAACATATATGCCTAATAAGTATATAAATGCATGTCTTGTATTTGATATGATGCATTCCATTTGAATGAATCCTAGTGAGATGAAACACAGTTCAGTTTATTTATCCTATGAATATTGTAAATTAACTGTGCAGCTATAACAACATAATGTATAAATGTACTGGCAGATGCAAGGACAGGATTACCCTTGGATTTGTATTTTATTTTTTAACTTTTTTTCTTTATTTATTAAATTTATTCAAAAATATTTTTACAAATTGGGTGAAGTAGGGTAGTCTTTATTATTGACAAAACAAGTTCAAAAAATACCAGGTTCTTACTATAATTATGGTGAGGGGTGAAGATCGCACGTGGGGAATATTCGCCAGAACAGGAGCAATGCTGGAGCTACACTTCGGACTGCAGGCTGATGAGAAATACATCCATCTTCCTTGCTCGTAAAATTACCTGACAGCATACAAATATTATATTTATGTATCCCCACACTCAGAATTAATTCACCAGATAAACAG
The DNA here is from genome assembly GCA_951449985.1 of Falcaria lacertinaria. Classification (NCBI taxonomy): domain Eukaryota; kingdom Metazoa; phylum Arthropoda; class Insecta; order Lepidoptera; family Drepanidae; genus Falcaria; species Falcaria lacertinaria. The sequence goes on along the minus strand of OX602123.1, from coordinate 5,299,538 downwards.
ATTAACTCACCAATTTTGCTGCAAGTCATGGGGTTCAACACCTGTATAGAATTTTTTGTAATATTTTTTGTGACGTAATAGAACTTTATTATGTTTTTAACTTATTTAATAAAATACAAGCTTTAAATCAAAATTATATACAACCTTTTTCAATGTCCACACAGTAGTCTTTACACTGTAACACTGATAACTTTTCGCTTGCAATGGGTAATGTGAATAACAGTTTGCGTATGCATAGATGAGGACATACTGTACTAGTTAAGAGATCGGCTTCCCACCCCTCCTGAAGTTCCTGTTGCCGCTGCTCCTTCGGTGACTACGTGAGCCGCGCGGGCCGCCGCCCCGCCAAGTGTTACGCGCGCCATGCCCGTTCATGCCGCGCCCTCGGCCCCGAACCTGCCCTCGACCCCTGTACCCGCCAGTGTCCCATCTCTGATTCCTTGAGAATCCATCGTCACCATTACCTTCCTCGTTGTAATTTTCATCTTCGTAGCTTTGGTCATAAGACTCTTCTTCATTGTAGCCATCGTTCTGCGAGTACGATTGGTTATCGAAATTGGAGTCATAATGAGTTTTATTATAACCATTGTCAGAGAACGGCGGTCGCAGTGGCCTGTTACCCATTGGTGGCATGTTGCCCATCGGTGGCATACTACCCATTGGAGGCATGTTGCCCATTGGAGACATCCCACCCATGTGGGGCGGCGGCATGTGCATAGGTCCCATTGGGCGCATTGGAGGGCCCATGGGTGGTCGCATTGGCCCCATATTATTCATAGACATTGGTGGTCTCATCATGGTCCCCATCGGTGGTGGCATACTACCCATTGGGGGCATACTAATATCTGGACCATTATTGTAACTTTGATCTTCCTGGTTAGATTGTTCACTTGTGTCCATGTCATTATCATAGTATTGCTCTTGATCATAGTCTGCATAATTCTCTCTGGTATTGCCTTCACACCCTGGAGCATCATCATCATTCTCCGGGTTGGGATATTCAAATGGTTGGAAGTTGTCTTCATCAGCATCATCTTCTAAATGAGGCATCACATCATGTAATTCTTCTATTTCTCCTGATGCTATATACTTCTTAAGTGCTAAAGGACCGTCAGATATTGCTTTTTCAAGTTTTGACCCTGGTTCTACTGGTATCAATTTGCCATATATAAATATAGCAGATGGTGTGATCTGATGTAAAGGTATGGCTCCAGGTACTGACTCCACTAAGGCTTGAGTAAGTGCCTCTGTGGCAGAGTCATCACCAGTTGGACCATAGTTCCACTGGGCTTGGAAATTTCTAGGTATAGGTTTACTATATGGTACTTTCTTCACTTTCTTCTCAAACTCCATAGGGACCAATGTAGTATCCAAGTCTAATCCAGGTATAACCTTATCTGTATCAGATGAAAATATTTCTACTTTGTCTTCTGGGCCCATGCCAGGTATAACTGCTGGTTCTTCCAAATCCTGGTCATCCTGTACTCCTGGTGGTAAAGTATTAAGATTGTATTTGTCTCTCATAAGATCACCAGGTCTATTACGGGTCCAGAACTTGGATGTGTGGTCATTAGACCCTGAACACAATATATGACCCAAAGGATGCCAAGCCATAGTCCAAACAATAGATTCATGTGCACCTTCAATGCACCCCACTTCTTTATCAGTGCCAACATTCCAGAACAGTATAGCTCCATCAGAGCCCCCAGAACAGAATAATCCCTCATGAGTTGGATGCCAAACAACACTGGATGCCTCTTTTTTGTGTCCCCTAAATATTTGTAATTCAGTACCTAATTTGCGGATATCAAATAATTTTAACAAGTGATCACGGGAAGCAGTTATTAGCCAATTGCCATTATCATTCCATTTCAGATCCATAACAGTTGATTTATGTGCATGAAGAGTTGAAAGGGCGGTTCCAGATTTAGGATCCCATAATTTGATGGGTTGTTGATTATCCTTGCTGCCAGAGACAATTAGAGCTTTTGTGGGGTGCCACTGGACACATTTGACATCTGCACCATGTCCTCTCAGTATTCTTTCTTCCTGACATCTATAGAAATCAAATATGCGCAGTGTACCATCATCTGAACAGGTGACAATTTTAGAATCACTAGGGCTAAAACTAATACCTCTAACTGCTTCTTTATGAGCCTGATACATTTTAACATTATTCATATTGCTTTGCCAGTACTTAATAAAACCTGAATGGTCTCCAGTTACCATCCAACCCTCACCATGTGACCAAACCATGGACCTAACAGGAGAATCATGAGCTTGAAGTATAGTTTCAAAATTAAATGTTAACCCATTCCACAAAGTGAACTCCCCAGAAGAGGCACCGGTGATCAACCTGCGGCCCTCTGGGGTCCAGGCTACTGCGAAAATGGGACATCTCATCTTGTTGGTTGCTGTTTTAACAAACCGAGTAGTTACTGCATTTATTGGATTATCTGGATAGGAGGGCGGCGGCAACAAATCGGGAGTGTACATTGCGTCCGGTTGCAGAGCGTGCCTGTCCCGCCAGTCGCGTTGCCAAACACGACATTCTAAAGCTTTTATAATAGCAGCATTGTAGTCTACAGTTTTCCGCATAACGGATTTACGTAAACGTTTACCATCAAAGTCATCCTGAGTCATATTTAACGGACCCTGAGGAGGAAAGCGCATCTGATAGTTGAAAGGCCTAAAGTTGTGGCGAATGTTGTTACGGCCGGGTGGACCTAGTGGTCCACCCATGCCCATCCCCATATTTGGTGGCATCATCCCCATATTTGGCGGAGGGTGTCCGAAATCCATGATTATTAACTTCGATACCTAATTGGAGAAATAATTTAAATTACAAATTAGGTCTAAGTCAGAAATTCTAGTGTGACTAATATTTGTGTTGTTAGAGTCTTACCTTAGAAGCACCAATATACGCTATAACATTATTCACGTTTGGTTCACTATTTACACAGCACACAAGTTTATTGGATTAAAAATAGTAATAATTTCATTGAAAATATACTTAAAAAGAACACAAAGCTAACCTATTTGGAATGCTAGCCTAGCCAAGCAAGCAAGCTTTCGTCGCCATGTTTGCATTACTTTTCAGTGTGACCATCTTAAAATTACGAATACTGCCGTATTTTGGTTTGAAAAACCTCACAAAAAGAAGGTAGTAAATAATTATAAATTACACATTGCGATCAGCACCGTATTTTTTGGGTTCCGTACCCGAAAGGTAATTAACGAAACCGTATTACTAAAACTTCGCTGTCTTCTTCCTAACTATGGCAATCAATTCTCTTTTAAGGACTATTTATGCCAGTGTCAAGTGTTAGAGAATTTTTAAGTTCCCCAATTTTTCATGTCTGTTTCATTAAAAATGCCAAGTGTCATGCATTATATCCTTAAGCATGCTGCACACGTTCAGTTTAAACTGCACAGTCGAAATGTGTAGCCCGCCTTATCGGAGTTTCTGGAGAAAATCCACGCCAGTAGCAGATTGTAACACGCTTTTAGGTCAGAGGTAACCTATTGACCAAAATGATAAATTACATAACCCAAAAGTAATATTATTGCATTTTTTATCTATTTTCCGATAAATAAGTCACTAAATGAATCTTCACTGCACATAACGACACCGAAAATACCCATTACAGATCACTATCACAGAGAAAAAAAATCTCAACCGATCCGCCTGATTCCTGCCAAAAATTCAGACTTCGTTGTCCGTCCGTCCGTCTACACGTAGTGGTTATGTACTCTGTGGTCTGTCCGTCAGCGGGCTGTACTTGGGCTGCATCTCTTTATCACCGGTGATCACCTGAACACAGTTGAAATTATCACAGCATGTGTAATTATGTTTCCGTATAACAAAAAAATATAAAGGGTGACCCCCTACCAAAAACGTGTTTTCTTTTGTCTATCTTAATAATGGTAACAAGTAGATTCTTGAAATGCTCATAGTGTAAATTGCTATATTTTTTAAAAAACAGAGTAAAATTACTATTACAATTTTACAAACTTATTTTTTTTTATTTCCTGCCTCCTTACTCATGGCTTTATATATATATATATATATATATATATATATATATATATATATATATATATATATATATATATATATATTTGATTTATAATTTATTTGCCTTAATTACAATGCAATAAATAAATACGCATTAATGAAATACATTACTTAATGTAATTTGCATTTTTTTGTGTAACACTACTGCAATACTGCCTAAAAATTTCTAATTTTATCGAACGTTTATTTATTTGTTCGTAGCATGGATACAAATCTTCCATCTCTAAATCCTGTGTTGTATTGTATTATTATTATAATAGATAGATAATACACTTACATAGGACAATGCCTAGTATTAGTATACATAGATTAGAGACAATCTACGGAAACGTAGTGATTATGTACTCTGTGATCTACGGCAGTAGCAGTGCGGTGAAAAGTGGAACTAAAAATTAGTATGACAATTTCGACATTTCGCGAGTTACGTTTTCGAATTTCGAATACGTTGTCGACAATGTTCCTGCTACCGGCACAGATCATAAACAGGCCGAAGAGGGAGTAAAACGGGCCTAGGGAAGGCCTAGGGTTAGATGAAATCTATACCAGTATTATTATCTCCAAGTTGATATTCTTCTTCTTCTTCTTCTTCCTAAGTATGGCAATCAATCCCTTCAGGGACTATTTTTGCCAGTGTCGAGTGTTAGAGAATTTAAATGTTTCAAAATTTCACGTGTTTGCCGCATTAAAATGCTTAGTGTCATGCATTCTAACGCCCAATGGAGTTTCTGGAGACAACCCACGGCAGTAGCAGATCGTAACACGCCTTTAGATTAGAGGTAACCTATTGACCAAAATGATAAATCACTTAACCCAAAAGTCGTATTATGGCATTATTTCCAATGCTCCTATAAATCAGTCACTAAATGAAACTTTACTGCACATATCGACACCAAAAATACACATTAAAGATCACTATAACACAATTTACGACACACTGGAAAAAATCTCAACCGCTCCGCCTGATTCCCGCCAAAAACTCCCGAGTTAATATTAATACTGCGTGCGTACAACCTATATAACGAAACGCCAAGAGAATACAACCGCCATAAAAAAAATATTTAGGTGTGGCACTCGGAGACTGCCGCGGTAAAGCTATTGCATAGCATTTTTTATCAACTTAAGCAATTATAATTATTTATTTATTTTATTAATGCTGTATTTTTTTATATACCTATATACTTTCTCACAAACAGCTGATTACGGTAGTTTTCCAATACAACCAATGCCACCTAAAGGCGGGTTGCTGAACTAAAGAGACAAGCGTGATATTTCAAAAAGTCATTAAAAGTTCTGGTATTTATCGATAGATGGAACTAAAAAGTATCACCGCTGTGCCGGTTGGAGTGGGGGGTGTTAGGTTTTTTTCGTTACGGAATTTCTGGATTCGGTCCCCACGCTCAAGCTTTAAGCTATGCAATAGCTTAAAAATGAATAGCTTCACTCAAAAAACTATATTACAGCACAGCATTATTTCCAATGTTCCCATAAATCAGTCACTGTATGAATATTTACTGCTCGCACGGGTCTGTGAAATGAGTTTATCTACAAAACTTAAGCACACGGCCCAATACTGTTAAAACGAGAAAAAAATCCTGGGTTAAAACACGTTTTCCCGAAGATACTAAAATTTTGTGCCAACGAACGTGACATATGGTATGGTGAGTCTATCGCCGTATTCGCCGTCTCGTAGACACTACATACGTCCTTGAATTTCTTCTCAGATGTATGCAGGTTTCCTTACGATGTTTTCCTTCACTGTAAAACTCGTAGTGTGGCTAATCAGTGCACTTAATAATTTACAATTAGCTAATTAATAATTAAAATTAAGGTATACTAGCGATCCGCCCCGCTTCGCACGGCCAGCGTTAGCCATATCACTTAAATACCTACAAAACATAAAATAGATAAATTCGTTCTTGCTCTACGGCGACTGTCACTTGTAGCTTCCCAGGAAGCGGCCATATGCGCTTACCACGGCTATGTATCTTCCGTGCTACGAGCTACGGTACGGTTTAATTATATGGGATAATTCAGTCCACATAAATCGAGCATTCATAGCGCAAAAGAAGTGTATAAGAGCTCTGAGCGGATCTGGATACCTACATCATACATTGTAAACCATTGTTTAAACAAATCAGAATTCTTCCTCTTCCTTGTCTTTACATTATGAATATATATGTTTTCATTAAGAGACATTCATATCTATTTCCACTCCATGACGTCGTTTTAAACAAAAAGTACAAAAGCAGGGATCCATTTAAGCTATATGTACCGCCGCAACAAAGGCTACACCTATTCAGCAGAAATGTATATTGTATGGCAATTCAAATTTATAATCATATACCTATAGAATTAAAAAAAATACTTTATATACAGTTAAAACAAATTATTTAATTGGCTGTTAGAAAATTGCTTCTATTCCATACAAGAATCCTTTGATTGTAAAATAATATGATTGTGGTTTTTTTTTTTATAGCACTAAGGTGGCACGCAAGCATACGGCCCACCTGATGGTAAGCAGTCACCGTAGCCTATAGCCGCTAGCAATACCAGGGGTATCACTAACGGGGTGCCAACCATGTTGTTGATGAGGACTCACTGTGCTAGCAACAATACTACTAGCTCAGCGTATCCTCGTGGAGCACTGGCAACCTTACTTACCGCAGAAACACAACATAACATCAAGTAGTGTTATTTCACTGCGGTCTTCTGTAAGGCGGAGGTACAGTCCCCAGTCGGGCGGCTCTTATTTAAATGGGATAACCCACGGGATATCCCAAATTGCCCTACCTCTCTTTGAAATAATATAATTATGAATAAAATTATGTCATAGCAATTACTTAAAGTACATTTTTAACAAATATTTCTACACCAACTATGGTAGAATACGTCCGATCATGTATTAGTTTAAGACCTTATGAGCCGTATTATTGGAAATAAGTTTATCTTTATCTTTAAACGCGAATTAATTATACATCAAATAAAATCCTTTCTCTTGAATCACTCTATCTATTAAAAAACCGCATCAAAATCCGTTGCATAGTTTTAAAGATGCATAGGGACAGGCAGACAGCAGGAAGCGATTTATACTATGTAGCGATCAGACGACATTTGGGTTGTTTCACATAGTGAAATATTAAACGAAAAAAAATTAGCTAACGAAGATAAAGGTATTTGGTTTTTTTTATTAACTTTAGTCTTTATATTTACTGGAATGGCCGTCAGTTATTACGAAATAGTGTTTTACTCTGCTCGTAATATATTATACTATCTACCTACTCTACCCTGATCTGAGCCAAAAACTTACGACTAATTATAGAATTATTTGTCTGTCCACTTGTCTGCCTTGTACTCTCTCTCTCTTTCTATTTTTTTGTTGTACCTCAGTCAGGGTTATACTCAGGGTTTTTACCTCAGAACAATTGATGTTCTGAGTTGTTACCTACATCCTCAGAATAATAAATCAAGGTCGCTTCTGTATTAACTACTACAAAACTGAAAGTAGACAATTCAGAAGCAAGACTATAATTTTAAACTACCTATTTAATTTAACTCCACAGATCACCACAAAGTTACGAACAAAGGGTAGATTTTATGCATATTTTATGATACAAAGTACAACACAATTTTACAGTAACAACCTTCTTTATAATTTTAATACCTACATTATTAACAAAAATAAATTAATCACTTAGTGCCAAGCCATTATTCTCGTTTGTCCAATGATATTAAATGGCCAGAAACTGGAAAAAGTAATATTTCAATTTTAAGACGATCAAACACTTTCATTGTAGACGACACTTTATAACTTCTCAGCACATTCACCAGAATACTCTTCATAACCATCATGCCAAAATTACGACCTGGAAAAAATGCATATATAACTATGAGCAAGATTTAGTTGGAATTGGGATAGTTAAATCTTTAGTTATCTATCATAGTCCATAGAGCAACATTTTTACAAAAACTTTAATCCGCACGGACGTATGTTTTTATTGTAATTAAATACATACCTATACAATTCCTAGTTCCGTAGCTGAAAGGGATGTAAGCGCACGGATGTCTCCCTGTGCTATTTTGTGGTAGGAATCTATCGGGGTTGAAACAGTCGACATCAGGACCCCAGATTTTCTCCGATAGATGCATCATGAACGGTACAACCGCACACCCAACACCAGCTGGGAGTGTGCATGTTGCTGAAACCGAAAATAGCAATAAAATAAAAATACATTAAATTCGGATCGTACTGTTAAAGTGAGTTTCATAAGTTTTGACACGTCAATGTCACTTTATATTTTCAACCGACTTCAAAAAAGGAGTAGGTTCAATTCGACTGTGTTTTTTTTTATGTATGGGCATGGTGGGATTGAAGTCTAAAGAACTAAAACACTGCCTATTCGGTAACTTACATAGTTTCAACTCATGTTGGGTTTCCCTCGCAATCACAGGCACAACTGTGTACAACCTCATCGTTTCCTTAATAACCCTCTCGAGATAATCCATTTTTAATATATCTTCTTTAGTGGGGGGTCTCACAGAATCACCAAAAATTTGTTTTATTCTGTAAATAATGTAACAATATTGTATACAGAACACTGATCACTACATAGTATAAAACAATATATGTAAGCTTTAAAACTACGCAGCGGATTTTGATGTGGTTTTTTTAATCAATAAAGTGATTCAAGAGGACCGTTTTTATGTATAATTCATTTGGGTGTTATAGATATTTTATTTAACTTATATGGCTAACACTGGCCGTGCGAAGCCGGGGTGGGTCGTCAATTACGTGAAAAATTTAATTAAACACAAATCAAAAATATTCTGTTTCTGATACACAAGTAGTTTTCTGAGAATTGTGCGTGTAAGCGTTATAGGAAGAACATGGGGAAAACATGAACATACAGGGATATCATTATGGGTATAGAGTGCCATAAACTTTGGCAACACGTCTTTACATATCCGAATGGAATTTGGCAATGTGGCTTTAAGGAAGTGTTCTAAATATTTGTATTTATACAAATGTAACTCCATGTAAACATTTGTTAAAAAAAATTAATGCATCTATGTGCGGATAAAACTTTTGCAGCATTTGATAGATAAACCATGGAGTAACTCACTCTTCGTAGACCTTATTCTGCTCATGTTCGTGACAGCCCAATAGCACAAGTACGTATGATATGACCAGGGCGGTGGTGTCGTTGCCAGCGATCGTGATAGAGTCGATGTGCTCTCGGAGCTGCTCGTCAGTAAACTGTTTGTTCTTTTCCAACAGCAACTGTAGGATATCCTTTCGACCTTGATTAAAATATATCACTGTAAGTCCTATTCAATAGTTGTGTTAGTAAAAGTAGATTACGCCGTTGCACATAACATACGTAAGGTAAGCATAATTGTAATAAGTACTGCCCATCATTACAGTATTATTAAATTACATTATTATTATTTAATACCACTAAGGCGGCACACAAGCCATCGGCCCATCTGATGGTAAATAGTCACCGTAGCCTATAGCCGCTAGCAATACTAACGAGTTGCCAACTTTGTTTTTGTTGAGGAGTGAGTCCTTATCAAAAACAGATGCTAGCAGCATTACTACGAGCGCATTGTATCCTCATGGAGCACTGGCAACAGTGACAAGTTGTCACTGTTGTCACTGACTACCTTACTTACCGCAGAAATATAACACTACATCAAAGTAGTGTTATTTGACTGCCGTCTTCTGTAAGGTGGAGGTGCAGTCCCCAGTAGGGCGGCACAAATTTTGATGGGAACCCCCACGGGATATCCCAATTATCCCCACGTGCTTTTTTAAAAACTCAAGGTGTGATTAATCACTGTACTTAAGTTTAGAAAACTCATATGTACACGCTGGGATTCGAACCTGGGCGCATCAGATGACAGGCCTGTTGCTTCAACCACAAGGCCACCACGGCTTTTAATTATACATACATTCAATACACGTAAGTATACGACAAAATAAAATTTTCATGCTACGGTAAGTAGGTAATTATTCTTGGTCCATAACGGCCACTGTATACTAATAGATAAATAAAGTCAAACTGACCCTCTTCAACATAGCCATATTTTTCAAAAGTAGCTCGCTTATTCTTGATAACCTGCAAAAGATATAAGTTGTTAGCATGTCATAGACATATTATAATACTATTTGTGGTGTCAAAATGACCGCGACACGTGTGTGAGGATATAATGTCTTATTTGCAAATTTTACAATGGGTTACATACGTCATCAGTGAATTTGTGCGTAAGCTGAATGTTTTGTTTCTGTGTCTTAGCGTGTTTGGTGAGGTTAAAGAGAGCGTCGGGCTGCAGCCAAGCCTTGAAGAGGCGCATGTTGATTATGTTCATGACAGTACGTCGCGCGCGCAGGTACGGCGTGTCCGGCGTATGCTGCACGTCCATGCGCTCACCCATCGCAGTTTCTGGAGAACAAAATTACTTCATAAATCCGTGTCTAAATGGCTAATGTAAATTTATCGAAATGTGATTAGTTGGCTGGAATTTCATGCTGTTATTGTCATTACATTTAACCCATGAGATTCTACACGTAACCATAACGTAAACCAGAGTGGTATTAAAAGAGCTGTGGGATATTCCGTTAAAAAAAATTGATCCAACTGAATGGAGCAGTTTCTCCACAGCAGTCAAATAGTATTACTATAATCATAATGTCGTATTGTATTCCTATAGTGCGTGCGTAAGATTTCTAGAACCCTTCGAGCAGGGCCGGATTTAGGGGAAGGCAACCAGGGCTACATACAGCCCCGGGGCCTCCACAAAAGAGAATTCGGAAATAAAACAAAGACTACTAGACACTGGTAAACAACCTTTCCTTTTGTCAGATAATGTCACATATGTCAATGTCAAATGTAGACTGTTTTATCTATGCTTTAAAACTATAGCTCTATATTCTTGACTAGCGGCCCGCCCGGGCTTCGCACGGGTAGAAATTTATTTTGTCTACCCGTGCAAAGCCGGAGCGGGCAGCTAGTATAATATATAGCCTATGTTACTCAGTGATAATGTAGCTTTCTAACGGTGGAAGAATTATTGAAATCGGTCCAGTAATTTCGGAGCCTATTTAATACAAACCCACAAAAATAAAAATCTTTCCTCTTTATAATATTAGTATAGATATAGATATACAATAATTACGGTGAAGGAAAATATTGTCTGAGAAGAAATTCAAGGACGTATGTATGTAGTATGTATGTAGTATGTATGTATGCCTAAGAGATGGTGACGGATCCGCCATCTGTCACGTTAACACCAAACTATCCCTGGTGGGAATTGGGTGCTAAACACCTCTGCCTACCTCTTCGGGGACTCTTGTGGGAAAGCGTGAAGATATGTTATTACAAAGATATTTATGTAAAATCTATTCAAAATAAACAAAGTTTATGTGCTTTTTCTTTTGAAGGAGTCATGAAGATACATTATTCATTCACTTATAATAGTGTATAAAATAAATAAGATTATCGCTTAGTTTTGATTTGAATATCATTAAAGAGGAATACAAATATTATTTTTGCATTTATTTAATCATGTGAAGCAAACGATATTATTCATTTGAATTCTACGATAAATTATTAAATTTCACAGTAATTGTGTAAGTATCAGGTATTTAGTTGTTTCTGTAAGTCCATTGTACGATTCCAAGGTTGTTCATATTTTATTAGCTAAGATTAATTAATTTAACCGTTTACAAAGTCTGGGCATTGTTACGTTTTTCCCATTGAATTGTCTAATTCGTGTCAAGTGCACTTAAATCTCAAATTATGTAAATAAATTCAAATTATATATAATAATATAATTTTAAATATTGTTTAAATGCATTGTCCAATTAGTGTGCTTTGCAGCAAGTTCAAATGTTAAACTGAATTTATTGTCTCGCCCCGAATAAATAAACTGTTCTTAACTCTGTGGCTCAGAGAAGATAATATTCTGTGGCTATGCACTCCTAAGAAACGAACTTAATATTTTACATCGGCGCTTATCAATATAATCTCATCGTGTATCCCCAAACTTAATGTATAATAAATTAACGAGAATTCATCGATTAGTGCCTTTTAATATATAGTCGAATAACATAAATTTAGTGAAATATGTAATACTAGCTTTTGCCCGCGGCTTCGCACGCGTGGTAAAGTAAATAAGTTAGCATGTACCTATATCTTAAATTATAAATGATAGCTTTTGCCCACTGCTACTTATTTTTATGGATTTAACTTCTTAAAATAACGGATTTTCATGCAAAACTTTCATCACATCCCCTCTTTTACCCTTTTTGTGGTGGAAATTTCTAAAAATCCTGAAATATTTATCTATTTATTTATACCTGAAAGGTCAAATACCAATATTCATGCGTTTATCTTCAAAAATTACGGATATTTACATACAGAAATTGTCATCACCTATTTTAACCCCTTAGAGTTGGAATTTCCAAAAATCCTGAAATACCTATTTATTTATTTTTTACTAAAAGATCAAATACCAATTTTCATGCGCTTATCTTCAAATTACGGATTTTCATACAAAACTTTCATCCCCTATTTTACCCCCTTAGGGGTAGAATTTCCAAAAATCATGAAAAACGTATTAATTAATTTTAGACCGAACGGCCAAAACCCAAATTTCATACGTTTAACTTAAAAAACGACGGATTTTCATACAAACTTTCAACCCCTATTTTACCCCCTTAAGAGTGGAATTTTCAAAAATCCTGAAATACGTTTTTATTTATTTTTAACTGAAAGGTCAAATACCAATTTTCATGCGTTTAACTTCAAAAGCGACGGATTTTCATACAAACTTTCAACCCCTATTTTACCCCCTTAGGGGTAGAATTACCAAAAATGCTTTCTTAGTGGATGGCTACGTCATAAAAGGTACGTACTGTAAAAAAATCAAGCCTGTAACCCCAGCCGTTTAGGCTGTGCGTTGATATGTCAGTCAATCAGTCAGCTTCTTCTTTTATATATACAGATTAGTTAGTCTCTTTTTAAGAAAATCTACAAGGGCTAACAATGGCTGCCCATACGGCGCCTTCGAAGCAAGACCTGTGCCTGTTGTCCAGGCATTTCAAAGTAAACTAACCAATAATGTCAGCGTCTAATCTTTGATTATATCATCTAATTAATTAATCAGTGTACATAATATATCGATCAGTAATAAAAGTCGTTGATTCAAATTGCATTCTCATTCAACACCTTTGATATTTTTTCGCGTTTTGCTATAAGGTTAAATACTAGCTGTGCCCGCGACTTCGTACGCGTGAAATCGGTCCGTGGTCCCCAATTTCAAGCAACCTCAATTACGCCTTGCAGCGATAGCATCAGCGATCTGCCAGTGAAAGCCGTTGAAATCGGTCCAGCCGATCACAATTTCATGGGTTTATTATGATACGCGGAACCCTTATATTTATCCCAAATAAACGTAGCCTTTGGTACGCCTTTAGCATCAGCTATCTACCGGTGAAAGTTCAACCGTTCAGATTTTGTTCATAATTTCATGGCTTTTATATGTTGCGCGGAACCCTTATTATTATGCCAAAATAAATTAAGCCTAAGTTACGGTCTAGCTTAGTCTAGTTAGGTCTAAGCCTTAATAGTTTCAGCGTGATGCGCGGCCAAGAAACAGACAGACAGACGGACAAAAATGAAAAAAAAAAAAAAGGAAATTTTGGTTCGGTATCGAATATAAAGTGCCCTCCAATAAAAAAAAAACAAAGTACCTTCAATGTACAGAATTCAACCTGTCACAGTTTTATTAGCACGGCCTCATAGGGACGTTTAGTTTGAAATTTTAAATGGGAAGAACTAGAACAACATTTTGGTCAGCTCTAGCGTTGCGGTTGTATTCTCTTGGCGCTCAGCCTAATCGGCTGGGGTTAGAGACTTGACATTTATAACGTAGGCCACTAAGGAAGGGTTTTTAGAAATACACCCCCTAAGGGGGTTAAATAGGGGATGCAAGTTTGTATGAAAATCTGTAATTTTAAAGTACCTACCGAAAACAATGTCCAGCATGCAAGAAGTGACGTACTGGTAAACGTCGAACTCCGGTTTCCCAACCTGACTTTGGAGCTGATTGACAAGCACCGAGCCTTGCTCAGCGAACACTCCTAAATACTTTTCTACCACTCTGTTGTGGAACACGGGGAGTAGAAGTTTCCGATGGACCTTCCATGTTTCGACTGAAACCAGAAAATAAACATATTTTGCGGAAGAAGGCTGCTCAAGATCAAGAAATGCTCGAACTTATTCTGCGTAAAATGTACGGCATCATAAAAACTAAATTGACGCTCTTGAAATCTTATTTTATTACCCAGCGGCATTGTGCAGAACAAATCAATACTCACTTATTTTATTTTACGTTCCTTCAAGACAACACATAATTTAAGTACATTTCTATAGCCTAACACTCTAACATAATTGAAGGGAATGACGTCATGCTTAACACAGCTATAGTAAATTGGTAGTATAGAAAAACCACTAATGAAAATTCTAAATAATATATCACATACACAGGGCCACCCCAAGTATGGCTGAAGTGGTCCGTTACAACTTACGCCTATATGATCTGTCTGTATTATACCTACCTATCTATATAGTCTTTTAGAGTGTTAGAGAAAAAGGTAGTAATTCACCTGGGGCAGCAAATAATCCCTTTCCCAACCATGCTCTTATAAATTTATATGTATAATCCTTTTCAAGGCATTCTTCCAGTATCTTCTGAACATCATCTGGGTCGAAGGCAACTGGGAACAACGCATACAGTTCAACTTACGCGAATTGTTTCATAATGTGAAGAATAATAAAATTGGCCAAGTGCGACTTGGACTTGCACACCGAGGATTCTGTATGTGTGTTTATAATTATCAAAATAGAGCAAAAAAACACGTTTCTAGTATGGGATTCCCTTAATGTTTTTAATTATTTTTTGTTATCGCAGCAACAAAAATACGCATTCTATGAAAATTTCAACTGTCTACATAAACGGATCATGAGATACAGCCCGCTGACAGACATACGTATGGACGGACGAACGGACGGTCGGACAGCTTAGTCTTAGTAATAGGGTTCTATTGTGTAGGGAACCCTCAAAAGGTTAAATTAAGAAATAATTATAATGTTTTATACAGACTTGGAGATACAAATAGTACCTATAGGAAATATTTGCTTTGCGCGGCAATCGAACCCAGCGGGAGAGACCCAGAGTGTGTAGCTATGAAAACAATATTTTAATCTTTAATTATCATTATAAGATTACTTCTTTTCCGAAATATGCAATTTAACGACGTTACAAACCTATGTAAAGTTTAGGTCCAATCCAAATTTTGTCGATACCTCCTCCCGCATTACCTATGATGTTACAAAGATCTTGTATATTTTTCATCATTCCTGAAATTAACAATTTATAGGTAAATTATTTTTTCTCAAATATCGATAAATCAACACTATCGATAAATTAATAATATAATATACACAGTGCTTTGATTATACGCAGTGGTACGTAATGGAAAATAATAGTTGTGACAATATAAGCTGTCTACAATCGATTTTAAGTATAATCGAAGTTCTCTCTAAGAATAATTCTAAAGATAAAGTCTTATAATCAAAGGATAAAGTATACCTAGTCTCGTTCAAACAGACTTACTGTCTGTGCGTTCAAAAAACCGCGTTTATGTCTTTTGCTTTAGTAGTTTTAATTAATTGTAAATTAATATTTTTATAAAATATAATATATATATTTCATATATTTATTAATAGTTATATATTAATAGCTCAGAGTAGATAATAATATACTATGTAGGTAGTATATTATCGGATCTACTCTGAGTTTATAATAATTAGAATTTCGTATAGAGAAAACAAGAACTGTGCTACATTATTTTAGAACGAACTGAAAGCTCCTTCAGTCTCTGTGATAAAAGCTGCGGGAATGCTGTAAAAATATAAGCAGACTAGTTGTGCCCCCGCGACTTCGTACGCGTGGAATTAATTTTGTCCATAATTTCATGGGATTAATTCTTTTGCGCGGAACCGTAATTATTATTCCAAAATACAAGTAATTTAAGTAACGCCTCTTAAGTGAAGCATCGGCTATCTGCCAGTGAAAGTCCCGTTGAAATCGGTCCAGCCGTTCAGAATTTGTTCAAAATGTTTAAGAGGCTTTTATTTGTGGCGCGGCACGCTAATTATTTTTCTTATTTTGGAAAAATAAAAAGTAGCCTATGTTACGCCCAGTAAAAGCAGCTATCTGCCAGTGAAAGCCCAGTTCAAATCGTTCCAGCCGTTTTGGAGATTACCCCAAACAGACAGATAGACAAACAATACAGACAGACGTAATGACAGTTTTTTAAACTGGTATTTGTCATTAGTGTCGTGTTATTTTGACATTACAAACAGACACTTCGATTTTATTTATTTGTATAGATTTGACTGTCCCTTTTTGAATAAAATTGAATTGAGTTTTCAAACATAATTTTGTATCAAAATAAAAAGGAATTTAAATCAAAAGTAGCTAAGGAGTATTGATATCAACTTCAAAGCAAATCACCGCCGAAATAAATGTCCTACCCTTTTTAACCACATCTTCCATCAATTCTGTTAAAAAAGGTTTTCGCAAAATTTTAAGCAGATTGGACCAAGGAATCACGTTGTCCGATACAAATTTGTCCCCATTTTCAACCCCTTTGGGGTAGAATTTCGGAAACTCCCTTATTATCGGATGCCTACGTCATACACAGAACACACTCTCCAAGTTTCAGGTCTCTACGATCAGCGGTTTAGACTGTGCGTTGATCCGTCAATCATTCAGGAAATAACCTTTATAGATTAAACCTGGTATAGATAACACTCAATCAATATTAAACATAAATAATAACCTGTTTTTTTTGTTACAATCGTATATAGTAGGTATATACTTACTCTCCGGTCCGCCTATAAACCAATGCGTGTGGCCCAGCACTGGTAGTCCACCAGCACCTGTAAGTTTCCCAGATAACGCATATAGAGGCCTGCGTCCTCTTCTGAAATGTATATAATATCCAATAACCACCAAAACAAGTATCGCAAGTACTATCATTTTGTCTTTCTGTAATATTTTATTCACTGCTTAAGTTTTTTATAAGTTATTATTATAAGCCCAATGAATCTGTCAAAATAGTTATTCACGGAAAATCTTCGTAGCACTGTCGGCTAGATTAGAAATAACGTTGGTTATATACACAGTATCTCCACAAAATGGTATGAAAATCTACTTATTTACTAAGTTTTTTTAACATTATTAGCACATAAAGCACTCTGTCACTATCTGTTCAAAGGATAATACGTTCTCAACACTCGTCTGTCGTTCTGTAAGCGCTTATATCGATTCGCGAGTAGTAGGAAAATGCATGCATACATACTTTACTGAAATCACAGCTACAGTAGCTGAGCATTTAACATAGCAATCATTTTTACGTCGATCACTTATGTTCTCTTTTTATTTATGTATTATTTATTATTTAATGAAAGGCCAAATATCAATATAACCATATTTCCAAAAACCCTTCCTTAGTAGACGCCTAAGTCATAAAAGGTACCTACCTTCAAAATTTCAAGTCTCTAGCCCCATCTGTTTAGGCTATGCATTGATAAGTCAGAAAGTCACGTTTCTTCTTTTATATATACACAAGATAAAGAAAATGTGTGCAGTTCGGGAGTACCTACTGGCTGGTGACCCGATTTAGACTGAACCTCGAGGTGTTTATTGATTGGACAGATGCAAACTGCCCAGAAATTCGAAACCACGCAATAATATATAATACAAAATATTAACAG
Organism: Falcaria lacertinaria; assembly: GCA_951449985.1. Taxonomy (NCBI): domain Eukaryota; kingdom Metazoa; phylum Arthropoda; class Insecta; order Lepidoptera; family Drepanidae; genus Falcaria; species Falcaria lacertinaria. The sequence continues at coordinate 5,281,613 of OX602123.1, read as the reverse complement.
TATGTATAGGCCTAAAGCCAACCTCGCGGAGGGTTATAGGTACGTACCTCATACGTAGTTAACACTTGTATGTCAGCTACACACTGACGGTCTATTTATTCTACCAATATTGAAATACGCTTCCTATATATACCTCAGAACAATAACAAGGGGTAAACACTCCGGGGACTATTGACGTACTCATCACTGGTTCATTCTAAGGCACTGCGAGATCGCGTTCACCCAGCCTGCAAAAAAGCAACAGAAACTTAAATAAACATGAATGACTAGCGATCTGCCCCAGTTTCGCACGGATTTTCAGATTGACTCCTGTTATATTGAAAACCGCTGCGTAGTTTAAGAAATCTAACCATGCAAACGGCGGGAACCGACTTAGACCGACCTAGTTATCATGCAATAATAAGGAATAACCAGTTATATATAGATGGCAATAAAATAGAAGTAGAAAATAATGCACAACCAAAAGATAATGCTGACACTAACACCAAAGGGAATGAACCTGCTCTCCCAGGCTACCAAAACAAACTCAGTAAACCAATAGAAAGACGACAACACCTACCGAATGATGAAATAATCAGCAACCATTCCTTTCGAGGAAAACGATCCACCTTATAAATTTAATATTCTATTTCAAAATTTTCAAAGTATCTGCAATAAAACCCACATATTAGAAGCCTTCTTAGACAAAAATACAAAATATCCAGTTATATGCGTATCAGAATCCTGGTTATCAGATGGACAGTTAGACATCCTACAAATAAATGGATACAAAGAAGCAGCATCATATTGTAGAAAATCCCGAGGAGGTGGCGGAGTGTGTATGCTGATTCAAGAGCATATGGAATATACCGAGAGAAAGGATATTGCAATGATGTCTATAGACTATTCACTGGAAGTATGTGCAATTGAACTACCTAAAGAAAATATATTACTACTTAACATTTACTGGAATAGAAAAGAAGAAGACATATTTTTCACTAAACTAGAAGAAATTCTACGATACATTATTGCCAAGTTCAATAAACATGATATTATTGATATTATAGGAGGTGATTTCAACATAAATGTATTACAAAACAACACAAAAATCAACAAATGTTTAAACCTTATGTCAGAATATAAGTTTACCCAACATATTAAAGAACCTACACACTTCACCCAAACAACTTCAACTTGCATAGACTTAATTTTTACAAATTTCAACAAACATTCATTATGTACCTCAGTAAAAGAATTTGGCTTTTCAGACCATCTAGGCACAATCCTTCATATGAATATTCCAAATCAAATAAAACCAAAGACATGGTCAAAGAAAAAAAGACTATTTACAGATAAAAATATTGAAAAAATTAAATCAATTGATTGGCAAAACACGCTGTCTGCCACCAAAGATATTGATGATAACTACGAAATATTCCACAAAACTCTACAAAATATATTAAACAAAACTATACCAAAACAAAAAGTCAAAGTAAATAAAACAAATAAAAAGCACTGGCTCACAAAGGGAATAAAAACATCCTGTAAACATAAGAGACCACTTAAAATATTCGCACAGCAATCAAAAAACAATATAATCACACAACAATATAAAAACTACGAAAAAAATCTAAAAAGAACAGTAACCACAGCAAAAAAACTACAATTCATTAATAAAATAAAGAAATCCAACAATATAACAAAAACAATGTGGAGTATAATAAACGATCGTACAAATAAAACATCTAAAAAAGAACGTTCTAACATAAAACTTAAGAATAATAATATACTTACCTCCGAGCCAGGGACAATAGCTAACACCTTTAATAACTTCTTCGCCTCCATCGGAGAAACGAAACATGCACACTCAAATCCAACACCCCGCGGCTTACCTGTGATACATCCCACTGAGTCTTCGTTATACCTCACCCCCGTCGACTGCCCCGAAATATACAAAATAATAAAAAACCTAAAGAACCCAAGTAGCCATGGAATAGATGAACTCCCCCCCTCCCTTATTAGGAAATGTGCTGAAGAACTCACACTACCATTCACTCTATTAATAAACCAATCATTTCAAGAAGGACAATTTCCAAAATTATTAAAAATCTCAATAATAAAACCTGTACACAAAAAAGAAGATAAGACAGATAAAAATAATTACCGCCCAATAGCCCTTCTAAATACAGCATCTAAAATATTTGAGAAAGCAATGTATACACGCATTTACAAATTCTGTGAAAAATATAAAAATTTTGACGATTCACAAAACGGATTCCGAAAGAATAGATCCACGACTCTAGCTGTATTCAAATACATCCATGAAGTCATAAATATAATAGATGCCAAGAAATACCCAGTAGGCATACTGCTAGATATGTCAAAAGCCTACGACAAAGTGCAAAACAATATATTATTAAATAAACTTCATGGAATAGGGATCCGCGGAATATCACACAAATGGTTCACATCATACCTTAAAGACAGACAACAACATGTACAATTAGAATACTTTAATGACACTACTAGAGAAATAGAAACTGTACAGTCCACTCGGAAACAAATAAATGCCTCAATACCACAAGGCAGCGTAATTGGATGCTTACTCTTCCTGATTTATATCAATGATTTACCTAAAGCAATCGATGAACCATGTGTCCTTTTTGCAGATGACATATCTCTACTTACATCATGTCAAGACGCTACCAACATAAACTGTAAACTCAACCATATCCTACATAAAACAAAAAGCTGGCTACAAGAACACAACCTTGAAATAAACTTGAAAAAAAACTAAAATCATGACCTACTATCAAAAATCACCCCTTAATATTAATTTTAAATTCGAAAATACAAATTTAGAGACTGCTAATGATTTTTCTTTACTAGGCTTAACTATTGATACACATGTAAATTGGAAACCACATATAAAAAAAACTCTAGCCAAATTATCAAAGTTTACTTATGCTCTCCGAGAAATAAAAAAAAGTACATCTATAGACGCCGCCCTCACTACTTACTACGCATATGCCTACTCATGGCTCACATACGGTATAATTCTATGGGGTAATAGCACAGACACACCGAGCCTTCTCATTCAACAAAAAAAACTAGTCCGAATTCTAGCTTATATAAGAAATGACGTCAGCTGTAAACCCTACTTCAAAAAATATAAATTATTAACCCTGCCCTACATATATATTTTAGAATTATGTAAATTTATAAGAAAATATCCAAATTTTTATACTACTTATGAAGAACTCCCTACAAAATATTCATTAAGACGAAAAAATATGCTCATAACTCCCTCTTCCAGATTAAACTTACATTCAAATAGTACGCTTCCTATGTCAATTAAGATATATAACCGATTGCCAGAAAAAATAAGAAATGAAAACAACTATAATAAATACATAAAACTAATCAAAACATTATTAATTGAAAAATTTTACTACACGATAAAAGAATTCTTAAGTGATAAACAAAAATAGTATATTTAGTTGTAAAATAATATAATAAGATGGTTATAGTTTTATTTGCTATGGCAAATTATAATAATAAATAAAATAGTAGACACAAAGTTTAGTTTAATAAGTATTCTCATTTTGTCTGTGATATTAAACAGCAATATTAAATATAACATATTATTGTAATTAATAAGATAGATGTGAATTCAATTATTATTAATATTAGTTGTAATATAAAATAGATATTAATATAATTTAATAAATGCCCTCTCCCTATCACAATTGCTGTGCCCTATAAACAGGGTGTGTACTGTATTAGTATAATTTTAAAATTCTGTACACTATTGCAATAAAAAAATATGATTTATGATTTAGATTTGTAAGTATAGACATTTCACATTTTGTATGTATGTATTAGCCTGTTAACCTAGCTTGGAAATATCTACCTACTTCGGCAATCGGGGTGATGAGGTGACGAGTCGACACGCAGCTTGTGTTGTGTTTTGTTGCTCCTGACTACAGTTACCAAATTACACTATATAACTTAAGTTTATACATATATAATAGTTGTGAGTGAAGAATAACCTGGATGCACGCTAAACTTATAATAATGCTAATACAGTGAAAACACGTAGTTCTTGCGACGTTAAGGTGTAGCCTAAACTAAATAATAATCTTGAATTAATCCTTAAATTCATTCTTTTTAATGTTTAGTTAATTATATTTTCATGCGAGCTAAGATTTTCTTATTGTCACAAGACATATTATGACTCTGGACTGTGATAAACGCCGTAAGCCAATATTTTCTCGCGGCTCAGTGTGAATAATATACTAGGTACGTTCAAATCGCGATAAACGGACGCAATGGAATGAATGTGTTTGCATTAACATTTAACGACTCCATAAGAAAAAAATACTCAATCAAATTATATCATACGCGGCCCGCCCCGGCTTCGCACGGGTAGACATTGATATCAAATATTTTGTCTACCCGTGCAAAACCGGGGCGGGCAGCTAGCCTATGTTACTCAGTGATAGTGTAGCTTTTGTACGGTGAAAGATATTTTGAAATCGGTTCAGTAGTTTCGGAGCCTATAGACATTTATCAAATATTTTGTCTACCCGAGCGAAGCCGGGGCGGGCAGCTAGTATAATATATAGCCTATGTTACTCAGTGATGAAGTAGCTTTCTAATGAAAAAATAATTATTAAAATCGGTCCAGTACTTTTTGAGTTTATTCGTTACATACAAAAATACAAATCTTTCCTCTTTATAATATTAGTGTGTTGTATCTACACTAATCTACACTTCGTAGATTAGTGTAGATAGTCGTAGACTTGCCGATTTAAAAAAATAATGGCAATTATTTTTTTAAATCGGCTAGTAATTTCAGAATCTTTTTAATACAAAGAAACAATCAAATCTTTCGGCTTTATAATATTAGTACAGATAAGTAATCAAAGCGACTCAGTTGATCGGGAAGAATTCGAGTGTTGTATTTCAGTAATAATAATAATAATACGTTTCGGTGACCTCTTTGGGGAAACCGAGGGTTTTGGCTGTGCGATTGGAGATAAGGTAATCAAGACGAATAACTACTGGAAATACATCATGAAGGTAGACATTTGTCGGGCGTGCCGCCGTCCAGGAGAATCACTCCGACATGTAATTTCCGGTTGTTCTCATCTTGCTAATAGCGAGTATTTGCACAGGCACAACCTTGTAGCTAGGATCATCCACCAGCAACTTGCTCTTCGATATGGACTTATTGAGTCAGAGGTACCATATTACAGGTACGTACCGCAGCCAGTTCTCTAAATGGATCGTGCCACGCTCTACTGGGACCGCTCTGTCATTACGGATAGGACTATTGTTGCCAATAACGCTGATATCGTGCTGACAGTACGGTCCCAACGCCGGGCAGTGCTCGTTGACATCACCGTCCCCCATGACGAGAACCTCGTGAAAGCCGAAAAGGAAAAGCTCAGCAAGTACCTTGACTTGGCTCACGAGGTGACCGCCATGTGGGGGGTTGACTCGGCGGTCATTGTCCCGATAGTCGTTTCTGCGAACGGTCTCATAGCGAAGAGTCTCGACGAACACCTCAAGACGCTCTCGCTCGATGGTTGGGTCAAGGGTCGGATACAGAAGGCAGTACTCCTCGACACGGCACGCATTGTCAGGAGGTTCCTCAGTTTGTAACCCTAACCACCGGTATCTTGGGCTCGCGCCTCGTTATCGGTGGCTCCCTAGTTTTGGTGGATTTTTTTATAATATCTGTTTTTTTTTGTAAGAATATTGTAAAAAAATCAATCAGACTAATATTTATTATCGGTTACTAATTACCTACCACTTGAAATACCTTGAGTTCAGAACACGAGTTTTTCATGCCAACCATTCTTTAGAAGATTAGGCCCACATCCAATAAGGTTTTTCAACAAGAATGAAGGTACATCTTGTTCATCACAAATTGATAAATTGTTTATATATTTCTATAACCTTGTCTGTAACTTATACACGTAGGTACTTATATTTCTAATAGAAATATAGGGTTAAGGTGTTGAATTAAAGTTAGAGTCTGGTCTAAAAGGCTAGCGGGTGTCAGCGCTGCAGAACTATGAACAATTGTATGTACAATAGTCTGCAGCTTGTTGTAGCTGCAGCAATTGTGATCTTTAGTGTCTATTTTCGGTGTCATTTTGTACAGTAAAGTAATGTTTTATTTCGTGATTGATTCATAGGAACATAGGAACAACAGCAAGCAACATATTAGTCTTGTATTATGGCCTTTTTGTGAAGTGATCTATCAGTTGGTTCAATAGGTTACCTCTGACAGCCTCTGACTTAAAGGCATGTTAGGAGTTTTTGGCGGGAATCAGGCGGAGTGGTTGAGATATTTTCCAGTGTCTCGTAAATTGTGTTATAGTGATCTTTAATGTGATTTTTTTGTGTCGTTATGTGCAGTAGTTTCATTTAGTGACTGAGTTATAGGAAAATTGGAAATAATGCCATAATACGACTTTGGGGTTAAGTGATTTATCATTTTGGTCAATAGGTTACCTCTGATCTAAAGGCGTGCTACGATCTGCTACTGCCGTGGATTGTCTCCAGAAACTCCAATAAACATTAGAATGCATGACACCAGGCATTTTAATGCGGCAAACACGAGAAAATTTGAAACGTGAAAATTCTCTGACACTTGACACGTGCAAAAATAGTCCATGAATAGGATTGATTGCCATACTTAGGAAGAAGAAGAAGAAGAAAGGCATGTTACGATATTCTACTGCCGTGGATTGTCTCCAGAAATTCAAATAAGCATTGGAATGCATTACACTAGTCCTTTTAATACAACAAACTCGAAAATTCTCTAACACGCAAAAATAGTCCCTTAGGAAAGAGGATTGATTGCCATAGTTAGGAAGAAGAAGAAGACAATTTGACATTGACATTATTTGACATGTTTTATTTAGACACTGTGTGTACAGGTACAGGTGTACATACAGTCTGTACATGTTCATCGAGCAAAATACAAAATTACAATCGTTTTTGTGGTGCCAATAATTATTGTAGATGATTTGTTTCGGTTTCCGCGTTATCTAATGATCGTAATAACACATTAAAACCTTGTTAAATCAATACCTACATAATTATTATCGGTTCGAATATATTTACCTATTCAGGATAAGTGCAGTTAAATGTGATACAATATAATAAAATTTCTGTGAAAACATAGTTATTATGTAGAGCAGAATTATAATATTATTTCATTCATCGTGTAGTCTGATTTCTGCGACCAAAATGAGTAAATCACATTTAACTTATTTAAAATATTTTATTTTAGCCTTCTTATTACATTGTAAAGTTTCCTCGCAGTATAACAAGGCTTGGAGTGTGAAATATGAAAGTAATAAATGTCCTAAATTGTACCCAAAGAACTTTGTTAATTATGCACCAGTTGGTAAGCGTTTTTTATTTATCACACCCTTACCATCTCTGTATTTAAGTGACTATTAAAATAATTTGCCTGTTTATTACTAATTTACCCAAAACTTCAAAGTACCAGTGATGAGAAGGTAAAGTGTACTCGAAACTGGTGGGCATGAATGAAAAGATTGATGAATATTGGGGAAGTAGAAAAGAATGCAAGTTAAGAGAGAAATTGTACTCTGCCTACTCAAAAGACCTGCCTGTATGTCTCCCTCTGACTCACTGTTCTGTCAGTGACAAGTTGATTTATTTTAATGTATCTTACTATTTACATCCACTAGGTAACCTCACAGCTGGTAACTACACTGAAAAGACTGGTTTGAAAGGTCTGAAACAGTGTGTTATGGCTTGCTGCATCTCTGATTCCTGCAACATTGTATTTATACCGGACTCACGGTGCTTCCATGTGGAGTGTGTGAGTAATGAAATGTGCCTCCCTCTCCTGAGGACTGGCAGCCCTAAGTGGGAGGCTCATGTCTCTATGATACTGGTTACACCAGTGCTGCCAAATGGTAAGCATTTTGTTATCTGAAATACCTTATAAGGGGTATAGGTTGACAGCCTAATAGGTCTGCTCTTATTTATTAAAGATATCCCTCAAGAAATGATAAGCTTATGTATAATTTATACAGTGTCCATAACTGCAGTGACCAATTATCACCAGGCAGGCATTTACCATATGCTTGCATGCCACTGCTGTATAAAAACATTGAAGTTATATTGTTAATACCATCTGGCCTTTTACTCTGTCTACTGATCTTTGTTGGAACATAATGTGTTACTTTAATGAAATATGATTATTACAGATAACTGGTCAGATATATTAGACCAATCTGGTTATAGAGAATTGAACAACAACTACTCACCTGAAGATGAATCTATCTACCCTCCTTACACTAGTCACCACAATGCCATTTTATCTGAAGATGATGACCCTAACTTACTATCACACTTCATAAACAACCTGCCTAATATGGAGGATGAAGATAGAACCTATAAATATGATAATTCTGATCGTGACATGATCATGGATGCCACAAGCTTGTTGGAAAAGTCTTGTGAGGTTGGTGTGGATGATTGCCCCTTCAACTCTCAGTGTGTACCTTTGGGGCGGAAACTTCGCAATGGTATTTGCAAGTGTATACTAGGCACAGAGGAGAATGCGCAAGGTGTTTGTGTGCAAGCTCTCAGACCATATTCTAAAGGCCCTACTGGACCCATTGATGCTATCAAAAAAAGTGATGACACTGAGAATAGTGATATTCTTAAAACTGATATGTCACCAAAAACTGTGCAAACATTAACTGTTTCTATAATATCTAAAGAGGTATTTATTATATATGTATATTACAATACAATAAAATGTAAGACACAATATTTGCAAATAATAATGAGTGGCCTTTGTTTCTCATAGGTCCAACTGCCAGATAATGAAGTAACTTTAGCAGCATATACCATCCCCGATGAAAAGGCAACTATGAGCCATTATAATTATGTTTGGACTTTAGTTGATCAGCCAAAGGATGGGTTTACTGGTAGGACAAAAATCTATTTTTTTTTCTATGTGTTGCATGGATTTTCAAGTATATTGTATTAAGATTCAATTTGTAAAAGGTACAGCATGATATTAAATAAAATGTTATTTTATGTAGGTAATTACTAGCTGTGTCCGCGACTTCGTACGCGAGGAATTAATTTTATTTACAATTCAATGGGTTTATTTTATTGCGCAGAACCCTGTTTATTTTCCAAAATAAAAGTGGCCTAAGTTACGCCCAGTAAAATCAGCTATCAGCCAGTGAAAGTACTGTTGAAATCGGTCCAGCCATCTCAGAGATTACCTGTAACAAACATACAGAAAGTACAAATTGTGTTTCGTTATAGGTAACATAGATATACATTCATATGCAATTAGAAAATATGAAGTTATTTTGAAATTACAAACAGGCACTTAAATTTTATTTATTTGTATAGGTAGAAGGTATTATTATTAGCATCATATCAAAATAATAAGTGCTAAAGTTCACTAACACCGAACCATTGTGCACTTGTGTATTTTCTCTGGAGTGTAATAACTGTATACATTGACCACATCCAACCTTATATTGACCATTCTTAAAAGAAACAAAAAACTAATTGGCACCCAGGACTATCTTTTGTAATGGAACGGAACATACAAGCTGTGTTATCATATCACATTCATGTTACATTAATGGTCTGCTAATAAATGTTTTTTTTATCTTGCCATGTTTGCTTTGATAGACCGCCTTAGAATGTAACAACATAGTAAGTCAAGGCACTCAAGGCCACTATACCTACAGCATGCAATTCAAATTTGATCGGGTCACTTATCGCCATTTAACCATGACGATGGATAACAACAAAATTATTCTTAATAGTTTTTTTTTTACATAATTTCGAAAATTTGAATAATCTATGACGAACTTGCCCTTATCAATTTACAGGCAACATGAAACAAAACGGCGCCACTGTGACTCTGACCGACCTGACTGAAGGTCAATACAGATTCAAAGTGACTGTTAATGGCACCAACTCTTACGGTGAAGGGTTTGCTAATGTCACAGTGTTGCCCCCCCAACGTATCAACACGGCGCCTGTGGTTGTTATCACACCTCAGGAACAGACTGTCAAATTACCAAATTCTGGCGCTGTACTCGACGGCAGCGCTACTAAGGTAACTATTAGATAGGACAGGACACTTTCTCCCAAAGATTTATATAAGTTATGTTTTACATATTTATTTATGTAAAAAGGATGGTTAAGTTGCGGAGTAAGCCGCCTTTATAGTAGATGGTGACTTGTGATGATAGTGGATGGTTAGGTGAGGCTGAGGTCCATATCATACCAAGTCCCCTCCGTCCAACTGTGTCAATCCTAACCATTTTGGGATAAGCCCGGAAATATGATGATATACGCATTACATCAATCCAAATGTCCGAACGTCATGTGAGCCTCTTAATGTGTATATGTACCTATAAAATGTTACTTAATGATTTTTAGGATGATGATGCAATAATATCCTGGCACTGGGAGCTAACTTCAGGCCCTATCGGCTACCAGCCCCCGCTGCAAGACGGACCGACCCTTGAACTGAACGACTTGAAACAGCCGGGCAATTACACGTTCAAACTAACAGTAGAAGACTCGGATCACGCCAAGAACTTTACCACAGCTAATATCACTGTTTTGAACCACACTGATTATCCGCCGGAAGCAAATGCTGGTACTTTACCATATCGTCAATTATTATTAATAATAATGCTGAATGAAGTTATAATCAACTACAATAACTGATTTGAAGTGCTAGCGGACGAATATAAATGCGTGGGCAGTTACTACTCGATTATTCTTGCAGATAGCATCATTTGTTCCAATTTCGAATCCTTAGCAATTTCTAGATAACTCCACATAGAAAAACTATATATAAAGTAGATCACTTTATTAGTAAGACGCAAAATGAAAATTATTTTATTAATTACCTACCTAAATAGCGAACAAGCACATTAATAAAGAGTAATTTCTAGAAGTCGTAAGTATATCGCAACTCCCGAACCATATATAACCTTTGCAGTCTTATAACACAAAAGTGTTTACAGTGTGTGTATAAACTCTAGGACAAGATGTAATAATCTACTTGCCCAACAACAACCTGACGCTGAACGGGAGCCTGTCGACGGACGACCACGAGATCACGTCGTGGGAGTGGACCAAGTCCGCCAATGATGAGAACAAAGCTGTCGACATGCAGAACACACACTCGCCCTACTTACAGGTATCATACCAATCCTACATTTTTAAGCTGTGAAGTATTTAATATATGATATGTACTGAATATATATGTCTGTGTACTTAATACATATATGAAATTCTTATATATTTGTTGGCATTTATGAAATTCACACGTATGGATCAGAACGTTGGGCCACAAAGGCGACGGATGAAAAAAGGCTGAATGCAACTGAGATGTTGATGTGAAGTTGAGATGGATGTGTGGCGTAACGAGAATGGACAAAGTAAGAAATCAGTTTATTAGAGGAAGTTTGAAAGTAGATCCAGTCCCAGTGATAGAAAAGTTGAGGAACAAGCATTTGTCATGGTATGGGCATGTTATGCGGAGGAATGAAGATAACGTGGTTAAAAAAATTTATGTGTGAATGCGGATGGGTACAGTACAGGGGTCGAGGTAGACCTAAGAAAAGATGGATGGACTGTGTGAAAGATGACATGGCCAGAAAGAAAGTGAATACAGAGATGACAGCTAATAGAGTGGCATGGAAGAGAAAAACATATTGCGCCGACCCAAAATAAAAAGGGATAAGGGCAGGAGAATTATGATTTATGAAATTCACATATAGTTCCAGTATTTTATGTTAATTTTTACAGAAAATATTCATACAAATATACTATTATATGTTGGTTCAGTTATCTTTACAAAAGACGAACTCTACATTTAGCGGTTAAATGAGGCTTATATTATCATAATATAATATCCTGTGCACCTTATCAACAGTTTTATCAATTTGGTGCAGGGATAGTCGTTGACTTTAATTTGTGTGGCTTTTAATTAAAACTATTGGTTGTTATCATGACAAATAATGTATAAATGTATGTTTGAGCTTTTGATTTGTATATCGATCTCTGGTGCGTTTTCAGCTGTCGAACCTCTCGGAAGGCGTGTACACATTCGTGCTGAAGGTGACGGACTCATCAGGCCAGTCGTCCACCGCAGACGTGCACGTGTTCGTTAAACCGCCCACCAATACACCACCCATCGCGGTCGCCGGCGCAGACCAAGTGAGCATTCAAATATTTACCTTATTATTAACAACATTATACCCGATTTTATTTTAGCGCCTTCACCTTAAGACAGATTATATAAGACATAATAGTACATTACTTTGTCAAAATAAGCCTAGAGAATAAAATAAGTTATAGTCAGAAGAAAATGTGTTCCAAAGGATCTTTTCGTAGGTTGCATGTTGTGTATGGGACTTGCGGACAAGGCTCTTGCATGACCACTTACTAATGAATTAACAATATTGTAAATAACGAAATGTCTAGTGAGTGGTAACACTGGGATGCCAATGCATGTTGTGAGAGCAATTTATATTATGTGAAAATTTTACATAAAATCTTTACATTAGATTTACAAAAATCAAAATAAAGGTGTAAAAAATTTAACCCAAGCCTAATTCAGTCTTGACAGCTTAAAAATTGTGATTATTTCAAACAATTTTCACTTAAATATTGTATTGTCACGGAAACCAAACGTGTAGGCCAAATTTCAGCTCAATCGGACAGGGTCAAATTTAACTTGCAAGATTTGATTACACACACCCACACAAACACACCGAGCAGGTGAAACTTAATGAAAAGCTTGCAATAGAACAATGGGAATCCAATTGCCTTACCGCTCAGATAGTGTGGGAGGCGTACAATATTGAATGTACTTGCAGTTCATATCACTGCCCCAAACGTGGTTGACGCTGAACGGGTCGGGTTCGCACGACGACCACCGCATCGTGGCATACACGTGGCGCTGCCTCGAGGGGCCCAATAACGCGACCATTGTCCGCTTCAACGAGTCCGTCGCCAACGCCACCGGCCTCACTAAGGGACAGTACCTCTTCTCGCTCACGGTCCTCGACGAGAACGGGAACTCCGCCTCTGATAACGTCACCGTCACTGTCACACAGAGTAAGCTTCCTACAAATATTTTCGGCTAATCTTTGGTTAGCATGTAAACTTAGTGTATATGTGGGTATTTGTGCAAATTATTTATATTGTTGCATGCCAATGTTTTATGATTAACACATAACTCACTAATAAGAAATAGATAGGTGTTACTTTAGATATTATATTACAATTTAGACCTTAATAAGACAAACATAGTGTAGTATCAATTAAAATAAAATTATGGAATAATTAAATGTATAATATGTATGGTGCCGTGAGAGCCGCGGTGGTCTTGTGGTATGAAGCGTTGCCTGCTATTCTAGGGACGCAAGTTAGAATCCCACCGGTCTGTATCAATGAGTTTTTCTAGTTTATGTGCAGTGATTAGTCACACCACGTCTTTTACGGTGAAGGAAAACATCATGAGGAAGCCTGCATACTGTCTGAGAAGAAATTCAAAGACATAGTGCCTAAGAGACGGCGACGGACTCACCATCTGTCACGTTGGCACCAAATTATCTTCGGTGGAAAGTGGGTATTGTAACATGTCTGCTTACCCTTTCGGGGACCCTTATGGGAAGGCGTGAAGATATATTAGGTCCTTACATATGAAATTGGCGTTTTTCGTACTGGCCACTTTAATCACGAATTTCTCCTCTTTGGTAAGGAATTCCAAATTCAAATTTGTACAGCTATAGACTCATGTATTTGTGCTTCGATGATCGTCATTCATTTGTTTTTTTCTTCTGTTTTTTTCTGTTTGCGTCACTCATTTTACAAAATGGAAAACCTTAAATATCGCATTATTTACGAGTACGAGTTCCGCCGTGGCACTAGTGCTGCGGAAACAACTCGAAGGGTGAATGATGTGTATGGCGGTCGTGTTGCAAAAGAAAACACAGTTCGTTTTTGGTTCCAACGTTTTCGTTCTGGAAATTTCGACCTGCAGAACAAGCCCCGTGGACGGCCTGAGACTCAAGTTGATAATGAAGAGTTGAAGGCTATTGTGGAAGCGGATCCATCGCAAACCACGTCCGAGTTAGCTGCAGGCTGCAATGTTAGTGATAAAACTGTTTTAATTCACTTGAAGCAAATTGGGAAGATTAAAAAGCTTGAAAGGTGGGTACCTCACGAATTGACTGAAACAAACCGGCAAACGCGCGTCGACTGCTGCGTTACATTACTAAACCGGCACAATAATGAAGGTATTTTAAACCGAATCATTACCTGTGATGAAAAATGGGTTCTTTACGATAATCGGAAGCGCTCAGCGCAATGGTTAGATCCTGGCCAGCCAGCCAAATCCTGCCCCAAGCGAAAATTAACCCCAAAAAAGTTACTTGTAAGCGTTTGGTGGACTAGTGCCGGTATTGTTCATTACAGTTTTTTCAAATCTGGCCAGACTATTACGGCTGATGTCTATTGTCAGGAATTGCAAACCATGATGGAAAAGCTAGCGGCTAAACAACCTAGGCTGGTCAATCGCTCCACGCCACTGCTGCTTCACGACAACGCTAGACCACACACTGCGCTACAGACGGCTACTAAATTAGAAGAGCTTCAATTGGAAAGTCTAAGACATCCTCCGTACTCCCCGGACCTTGCTCCAACAGATTACCATTTTTTTCGAAATTTGGATAACTTCTTGCAAGGGAAAAAATTCAACTCCGATGGGGCAGTCCAAATCGCCTTCAAAGATTTTATTGATTCCCGTCCGACTGGTTTTTTTAGTAAAGGGATCAATGAACTACCTATGAGATGGCAAAAGTGCATAGAAAATAATGGTTCATACTTTGATTAATTAAATATATTATATTAAAAAATATTCGACTTTTTGTTCCTCCCATACAAAACGCCAATTTCATATGTAAGGACCTAATATTATTATTACTATATGTACGGTGTGTACAGATAAGAACAGCCCCCCTAAAGCGGACGCGGGCGGCAACCAAGTACTGAGCCTCCCGCTGCCGGTGCTCGTGCTGAACGGGTCGCGGTCGTCGGACGACTTCCGCGTCGTGTCGTGGCGCTGGACGCGCGCCGCCGCCGGGCTCGCCGCCGGCACCGTCATACTGCACTCCGACACGCAACCCGTGCTCATGGTAACAATCACCACATGTCTAAACAATACTCATATAATACTACTAGTCACTCAACTCACTCAAACCCTCCACGCGGCAAAATATGAGACTAAGTCAAGAACGACGCGTACTAGCTAGCAAGTGAGACACACAGGACCCTCGCAGGCATCGCGAGCAGGATAAGGACGCCGCTCTCCTTCATTCCGCGTCGCAGCATTGGCCTGTCGGAACGCCTAGTATACTCAGTAGTTGTATTATTTACACGTATTCCTTTACTTAACCTTTCTAAGACAACCTAACCACTAACGAGCATAGCAAAAACACGAAAAAGTAGCCTAAGTTCATCTATAAATAATTGGATACATGTATCATCTATGTATCTTGAATAATAAAAATAATTTTCGATCTGCGGTATGCTCACTTCTTTTTCCATCACTCTTGCGCGCGGTGTACCTACCTAATAAACTCTTTCATTTTGCACTGTACAGCGATCCGAGTGTATGTGTGCGTGCTTTTAACATAATGATTGTTGCAGCTAACGGATATCGAGCCGGGTCGGTACGTGTTCGAGCTGACGGTGACGGACGACCAGGGCGAGTCGGACCGCGACACGGTGAGCGTGCAAGTGAAGCGCGACCCTCTCGAGATGAGCCTCCTGGAAATGACGCTCAACGTGCCCGTGGCGTCATTCACGCAGGGCCAGCTCGACTCACTCGTGCAGAAGATGACGCTGCTACTCAAGGACAACATACTGATGAACGTTACCCAAGTCGGGGCACAAGTCGACTCTGAAAATACCCAGCTGATATTCTTTTTGTCTCAAAATGTAAGTATTCTCGCTAGGTGTTCTCGGGCGTTTCCGCGCGAAGATTGCCTCGCGAAGCCGCTTGGCTCTACACAAGGCGTCCTAGGTGACGTGTCCCCAACTAACTGAGGCGCATCTGAGCATTTTTTTATTTGATACGAGACAGCGATTGACCGCGATCTCATCGGATGGTAAGTGAAAATGTGGTCGAAGGTGAATCTCGCTCACAACGCTCGGCTCGGGCGAGCGTACTGCCTGTCAGAGCATATCCGTCGCGAGGGTCTGCAACGCGCGAGTGATACCTCTGGTCACTGGTGTTGCAAGCGTCCATAGGCGACGGTAACCGTTTACCATCAGGCGGGGCGTATGCTTGTTTGCCACCATATTGGTTAAAAAAAACTGGTTGGTGAGAGAGTACGCGGGTGTTGCATGGTGTGTGTGTGTGTGTGTGTCAGGGCGTGGCGATGGAAGGCGTGCGGGCGCTGGGCCTGGCGCGCGCGGCGGGCGCGGCGGCGGGCGCGGCGCGCGTGCGGGCGCGGCGCTGCCTGAGCGCGTGCTCGGGCCGCGGCCGCTGCGACTCCGCCACGCGCACCTGCCGCTGCGACGCCTTCTGGATGCAGAGCCTGCTCACACAACTAGACCCCGACGCCATGCCCGACTGCGGTATACTATTAGCGATCTACAACTTTATTACAATACTAGCGGCCAGCCCCGGCTACGCACGGGTACACATTTATCAAATATTTTGTCTACCCGTGCGAAGCCGGGGCGGGCAGCTAGTATAATATATAGCCTACGTTACTCAGTGATAATGTAGCTTTTTAACGGTGAAAGAATTTGTGTAGTTTCGGAGCCTATTCAATACAAACATACACACAAAAATACAAATCTTTCATCTTTATAATATTAGTATAGATATAGAAATATAGACAAACCGTTGTAACCCATCAGGACTTGTTGATACAGTGTGATAATATGTAGGTATGTAATGTATGTATATCTACATAAACAAAAAAATATTCTCGAATGTTTCAAGCATCACCAAATGAGAACGGCTCAATCGACTGCAATTGTTTTTGTTGTGTTTGATGTCAGGACAAGGTTCTCTCCCTTATCCGTAGAAGATGACGTGTATGCATATAATATGTATGTGGGCAGACTGGTCGGTGGTGTACGCGAGCCTGGGCGGCGCGGGTGGGCTCGTGGCGTGCGGCGCGCTGTGCTGGGGCTGCGGCCGCGCGCTGCGCCGCGTGCGAGCCCCGAGGCGACGCGCGCGCCCGGCCTACCGCCTGCTGCCGCGCGCGGAGAGGGAGGACAAACCCTGTAAGGACACACACACACACACACACACACACACACTACAGGGGAATTGCTGCCGCATCACTGTGCTAGGCATTCGTAGTAAACATCATAAAATGAGTTTCTTCCTCACTATTAGTGAAGTGTTGTAAATCCAATTTTCAAGGTCCAACCGTCCAACTATGGATCGATAGCCCCACTACGGCAACGCTACTCACTATATAAATTTTAAATAATGACTCATTTTATGTATAGATTAACAAAGCTCTCTCTGATCTGATCCTTTTAGAATTAAAAAAGAAAAGATCCTGTGGAATTCGTTTTGAGCAAATAGGTATATAACATTCCATAAAGATGAGAATTTCAACATGACATTTACCTACTATTTACAGTTACCAGCAAAGATATATCGGAAAGTGAAACCGATTCAGACGTGTTGTTCGAGTCGAAAAGTAAGACTACATCGTTTGCGCGCGCCCTCAACGGGGAAGCATCGCAGGGGAACGGCTGGAAGAAGAACGGACACTACAAAGGCTCGCGTAAGATTAAGACGTAGCTCACTGTAATACTGGTGAGCTGTATACTTGTTACTAAGCATACTCTGTAAGAGAACCGTACAAAGATTGGCTGAACGTTAACATTCGTTGTTAGTAAAATAAATATAATATTCGAGAGCAAAATCTCGAACACGAATAATCTGATACAAATGTTAATATAGTATGAGATTTTTTATATATTTACATTCGGTGGCTAGATTACATTGACCTGACAAAATAGTGCATATTTTTTTGCGGCATCTTTATTGAATAGATGTATCTTATTAAAATTAACTTATGGACGGTGTTCGGAGTAGCGTTTTCTAAACTTGGATGTATGTATGCAGTAGTATGTACCGACACCGACTAATGATGAATATAGTGTGTAAATGAATTTGTTTTTTTTGTAATGTGATAAGATCTCATCGGTCACCGTGTGCCTGTTAACGATAAATAATGCATTAATAGTTCATCTAGTAGTCATACTAAAAAGATTTCGACGCTAAATCGAACTAATAAAATACCTAATAATAAAATTAGACCTAATAATAAATAACTAATAAAATTAGAGTACTACATAAGTAGTACTCTAATTTTATTTTATGCTAATTCAGAATATTTCTATCAATCAATTACGTAACACATTATGAAATTATATTGATATGTATATTGAACATTTTACAAAAAATGTTTTTCATTAATGAATTTATTCCATTAAGTTTTCTTTTTTAATTGTATTCATAATACATTGTTTCTATCTTACCTCATGTACTATTGGGGAGAGAATATGACAAAATAACACTGCAGCAAATTGTATGAAATATTATATGGTGTTTGTTTGTCGTGCCTCGAACAGGCAAAGGGCGCCCAGGATTAAACTGAAATGTGTTAAATTAAATATAGTAATTAGTTAACATTAAGCGGAATGATAACAGTTATATTATATAGCCTGTGAATAGGTACAATGCTTAATTGTTTATTGTATTATAGATACATCGTAATCATGAACATCCAGTAATTTTATATGTAGGTTATTAAGTAACTATTTTATGTAGGTTATTTATAAATCTAGTCCTAAAGTGATAGGTAAAAATTATGTTATTTATGTAACAATTATTCTCGATGTATTAAGCCCTCGACTTTCAGCACTGACTATAGTATTGTTTTATGTACTTAACTATTTTTTACTTACTAGTTGTACGTAGTATATATACTATTATCTACTCTGAGCTCACTAGTGTGACATGTATAAATTATGTCAATCACGCCACGGACGACTTGTGTGGGATGAAACACCAGATTGTTGTTATCTCCATGATCTTGAAATAAATAGAAAACAGTAGTAGTTTAATATTAAATAAACATAGTTTCCTATAATCGTTTTGTTTAAAAAAAATAATCATGTATCATTGCTTTTGAAGCAAGAATTAAAATTACCACTTCGAGATTTTCTATCGAATTAAAAGAGATTCAAGTCAAGTAGTCGATCCAGAAGCCATCAGATACTCATATTTACAAAATTCATTTCATGACAAGATACCTACCACCTACATTTTTGTTGTGTGTGTGTTTGTGTTTTACATATAACATGTATTTTATATCATAACAATAATCTAGTATTGTTTATCACTTGTTTATTGCATTCTTTGTACATGTAGGGTAAGTATGGTATAAATAAAAAACTTCAGTTGATAAAAACGTTTTTATTACTTACCTATAAATTTTATTGCTTTCTAATTTTTTTGTCATCAGTGGTGCGAATCCTTAAGCAATATTGAACACTTTCATTACATGTGTTTAGGCAAAATAGCAAAATGCAACTAGAAAAGTGATAGGACACAATTAAATATTAAAAATATAATTATAAGTAGTTGGGTGCTTAATAAATCATAAAGTAACAATAAATACAATGTCAGAGCCTTTACTTTAAAATATAGACCGCCTGTTGTTCTCACTACTCTGTATCTGCCTATTTCTGTTAAACATGTTATTTTACTTTGTGGTGTGCAATAAAGTGTATTTGTATTTGTATATAACCCACAGACCAATAAACATACATAGTGAGATAAATAAAATAAATATTACACTAAAACATAACAACCTGTTCATTACACAAATGTTTGATCGAACCCGCGATCACCGCCACATAAAGCTATCCAGTCAATAAAATAGCAGCAGTTTATATTTATACAAAAAAACTGAGCATTTTTGTTCCTTATTACATAAAGCAAATAAGTAAGGTAAGTAATACCTTGATCTTAATGCATCACATCAGGTACGCCCATATACCAGATACTGTTAACTTACATACAATATCAAGATATAACTAGGTATATTAACGTTAAAATCCCCTCTAAATTAAAACACATTTGGCAATTATTTGGAATGCAATAATTAAAAGTAATAAATAATAATGCTATGATAAAACCAAAAATTATATTTGGAATATATTATAGGCTTGCCTCATAGCATACCATATGCTGCAAGCACAGCGAACCAATTGCAACAAGGTTGGCTGTGCGCTATTGCAAGCTTCTATAGGCCGTGACGACTTAGCATCAGGCATTGCATGCAAAATAGGTAGTATTAATAAAAAAATGCGTACTTCGATCAATTATGATCGAAGGATGCCTCAGAAATTAATTTCCAATAATCAGTAGTTTATAAATAACTTATGTCAAGCATACTTTTAGAATAGATACATTTAGATGCCCAACAATGCCCTTGTCATTATTTTCGTAAAGAAGTAATTTTTGTGTGGAATAAATTGTTAGTTATCTCAAACATCATAAAAAACTAAACACTAAGATATTGTACGTAACATTTTCCTTCACTTAGCATAGTAGAACTTAAACACACTTCTTATGAATTTCAGTGATTGGGGGACTGCTCAATGATTGAAATCACAACCAATGTCTAATATATCTAGGTACCTAAGTGTACCTAAACCTTTCAAATCCTTATTACCAACATAATTTTCATACCAAAAAAGATGCTATCCATAGATTACAAAGCCACATGAACAATTGGCTAGTTATTATATTGAAGACCAAATAATTTTTTAGTTGCTTACTTGAAACAGACTATACATTAGGATATTTGATAAAAACTACCTTAAACCAACTCCTGCCCAGAACATAAATATTCAAATTAGAATCAAAAGGTTCCAAAATACAATTAATTTGTCTTCATCATATTATCAGACCTTGAGTAATGATCCTGTGAATTAATATTAAATACATATGTTATCAAACCCTAACATGTCTATGTGAATAAATCAAATTGATATTCCACATACAGATTTACTAACACATTCACCAAAGACATCTATGTATAAGGTCAATGATCAAATATTTACTAGTTATAGAACTCTAATTAAAGCCTAAAAATGTTTCAGCAAATGCATTTACCATAGCTTGTTAAACCTTACTTGCGCGCTATAAAAATCTAATAATAATAAATAGTTATCTATTGTTATTTACATTTAATTATTTTGCTTTCTTCTTTCCTGACTTAACAGTCTGCTCAACCTCTTTAGCCCACACAGTCTTGTTGAGCCTCTCCCCCACTGAGTACAGAGAGCAGACTAGCCCAAGACTAAACAAATAAAACAATATTCTGACTGGCCAGTTCAACACATTCAGGATAGGATACACCCAGCTGCCAGTATTGAAGTAGATTACATGAATCCAAACCATGTAGAAAAGCATAAATGCAGAAAGAATTGACAGACCAACTTTCTTGTTTGGATACATTCTGAACGATGTTACCATATCAATAAGTACAAAGACTACTATGTTGGTATGCATGACATGGTTTAGCCATGTAGGGAAATATGCATCCAAGCTTCTCGGAAGAATCAATTCTCTGTCCACTGCATATATTCCCCAAAAGGTGACACCAACAAACATGGATACAGGAAAAGCAAGAGCACTGAACATTGTATCTTTGATGCGTCGAATCAAAGGTTTCTCTGATGGTGTTGGCTCATTATTACCAAAAAGATCATTTAAAAAAGCTATAGTAAAGTAAGCTGTTTGCAGCATCTGAAAAGAGAAAGTATTAGTTAGTCACTGACACCTTGCAATACAAACACAATGATCATGTATTTTAGAATAAATTAATATAACTTTACTTACTGCATTTAAATATGTGAGATATTTTAGTTTTCCTCCATAGGGTGTCACAGTAGAGGATGTGCTAGGTACTCTAACATATGTGTAATCATAATAACATCCATAACAGAACTGTATCGCTCCAAAAAGGTGAAAAATTGCTCTCCACATCTTTATTTAATTTTCTAAATCACTCCTTTCACTGAAAAATAATTATCAAGATTAATCGCTAATAGCTCACAGTAGATAATAAACTACGTACAACTAATAGGTACAGCTAAAGTCATTTGATTAGTCAGATTGTTATCTGAATACTTCCAAGGTTCACAGCACTTACCTATTTCCAAGTCAATTCGAATAAATGTTTTTTTATATTTCAGAAATATGGAAAAAATATCTCATACATACGTAATTACCTGCAAATGAAATAAAGTAAACTAACAATACTATGAATTGATTATTTTATAAGCTAATAATATGAAATATTACCAAGACATACATTAACATTTCACTCTCATAAAATTGCACATATTCTTCTCTAACTCTGAGAAATTTGCGGACTTTACGTACTTTAGCTTGCTGCCTGTAAAACGTAGTGTTTAAAATGTACTCTGTGGCTGCCTGCGCACTGCGGTCAAATAATAAATCACAGAGTACAAATTTGCGATGGGCTGACTGACAGACGATGACGTACATGCATGACGTGGCGACAATGGAAATGTCAAAGTCAATAAAAAGTAGTTTTTTTTTTTTTTATATAATCGTGCTGGGACTTTTGGCGGGAATGGTGAATGATACACGTGTCAGTGAGATTATCGGTTTTAATTTACTTATTTTTTATTCTAATTAAGGCGAAATCTATCTATTCCTTTATCCTTGGTAGTGGTAAGTGCTTGTTTTTCCTATTTTGTTCTCGTTACTGTCACCGGCGACAGTAACAATGGAAACTATGCCGCCGGACCCACCGGATCCACCTGACGGATCCTCTTCATATCCCATGGATGTATCCCAGTCGTTATTCCCCTCCCAACCATCTGAATCCCAGAACCTAGACTTTTCCCCGAGTACCTCCAAGTCAATCTCAAATAAAAGACATTTGGATGGTGTCAGCGTAGAACACAATACACATTCTAAAAAACCCATAACAGACCCCGAACTTGCAAGTGCATCGTACCAAACTGTTTTCATACATCCACGTATATCTGAAATATTAAACAATTACCAGGATTCCAGCCCAGGTCCTTTTATCGTCCACGTGTCGCGCTCTGAGCCGGATCCAGCTGCGGGCACTTCAATTCGCCCTATCAGATTTGGACAATTCATTTATAAATATAAAATTTCAAACATTATAAGAGACGGTATAAAAAAAGTTGGCCGCAACAAAATTTCGGTAGAATTTAAGTCGGCTATGGATGCCAATAAATTTTTAAAGAACCCTATTTTACCTGACAATAAATTTAATGCCTCAATCCCTTCATATAACTTGACCCGAATGGGTGTGGTCCGTGGAGTCCCCGTGGACCTATCTATGGATGAATTTGTTGATGCTTTGGAAATACCAGAAGATAGAGGATATATAATTAAGGCTAGACGATTAAGCAGGAAAGTTATTACGGATAGTGTGGCTAGTTGGATTCCTACCCAGACTGTAGTTCTTACATTTCTAGCGCAAAAACTTCCAAACCACATTTATGCTTTTAACACATCTCTTCCAGTAGATATTTACACCCTACCTACTATCCAGTGCTTGAACTGCTGTGGTTTTGGCCACATAAAGTCTCAGTGTCGGTCTAAGCCTAAGTGTTTCAAATGTGCCCTATCACACTCTGGTGATACTTGTTAGGTTGACACGGCTCATGCTATGTGTTTATTTTGCTCAGGTACTCATTTCGCCACCTACAAAAACTGCCCAGAACATGAAAGACAGAAAAATATTAAGTTCTTAATGTCGAGAGAGAGTATCTCCTATGAAGAGGCTTCTACCCAATTTCCAGCCTCTTTTCGTTCATATGCCATAGCCACTAGAAACCCTCCATCCCAATCCTTCTCTCCTACTGTATCACTTGCCCCAATACAATCTTCCTCCCAGACATCCTACAGGAAAACTGTGCTTAGCACTCCCCATCCTCGTTCTCCACTTGGCAGAGGTTATGACAAAGGTGCACATGATGCTCTTATTCGTAATCCCCCACCCTCGCAACCTAATGGTTGAGCTATAGCTACTTCTCCATCCCATACTAACTCCCCCCTACCTGGTACTGGTCTTCTTGAGGGCCTCATAAATTTATTATTTACAATTATATCCAGTCATAATGACTGTCTACCGACCAACGTTGCCGAAAAAGTAAATTTGATGTATTCTCTCATTAATAAACCTGACTCCATTCAAGATCCTACAATGGAACTCCAAAAGTCTTCGTAATAAAAAACATGAATTAACATTCCTCACCTCAAAATTTTCTGCGTCCGTTCTTGCCATCTCGGAGACTTGGCTCCTCCCTGGACATACGTTCAGGGTTTTCGGGTTATACTTGTCTCCGATATGACAGAGATGATGGATACGCAGGTACCGCTTTATTTATATCCCGCTCCCTATGCTTTTCGCAGATTCCCCTCCCCCCTCACAGCCAAAATTTTAACATAGTTGCAGCTAGATCCCTAAACATCACTTTCCTTTCCATATACATTCCCCACCCTACTTCTTCTATTATCCCAGAACTCCGCTCGGTTCTAACTGGCCTATCCTCTCCCATAATTATCATGGGTGATTTTAACCCCCACCACACATCCTGGGGCTCCAGTCACTGCGATTGGTTCTCTTCCTCCCTTCTTGAAATCATGAATGATTTAAATTTATGCATTCTGAATGATGGTTCCCCTACTCGTAGAGTACTTCCCTCCCAAAATCCTAAAAGTGCTGTCGATTTATCACTATTCTCTGCCTCCTTGTCATCCCTTCTTCAGTGGGAAATATTCTCCCAGTCTTTCGGTAGTGACCATTACCCTATTCTGATCTCTATCCCTCATAAGGCCTCCCCTGTTTCTTCTTTTTCCCCTCTCCTTAAATACCGGCTTCCTGGAGCTGACTGGATATCATATTCATCAACCCTGGATCTTAAACTTGCTGAATTCCTCACAGAAGCCAATCACCAACCGACTACCACTTATAATAAGCTAATTGAAGCAATAACCTTTGCTGCAGATTCCCATATCCCTTTAAAAAAGCAAAAACCTTCAAAAATCTCGCCTCCCTGGTGGGACTCCGAATGTTCGAATATCATTCGCCTACGCAATGACGCCGAGAAACAATATAATTCCTCGATGACCCTTGAAAACTTCCTATCCTTTCAACAATCTTCTGCACGCTGCCGTAAGATACTCCTTTCAAAAAAAAAACAAGGTTTCGATTCTGTCAAAATTTATCACCTAATACTTCCCCTTCACATCTATGGAGACAAATAAGAAGGTACAGATGTTCTCTTAACATCTCTAATATAACCTCAAATGATCCCTCCTCATGGTTGGAGTCATTTGCCTCTAAAACTGCTCCGCCTTCGGCTCCGTCCTTATCTTCTTTACCCATTCCTCCTTCTCCTCTCCCTTCTTCTTCTAGCATTCTAGACTCCCCATTCACTTTCCAAGAACTTCAGTTAGCTCTGGATGGTCTGGTAGACTCCTCTCCCGGCTTAGATGGTATACCTTACTCCTTTATAACAAAAGCAAGTGATAAAACCAAGCAACTTTTCCTTAACCTAATCAATTCTTTTTTTGAATCCGGTCAACAATCCCAGAGTCCTGGAAGACACAAATCATTATTCCCATCCTTAAACCTGGTAAAGACCCCAAAACCTCTGACGCTTACAGACCCATAGCCCTATCATCAGTTTTGCTAAAGATCGCAGAACATATGATTCGAAATAGACTGGAGTGGTTTATGGAAAATTCCGGTAGGTTTCCAAGATCTCAATTTGGTTTTAGGAAAGGGCTGAGCACTCTCGATAGCCTTGCTATTCTCACAACGGATATTTTCAGCGCTTTTAAAAGGAAAGAAGTCCTACTCTGCTCTTTCCTTGATATTGCTTCAGCCTATGACAATGTCCTTCTTCCAGTGCTCAGAGATAAACTTCTACAGCTGAGTGTTCCCGAGAAGTTGGTTCGTTTTATTTTTAATATTATGTCCAATAGGTTTGTTGTAATAAGACATGCAAACTCCTGCCTCCCCCCAAGAACTGTTTGGCTTTCCAAACCAAAACTTTCCAGCCTTGGGAAAGCCCTTTGGCTTCCCCAAGGCTCTGTGCTCAGTCCTCTCTTATACAACGTATACACTTACGATCTTGATCAGGCGGTAAACTGCTTCTGTCATATCTTACAGTATGCTGATGATTTGGTACTGTATTTTAGCTCAAAATTTGTTGATTTGGCTGAAACCAATCTTAATCTAGGCTTAAGCTACCTTGCCAACTGGTTAGAAGACCATGGCCTTTCCTTGTCCATTTCGAAATGTAAACTTGTTCTTTTCACCAAAAAAAGAAATACTCCCCAGCCTCCATTTCAATCAATAATGAACCTATTGCTCAGGTAAATCAAACGAAATTCTTGGGTATGATATGTCCTGTCATTCTTGACTCAAGAATGACAGGTCTCCCTCATTGTATTTACATCACACAAAAATGCACGAAAATATTAAATATCTTACGCTCTCTTTCTGGTGTGTGGTGGGGATCTCACCCTTATTCTCAAAAAATACTTTATAACGCTCTCATTCGCAGTTACTTGGACTACGGAACCTTTCTTTTAGATCATTGTTGCAAATCAGGTATGCAAAAACTATCACAAATTCAGTCAAAATGTTTAAGAATCATCATGGGCGCAATGAAATCCACGCCTATAAACGCAATGCAGGTGGAGAGCGTCGAGCCCCCCCCCTTTATATTCGTCGTCAATACCTATGCGATAGATTCTTTTTTAAACTGATTCAATCTTCTTCTCATCCCCTCCTTCAAAAACTCCGAGACTTATCTGATTTAGTCAATGACCAAGATCCTACCTTGCCTTCTAAAAAGTTTCCGTGCCTTCTGTCGTCTTCCCTACCAAACCTTCCAGTCCTCCCTTCATCCATTATACTCCTCGTCGTACCAGTCAATTACCTTCCAACCTTCTATCTTACTTAATTTTGGCATTGATAAGAAATCTATAGAGGCAAACAAGTCCTTCAACGAAATTATATCTTCTGAATGGTCTGATTGGTTGACGATATTTTGCGATGCATCAAAATTAACTGATAACGGTTGTGTCGGTTCTGCAGTTTGGATTCCCAAATTCAAAGTCATCCTATCTCTCAAATCCCCTCCACTCTCCTCCGTCTTTACAGGCGAATCTATTGCCCTCCTCGAAGCTATCCTGTTTGTAAAGTCCCATAAGTTAAACAAAACTATAATTTTCTCTGACTCTATGAGTAGCCTTCAAGCCATCCTCTCCAATTCCTTCCGAAGTAAGTCCAAAGCTCCCATCATTTTTAAAATCAGAGAATCCCTACATGAGTGTGCATCGCAAAATATTAATGTTGTGCTGGCTTGGATTCCGGGTCATAGTGGAATCCATGGCAATGAGACGGCAGACTCCTGTGCTAAATCAGTCACCCGTATAGGTTCCTCGGAATATTTAAAATACTATAGCCAAGATTTAGCTCACCTAGCAACCCCGCTTATTAGAGTCATGGAAAGAGGATTACCAACATTCGCGATCACAAAAATGTAAATTCTACGCTGACATCGTCCCTGAAATTCCATCTTAACCATGGTTTTTTAAACATAGACTACAGTCGAAGACTGCCACTTCAATACTGTGCAGACTACGGTTTGGTCATGCGTGCACACCGGTCCATCTAGCTAAAATTCGGATACGGGACCACTCTTTATGTGAATGTGGTCTTGAAGAAGGAACTGCTGATCATATCTTCTTGAACTGCCCCAAGCTTCGTTTTTCCCTCTATTCCATCCTTCCCCCTAACGTCCCCCGTCCAACCAATATGAAATGCCTTCTCTCTCTTGTAGATACTCCCTTCGTCAAAAAACTATCAGTATTTATTGACATTAACAAAATTAAACTTTAACACTATAATGTGTTCTCTTAGATAAATTAAGTTAAACTATAAATTTTCCACTGACCAGTCTCCATCGTTTATCTTCACCTACCACTAATAAACGTCCACTACGTTTAGTACTTATGTACCACACCACTTGACATTGGCGGAATAGCTGTATATAAGCTCGTCGCCATTATCTTAAAGAAGAAGAAAAAGATATTGTAGCGTGTGAGTCCAGTGGGTTCACCTACGCGAACCTACGTTCGGCCGCGAAAGCTTTATGGCAATGAAACTCGAAGAAGTGTTAGGAAAATCAGTTATAATATAATGAAGGCACAGAAAACAGTATACACGGTAATAAAAAGAGATTAAATCAAACATTGAATCGAGCCGGTCGTTTTACAATACGGCGCGCACGCTCGCTAGTTGGCCGCATTACCACAGAGTCCACAGAGTCATTCGAACTCTCTGCGACTGCGCGCTGCGCGGGAGCGGTGAGTGACGATGCGTTCCGTTCTACCGATAATCGCCTTTCGGGCGGCATCGTTACAATATTTTTTAAATATTTTATTATGAGCAGATACACTCCTTTATAGCGATGGCAATCAATCCTCTTCAATGACTATTTTTACCAGTGTAGTGTTAGCGAATTATCAAGTGTCGAATTTTTTGGTGTTGTTTGCATTAAAATCCCTAGTGTCATGCATTTGAATGTTTAATAGTTTCTGGAGACAATCAACGGGAATAACATAACAGGCCTTTAAGTCAGAGGTAACCTATTGACCAATATTATAACTCACTTAACCCAAGTCATATTATAGCATTATTTCCAATTTTCCTATAAATCAGTCAGTAAATGAAACATAACGACACCAAAATACACATTAAAGATCACATAACACAATTTTCGAGACTGGAAAAAATCTCAATCACCAGATTCCCGCTAAAAAAACTCCTACCACCTCGAAGTACTTATAACCACACAAAAAAACATTAAAATCAATTAATAATTGATGGAGTAATCGAGTAACAAATCCATATAGAAAAAAAAACTTTGTCGGATTGAGAACCTCCTCCTTCTTTGAAGTAGGTTAAAAAGAAACAAGAAATCGTTAAGGCATAAACTGTAATCAAATTAACTGGACACTGTTTAAACATGATTTCAATTACCCACCAAGGTACCAACGTAGTTATATAAGCGTACAGAAACCAAATCAAAATTACTCATAATAATTACAATTCGATTTGCATTGTAACGCGTAATGATTCTGATTGGTAACCGATTTTCTGTAAATGGGTTGCAATAATCTGATAGCAGTTACTCTGTGGTAAAAATCTGATAACCAGTTTATATTATATATGCGCCATGCGCTATTACCAAAGCTTTTACCACAAAATTGACTTGACCCCACCCAAATCCATCTCGCTAGAGCCTGCCAGTCTCAGTCGATCGATACTGAGAAATCTGCATTCTTAGGCAAGCTGATCATCACAATTTATATAAAGGTTCAAAGTACATACAAATTCGTAATTTACATATATATGTTATAAAAAAATAATATAATGTAAGCTCTTCGATTGTTAATCCTATAGAGCAGCACGTGACGATATCTATAATATATCAAATAAATAATTATATAAATCATATGGGTGGTAGTTTCTCAGGCGCTTCGTCGGGTATGCTGCAGGAGAAGGCCGGAGGAGGGGCGCGCGCGTACTTGGGCGCGGTGGGCGGCAGCTCGGGCAGCGCGCCGCGCACCAGCCGCCTCAACGCCGTGTTTCGCTGCCGCAGCACCACCACTTGCTCGTGCAACCGCTCGCGCTCTGATAACACGCTCATACGCTAGAGTGGGCCAGCTAAGACAAGTTTCTAGTGTGAATGCCAGCTGATTAACTAGTGAGAATTTCGTCTGGGTGTCCTTGTGTGGATATCAGCCTAGTGTCTAATGTGAATGTCAGCTGAATGTCTTGTGTCTGAGCAACTAGTTTCGAGTCTGTCTGGTGTGGATGTCAGCTGAGTATCTAGTTTGGACGTCTGCTGGTTTTTTTTTTATACCACTAAGGTATGCCGCACACAAGCATACGGCCCACCTGATGGTAAGCAGTCACCGTAGCCTATAGCCGCTAGCAATACCAGGGTTATCACTTACGGGGTGCCAACCATGTTGTTGATGAGGACTCACTATGCTAGCAGCAATACTACTAGCCCAGCGTATCCTCGTGGAGCACTGGCAACCTTACTTACCGCAGAAACACAACACTACATCAAGTAGTGTTATTTTACTGCGGTCTTCTGTAAGGCGGAGATACCCCAGAGGAGAGTCCCCAGTCGGGCGGCTCCAATTTAAATCGGATAACCCACGGGAAATCCCAAATCGCCCTACCTCTCTTTTTAAAAGCTCATGGTGTGATCACTTTACTTAAGCTTAGAAAAATTCATTGGTACAGACCGGGATTCGAACCTGGGCCCATCAGATGACAGGCCGTTGCTTCAACCACAAGGCCACCGCGGCTTTAAATGGGTGTCTATTTAGTATCAGTTGGGTGTCTAGTATAGTGTGGATGTCAGCTGGTGGCTAGTGTGGATTTCATAGGCATAGAATGCGTATATAGCCTTTGTTACTCAGTGTTATTATAGGTTTTTTTGTTGGTGAAAGAATTTTTAAAAACGGTCGTTGTTTTTCGAATATATTCATTACAACATAAATACGAATCTCTCTTTATAATATTACTTACTTACGTACAGATATCTTTGTAAAACTGTAGATAAGTATGTTTGGTTATAAGTTACCTTGTAATATATTCAAGTAATTGTTAAGGCCAGTGAGTAAACCATCCCAGAAGCGATCTTTCTCTGAAGGGTAAATATTTTTCCACTGTGACCAGTACTGTTCAATTTCTTCATCGGTCAACGTGCGAGACGGCGTTGAAAACGTCGGAGGCTTCAAGCTTTCCCTATCGAATATAATAGAATAAATATCTGGCCCCAAACTAAACAAAGCTTGTACTACAACTACAAATAATTGCAAGTACTTTACAATACGCCGTTATTTCATATTCTCTTTACTCTCGTGTTTGAATTCTTTGTTGTTTCCACAAAAAAAAAATGTTAGCTTCTTACTACTAGATCGAGATTCGAGACGTACCAGATGTCATAGAGTTTCTTCTTCTCAGGGGGAACAAATACGGTTATGAATTCTCCCAAAGCTGTCAACACTTGCATTGGCTCAATCTCTAAATTGTGTCCCACTAAAACAAGAGTAGGTGATGAGATGTAAATTAGCTCATTGGTCTATAAAGGATGTAACTAACCGACCTATTTCAGTCATATGCCTACATGAAGCCTACATGGATATTTAATTATTATTTATAGAGACGGAAAACTGATAAATCACATACCTTTATGTTTTTCTCATCTAAAATATTCCATCCAAATTGCAAACTTATAAGTATGTATTTAATGGAAATTAATGTTACTTACAAGGGCATACGAAAGGGTTGTGCGCTTTCTCCATTGCGAGGTTGGGCTGGGAAGAAACAGTGACTCCACGAGTTCCCGTGCGTTTACCTGACGCAGACCCGCCGCCGTCCGAAGGTGCGCCGAGGGTCAATAAACTTGCTACGTGAACACAGAATAAATTATATAATAATTAATATCTTAAACTAAGTAAGTATTAAGTTTTAAATATAGCTGATTATATATTTTTTCTTGATAATGATATCCTGTGCGTTATTGTTTAAGTGCGGGTATTAGCGTTATAAACTACGCCTTTTCACATTCGATGTAGTTGTGATACGGTACTGTGCTATGCTATATACGCTGTATAATAAGCGTTTAGAATTTTTAGGTATCAAACGCATTTTTACATACCTACACACCCTACACTAATTTGGTACGTAATAGACGTAGTATATTATCTACTCTGAGGTAATAGTTATTATTAGAAACATACCTCGTGGATCACCACACTTTTGTATAATTTCATCGGCTTCAGCCATCAAAAGTTGATCTGCTGGTGTCAATTCATGGCTCCTGATGCAGAAAAATATATGTACAATATATGCCTCATATTAAACGTTATCATCATTATTTGTACTATACTGAGGTTAAAAATAATTGGAAATTGTAAAATACCTGAAGCCGACGTGCGCTACAGACCTCGACGTACTTGCCGATATGCTTCTGGCAATACTGGTTCGCGCTCTTATGGAAGACCTATCTCCTGCGTCACACATTTTACTCATCATTAGATAAAAATAAATGACATCTAAAATCATTCCGTAATCTCTCTCTCTCTCTCTCTC
This sequence comes from Falcaria lacertinaria, assembly GCA_951449985.1. NCBI lineage: Eukaryota > Metazoa > Arthropoda > Insecta > Lepidoptera > Drepanidae > Falcaria > Falcaria lacertinaria. The sequence goes on along the minus strand of OX602123.1, from coordinate 5,249,253 downwards.
TCTCTCTCTGGGGGCAGAGAGAGAGAGAGAGAGAATAGTGCGGTGGGTGGGGACCCACCGCACTATTATTTTTCTGTGCCACTGATCTACACCAAGACATCCTGTATCACAGATAATCTGTTGATGTCCGTAACCTGACCTCCAAGTTTATGTTCTCGTGGTACCTAGGAAGATAATATTACCCAGTAGACACAAATGATTTCCTTGATTATAAAAAAAATAGTGCGAGCCAAAAGTCTGTGTCCTCATAAACTCCTCTCGTGCGTGACCTATGTCATGCCAAGTGGTATGGCAAATCTGGAGCTTTACCTTTCTGTAATTGAACTATCATACCTCGCGTGCTTTTGGCACTGCCGGAAGTGTGATGACCTTCCTCCTGGTCCTGTGACACGTTTGAGGTGTCCAACATTTCCGACGCGACTTCCATCCCCACGCAAATAGGACAGAACGCGTATTTCAAAAAAGTGTTGCATAAAAGGTCTATGTCTTCTTCAGCCTGTATTTCTAGTGCCTGGAATTTTTATTCGTGGTAAAAACTACGACTAAGAAAATACATCTCGATAGATAGCACTCGTCACTAGTTACCTACTAGCAGATACGTTAAATCTAAATTTGATTGAAATATCTACAATTTATATATCATACCATGAAAATTGCATCCAACGTGCACAAATTTCTGGAGGTTAACTGATATTTTTCAATTAGCTTGAACAATCTGTCCTCAACCAAAAAACCTGTGTTATCCGATACCAATTGCAATATGTGTCGCACCTGCATTAAAATACAGTCAAGTTAGAATATAACACCTTAGCCGTTAGCCGTACCGTAGGTAAATAAATAATGCCCTACCAATCGGTCCTTGGAATCATTAATCTTGCTTTTAGACCTCTTTGGTTCTTGAACTATTTCAGTTTGAACACTCTTTATGGTGTCCTCGTGTTCTGTAATAAGCAAGAAAGAAAACCAGAAAGGGAATAATTAAGCTAATGGAAAATTAAGCGCTTTACGTAAATAGAACCGGGCAATAGTGGGTTCTAAAGCAAAGCAATGTACACGAAATGTTTATACCAAACAATAATATACCAATACCTCACGGTAACGGAAGTCTAACAGCGCCCAGAACTAGATAAGCTGTATGATACTTTACGAATTTACCTTACGAATTTACTTTACCTTACGAACCTACCCGTAACGCAAACGATATGTGGTAAGCCTTTTGACAACGATGACCCACAGTCCTAGTGTAGACATACTGACCATATTTGGCCAGAGGGCTTTTCGGAGGCGGCGGTGGAGGCGGCGGCGCTGGCTCAGCCAAGATATGAGCGTGAAGAGCCACCTCGGTCTGGCGGATGTCACGAGCCAGCTCCCCACACTTGGCCGCCGCCATACGCCAAACCTGGCTGAACTTGTAATGATTCACGTGAGAGAACTGCTCTGATTTCTTCTCCAAGTCGTGCATTGTCTGCATCAACTTCACTATTTCAGCGTCAGCTTTAATCTCCTCAATAGCGCCGTCTTCAGCCGCTTTTCGAATTTTGTTTCGCAGCGTGTTAGCGACGTCCGACATCTTATTCAGCTTCCGCTTTTGTTGGGATCTAACGAAAACGTTTTCTTCTTCACGCTTTTTTAGAACCTAGAAAACCATTTGTATAAGTAGGAAAATAAGTATTTGTGTACAGTGTGTCCCAGGATATAGTACACAAATGGCTGAATCTAGACCATTGAACCATCAATGACAAAAACTGTACGAATTATTATTATGTTTTATACATTTTATTCAACCCTATCTTATTTACTCTGCAAAAAAAAAACATTCTATCTTTAATGAAACTTTTGCTACGAGACGTAGATATTTTAACGAAATTAACTCAATTACTAAAAAGTGATTGTCTTAAATACAGAGTCTCGAAAGAAGTTCAAAGGATATAAGAATTCGTACGTTTATTTTTTATTTACACTTCATGAAAAATATAGTTTGAACAGGCGGGCTTACCTAATGCCGTTAATATTTTAAATTTTTATTGTATCTACAAACGCACTATACTATACACATTTATACAAAAAAGTATACATATAAGTATTATATATTCTGTATGGTTCCCAAAGTACAAGCATTGCTTAGTTTGGGGCCAGATGGTGCCGAGTAGTATCATTTTATTAAAATCCAATCACCCCTTAAAGACTGCATTCCTTACCTGAGGAATATTCAATTATACATAACATAAGTCTAATAAGAAACCAATTAAGGACTTCTCACTTGATAGTTGTAACCAATCTTTTCAGTGTTGATAATACAAGTAGCTTTCAATTTCTCTAATTCCTTCTGCAACTCTTGAATTAAGGACTCCAACTCAATTTTAGCTTCGCGATACTTTTCATGGTGATCCCACATAATCGCTTCTATTTCTTGCTTATGCTCTTCCAGCTAAAAATTGAAAAAGTTTAATGAAATTACCTAACACCGTTAAAAAAGTACGCTTCAGTTAAATTACGTGCCAGTAGCAAGAACATCTTTCGAATACGTATTCGAAAACCTAACTCGACATACTATTTTTTAGTTCATATTGACATACTATTTTTTAGTTCATATTGACATACTATTTTTTAGTTCATATTGACATACTATTTTTTAGTTCATATTTTCATCGCCGCAGCGCTGTTAATTTTCCCATACAAAAATAGCCGAAGGCGATACGAATACGCAGTCACAAGTTATTCTTGCTCGGGTTACAGGTATTGAATGGTAACGTTACCTGTTCAAATCTGTACTCCATGTGAGCGACTTCTTCCTTATCACGCTGTTTGTACAAAGCCTCCCATCTCTTATTGTTGTGTTCAACCATGGCCTCCCGTTCTATATTTATGGCTTGCTCTATAAGCGTCAGTTGTTTTTCATAAGCTCGCTGCATTATTGTTACTTGCTTTTCAACCCTATCCGACAATTCTTTAATATCCTTGTCCTAGAATGATCAAATTAAATTAATAAATGAATATAGCAATTCGATTCTCTAAAGGCATCGCACTTTGGTGGAAACGCAGAACGCAATTTCCTTCAATCCGAGAATATCAAAGGATTATGTCGTATGACGTGCAAGCGAGATAAAACTAAAACTAATCAATTGTCTTGTCTTTGTAATGTATCTGTCGCACTCGTAAAGCCTACAACGTAGTATTCACAGAGTACATAACCCACTCATTTTGACACGTCGCATTAAAAACAGTAGGTAAAGCTATTGCAGTGGTTGTTTTTCCATAAGTCCACTGCACCATTTATGACGGAAAAGCACAGAACTCATAACTGGTCGACATGAGTGCCGAAGAAAAAAATGTATTACAATATTTAATAGAAAAGGGGGGGGGGGGGTTATTTTTATGAATTAACTAGCTGTGCCCGCGACTTCGTACGCGTTATTAATAGTTCATGAGTTTAATTTTTTGCCTAAGTTACGCTTATAGCATCAGCTACATTACAGTGAAAGTCCTGTTCAAATAAGTCCCGCCGTTCGGATGTTCTTCAAAATTTTAAGGGTTCTTTATTAGTTGTGCGAAACCATTATACTTTTTAAAAAAAAGAAGCCTACCTTACGCCCAGTAAAATTTGCTATCGGCCAGTGAAATTCCATTCAAATCGGTCCAGCGGTTTCGCAGATAACCCCAAACAAACAGACTTTGATTTTGTCATTAGAAACGTGTTTACTTTCATATGTGTAATTATTATACAGGTATTTATAATTATGTAGGTATTTAGGTATTATCCCGCCGACGCGAAAACCTGGGAATCGAACCAATCTCAACGTCCCAAACCGAGCCCATCATCATTCATCATAAACCACGGAGGAGGGGAGGTATCATAAAATAAATTTCATAATCGTTTAGTTTAAAAAACCCACTTGTTTATCCAAGTCCTCATAATAATCTTCATCCATTTTCTTAAGATCATTTTTCAAGTGAGCGATTAGTTTATTTTTTTGTTCTAATAGCTCATCGCACTGTCGTTTCTGCTCTTTCATCTCGGCGTCAATGTCCAAAGGATCCTTTGTGGCCATCATCACGTCCCAGTTGGCTGATATCGCTTCGTATTGAGTTTGTGCTTCCGCAGCGTCGTCTTCTAACTTTTGGATCGACTCTAAAATATGAAATACTTACTATCTCTAATACAATCATCGCCGCACTGCGAGCACTATTTAATTGGAGATATAAGTTCATACCCCTTGAGTATACTTATTGAAACACTCTGTTGAAACATTAGGTACCTAATCACAGTTTATGTGGAATTGTGGATTCACTTACTTGCCATCTTCTGCGTGAACAACGCGCGTCGTATGACCTCACGCTCGTCTGTGGTAACCTTGACATTTGTGACGATAGCAGAGCCATTCAACGCGAGTCGCTGAAGCTCTTCAGCTGCTGCTGCAGTCGCCTGCTCAATGTGCCCTGGCTCTTCCTCCGCGGTCACTACCTCCTGAGTCTGTTCCGCTCTAAACAAAACATATCATCCATCCACTGGCTGGTTACTTGTTACCTTCTAGTTATTACCTTTATTAAATACTGTCGAGTCTATTGATTAGCTACTTACTAACGACCGAAGTAGGTACCGATGCTCATCACAGTGTCTAATCATTCATTAATTTCGCCATACTGAACCGTTTATGAAGTCAAGTAAATGACGGTCAAGCAAATTGTGCTGGCTATTTTCGTTTCAGGGTTGAATATAATTTAAAAGGACTGGGTATTCTAAAATGTTTAACGGAAAATGTTCTGGGAGTAAAGGACACTACAGGAAAATACATATAACGTACTGGCACCAGTGAACAACAAGAGCCAATAATCGACATTTTTTTCTAAAACGGCAAAAAATAAGGATTGGGGATAAAATATTTAATTTGGCAACACTGAACCATAGACAATGTACTTCCTACTGTCATCTTATGCAATCTCAATGACATCTGTCATTTTGTAAAAATATGGCGAAGTGATTGTGATTGATATATATATATATATATTATGATCTGGTGATTGTCGATAACTGGGGTTTGACCACTGGAGCTTTCATGTCGGTAACTGGCGATATCAAATATTTTTAGTTATGTCGCTTTTCTAATTAAATTGTCTATTATTATTTTAATAAAATCCATTATATTGTTTTTTAAGGATCTCCATCTCTCCATCAATTTAACCCCTAACTTTTGTTCTAATAATAAACATTTTTTTCCTATTCATGATGAAAGTACAGTACTTTCTTAAAGTGACGATTATTGGTGCCAGTACGTTAATAGTACGAGGTTCGGATTGCGGGTGTAAGAGAACAACCCAAATTAAGCCACTTAACATAAATAACGTGTATCTCATATACCTCTAGTGAGGTAGGGTTACCTTAAGATTACTTTGCAAATCTAAATATATTTAAGCAACATATAAATCGAGGTACTTTTTAAGTGCTTCTTGCCTTCGTTTGATCCTGAGAGATCTGGCGGCTTTCCTCTCATCAGGATCTTGCGACGTGACCTGCGGCTCTTTGGGTACGAGTACATTATCCTCGTCATCTTCGTATCCTCCAAACTTACCCGCCATTGTAAAACTAATTTATACAAAACAGAAAAAAAGTTGTGATGTCTTCTCCTCATGCGACATATTTATGTTGCTATGAAACGGGATCACTAATCACTATGGCAACCTTAAAGTATACAGATGGCCACTCAAAACCAAGAGAATACAACCGCTAACTCAGAATCTTCAGAATATAGACTAGCTTTAGCTTTAGTCTTTATGCTTAAGATGGCAATGTTTTTGTTTTTTCTGAGGCAGCTATACAAAAATCCGGGTGGCTTTTGTGGTTCTTTGGGTAGACCCATAATGTTACTTTATTATAAACCATTTTTAATTTCGCGCCAATACGAAAAATTTAGAGCGCGCTGAGTAGTTAAATAAGTTATACTTGTACGTAGTATATTATTTACTCTGAGGTTCTACATAACACTACCGCGACGCGGTGTGCAGTACTTTTATCTTTGATTATAAATACTCGTCAATGACAAGTATTAAATTAAAGGCTTTTATTGATACCATAGATATAGCAACAAAAAAACCGGTCTGTAATTGATACGGCATTTAATAAAAAATAATATACGCTAGAGTTTTTTGGCGGGAATCAGGCGGAGCGGTTAAGATTTTTTCCAGTTTGTCGTAAATTGTGTTATAGTGATCTTTAATCTGTATTTTTTGTGTCGATATGTGCAGTAAAGTTTCATTTAGTGATTGATTTATAGGAGCATTGGAAATAATGCCATAATACGACTTTTGGGTTAAGTGATTTATCATTTTCGTCAATAGGTTACCTCTAATCTAAAGGCGTGTTACGATCTGCTACTGCCGTGGGTTGTCTCCAGAAACTCCATTGGGCGTTAGAATGCATGACACTAGGCATTTTAATGCGGCAAACACGAGAAATTTTGAAACATGAAAATTCTCTAGCACTCGACACTGGCAAAAATAGTCCCTGAAGGGATTGATTGCCATACTTAGGAAGAAGAAGAAGAAGAATACTCAGAAGTAAAGTATTTAAAGAAGTCACGGTCGTCACGGACGTACAGTGGGTACTCCGTCCAAGAGAATACAACCGCTACGCTAGAACTCCGTGTTGGAAATTAATTACTCAGTAACAACTTGAAGTTGAAACATCGATATTATGGATTCAATGAGTTAAAGCCTCAATACTGTAAAAAGATAAGCATCTATCACTATCTATCGCTATGTATGTATATGTTTTCTTGCTTTAAAGCGCGCTACACACCTTCAGTTTTACCTGTACAGTTAAAACTGAAGGTGTAGGCAAAGCTGACAACTGTGCAGTTGAACTGACGATCTTAGATAGAACTGTATAGTTAAAACTGAACGTGTGTAGCGTGCTTTGGCAAAACTGTGCAGTTATCAGTTCTGTTTGACACTAAACTGCACAGTTAAAACTGAAGATGTGTAGACACCAGGGGCGTCAGTTATAACTGTGCAGTTAAAACTGAACGTGTGTAGCGCGCTTAAAAGTTCCAGTCCAACCGATTAGTAGGCCTGGATGGACATAGGTCAGTGTTCACATGCTTAAGAAATAAAAGTCGCATGATTTATGAATTTGTTTTACTTATTTTACTTTTTGCTGTTTAGGATGATACCATCGTATTTCTGTTGGAACCACTTCATGGCATCCTCCTTTGTCAAACGATGGGGAAACCCAACCTTGCCAGTCTTGCGTCTTCTGTGTGCCACATTAAAACCTACGACAAATAATAATGCCATTTAGTTTTTATAAACATGCACAACATTTTATAATAATTGTAGTTGTATCTTAGTAATTAACACACTCGGACCACATTAATTGTGTTTCTACAGAATGATAAAAAATTTGAAAATTTAAAACTAAAAAACCAGGAGCATTGTCCACCTTCACTTATGAATATTATAAAATATAGTGTTCTCTAGTGACCAGTCATTTGATGTGGCACATGGATTACAGAGTGAAGGCCATCATAATCTACACTCCTGAACAAAATGTGCATTCTTAAATTGTGTTTTACATTACTTCAGAATCAAACCGTTAGAATTACGCAATGTACATATATTTAATTCTTAAAATAACATTATGACTTTAGTCACTACCCAGGTTGTCTGGAAGAGATCAGATCTTGTGATAAGACTGCCAATTGCACCAATTTATAATGTATTTTATGTTCCTCGGTTATTAATTTTGGTGTACAATAAAGTGTTATCTATCTAAGGCAGTGATGATCATACAAGTCAGCAATCATTATCAAGAAAGTATAATGAATTACCTGGACGGCCAAGGACAACATAGAAGTCAAGACCATAGATACCAATAGAGGGGTCATATTTGATACCCAAGTCAATGTGTTCTTGAATACCAAAGCCAAAGTTTCCAGTAGCTGAGAAGTTGTCACGCCTCAACTCATATTCTCTGACCTGAAACAAATGTAATTTTTGATTACTAAAGTATTCATGTGAGCATAGAGAATGTGGATGCAGTAGTTTACAGAAATAACTTTATAGTTCTTTAAACTTGACACTGGCAAAAATAGACCTTGATTCCCATCGCAGAAAAGATAAAAGACAGAAACATTTGTTCAACACTTGTTGTCTGAATTTTGGTGTTTACATTTCAGTTTTAGAGAAATACACTTAGGTATTATGTATAACTGTTATTTCCGTGAGTATTCTGTACAGTAAGTGATTAGTGCACAGAAGTTGCAAATTAGAAATATCAATCTTGCATAAATCTACAAAGAATAAGACAATTGTGTGTCATTCTTGAACAAATTTATGCTAGCGTTCTTAGTTGATGGCAATAATTAAAATTGTTTTCACCACAGTATGGACTGGTATATGACATATGCAAGTGCTACATCTTCAAAAATGTGAGACTATATTATATACTAAATTTTGTTCTTCATTCTTATTACTATTATTCTTATACTAGCATTCATAGTAAGATCTGTACTAGCATTCATATCATAGTAAGATCTGAAATTATTACAGTTTATTTAAATTCTATTCCTGTTCCTCAAATAACAGATTTAACCTTAATTTTAAGTTTGTTGTTTATTAATCTTGTAATTATTTTATATGTTACTTCTAAAATTATTCACCCACCTGCTCAAATTGTAATGCAAATTTTCTAGGTTAAATTTATTACTTTTCTTTAATAATATATAATATAATATTTTCTATAATAAGTTTTATAATATTGATTGTCCAGAGTAGACATGTTCAGTGTACTAGGTATTTTCCCTTTTGCGAATGTTGTGTACGCCTCTAAATAATACACATATCAGAAATGTGATTATAACAATAACTAAGTGTAATGTTACAATATGTTGTATTGTTGGTGTACCTATCTTAAATAAATAAATAAATCTCCAATATTGTATATAGTGATAAGCCTGTTGGTCATATTTATTTCAGTTATTAAGGTACCTATCGCCAGCACCAAATGTAAAGTCAATCTGAAGTAACAGAATTGTCAAGAATGCTAGTCCAGTTTACCTATCATTACGGCCAATATGTTGTGTACATTAACAAAGGACTTTTTTAGAATTTTACTTGGTCTAAATCATAGACAAATATATTGATAATTTGATTTTGAATGTTGGATCTAATATCCACCATAAAACTTTGTAATAACAACAATTTATTCACCTTGAGTCCTCTCTCGAGGATCTCTTCAGCTTTGGCTCCACGCACAGTGCAGTGGACAGCAATCTTTTCATTACGACGGATGCCGAAAGATCGCACTGTATACCTGGCCTTTGAGAACACAGGCTGCTGACCAGTAAGCTGTTCCAACACCTGTAATAGAAGAAATTTATTGACATATTAACATGGATTATAGTGCACCTTGCAGTTTTAGTTGATCTGAGGGTGGTGGTGAGGGGATTTATATAAACTACAGCTGATATTAAGTTTGAACTGAATTTGAAATCATTACTAACATATATCAACACATATAGAAAAACTGTTATTTCCATACGTATTCTGTACAGTAAGTGATTAGTGCACAGAAGTTGCAAATTGAAAAGTAATTAATCTTGCATGAATTTACAAAGAATAACACAAATATATGTTATTCTTGAACAAGTTCATGCATTATTGTTTTAGTTGAATTTTGAACAAAAGTCATGTCAAATATTATTCAACTACTGTGAAATGAATAGCTCATTTTAAAATGTGAAAGTTTATTTAAGTACCTATACAACCCTGATGGACTATTATTGTGTACTCAAAATTGAAAATGCCGCCACATTCACTACTGATCCCTGTGAATTACTGAAATGTACTCTTACAGACAAACATATAGCATGCTGTGTGGAAGTGTGTATTTATCTTATTAAAGCCCTACAACTCCATTATTAAATGAATTCATATGAATTAGGTATAAATATATAAAAAAAAGGGTACCCAAGTCAAGAGTGTACAGCTTATACAAGTTTAAACAATGTGGGACTGAGCACAACGTTTTCTGGGCACGTTGGACATATTATGAAAAAACCAACCTTAGCAGCACGAGTCAGCCTGTCACCAGACTCTCCAACACAAATGTTTAGGCAGAGTTTCCTGATGTGAAGATTCCGCATAACATTTTTAGAATTGTCTTTAGGGACCTTCTTCTCCTTCTTGTCCTTCTTCAACGCGGGCGGTGGTACACGCTGTAATGTATTTCATACCATTTTATATGACACTTTTAAATAAATACTTCATTGATTCTCATGTTCAGAACGCGAAATAGGTTATGCCGAAAATAGTGAAAAAGTAAAACCATCGTCGAAAATAGTAAATAAAACTTATAAGCTATCTGATAGGCAAGATATATGGTATATAATTTACACATTTCAATCATGAATTACACAGATTTTAGCGGATATTTTTATTATTGTATTAAAAACACCCACCGCCATGATCACAACTTTTCAAAAAGAACCACAGACAATGAAACATAAATGTCAATGTCATAATAAAGCAAGTGTCAAGTACCTTTTCTTTGAATAAACATTATTTTTTTTGTTTCTATTTTATTCTGCTTCTTCTTCTTCTTCTTCTTCCTAAGTATGGCAATCAATCCCTTCAGGGACTATTTTTGCCAGTGTCGAGTGTTAGAGAATTTTCATGTTGCAAAATTTCTCGTGTTTACCGCATTAAAATGCCTAGTGTCATGCATTCTAACGCCCAATGGAGTTTCTGGAGACAACCCACGGCAGTAGCAGATCGTAACACGCCTTTAGATTAGAGGTAACCTATTGACCAAAATGATAAATCACTTAACCCAAAATTCGTATTATGGCATTATTTCCAATGCTCCTATAAATCAGTCACTAAATGAAACTTTACTGCACATATCGACACCAAAAATACACATTAAAGATCACTATAACACAATTTACGACACACTGGAAAAAATCTCAACCGCTCCGCCTGATTCCCGCCAAAAACTCCTTTATTCTGCTTCATCTTCGTAACTATGGCAATCAATCTCTTCAAGGACTATTTTTGCTAGTGTCGAGATCCATATTTTTTTTATTTTTTTCCAAAATCGATTTTCTGTAAGATGTTCCCTCTACGTAAGATGTAAAATGTAGCTATATATTCAATGTCGAAGAACCATAAATATACTTTGTTATTTTCAGGAGAGGCTTCGCGCTACTAACTAGCTAGTATTTTTTTTATATACCACTAAGGTGGCACACAAGCATATCTACCATCATGTGGCCCCCTGATGGTAAGCAGTCACCGCAGCCTATAGCCGATAGTAATACCATGGATATCACTAACGAGTTGACAACCCTGTCATTGATGAGGACTCACTGTGCTAGCAGTATAGAAACTAATCTTCACAATCCAATAGGTCCCCATGATGCTTTAGTATATTCCAAATTTAGCATTCCGGGCTCCCCTACTCTAACCCCTACCCCCTACTATAAAATAGACGTCATATTATTTAATGGTGGCAATATTTACTTGCTAGCTATTCAATTCTGTTTTTTTTTCGTTTGTTTGTAGCTCTACAATACGGACGTATAATAAGTGTGGTACGTGTATTAATTAAATTGATATACAGTCGAGTCAAGTACAGTCGGACTAAGGTACAGTCGATCTATACAGAATGCCGATAAATAATCACACTACAATAATATTCTTTAAATGTACTGGGCTCAATGATATTATATGTGTAAAAAGGCATATCATTGACTGGGCTGATATTTCCATTCATTAACGTTCCTTGTTCATCCATTATTATTCGCTAGCTATATTTAAGTAAGGTGGGCTTACAAACCAAATATTAATGTAGATAATTCATTCGTGTTTTTCTTTTCTTACAGAGTTCTTGAAAACAGATAGTCGTTGGACATCCTGCACGAGTCATAACTACCCACTTTTCCATTATTGTGAAAGAATGGATGAAAGTCGAAAATTTCAACATACAAATGTATCAAAAAAGTATAAGAGATACTATTGTACTATATGTAATATATTTACTAACTCAGACAACCAATTAAATCAACATTTAGAAGGTGTTCGTCATCAATGCCACCAACAAAAGAAAATTTGTCACAGTGTTGATGCATGCATTCCAGATGAGTATGAATGTAATCAGTGGGTATATGTATTTTTGTTCATCATGATTATAATAACTACTTACATCTTTTGTTATATAATGGTGGATTTTACTGTAGCTTAGACCGACCAATAACATAAAACATTAAAAATGAATTTAACGACGCGTTAAATTTCGCGCCATAATTTTAATTGGCGGACAAGTCGTCCCCAAGCGTTCACGGCTTCTATGCGCACGAACGAACGCGCAGAACAATGAGGTAGCAGCCATTTTATGTCGGTGTCTAAGAAAAACTTAATTCGAATGGCCAATCTTAGCGAAATTGTGTAATTAGTGATATAATTTATGTGATTCCATAAATACTACTATATTAAGGTGTTCCTTCACTTATGTGAGTAGAACCAAACTTTTTCCTTCCCCCTTAGCTATAGAATAACATAAGCGCAATGAAAATGAAACATTCTACTTTTTACTAGGAATAATAATAAATTTATATAGCTCATTCCCTCCCCTTGTAAAAGGTACAAGTATTTCCAATTGGAAAGGGTCTTATTTGAGACCGTTGTTTTTGTTTACAGACGGCTCACGGCAAATAAACGCTAATAAACAAAGGTATTCTGTGTCTAAAACTTAAATATGACATAACTTTCACCCAAACGATGATTAAAGTATCAAAATCTAGTATTGTTTACATTAGAGTTGTATTTGTTAATAAATTACTTGTCAAATGACAACCGGCGTCGCGCAGCCTCGGCTTGATAGTTGAGGACAAAATTCAATAACGAATTGGCCATTTTATTGATGGCCGGGGGGAGGTTGGGTGGAGACAGTCGGTCGGTCAGTGAGCTTCCGCCATTTCTGTTTGAAATTTTCTGTGTTCTTGTTTAAATTTTCAGCCTATTGCAAAGTTGGAGCAAGTCATACTTACATATCTAGTAGCTATCTACGTAATGTATCGGCACAAATGCAAAGAAAATGCGCGCCCATAGGCATGTCCACTTTCTTTGTGTATATGCATACTTATGTACTTCCATAGCATGTAGTTTACATAGGTACCAACCAACTCAAGAATATGTACCTGCTTATCTATGTATTTGTGCCCAGTCAATGCCCTGCAACATAAATAAGGCAGTAGTAGTAATTAGTACCTATATCATATTTATTAGATATTTCCTACACTGGTACATATGTGAAAGTTTTGTTTTGAAGTAGGTACCAATTATTTATAATGTATTATAGGCAATTTGATTTTGTTTTGAATAAACAAAACTTCTGTCTCTCCTTTTGTTCTGATTGGAATCTTTTAGTATTAGGATTTGATTGATTGGAACCTTATCAATAATTTATGGTATTTTTGTTTTTGTAATACCCATGCAATGGGTGCAACTATAGGTATCTACTTTGTTTTGATTGATTTGAGTATTTTATTTATAAATATATATAAATTTTATTATATGTGATTTTTATTTACCAATATTGCCAATTTTATTGGCATATATAACAAAGTAATAATAACCTTATTTGTATTTCAATTGACTTTATGGGATGATGCCTCTACTAACTGAGGTAACCTGCCTAGTGGAAGTCCATCATTGAATTCATTTATACAACTGTATATTATAAGAAATACATTTACTGAATATATGATAAGAATATATAAATTAAGTACCCAATTAATAAAATATACATACCAAAAATTAAAGACCTAAATGTGTTTCTTGAGGAACAAATTCGTGGCACACACCCTCATGATTCTGGTTTGGGTCAGATCTTTTATCTATAGGAAGGTAGTTTAAGTTATTTTTTTTATAAATATGTAGTTTAATATGTTTTGAATAAAACTTTGTTAACATATCAAGAAATCTAAGTTAAACTAAGAATAGGTAGGTATGTTACATTCAACAGCTAAAATTGACTAATTTAGATTTCAGTGCATAATATTGTTTTATCTGCAGGTGGTTGAGAATGGGGCAGCATAGAGTCAGCCATTAGTTTCCCGGCACACTGGGGCGTAGGCGTCGGGGGCGTGGCACGGGGCGTGGGGGTCCCCGTGCCTGCCCCCGGCGACCTCCTCGCCACGATCTCTATGTTCGAACAGCAAATCAAAGCTGAACCTATGAGGTGAGATTTGTTGTGAATATAGTTTTACTTACCATCTTACACTGATTTTGTCAGAATTCCCAGAAGGGTTCCGGAATAGGCAGGTAGAGGTTAGAAAGTACCTAACTCCTATGTATTATTGGTGATCCCATCATCATTCTTTAGGCACATTCTGAACTCAGGCTATATGCAAATATTATACATTTTAGCATGGCAGTACTAATATGTGTTTATATTTTGACTTAATTGCAGTTTTTACACAAACCACCCTCATATTCACTCTGGCCACCCAGTGGTGCGCTCGGAGTCCTCCCATGGTCTCATGATGAACCAGCACCACCCACACCAGGAAGACTCCAAGGACAGCCTCATAGTACAACACCAAGTACATCACCAGCAAGACCTCATGGAGCAGCACCAACAACAAGAAATGCATCAACAAGATGATGAGGTAATTTGATATGAAACATAAACCCTTAAAGCATTTGTAATTGCTGAATTTCTTGGTGGATTCTTCTTAACACAAAACAATCCTCTATAATCTGTTGGTAGATACTGATGATTTAAAAGTACTTTGTGAATTTTAGTCAAGTAAGGGTTGTTTTGTTTTTTTTTATTACTATTATTTTCATAATCACACCAGAAAACACATCTTTGAATGCAGTGCAGAATCCAACTACATTTCAAAAGATATAAATATATAACATAACAAAAAAAAATTAAGGCTATTAATTTTGTATAATCCCAATTACTGAGACAAACTACCAACATTTTTATATTTAAGAGATAAAGACACACAAGATAAATAAGTATTATAATGCTTGTTTTCAGTTGAGCTTTAAAGGAATGGAAGATGAGGGTGTTGAAATGGATATGGATGGCCGGCAGTGTTCTCAGGTATTGTAGTCTTTAGTCTCAAGTATGTTTAGTTCTATTTTGATCAATTGATTTACTATCTTATATAAACAGGGTATGGGTGTCGACATGGGATCAGTTCAAACGAAGATGGAAGTTGCCAATGGTGGCCAGTCAACACCACGGTCAAAGCCTCAAGCTTGCAAGGTAAGGAGCAAATCTAAATGTTATATCAAGAAAATCTACAGAAGAAACTAATTCAATTGTTTGAATATTTGGTGTTTGACAGGTTTGTGGCAAAGTACTATCATCTGCTTCATCATATTACGTCCACATGAAGCTTCATTCAGGAAACAAGCCCTTTCAATGTACTGTAAGTAAACTGTTTTCTTAAGAACCATATATTATTGAGACTTGAGATTTGTTTGATGAAGTGAATCAAAAGCAGTTTCTTGGCACTGGATATTCAACCATAATACCTTTATTTATAGTTATCATTTCAATCTACACTATCTACACTAACATTATAAAGAGGAAAGATTTGTATTGAATAGGCTCTGAAACTACTGGACCGATTATAAAAATTCTTTCACCGTTAGAAAGCTACGTTATCACTGAGTAACATAGGCTATATATTATACTAGCTGCCCACCCCGGCTCCGCACGGGTGGACAAAATATTTGATAAATGTCTATGCTCCGAAACTAATGTCTACACCTGCGAAGCCGGGGCGGGCCACTAGTATCACAATAAAATAAAAACTGATTGTCAACAAGAAGTATGTACACAAATTGCTAGTATTGTTTGACCTATATTATCCAAGATAATGTAACCGTGTAAATTATATTAAACATTGCTAGTAGGCAGATGTGTGAGTGGTTGTATCTCTTGGGATGTGTGTGATGAAAACTTGTATGTACAGGTGTGCGACGCCGCTTTCTGCCGCAAGCCATATCTCGAAGTGCACATGCGCACGCACACGGGCGAGCGGCCCTTCCAGTGCGACTTATGCCTCAAGCGCTTCACGCAGAAGTCCAGCCTCAACACACACAAGCGCGTCCACACTGGTGAGTGCCTTTCTATCCCAGACCCTGCTCCCACTCAATTATTTACGCTAGGTTCGCGCTCCACTGGCTTTCCATATAATATAAAATATTAGCCTACCGATTACCGAAGTACCTATATAACGATTTTAGCGTGTGTGAGTTTGCAAATACCTACAAATAGAGCATCTAAATATATGTATAACGCAGTCGAACGCGAATATAGTGGAATCCCGCCTTGAAGAGAGTTTTACATGGCGATGGAGTCGTGCGGACATTGCGGCCACGACCATTCCGGGATCAACATATTTCAAAGACTAAAAAGCTCAGTATCAATTTAGTATGTAAGTTGAGTTAAACGTGGCCGCTATGTACCACGATCTATATTTACAGTAGGACAGAATGATTATAGAAACCATAATGATTCTGTTCAATGCTGAAATATTAATAATTTTCGATGTTGGAATAAGTACCTGCAGTAAGATAATTTGAAAAATATAGGTTAGAAGCTCAATACAGTACAGATTATTTTCTTAAATTTTTATTTGAATGTAATTTCCATATTTTTTACAAAGCCATTATTATCATGAACCTATATGTATATATGATAAGCAGTTCCACTTCATAGAGGTTTTTGTGTAGGGTATATAGGAAGAAAGGAGGTTATTCTTTAAGGGACCAGAATAGGACGGTCATTTATGTATTTTTATATGGAAGTTACATTATAATATCAGTTCATGGTAAATACCTTAAAAAGTTACTCCCGTGTTCTTAGTACCATGAGGGGATTGTTGATGAAACAATCTGATCGTAATGATTTATAAATGAATTGAATTTGTTCATGTTTAATATGTCAACCTCCTCCTGTTTCCACGAAACCTAAGTAATAAAGTTCATGTTTATTTTTGCACTTTCCTATTGGCAATGATGAAATTGTTAAGCGGGCTACACACGTTCAGTTTTAACTGTACAGTTAAATCGTACGTGTGTAGGCAAAACAGACAACTGTGCAGTTGAACTGACGATCTAAACTGAACGTGTGTAGTCACTAGAGGCGTCAGTCAGTCAGTTCGACTGTACAGTTAAAACTGAAGTTGTGTAGCACGCTTAACATATTTTGTTTATATTATTGTTTTGGCGCCCTGATATTTGAGCTTTATATGTTTTATATTATGTATTTTCTGTATCGGTATTTTGTTTTTCATATATCATTATAAATACATTTACTTTATTTAGAACAGTTTATTGCACAAGCATGTTACTATTTTATACATATTTCTAGTTTATTTCAAAACCAAACAGCCAAGTTTTAATGAATATATTTATTGTTTTATTTTGTTGTTATGGTCACCCCATACTATAAGAATAGTCACTTGAATACTTTACTATGGTTACATGTATTTGATATGCTTCTGTTTCCTGTATATATTTAAATTAAACATTCTTGATAAATATTAATGATTTATTAGCACGCGGCCTCTGGACGGAGCTTTTTATAGGCATATTTTGTAGGTCTACAAATAATAATAAATTAATTTGTATAGCTATTGCATTGAATCTTATGGTCTATCTAAACACATAAGTTTGACACTGGCGCGACAAAGTTCGGTATATAGCTGACAATACATATGCTTAATTTGACAATGTGAATAGTTTTTGAGTTGTGTCCAATATATTGTAGTTGATTAACATACAAAATCAGGGCGTGAGGAAGGCTTCGTTGATGCAAGGTAAACAGGGGGAGGTAAAGAACTCACAATGGACGCGAGGCTCGGCAGCCGGCACTGGCGGAGTGCGTTGCGGAGTGCTCCAACCCGAACGTCGATTGTGTGTTCTTGAGCAAGAGGCGCGGCTGGTGGAGTGTTGTTGTGCCTGGGTTCTAGATGAGCACATGCGCGCGTTGATGGTGAAGGACCGGCCCTACAAGTGTGAGCTCTGTCAGATGCGGTTCACGCAGAGCTCCAGCCTCAACCGCCACAGGAAAATACACACGGGTGGGTTGACATCCTTAGAGCCGCCCGTGCCGACTCTCTTTGTCCTCTCATGTCCATCTTAAGCTCGGCTCCTCAAGCCCTACGCAAAGTCCCAAGTTCACAGTAGAAGGTTTAAGGCATATTTTGACTAGTGATGGTTTCGTTCAGAGAAACACAAACGCGCGCTGCTGGCTAAGAACCGTCCCTACCAATTCGGCATCTGCTTTGTGAGATTCACCCAGAAAACGAGTTTGTGCCGGCACGGAAAATTTCACACCGATGGGTCCTTACCTCTACCTGATGCCTACTTGTGCGTGACGTTTATCCTTGAGGCAGAACGGCTTAACTTCTCGAAAATGAGTTTGCAAACATTGCCTACCTCCCCCTGTATGTGTGTGAATGGAACACTGTTGTACTTAATGACCTAGGTAATATATGTTGTGAGCGGGTGCACAGTTGTTATATCGAACCTCGTATACCTTATAGAGGAGCACAGACGAGCCCTGTTAGAGAAAGTGCGGCCGTACCAGTGCCACATCTGTTTTATGCGCTTCACTCAGAAGTCCAGCCTGGGACGACATGGGAAAATACACACTGGTAGGCATTTCCCCTAAACTCCTTAAGTAGACAATTAATTTATTGTACATAATACGTTAGCTCGTTACTACTTACTAGGCACTATAAATGCCAGTGCGCCAGCTGGGTCGTTGTTGTAGCTGACTTTTGTTGGTATTTCTAGAAGAGCACATCCAATCGCTGATCAACAAAGTGCGCCCCTATCAATGCGACATCTGTGACAAGCGGTTCACTCAGAAGTCCAGCCTTGGCACTCATAAACGTATACACACCGGTGGGTCCCTTGATATTCCTTTTTTTTTCGTTTGGTTTCTAAGCCACAATTAAATTAAATTCGCATTTGAACGCTTGCATTACCTTTGCTGTTGTGGCTTTGATACCTGTGTTTTGTGAATAGTTTTAAGGGCTCCCCTTTACCAAAACCTAAACTATTTTATCACAATTATCTAAAATACCGAGATACCCGTTCGATTGTTTTTGTTTATATTATTGTTATAGAAAATATCATGAGAAACGTACATATCATTGGATGCACACGCTCAAAAACTATTCACAAACAGTAAAAAGCATGTGTACGTTGTGAAGATTCCGTTAAGTTATTGTAGGAGACGGAATGTGAGATGGACAAATAACATGTATAAATTCCCTCATGGTAGTCGTAAGTTAGGTGTCAGTCGGGTGCGGTTGGGTGAGCAGTGGCTAGTATTATTTGTCCATCGTGGTTTTGTTTTCTTTCTCTGTCCCCCCGTGTCCGTGTGTTGGCGGCGCAGGGGAGCGGCCGTTCCAGTGCACCGTCTGCCTCAAGTCCTTCACGCAGAAGTGCGCGCTCAATTTGCACGAAAAAATACATACGGGTTAGTAGCCCACATGATATAACTATACTCCGCAGAAGTCCTCGCGAAGCGACCTGCCACGCAGTCACACATCTCATTTAGCGTCATGCTTCCATCCTAATTTTCCGTTGCCCGCCTCACCCGTTTCTTTCACTCCCCACTTCGCTAGCCTCCACCTCGTTGCTTCCCACTAACAACTCGATTTCTTTAACACACTCGAATGCGCGCTTCACGTTCTTCTGCATATGCCGGTTATTCCCCAGTCATGTTATTAATCCGCCGGCACCCACTTTTCTTTTCATCCCCCATTCCGCATTGATTTCGCGATGATTTTGGCATACCATTATTGTATTTCATCATTTCTTCATGAATATTAATTTTTTCACAAAAGCGGTAATGCAATCGCCACAATAACGCATTAATGGCGCCTCAGCATCAATGCTGGCTATCAAAATTGGGTTCCAAATTGGGGATAGTCGCCGCGTGCGGCTTAATACGGTCGAGATCGGCAGCAGGCGGCCGCCAAGGCACATAAGCCATGCGTCGGCGAGGTGCGTTACTCGCTTTTGTGTGTGCACTGGGCGCAGTGCAAGGGCGCCCTTTCGCGTGCGGGCTTTGCCCGGCGGCCTTCGCTCGCCGCCCCTACCTGGACATTCACATGCGCACGCATACAGGCGAGCGGCCCTATCAGTGCGACGCGTGTATGAAGCGCTTCACGCAGAAGTCCAGCCTCAATATCCATAAGCGGACGCACACAGGTGGGTGACAGCCGCTGGCCGGACTGGCCCCCCGCCGCCCCCAGCCACTGCACTCTCACTCTACCTCTCCAAATCCGAGTCTGTGTTCATGTTTGTGGGCGCGCCGTCTGCCGTCTGTCCGCGGCACAATCTGTACTAAGCCACCGCGCGAGAGATTTGGAGCGGAGTGAGCGGCGAGCGGCGACCAGTCCGCGCCGCGACCTCCGTAGGGCTAGGGCGCGTAGTGCCCTTGCGGCCAGCCGCTGCTATAATGTATGTGTTGGACACCAGTCCAGGGCAGACCGTTCCAGTGCCTGTCGTGCCCCGCCGCCTTCACCTGCAAGCAATACCTGGAGATACACACGCGCACGCACACCGGCGAGCGGCCCTATCAGTGCGACATCTGCCTGAAGCGCTTCACGCAGAAATCCAGTCTGAACATACACAAGCGGACGCACTCAGGTACGTGAGCGAGGCTCGCCGCGGTGGGTGCCCGCCGACCGCCGCCGTTCGCTCGCTAACCGCGCCCCTCGTCCACAGTGCAGGGGCGCCCCTTCCAGTGCCTGTCGTGCCCTGCCGCCTTCACCTGCAAGCAGTACCTAGAGATCCACAACCGCACGCACACCGGCGAGCGGCCCTACCAGTGTGACGTATGCCTCAAGAGATTCGCGCAAAAATCTACACTCAATATACACAAACGAACGCACACAGGTTAGTCGCTAACACTTTGCGCACTTTTGCAATTTTTTTATTTTATAAATTACTTACCTAACCGCCAGCAACAGCTTTTCACTTTACAACATGTTCCGTCTTTTTTTACTGTGCATTTGAATTAAAAGTTGTCGGTGCCACATATCAGGAAAAGACTCGCATTTCAGGCTATACTTGTGAGTACTCGCAGAAAATAAAAATTTATTGAATTTAAAGTGTGTAAATTATTGAATGTAAGTGTCAAACTAACATGATGTGTGGGGTGGTCAGTGCAAGGGCGGCCGTACCAATGCATGGAGTGCCCGGCGGCGTTCACTTGCAAGCCGTACCTGGAGATACACATGCGCACGCACACTGGCGAACGGCCCTTCGAGTGCGATGTCTGTTACAAACGCTTCACCCAGAAATCTACGCTCAACATACACAAGCGCATTCATACCGGTATGGACAACTTACCAGCGCGGCCTCGCGTGTGCAACACGACTCTCGCCACGGCTTCCCCTGTGACGATAGTTTTGTTACATATATAGACGGAACACATTTGGGAGTTATGATTAATAATAATGCTGATTAAAAAAAGTTTTTCAAATGTTCTTCGTCTAAGCATAGTTAGCATCGATTATTGATCCCAATAGCACAATTAAACATTATAAATAATTCTACACTATATTTTTTAGAACGTGTGTGCTAATCAATAATAATTATTTGAAAGTGTAGTGTGCGAAGTTAAGAAGACGGCAAAATTGCTATGAGGTACAAGTTGTAGACGCTCTGAACTTGATGAACATGCTCTATACATATTTTATGTAGCTTAGTTAGGCCCTGGGAAGGCACTATGAATGATGTGGTGGTATGCTCAATGCTGTGGCACCGACAACTGAACGCGATCTGTAATAATAATACCATCCGCTGCATCATCACTTAATTTTCAGTATTTATTTATTATAATTTCTTGGCTTACATTCATTAATTTCAGGCATCACAATTTCTTAAATTGCATCTTGCCGTCTTTCTAACATCATTCCCTTGCTTCTCATTCATATTGTTTAAATAATTAATTGCTTCTATTTGCTATTTATATTCTGTGGCTGTGTTACAGATTTTTTTAATTTTCCAGGTGAACGTCCATATGCTTGTGACATTTGTCAGAAACGATTTGCTGTGAAGAGTTACGTTACAGCCCACAGGTACGGCACCGTTCATACTACACCAACTCGACCACAGTTTTAATCTTTCGGAAGTGCTTCTAAGACGTATGCATGCAGGTTTACCTTCACCGAAAACCTCGTAGTGTGATTTATCATGTACTTAATTATTTTTAAACTCATTAGTGTAGACCAGGGTATCTCAAATGGCAGGCCCCTACTCAACCATGGCTTAAGGCGTCATTATCACGGCAGTATTTGTTCTGTGGTGTATTTTAAATGAAAATGTACTTACTGTCCAGGTGGTCGCACGTGGCGGACAAGCCGCTGAACTGCGACCGCTGCTCGATGACGTTCACGTCCAAGTCCCAGTTCGCGTTGCACATCCGTACGCACTCCGCCGGCTCCTGCTACGAGTGCAGCGTCTGCGGCCGCACGTTTGTTAGGGACAGCTATTTAATAAGGTAAACATGTGACATTATCAATGGCGCGTTCATATTCCATACTAGCTTTCGTTAGTGACAAAAAGCATCTTGTTTATAATTTCGTTGGAGTCCTTTGTTCTTACAGGTTAAAAACTTGCCTGGATTAGGCTCTAATAAGTTCTCAACCAGGCTTTACCTGTAAAAAATCGGTTCCGTTATCCATAACCCCCGCACTCATTACGCCTGTGTGTGTTACTAACTGTCTTATAAATCATAATCAATAATGTACAGACATCACAATCGCGTGCACCGCGAGAACCACAGCAACGTATCTGCGAACAGCATCGGAAACCTGAACAATGTCGCGACCAACACTAACAACTCAAATAGAAACTACGACTCGCCGGGCGTGTGTGATTTAAGGTAATAACGGCATACACACACATTAGCATATTAATAATACTTTATAGTTAACTCGACACTGTCGTGGACTCGCACTCGCTATATGAGATTTTTACACTTATAAAAGTGTTGTCTTTTCCAGCTTCGTACCAATGGTGAATCGTTATATGACATCTCAAGGGACACAAGTGTCTATGCAGGACACGCAAAGCAAGATGTCTGCTATGTCGCCGCAATCCATCGCGTCTATCTGTAAGTACTAAGTTATCCTTGTGTTGGTAATTTGAGATTACATATATTGCACATGTAATTTGATTTTAACTGCGACTTATAATTATATTGCAATATTAAAGGCGACATGACTTTTTCAGCGTCGCCCCCTCCCCCGCATACACCCACACCCCAGCCCCAGATGTCAGGGCAGATGCACCTGGCTGACTGATCACCACAAAAGGTAGGCAAATTCATCCTAACTAATATTATAAATGCGACTATGAGTTTGTTACACTTTCGCTCCTTAACTACTCAACCGATTATTATCATAAAATTTTGCGCACATGTTGTCAGGAGTACAGAATAGAAAAAGAGTGCCTTTCAATCAGAAAATAAATCTGTGGTACGCGGGCGAAGCCTCGAGTAAAAGCTAATAATTTGAATACATAGCTATAATATCTCAGTGTTATGCATAATTTCTTAGCAAGGTGTATTCTTCCAGCTTTCAGTTGACGAGCGAGCAGCGAGAGTGCAATACACAAACGTGGCAGCCATCAGCAGGAGCAGCTATGATAATATATCAGAAAGATACAGAGGAGGCAGGAAACTCCTCGGATAGGATCGTCAACATGGACTCATGCACAGATTTATATGGTTTATTATATGTTATTTATTTACCCAGTGTTGAGTTTGTCGGCCGAGGCGAGTGCACAGTGGACAGTTTACGGTGGGAATTTGGTCGCTTGTGGAATCCCTCGACACACCAGCGGAGACGTGGAGTAGTCAGTAGTCACGTAGCGGTACCGCCTATCATATTTGCATTGTGATTTATACCCACAACTGTGATTTATCTATACCATCACACAATTATATTAATTTCCGTGGTGGCGTTCATAAATCAATACTTAAGTCTCATCATGATAGATTGTAGGCCTAAATTTTGATCTCATATTCTAATTTGCTTAGTGATACATTTTGGAAACGTAAATGGCAAATCTCCAACCTTGAAATTCTAAATTTTAATCGTATTTAGCTTATCATCGTCACACCCATACCATTGTCATTAGAAGTAGTGAATTGTAACAATATCTTATTGCGATGCTTTAACTTAGAACGTGTCATTGTATATGGAAGTTCAGTAATTTTATACAACTGTTACCAACGAGAGAGGTAATGTATTTTAATCGCTGTGAATTAAGGACTCTAAATGACCTCACATGCATGGTTGATCCATAAGAAATGTCTTAAATAAAAGTTCATGTTTCTATAATAATAATAATAAATAAGTACAAATAAACCCATACACTAGCAGAGTCCTGAGAGGCTTATGAAAGCTTCACAAAATTAATAACTTTAATATGATGTTTATTGGAGTAATCCAGAGAAGTGCCTGTTGCAACATAAAATTGGCAATATTTTTTAAACGTATTACGTTCGGAATAATGTTATGTTCAGTGTTCAATGCGTGTGGCAGTGTGCTCGGCGTGGTCCGGGTGCCTATCGTTCGTGAAGCTTCTTACTAAAACTTTGTGTGCCTTCTAGCGGGTAGCGACATTAGGCAATACCAATCATGACACCACTGATATAACTTCATTTACATTTCCCTACGATGACGTCATTCGTGAGCGTTGGAATTACAATCATTTACGGCATACATCGTTGTTCACCTTAGTGTATTGCCATCACTTTATATTATGTATGTATCATACGTGTTTTGGTAAGAGGCGAGCAACCATTTTCATTGATATTTTCGAGTACTATAATAGTAAGAATAGTATATAGAACAGTAGTCTTCCAATACCTTGAGACAGTTCTTTGCACTGTGGAGCTAAGTGTCCGCTGCGGGGGTTCTTTATGGTTTGCCATTATTAATATCAAAGATAGATTGGTGCCATTTCTATGTAAATGATGCGGTAGTGTAAGTTTAGTTAAGTCTGCAGGTCAGGGTAGAACTGGAAATAAAATATTGTAAGAGAACTATTATATTCTCGTATTGTATTATACCGACATGTATACTGTTGTTTTCTCATCTTCCCGACTTACTTTTGATACCTTATTTTATTTCCTTATGTGTGTCCATGTGCTGGGTCAGATGTTGTAAATATTGCTAATATTTATTTATTCAAGTATATCGGAAAGAGAAAACAATTCAAAATTAAAATAAGTATTTATGACTTGTGGAATCTTCTCATTCTACAGTCGTAACGAATATCGAACTGAGAATATAATTGGAATTAATGTTAGATTTAGCTCAGAACTATACTTTGGGTACTACTAAAGATCAAAAAATTCATGTAGATGTACATAAGTATACATATAATAATATATACATATGAATGTTGTTTGATAGTCCTCAATATTTTTTTATATTTTGATAGTTCTGTATTTGAAAAACACGAAAATAGGCCAATATCTCACTATCATTTTAAATAAATGTGTACACAATATGTTAAGGTAAAAATAATACACGGATGCATTTAGTTGCCCAGAAATACCAAGTGTGACATCTATCTGTTCAGTGATTTAAATTCTACATTTAGTAAGATTCGTACCAAGCCATTGATAACAGTATTATTTAGAGAAACTAGTACTTGGGTTTAACAAGTAGTGTAAATCTTCAGCTACCATTATGAACTGATCACCAGTTGAATTTATAAATGCATAGTTATCCACGTGTGTGTAAACATCGCGTCGACATTGTTGACCGTATATTATTATATTATAATCCATGGATATTATTAATAAAAATAGAAACACCAACATAGTAAACTAGGAACATAAAATATATATAAATAAATATATCGTCCTTAAGCTTTGCCGACTCGGTGGTATTGATTCTTATTAAATTCTAGATTTTTAATATATTTTTGTTATTATATTATGTTCACTGACTTAATAATTATTTACTCTTTATTATATTTATACTCTATCGTTACTTCGCCCTAGCCGAGTATATGGTGAAGTTGAGGATAAGGGTCCTTTTTTGTTACGAAATATACTCTTATCGACTCGATCACATAGTGTGTTAGTAGAGCATGAATAGTATGTTTCGTAAATTTTTGGGCCTAAAGTACTACAGTGAAGGCACGCATAGTGCGATATTGCGACTTTGGATGTATTTATTATGATCTGGTACCGACTTTAATGGTGACCATATCTCAGAATTGTGTGTCGTCATTGTGTCAACTATTTTACATACCGATGTTAGTTACTATTTAATAGCAAGTAATACTGAGCCATTTCAAATTACGTAATCGTTAAATTATGAGTCATCGCTGGTTATTTTGTTTTTTTTTTAACCGTAGAAAAGACTGAATTACTTTATATAAAAAGGAATTCACAGCGTTAAAAGAATACTCACAGAAAATTTTGGCAGTGTTAAGATCGTTTGTTATTTTTTTGTTATTGTATGACATAAGTGGTTGTGGTGATGGACCAACCATGTATACCATCTTTACAATTTTCTTTAAAGAAATCGTACATATCTTTACCATTGAACGTAAATGTATACTTCCCTTGTCGAGGCAGACTAGTCTAGGGGGCAGCGGCCGCCGACCAGTTACACTAACTTGATCGTGGTAGTTTATTGAAGTAACAGTGAGCCTTGTATAATCATAATGTCTAAGGTACATAAATATTTAGTTGTATTGTATCGTTAGATTTATGCGAACTTCCGCTTTGCCAACATTATTGCGTTGCTTACATTATAATCATACGAGAGTACAGCCTAAGGATTTTAACTTTTTTTTTATATGCTGAGAGCTATTTCTAAGTCACTCGTTTTATACTATTTGTATATGCTAATCAAACTACCTTTTACTGGCTATGAGCCGTACTTGATCAAGTTTTGGAACGATTTACATCATTTTAATTGTGAGTTTTTATTAAAATTCAAGTAACAAACATCATGGCATGATGATTTATTGGTACGGTCATTTAGTTATAGCTCTTCAGAGTTTTAATGACCAATATTTTAACTACAAGCTGTTTTTCTTTATTGTTAAAATTTTTAGGCTAAGTTATACTTTAAATAAGTTAGATTTGTTAATTGTGGTGTATTAAATTGCACTTGAATATAGCTCTCACAGCCTCCTTTACAGGTTATATTTAGTTGTTCTTATAGTCTGAAATGATTGTGATAAAATTAATTATTATTGGTTTGTTTATCTCGAACTGAAAGTCTTATTGTTTATTGTTAGGTGCAGCTCGCAGGGAAGAGTAGAGCGAGGCTGTAAGAGCGATTATGTAGTCAGCATTATGTATATGCTTTAATGTGATTTTTTAAATGTACTCTTTATTATAGTCTCATCAATCAATATTATAATTAGCGAACTAACAAAACGTTTAAATTTCTTTTCAGTTCATAGTGATTTATATTGAGATCAAATGAAATACAGAGTTTATATTTTAATTTTATTAAAAATATACATTGTAAAATTATAATTTTTAGTGCTCATTTTGCAGAGCTCTAATAAAAAAGAAACTATAAATGCAAAATAACAAGTCACGATTCTTTTAGAAGTCGCCATGTAGTGGAGAAAAATAAACGTGCCATGATATTTGTGGCTAAAAGATTTGTTTATTTTACGGTACCATACAAAGTCCTTAAATCACTACATAATAACATCTTTATGAGATGTGATATCAGATAATGGTGTGTAGTAGCAAGATTCTTACACTGTGTAACTTAGTGGTATGCTGGTGGCCCCTTAGTGGTAAAAATAATAATAAATATGTAATTACGATATTTATTTGTAATTGGAATTAGATTAAAATCAACAATCAACCACTATTTCTTCTTTGACGACGTTGGCATCACCAGCCGGTGCCATAGTATTATCTACAATAGGCGCAGGACTTTTGTAATACTTGTTACTGGCGTAATGCTCCTTTAGATACTCTCCGCCCATTTCATAATACTCTTCTTTAGAAATGCACCAATTATCAAACTCATTACTGCCAGCAAAGTCCCTTGCACCGTACCACGCGTCTAGGCTGGGGTTTTTCGCTTTTATTACTCTATGTGTTGACTGGAATGGTCTCATTTCTAAAAGTTCTCGTTCCAATCTCTCTTTAAGACCTGTAATAATGGACAATAATTTAGAAGGCTGGTTTATATCGACTTGGTGTTCATAAATCCAATGGTATCTACGACCCAAGATATTAATAAAAACAGGCCAAGTGCGAGTCGGACTCGCGCACCACCGAGGGTTCCGTACAAACTTGTAGGTAAGGTAAAAGTAGGCGGACTTCAAAAGAGGTTCTTATTCATCGGCGACTCTCAACATCGCGGTTCAGGAATAATGTAAACAAACGCAGCGCCGCCTATTTTTATAAGATTGTTAGTAAATTCGAGTCTTTTGTTAGTTATTAAACTTCAGATTTTTCCCTTTATTTGTGCTTGCTGTAAGACACTGCTTGCTAAATTTCATAATTCTAGGTCAACGGAAGTATCCTATAGGTGATGATTCCCTTGTAAAATGGCAAAATATGCGATAATTTGCGACATCAACGGTTATATGTTTTCTTCACGTTGACATACAGGTTTGATATTTTCACAGCGGAAGATCATAGACCCGGATATTTGATATATTTATTTCAACTTGATAACTCCACGCGTTCTTGAGAAAAGACAGACGGACAACAAAGTGATCTTATAAGGGTTATCTTCTGAGGTACGGAACCCAAAAAATAAGTTTAGCTTACAATATAAGTACGAATAATTTAACTATGTACCTGGAAACTGGGAGCAGCCGCCCGTCAGAAACACATTATTTGCTAATAACAACTGATCTTCAGGGCTGAAAAATTTGAAAACATATTCCATCGCTTCCGCCAAGCCAGCTTCCAAGTTCCCCATCATAGATGGTTGAAAAATAAGTTCTGGTGCTCTGAAAAATTGAAAATGATTTAAATAGCACCGACAAAAAAAAAATGTTTACTGTTGTATTATGTAACGTAACAAGCGGAGTAGGTACACAGGGCCCAAATTAACCTAAAATTTTATAAAAATGAGCGAGTATTTCTCTATCAACAATATTATTATAAAATCAAAGACATAAAAAAGGTAATGGTTAAAGAGTTTTATGTTTAGTTTCCTTTTACTCTTGTATAATTAACATGAAAAAAATAAAGACACTTTCCTGTGATTCTTGTACTGTGCTATGTTCCAGTTCGGTAGGATGGCATACCTGGCGGGCTCGATGGCCAGGTGCAGCTGGTGGTGTTGGTCGCAGGAGGCGGGCGGCGGCTCGAACTCGCGCAGCGCCTCCTCCAGCTCCACTAGCCGCTCGCCGTCAGCCTCCGAGTCTGAGTCCGCCTCGCGACTTATGCTGCACAACATTTTATCGAGTTCTCACCATGTTTAGTATGTAATTTTATGTATCATATTCCATATATCAGCATCATTAATAGTCGTGATAATGGTGTCAGAATAAATTATGAATACAAAAATATTATGATTTTATACCATCTTTAGATAGTTTCAATATACTGTGCCGCACCAGACCCGTCACAGCCCACTGGAGCCCACAATTGTTTTCAAATTGATAGACACAGTGAACATTGTTCTGAAGTTATATTTACTTACCTCTTGTAAGCATCCCAGTCAGAGTCCTGTGCGCCGAAGTCGTCCCCGGCGGCGGCGAGGCGCGAGATGAGGCGCATGCGCTCAGCCGCAGCCGCCGTGCGCCGCCGCGCCATGGCCGCGCGCCGCGCCCGCCGAGCGGTGCGCCGCGCCGCCACCACCTGGTACTGCACTCACCACAACACACATCTTATTGCGCACCATTGCGTGGACTGGCAGGGAGGTCCAGCTGCCCCCCTAGACATTCAAAAAAGCAAAGCACCCTAAGTAATGTAATGTGTATACGATGCCATCATATATGGCTCTTTTTATACCACTAAAGTGGTAAACAAACATACGGCCCACCTAATGGTCAGCAGTCACCGTATTCTATAGCCGCTTAGCTCATTGGTACACGCTGGGATTTAAACCTGGGCCATATGACAGACCATTGCTTTCACCACAAGGCTTCCACGGCAAAGCTGGCGACCCATTGAAATTAAATTATGCCTTTTTCTAAAATAAGTAAACAAATTGTTTTACCTATTGAGACTGTTTTTATATCAGAAAAATAATGTTTAAGTGAAAAAAATTTTTTTTATCTTCATAACTCATGCAATACATGCTTGCTTAACCGTTAATTCCAGCAAATTATCTCGTGATATCACTAATTCCATTCCAAGTATGCCGTCCGCGTTGATACGTGTAAAATTTCAAATGCTTTAGGCTTCTAACTAAACTATATGTATAGTTCATACTTTTTCCATCCGCCATATATCAAATTTTTTGGAGTGATTCAGGCAGAGAGGTTAAGTTTTCCCAGTGTCTCGTAAATTGTGTTATAGTGATCTTCAGTGTTTCATTATGTAGAGTAAAGTTTCATTTAGTGACCGATTTCTAACATTTTGGTCAATAGGTTACCTCTGACCAAAGGCATGATAATGATCTAATACTGCCGTGGGATACCCCATTCAGTATTAGAATGCATGATAATAAGCATTTTAATGCAATACAATACGACATGCTATTGAGAAACATGCAATTTGTCTCACAATCAACACTGGCATAAAATTAGTCCTTAAAGAGGATTGATTGCCATGGAATGAAGAACGAGAATTCAGGGATAGTATATGTATGACATAGTAAAGATGCTAATACTCAGCATATGTACCTTAGCACGCGTTTCATTCAGCCAAACTTGAAACGCCTCAGGGTCAGAGGGTGGCTGGTTCCTCCCGGGCGTTGACCGAACCTCCATGTTTTCTTCCTGATTTGCTGCAGCAGCAATTTTCTGCTTATTCTTCTCGATACGCATGTTAAGATTCAATATTTGGCGCTGCAATATAAATGAGACAACATTATTGTAAATAAAGTGAAGAGAAAATATATAATCAGAACACTTTATATTAATATTAGTGCTAATAAATGTTGATTCTCAGAGTGTAAAATTAATCTGTCAAACTTACTTGTAGATCTTCATAACTTTTGATATCAAAACCTTTGATTGCTTCATTGAATTCATCTGTGTCACCATCTTCTATCATGTCCTAAAATAGAAACAACACACATAATATATTATATGATACATGGTCTTATCTGCACATTTACTAAATACCTACAGGTTATTAAGATGGATGTCACAATGAAAAATTTGCATTTCGTGACAATAATAAGGAAGCATGTTTCATATCGTGCTTTGTAAGCCAAGCCGTGGTGGCCTTGTGGTTGAAGCAACGGCCTGTCATCTGATGGGCCCAAGTTCAATACCCGGCCTGTACCAATGAGATTTTAAGCTTAAGTACAGTGATTAATCCACCATGGGCTTTTAAAAAAGAGAGGCAGGGTGATTTTGGATTTTCCGTGGGTTTTCTCATTTAAATTGGAGCGGCCCGACTGGGGACTGTACCTCCACCTTACAGAAGACTGCAGTGAAATAACACTACCTACTTGATATAGTGTTGTGTTTCTGCGGTAAGGTTGCCAGTGCTCCACGAGGAAATGGTGGGCTTGTAGTAATGCTGCTAGCACAGTGAGTCCTCAACAACAACATGGTTGGCAACCCGTTAGTGAAACCCCTGGTATTGCTAGCGGCTTTAGGCTATGGTGACCGCTTACCATCAGGTGGGCCGTATGCTTGTGTGCCACCAGTGGTATAAAAAAAATTCACCTGTATGGAAAGTAATTGATTTAATTGTTCCTCATCTTCTGCAAGTCTCTCCTCCCGTTTCCTTGCATTTATTTCCAACAATCGCCGCGCCATTTCTTTTTTCCTCTCCTTTTGTTGTTCAGCTGTTTACAAAATAAATAAAAGTTAAAATTAAGCCTATTCAATGTTAGTTTACATTCATAGGTATTAGCTTAATTTAATAATAAACCTGTCAACCCTGAAGAACTAGCTGGCTGTACAAAGGGTAGCTGCACCCTCTTGACATTTGCTTCATAATAATCAGGATTAGCCCACTTCCGTATCTCACCCTGGTAGTCAAGGGCTATGGAGCTGTGTTCCTGCAGTATCTCTTCTGCTCTGGACATGGTGATGGCATTCACATGGACCGGATATTTCAGCTGAAGCAACTTGTGCAAGTAACATATCATTTCACTGCCACCTAGAACAACAACAAAATCCTGTAGAACATACCAGTAGAGCCTTTAGACTTCAAGTAAAACAATAAAATGAACTTCCAAAGCGTCTAATGAATCCATAAAAAAGAGTCTAGTTTTTATACATAATTAAATTGGCTGAAGCTGCTGAAGATAATCGATGATCAAACTTTTTAATAGTTAGATCTTATCTGTCATACCTTTTTTACACAACTGCATTTTATGGATTCTTCACAAATAATGACTTAATATAATTATTTACCCAAATTAATTCTTCTAGCATGTTCTACAATCACCTGTCCCCTAATAACAGGTATTATGTGGATAGTATGATAACCACAATTAACAATGAGTGCACTGTCACCAACTTCATTCTTGTACATGCTGAATAGGGAGTCTACTCCGTAACTCACTCCTGGTATGCCATAACCCTCAAATAATAGCTCAGACATCACTGGAAATAAGTTTTTTTAAGTTAACTGTTTATTAAGTCCAGCATATAAAGAAAACATATCAAAATGTTCTTTAACAGTGTAAATGCTGATTGCATATGTCTTAAAGGTATATAGGTACTATAAAATAAGCACCAATAACTAACTTTTATTTATTTATACTATGAAAGGTCACCATCAAGCTTAAGGTTGCCTGGTGGTTATCAATCACCTTAGCTTATAGCCCTTTGGGATACCAGGGATAGCAATAGCCCATAGCCAAACTTTTTCTTGCGAGGATGCACAGTACTAACAGCATATTTATTTTGGTCTTCCTTATTGCCAGTACAGCATATCCTCAAGGAGCTCTGGAAACCTTACTTACTGTTAAACAAATAGTATGACAGAATGTTGTGTAAGGTGAAGATACTGTTGTCATTCTGGTGCTTATTTTTGTGTTGCAAATTTTCGCATATATTGTGATTTCACGAGGGAATTAAAACTTATAGGGTACTTCCCGTTGACCTAGAATCATGAAATTTGGAAAGAAGCAGTGTCTTACAGTACAAGTAAAGGAAAATATTGCACTTGGCTGGTTTTTATTGTGTGTTTAAATGTAAACCTATGAAACCAACTAGCATACATACATTGTCTGCAGTAGTTAGGTGTGACAAAGGCCTCAGTCATGACTATAGGGTGTGGCACACAGCCCTCACTGTCTATTCCCAGATGAGAGAAAATGTAGTCCAACACCTGCTCTTGGGCTTCAAAGTGTGTTACAACATTCTTGTCAAACTGTGTCTTCAGTTGGAACCTGATTTGTTAATAATTTATTATATAATAATATAGATTTTGCTTACTGACATAACTGGTAAAGATATAATCATTCACTGGTCAGCACATCCAGGATTAATGGAAAGTAGCTGCAATGTTATAGACAAATAAACAGAGGTACCATACAAGTAACCAATGGGTGTTGCTACTGCCAGCATGCAACTTCTTCCAGATTTCAAAACTTAAAAGTGCAGGAACATTGCACCAGATAAGATAGCAGGGTAGTATTATTAGACTAGAGTAATAAGTTAATTAATGTTGTATTAATTAATTATTTCCCTTGATAATTTATGTAAATTGGTTTTTAAAGACAGTTAATCTTGGTACATTAGTGCAGAAGCAACTTCTCAACTACTATACCAAGGCTCCCTGTCTAACACATTACCTAACGGCCTCAATATTGACAATATCATTCCCAATTTGAATAGGTGGTGTGACTGGTGGCTCTGCATCCTTCTTGCACCTGTCTTTACGAGGTCTTGCAATCAGATTCTTGAATATCATGTGTGGCTCCTCATAAATTGACCAACCAACTCTGCATTGGTATGAACCTATAAATGTTACATTTGAAGTGCTATTTATTATCTTTATCTTTGCATATTATTAGCACATAGTAGTTCCGTCAGCATGGGCTGCTGAGTTGGAGTCTAGTCACTCAATCTATTTTTTTATAACCAGTGAATAATAACATTATTACAAAGCTGGGTGATTGTGGAGCCTACAGTGAGTTTAGCTGGCTGTCTATTCAGTATATAAACTAAAAACTTAAATATATTGCTGCATACAAAGTAAACTAAGTGAAAATATAAAAAAGAAGAACTAGAAATATCTTTCATTATTACTTTACCATTATCTATAACCAAAGGTATGTGCCCAAATTTCAATGTAGGTCCATATTCATGAACAATGTCTGGAGCAGTTTTACAGTCCTTTAAAACTAATACGCTATCCATTTTTTAAAACAGGAAAATTTTCATTATCACAGCTTGCAAACAATAACAAAAATTGAGGTTATTGAGGTTACGGTAAGGAAGGACCACAGTGTACATAACTCTAGCGTAGCGGTTGTATTCTCTTGGTCCATCTCCATAACAAACATCAATCAATCAATTATTTATTAAATGGCAACACAAAAAATTACAATTCGAATTTTGCCAATGTCATGTAGATAATAGAGAGGATCCTCTTGGCAACGTCGTACGGTGGGATAACCACCAAGAAGGTTGGCAACGTCCTTCTTGTCAGTCTATGGACTCCATTTCACCAATCACTAGAAACATTTCTTCATTTTGATAATTAACAATATTATACGATTTACTTTTGTTGAACACGTTGTGGAATTTTGATCACATTATACGTTGCCTATATAATAAAATAAAAACCACTGTATATCTCACATAATAAATTAAACAATATCAAGACAAGATCAAGACAACATTTTCCTTTGATTGTCAAAATTGGAGTCCCATAACAATCATAAATAACTGAGAAGTGAGATTGACTTTTGTTGACTGACAGATCAGACAGATCTCAAACAAAATTACCTCAGAATAATGACTAGAAAATAACTCTTCTTCTTCTTCTTTCAACTATTGCAATCAGTGCCGGTAGCAGGAACATTGTCGACAACGTTTTCGAAAACATAGCTCGCGATATGTCAAAATTGTCATACTAATTTTTAGTTCCTCTTTTCACCGCCGCAGCGCTGTTCATTTTTCAATCCAAAATTATAGTCGAAGGCGATACGAAAACGTTGTCGACAATGTTTCTGCTACCGGCACTGGACTCTTAATGAACTGCACTTATATTGTAGCACTATTTCTAATGTTTGGTAGGCTGTAATTGATTTTTTGATTGGGGATCCTCGAGAATAGGCTGTACTGGCCCAAGAGTAGACAACCGCTACGCTAGAGTACTGGCAGTAAAGATACCAGATGGTACTAGCATAGCACCTCCCAAACTAAAAAAAATGTCAACGCGCCATTTGTTCAGGCTGGTAGTTCGTTTTTAGTTTTGAAAGGTAGTACCTCATAGTAGATAATATAGTAAATTAAGGACCAAGCGTAAAAAACACTGGATCCTTAATTTACTGCAGGTGATTAAACAATTGGTCTAGTATTTTTATAGTTTATTCACAATACTGATGTAGCTTGTTAAATCATCACAATTCAAACGCTATAATCTATTTTTAATACATACATATTTTTTTTGAGATAAATATAACTTGAAACCGTAACATATTTTTAAATTCATTTTTAACAATACTATATAGAGGAATGTAGAAACCAAAATATAAATAACTATGTACAGTATTAGGTCAAATATTAAAATTGGTTTTACAGGAAAGTACAACAAAATTACTAGTGCAAATATGACATAATTATATCAATATTTATTATTGTATAGGCATACGTTCTATATTGGGTTTAATAAAATTGTAACTGCAATAACATAAGCCTCGCATATCCGATACAACAATAATAACAATGAAGGTAATATTATACGTATCACCATTTAAGCCTTTGCTCCGACGACAGTACCTGCCTGCTTGTCAATTTGTTCCTTCTCCAACTGCTTGCCAAGGTATTCCCTGCAATTAATGGTATAAATTAATATATGTGTTGCACTAATATGCCATAAAAATAAATATTACGTTGCTTAAACCTTCATAAATATTTTATGATAAGATGTTTTCATCATAGTAGTGTTATTGGGCTGTAAAGGTGACCACCCCACTCACGTGACTTCAATTTAATAACTTTAAAGTAATAAAAAAAATAATTATACCCTACATTTGTTCTAGGTATTGCAGGTTAAGTAACATCCAGATGTCACGGGCCTCATTAATTAAATAAGGTCTAACGTGAGCCGCATAATCCTTCTAAAGAGGTATAATGGGCAACGTGACATACCAATTGTGGACCATCAGCTTTTGTACGGCGAGCAGAGCCTCGTATCTGACGTTGGGATCTTCGTGGCTAAGCAGGTACATGACGCGTTGTTTGCCGCCGAGCTGCTCAATGATGCTATTTGATATGAAAAAGATAAAATAGCATCAAAATTTAGATATATTTATAATGAAAAATATATATGTATATCTTCACGCCTTCCCAAAACAAGGGTCCCCGATGTGTTAAAACACCCAATTTCCACCGAAACCACCAAAAGATAATTTGATGCCAACGTGACAGATGGTGCTGCAACAACTGTCTATCTATACCAATTTTGTTATCATCAGTTTTATGGATTACCTCCCACTATGGGCGTAGATTTAAGGAGGTCTATAAATGTGTGGTACGTACTGCTTGCCGCGCGGGTAGTGGCGCACGTACTCGCCGACGTCGTAGCAGGCCACGGCGAGCACGACGGGGTCGCGGCTCTTCTCCAGCAAGTGCACCAGCGTGCGCAGCAACTCCTGCCCGCGCTCGTTCAGACGTGCCGCGTTCTCGCGCCAGAACTTTGCCGACTTGTGCACCGGGGACCATTCCAGCCTGTACACAACATTATATATGTACACAAGCTGCCCGCCCCGGCTTCGCACGGGTGGACAAAATATTTGATAAATGTCTATATGCTCCGAAACTACTGGACCGATTAAAAATTATTATTTAAACTTAGGGGGTGAAAAATAGATGTTCTCCGATTCTCAGACCTACCCAATATGCACACAAAATTTCATAAGAATCGGTCAAGCCGTTTCGGAGGAGTTTAACTACAAACACCGCGACACGAGATTTTTAAATATAAGATTTGCATGCCGCATGCACAAACCATGTATGCACTTCATATTTTACAACAACACCAGCTTATACCATGTCTTTATGTGAATAAAGATATGATTACTAATACCAAGTAGAAGATCCTCATAACTGTTTGAAGCATAGTCAAAATACAATTGCGCATGTAAACGTGACATCAGGTTTTACTGGAATTTCAGTATTCCGCCATAATAATGTTTGGTTAATATCAGAACACACTGGCATATGGCCCCAACTACGCACTTTGTGCTTAGTTTGTGTCTATGGGTATATGACCAGACAACTGATACTGGATACATTACCTATAAATCATTGTTATTATGTAAAAAACCAACACAGCCATTATTTTGGATGTTGTTTATAATCGTAGTATAAATATACATATTTACAAGCTAGATGCCAATGGATATTGAAGATGTTTTACTTTTATTTTCATGTTTTCCAGACACGTTCTAAAGTGAGTATTTGTATGGAATATTAGAAAATATGTGTGAACTATCCACCTCCAGTTGGCAAACATGGCTGGGTTGGTTAGTTACATGTAACCATATAGCCTGGTTGTTAAATAGTTAGGAAGGAAATGGAGGATGCAATATTATATTGACGTTAATAGAGCACTAACCTTCCGCTCTTGATCTCGGTGGCGTACTGGTCGAAGGAGCTGAGGTCCTGCACGGAGGCCTGCAGGCGCTCGTTGAGGAACTCCACGTCGTTCATGATGTCCTCGTCGTCCGAGCGCTTCTGCTCCAGGATCGACAGCTGCTTCAGCACCTTGCACTGCACCATCGCAATGCAGTGCTCCTTCGCCACCTGCACACCAAATTTGTTAAGGCCGCATCTAACCTCATTTTTACTAAACAGTCGAATACTTAGGTGTGACGTAATCGTAATTAAATAGAATACCAGCTCCAAAACAAATATAACTGAAACAAAGTAAAAGACATGCAGACACGACACTGACCAAATAGTAAATGAATATAGTCTAGTCTACAAAATACACGAAAATGGTGTATCTCACCGTTATGAACTGGGGTACTTGTTGGATACCCTTGCGCCAGTTCGCGTTTGCCAGTCTGTTATAAATTTGGCTATTTATAGCAAGTTACCTGCTGGTCTTCTGGTTTCTCAATCAAGTTCCTGAAAACGGCCAGCACAATGCGGGTGACCTTCTCCTTGACGGAGTCGCTGAGGATGTCGGCGAGGATGGGGATGGCGTTGAACTTGTTCATCTTCTCCGCCAGGAGCGGGTTGAACGTCAGCACCCACAGGCAGAACACCAGCTGGTACTGGACCTGATATAAACAGATTTAAGCTATATAAAAAACGCGACATACGCTACATTTAATATATACCCTATGTCACTCTATTACGCATCTAACACCTCACATCTCGTCAAAGGCACTATTTTAAGGGCCTATCATTAGCTTCATCCATTTTGCTAGTCAATAATAACTTATTTTCTACATGGTAGCTAGATTAGTTTGGGCTTGTGTTGTTAGAGGTTTGAAAGATAAAATAATGAGAAGTATAATGCACCTGGAAGTTAACTCTGGAGGCGAGGATCGAGAGCAGCGTGGAAATGCCATCCACGGAGAGGAACGCGAAGCGGTACTCGTCAACACGGAGCATCATTTGCAGGCAACGCGCCACCGACTGGATGTAGTCATTGTTCTGCGCACAACACATACATACATCACATAACTTATATATATTAGCATGTTTGTTTAGTGATTTAGTTACGGAGAAGGCTATCTAGATTAGCACATAACAGGATACATTTATGTTTCGAAACAGATTGACAAGAAATTTTAAATCACTATAATTCTATTTGAAATATTTACATGACACATACACAAACACAATAGAACATTTCCATATAAAAGGGTTTTAATTTTTTTAAATCTAACTAGTTTGTTGTATAGTTTATAAAAGTTACAAAGTAAAGCTAAATCCCATTGAATATATTACAAAGCTGTTTACATTATTTTTAAAATTCTAATACATTAAATAAAATGAAATGTTATTGAAGCTGCAATCTTTGCGGTGAGAAATTCATAGTGTTAGCAGGTACAATGGTTTAGTAAAACTTATGTTATGTTAGTCAAGACGTTTATTGCAAACGGCAAGTTTGGTTTAGACACCGAGGCGCGGCGCGACACTACACAGAGAGTACCTTGTGCACGCCTGGTGGCAACTCCTCATGTGACTTCAGCGTATCGAAAGAGCTATATAGGCTCTTATATTTTTCTTTGGACGAGTCATGCGTCTCCTTCTCCTTATGCTGGTGATGTTTGGGCTTATCGATGGCGAAATGTTGTTTCTCGTGTAGTATCATAACCTGCTCGGCATGCTCTAACTCGGCAGACATTTTCTCAGCCTTACCAGAAAACAAACCTCTCAGTGAGTCTCAGTTCATCCCGCGAAAAGCCCCAACGATGCGTGGAGCTGGCAGGTGGTGCTCACAACAATGTGTTATGGTTCAGTAGTTTAGACACATCAATGGTTCTAGTCATTCTGAATCTACTGTGATATACAAAGCATTGCCAAATGCAACTTGTAATGTAAATAGCTGATGATATATTTTTTAAAACTAATAATGTCATATGAAGCTACAATGAGTTGAGATTTATGTCAGTTGTTAACAAATGACAATCAATGTAAAACTTTATTGTTGGCTTTTTCCATGAGATAATTACTATTGAAATTTTATAGAAACAGCAACATGTTTATTATACATCATGTATGCCTACCACATTGTGTAAGGATTATATATTAGTAATGTTAGATAATGGTCATTTTAATACATATAGAAGACAAATAAGTACATACTACAAATACATATATACACATAAAATGATATATTTTGTAGCAAAACAAAAACAAATGTGCTCAACTATAATTTGATGATATCCTAAGAACTAGCTTGTCCAGCAGCAAAGCACACATTGTCATGATACATTTTAATAAAAAAATATAAAACACATTTTAAGTCAATAAAAAATATGTAAAATAAATAGAATATAAAAATTAATGCATACATAATTATGAAAATATGAAAATTCTTCATGCCTTTCAATACAACTAAGTTTGCTAAGAAAAAAAACAAACATTTTTGTTATAGTTGAAGGACTTACGTTTAACTTGAGTTGGTCCTTGAGCCAGGAGAGGTAGAAGTTGAGGTCACTCTTGTCCATCAGCTGGGGGTACCAACATGCCAGCTTGGCGATGATGCGTGCCGTCATGTGTTGCACAAACTCATCCTGTCGGTTCAGCAGGTTCATGAATGGCTGCCAGATGTTGCCGCGGTACCGAGCCTCACGGAAGATCTTCACCCTGGACTTGTCTTCCTGTCATTGTATTTTTTTTTAAGTCTCAAATGGTGATTTAAGACATAGGAAAAAGTTATGTAAAAGACCACACCCAAGTTTTTTTTTCACATTCAAGTTGAAAATCCTTGAAATATTTTGATTGTTATGGTGATAACTGTTGTAATATATTGTAATATTTACTAGGTTGAATGCATATAAATATAATACAATTTTGTTTGTTTAAACTGTGTCTACACTTGAATTGCATTTGCTAGTCACAGTTATTTAAATAAAAATATTAAGGTGTCACAAAAGATTTCATGAATGCAAATAAAGATGCAAATTAATTTCTATCACTTAAACAAATTGATATTTTATATAAATAGTATTTTTTTCACTGAGAGGACATTTAGCATTCATATTATAATAGTTTAGATGAAACTATCATCTAAAAATAAGTGCAAGCTTTGAGAGTATATTGTCGATTTGATTATCAAGGGCAGAGTAATGATAAAACTGTTTATCTGCAAATCATACATTCTAATCAAAGGGAGAGTATCACTCACAGATAGGATGTCATCAATGAGGACGAGGATGTACTGGATGGTGTGGTCCTTGCTGATGTGAGTGAGCAGGTTGAGGAACACTTCAGCGCACACCTCAGGGCTCTTGTCTGGCAGGTCATTCTTCCCACGCTGGTCCAGATTCACGATAAAGTCATGATCATGCTGTGTGATCATTTGAGACCTAGTACACACATATATGATAAAATGCGAGACTTTACATACTATT
Source organism: Falcaria lacertinaria (assembly GCA_951449985.1). NCBI lineage: Eukaryota > Metazoa > Arthropoda > Insecta > Lepidoptera > Drepanidae > Falcaria > Falcaria lacertinaria. The sequence goes on along the minus strand of OX602123.1, from coordinate 5,207,836 downwards.
TACTGAGCTGTTGTCAGAATACTCACTGCAGGTAGGACTGCCAATTAATCTGGGTCTGGCGAATCTCACTGGCACGGATCTGCAGAACGCTGGTGGCAGCAATTTTATCTGGAAGTTTAACATGACAATTTCTGCAGGGAGTGCAGGGAACTGTAGACCACCATTACAGATTTGCGCATTCATGTACTCACCGATTTTATCGTCACCCATGATAAGATAACTAACATTTTCGTCGGTGATGCTAGCCATTTTGGCTACGAAATATAAATTACTCCCGTAAAAACCGAGGTACAATCAAAAGAAAATGTATTTCGATAAAATTGAGAAATGAAGACAGACAGCCTCAGCTGAGAGGTCTTGTGACTGTTCCAAGTGAAGTTAGCCAATAATAGCAAATAATTATTTCCTACCTTCTCTGATGAATACTCTTCTCGCTGTTGAAAAAACGAGACAGATATATTAATGGTACAGTTGTCTACATTGTGTGATGAACAGGATGAAAACTTACAGAAAATTAATCTAATGTCATTTTCATTTTTAAAGTAAAAAACATAGACGTCTTGTATTTGTAGAGCCTCAATACAAGCTCAAACCGAAAAAGTTGGTATTTATTACCCGAATAAAGATTTATTTTTATTACTAGCTGTGCCCGCAACTTCATACGCGTGGAATTTTGTTAACAATTTCACAGGTTCAATTTTTTTGCGTGGAACTCTAAATTATTCTTCTTAAATAAAAGTAATCTAAGTGACGCCTTATAGCATCTGGAATCACTAAATGAAACTTTACTGCACAAATGACACCGAAAATACCCACTAAAGATCATTATAAGACAGTGGAAACTATCACAACTACTCTGCCCTATTCCCACCAAAAACTGTCTTTTAAAGAGGATTCTTCTTCTTCTTCCTATGTATGGCAATCAATCCCTTCAGGGACTATTTTTGCCAGTGTCGAGTGTTAGAGAATTTTCATGTCGCAAAATTTCTCGTGTTTGCCGCATTAAAATGCCTAGTGTCATGCATTCTAACGCCCAATGGAGTTTCTGGAGACAACCCACGGCAGTAGCAGATCGTAACACGCCTTTAGATTAGAGGTAACCTATTGACCAAAATGATAAATCACTTAACCCAAAAGTCGTATTATGGCATTATTTCCAATGCTCCTATAAATCAGTCACTAAATGAAACTTTACTGCACATATCGACACCAAAAATACACATTAAAGATCACTATAACACAATTTACGACACACTGGAAAAAAATCTCAACCGCTCCGCCTGATTCCCGCCAAAAACGCCCTAAAGAGGATTGATTGCCATAGAAAGAAGAAGAAACTGTATATGTCACTTTATGTCTGACACTGACAGTGAATTTGGGTTACTTCTGTTTGACGTTGGTTTACTTTATTTCTTTCAAAATAATTTTATATTGTTTAACTCGACAAAAATAGGTAATTACTACGTTAACAGTGAATACGGATACGGTATTTTCTTTGATCAGTTTAAAATAAAGCTGTTCTACTTGCCATTATAATTTTGTTCATCCTGTAGTGGCAGTACTTCGTCAGCAGAGTCTGTGTCAGTCATTTTCAAGCTAAGGAATTACTATAGCTAAAATTTTGTACTGACTATTCTCTAGTTTTTTTTTAGGAAAAGTGCGAACTTTTTCTTTGAACATTCATAATTTATGCGCATCACACAGCTGCGTCACATTCGATTGTTAATAAATTTAGAAACTGGCCAGTTTTTTTGTCATCATGACTACTTTGCAATCAGAAGACTGTCAAACTATTCACCCAAATGACTTATTTCCGATGTCTATTGAATCATTGAGTTTTCCAGTAGATAACTCAATGCAAATTGTGTTCACTGGATATTTTAATGGTTATAATGTGGAAGTGAGGTCTATGAAAGAGTCATCTCTCCTCTACCGCATGGGGTGTTTTGGTAAAGGCTCAATGTCGCGGTCGAAACCGACTCGGTCACCGGGCAATGGCTCTCCCCAAATAATGAGAAAGAGGCAGTTCTTGAAACGCAACTATTGGTATAGAAAGTTTAGTAATGCTGATGAAATTTCTGATATTAACCAATTTCTGAAGGAAAGTGATGAATTGATTGCTAGAATTATTAGTGACTGTGAAATACAATCAAAAAATGTAATAGACTTGGTATCAAGTGATGATGATAATGGAGAAGAGATGAATGAGCCAAACTTAGTAAATCACAGGTCCTTTCACAGTCATGACAAAGAAGATATAGTTGTGATTGTACCTAATAGTGATTCTGAAGATGATAATTATTTCTCCAATATGAAGCCTAAATGTTGTTTAAATAAAATTATGATTCAAGAGAAATTAATGCTGTCATTGCAAGAGGCTTTTTTCTTAGTTTATGGGCTTGGTTGGCTGCAAATAGTAAACTTAGACAATAATTTATTAAAAATACAACAGTGTTGGGATCTCTTTAGTAGTATAGATAGAAAGTTTGTGCCAAAATATGTTGTTTACCATTACTTTAGGTCTAAGGGATATGTTGTAAAGCCAGGGATCAAGTTTGGTGGTGACTACTGTAAGCAATTCCTATGTTACAAGTAGAAATGAAATGTATTTCTGTAGCAAGACATTGAGTATTATTTTGTTTCAGTACTTTATACAGAGGGTCCTGGAAAGGCACATGCAGATTATGTAGTGGTTATAAAATATGGGCAAGAACAGCAGGATTGGATTTCTATTCTTGGCCATGTCAGAATGGCTAGCACTACTGTAAAGGTATTAACAATGTAATTTTGCACTAAACCGATTTAAAATAATCAGGTAGGAACCTACATTATCACTGAGTAACAGGCTATTCACGTCCAAAACATAGTAAATAAATCTTATGGTAACACACATGGTAACCTCTGGAATTTCTGAAACAAATCGGTGGTGTATCGTTTTTCACTTAGAGCCTGTTCAGATGATGAGATTTAATGAGCGAGTCCACTTGCGCGTTTGATTGTATATTGCGTCCAGATACCGCGTTTTTTGCATGCTACTCCTCTGGGAGGAACTTTTACTTCCCTGCCAGTTATAAACTTGGGTACATTCTTTATTTTAAATTTTATTAGGTATTTATCTATACTTGCTTGTTTAGAAGCTAGGTTTTTTAACAGTATATATAAAGTGAAGTCAGCAATGCAGTTGTTGGTTTTGTTTTAGGAAATACTAATTGTAGATATAATTGAACCAAGTGATGCTGTAGAGATGCCAGAGGGACTAAGTACATACAGTGTGCAAGAGATGATACTATCCAGAACCTTGACAGCTACAATAAACAATGATGAGTGATTTTACCATCTGTTCTTTCTTTTATTTACATTTTATGACCTAATTACTACTACATTTCAATCATGGCTAGGTGTTGACCCCTTTAAAACATTGTCCAAGTAATAAATAAAATGACAATTTATATTCTGGCTAAGCTCTCTTGATTGGTTTCTTTATTCCTGTGCTTCTGTACTCACTCCGTTCCTTGAGGTACTCTTCTGTGCACAATTGTTTGAAGTCATCATTTTGATACCAACTGGATAAACAGCCTTTGAGAGCAGAGTTCACATTTCTACATTTAACAACCATAAGTAGTGCAGAATCTTTACAGCATTTCTCAAATTCTGAAACTTCTTTGATACACTTCTCAGTTTTAGCCTTTTCCCGCATAAGTTTAGGTATGACAACTTCGACTTCAACTCTTCTCAATGTTCTATCTTCTGGATCACCTGAGAATACACAATGTAATTATAATTGAGGTATACAACTCATCTACTTTCTGCTTATCATCATGTTGTAAAACTGCATTTACAAGAAAATTCACTATAACACACCACACAGCTGATTGTGAATTATTGGGAAATATTCACCTAGTCCATGAGGCCCTTTCGAGAAATTATCTGGCAAAACGGATTTGGTAGTCATATTAGGATCATAAAAGCTTTAAAATATATCTGTACAACAATTAGGAAATTCAAACAATAACCCTCTATATTGTCAGTGTAGTCAATTCTAATTTAATATCGTAAGGAACAAAAAAAGTCATATGTACTTTTTCATCTTTGAGTGGTTAAGTACTCTGTGCTTTGAGTCCACAGTGCTACTATAGTACACAGAGTACATAACAACTACGTTTTACTATACTAGGTATGAGACAAGTTATATAAGGTTGTCACTTGTGAATATCAATATCATCGATATTCTTCGTCTTCTTCTTCCTAAGTATCAATCCCTTTAGGGATTTTTGCCAGTGTCGTGTCAAAGAATTTTCAAGTTTCAAAATTTCTCATTTTTGTCGCACTAAAATGCCTAGTATCATGCATTCGAATGCTTAATCATAGTATAAAGAAGAGGGAGTAGGCTATCTCCGGCCCAATTCGCGATATAATTGCCTATTGTCTTAGGGTTGTCACTTTTAGCTTAATATTAGGCGCGGCTGTTCGCGCTTCGCTAGCAACCGCATGAAGGTATCTATAATAAAAAATTAATAAAGTGAATGAAATATTATCATTAAAAGAAATAAAAACAACATTAAAAACTAACGACTGTCTCTTAGACTATAATCGAATTTGTTGTTATGATTCGAACTTTGTTTTATATGTATTTGATTTACTATTAGTCAATTAGGTACTCGTACATACTTATTTTGAATTACGATTTTCTGTAAGTAGGTAGGTACTTAGTTACTATACCTACAATACTGAGAAATCGGCATAACTAAACGTAAACAAAGAAATAGCGGCAAACCAATTGCCAGATCAAAAGTACCTAATACATTCTAGTAGGAAATTAGGCCTACCTACCTACTTCCTGTGTGATAGAAAACTAATACAAACAAAAAATATGTAAGTACGTAGGTATCTCATCATCAAGTAAAATTATATTATGCTAGAATAAGTGACTAACTTACCTTTCCTGTTCAATAGGTAATCTGAACAGAGACAGGTCTGGAATCGATGAATTATTAAGACACCCAAACACACAGCAATACGTTCTTCTGCGATTATCCGACATTTTAATGATGATATTGATGAATAAATCATTTAGCGGTGCCGAAAAGCCGTGACGCGCGCGCGAACCTTGTGCAGTGTTAGCCCCGACTGGAGCACTGAGAAACGGGTCGAGATTTTGTTAAAGTGTGCGTGCGTCGACACATAGATACAATAGCGCACACATACAAGCCGCGCGCGGTGCGTTTGTATGAAGATAACCTACTTCCCCTCTCTTTATACTATGGCTTAATGGAGTTTCTGGAGACAATCCACAGCAGTAGCAGATCGTAACACGCCTTTAGGTCAGAGGTAACCTTTTGAGCAAAATGATAAATCACTTAACCCAAAAGCTGTATTATGCCATTATTTCCAATGTTCCTATAAATCAGTCACTAAATGAAACTTTACTGCACATAACGACACCAAAAATATTATACATTAAAAATCACTTTAACACAATTTACGAGACACTGGAAAAATCTCAACCGGTCCGCCCGATTCCCGCCAAAAACTCCATCGATATTTATCGGTTGTGACGGTTGTATTCTCTTGGATCGATATAGAGATGCGTAGCAGTTGTATTCTCTTGGGAGATGACAATCAAGTGAAAATGTAGGTTTTTATTTTATTATATAGGCAACGTATAATGTGATAAATATTCCACGACGTGTTCAACAAAAGTAAATCGAATAATGTTGGTAAAAATTAAGAATTTTTTCTGGTGATTTTGAAATGGAGTCCATAGACTGTCAAGCCAAGAGAATACAACCGCTACGCCTGTCAAGTACGACGTTGCCAAGAGGATCCTCTCTTCTTCTTCTTCTTCTTCCTAAGTATGGCAATCAATCCCTTCAGGGACTATTTTTGCCAGTGTCGAGTGTTAGAGAATTTTCATGTTGCAAAATTTCTCGTGTTTGCCGCATTAAAATGCCTAGTGTCATGCATTCTAACGCCCAATGGAGTTTCTGGAGAGAACCCACGGCAGCAGCAGATCGTAACACGCCTTTAGATCAGAGGTAACCTATTGACCAAAATGATAAATCACTTAACCCAAAAGTCGTATTATGGCACCATTTCCAATGCTCCTATAAATCAGTCACTAAATGAAACTTTACTGCACATATCGACACCAAAAATACACATTAAAGATCACTATAACACAATTTACGACACACTGGAAAAAAATCTCAACCGCTCCGCCAGATTCCCGCCAAAAACTCCGAGGATCCTCTCTATTAACTACATGACATTGGCAAAATACACAATGTACTTTTTTGTGTTGCCATTAAATAAATAAATTATAGAGGTGTTGATTATAACCATCAACCAATAAATTTCAAAAAAATAACCATCTGAAACAAAGCTTAAGCAATAAACAAAATTAACATCATCGAATAAAAAAATCATATCAACTTGATCGAAGTAACGTAATTGAATGCATTGAAATTTAGACTTTAATCTGTTAAATATATGGAAAATTCATTAAATTATTCGAACGACCGGACTGAAGGTAGCCGCGCCTGCCCGGCGCTTTGCTATAGCTAACGCTAACTTTGCTTGAGCCTCTCATTAAGAATAAGTAATCTCTCGTAGAATTTATTCTATTCAACAAAGCGATATTTATTTTCTTAACGTGATGTTTAACAGATAACTATTCGATATTTTGTTAGTAACTTGTTAATGCATCTCAGAGTAGGTAATATATAATCTTTAAAAAACAAACAAATAAATAGGGGCAGAATTAGTCTATGTTTATAGAAGATTTGGTTGCCATAGTTGAAATTGGATGGAAGATACGATCATAGACAATGAACGATATTCGTGATGTTGCATTTTCGACGTGAGCTGTCAATTCTCAATTCCGTGAAAGAAAGAAATACAATAATTCCATTTTTCGTTGCCGATTCATAGTCCATTGGATATTGCTGTACAATTTTCATCCGCATTTCATTTAAGAATTCAGCTTAAGTTCCAGAAATCCTAAGAATTAAATGATATAATTCGTGACTCGCGTAAATTGTATGTAATGTTTCTTCGGTATTTTGCATCTTTGCTATGAGTACGATTTGAGTTGATGATTGTTGTTTTTTAGAATTGGTGCCAGCGAACAATGGATCGTCTACTACGTCTTGGAGGAGGCATGGCAGGGCTGTCGCAGGCACCCCCGCCATCCGACGCCCCTGCCGTAGACACGGCTGAGCAAGTGTACATCTCCTCGTTGGCTCTCTTGAAGATGCTGAAGCATGGCCGCGCTGGCGTGCCCATGGAAGTGATGGGACTCATGTTAGGTAAGCATTTCATTGGAACTAACTAGTATTAAAATGTTAACTATTGACTGGTCATTGTTTTATAGATAAATGTTATATATGAAACTCATTGTATGCCTTTGTTAATTGTCTCTCGAATCTGTCACATCCCCTTGAGCAAGAATCCAAAATGGTTCATGTTCAAAAATGCAGCCCTGGTCATTTTTCCTTAGGTTGATTATATTTTTTTGCAATACTAAAATTCAATCAAGACACTTGTGCCCAAATTGTCAATGGATATTTGAAACTATTCAGAAACTTCTTATAACTTTATTGTTTACATACAGAAACTATCACACTTACAACCAAATGTTGGAACTACTTGCAAAGTTTGAAGACCCAAGTAACCATTTGGAGATTTGTCAATCTACAATTTCATATGTAAAATTATTGGCCGCTCAAAATGAATGTGGCATCAGATTTGAGTGGTGTTTCAGTGTTTAGCCATTACAGTTCAATTAGGATGCACTGTCCAGCAACAGATTTTAAGTGTCGGTAAAGTCCCAGTAATTAGAAATACACACAGTCGTGCTAATACAAGGATGCAGAATGTTTTTTTTTAAATTACTTTTATTTGTTTTAACTCATCTTAATGCTCATCTGACTAACATCAGCTGCTGAACAAAGTTACTTTAGTTTGTACCAATAGATACAATTTAAATTTTCAGGTGAATTTGTGGATGACTACACAGTTCGTGTGATAGATGTATTTGCCATGCCCCAGACGGGTACCGGAGTTTCTGTAGAAGCTGTGGATCCAGTCTTTCAAGCTAAGATGTTGGACATGCTCAAGCAAACTGGACGGCCTGAAATGGTTGTGGGATGGTATGTAAAATTATTTCCTAGGGGATGGTAATTCATTCATCATTTATGAATGATTCACATTAATTAATTAGCCCACAAAATATATAATTTTGATTATAGGTATCACTCACATCCGGGCTTTGGTTGCTGGTTGTCTGGAGTGGATATCAACACACAGCAGTCATTTGAGGCATTGTCAGAGAGGGCTGTGGCAGTTGTTGTGGATCCAATCCAGTCTGTGAAAGGCAAAGTGGTGATTGATGCTTTCCGTCTCATTAACCCCAACATGATGGTACTTGGCCAGGAGCCCAGGCAGACCACCTCCAACTTGGGTCATCTACAGAAGCCTTCTGTACAAGCCCTAATCCATGGACTAAACCGTCACTATTATTCCATCAGCATAAACTATAGAAAGAATGAATTGGAACAGAAAATGTTGCTGAACCTTCACAAAAAGTCCTGGATGGACGGACTTACCCTCTCAGACTACAAGGACCATTGTTCCATCAATGAGACCACTGTCACAGACATGCTGGATCTAGCCAAGAATTACAACAAGGCACTAGAGGATGAAGAGAAGATGACTCTGGAACAGCTAGCCATTAAGAATGTAGGCAAACAGGATCCTAAGAGGCACTTAGAGGAGAAAGTTGATGTTCTCATGTCAAATAACATAGTGCAGTGTCTAGGGGCAATGCTCGACACCATGGTGTTCAAATGATCTTGGTGTGAGACATTTTTTACAGTTATGTGTTAAGGCTTATCATAAAGTGGAAATAAATGAATCCAGTCTCACAGCTAACATCTGTTCATTGTAAAATACTAATTTACTTAAATGTACCTACTGAGAAATAAAAGAATTTCGTTTTTATAGACTTTATATTGTTTTAGTAAAATAATCTCTGTGGTGCAATTTGTTTACGAATACTTGTCAGTCTCGCCTCTACGTTTGGATATAGATCCAAATTGGCGAAGTCGATATCAAACATAGGTTTCATATATTTTTGAGTATTTACTAAATCCCGTATGATGCGTTTAACTTTCAAGAATGCTTCGTCAGGGTTATCCATAGCTACCTGCAACAATAAAGCAAGGACCGTATGAGACTGGAATATTAGTATGTAGGTACACATTACATTCTTCTTCTGGTGCCTCTCCAATCACTGAAGGTTGGCTATCAACTCTGAATATTTCTCCTTATCCCTCGCGAGGCGAAACAGTTCAGCAGCACCTGTGACTCCTGTCCACTTTCGAATGTTTCTCAACCAGGACTTTCTTCTTCGACCAACACCGCGTTTGCCCGCAACTTTGCCCATCATAATAAGTTGCAGCAAATCATACCTCTCGTGCCGAAACACATGTCCCAGGTAGGCAACCTTTCTTTGTTTGATGGTCTGCATGAACCTGCGGTCCACATTACATTATATCCATAATAATATTAAAAATCCGAAAGTATCTTGACTAAACGGCTGATCGGATCGTAATAAAATTTGACAAGGAGATAGATTATATCCTTGGGAAGGACATAGGCCTTCCTTTTGCCTATAAATAAATGCAGATGTCGCGGGTAACAGCTAGCGGTTAATAAAACTAAGTGAATGAATCATATCAATTACTTACAGTATCCCAGAAAAGTCCGGGGCATTGACGATGGATGTTTTCATAGCAATCTCTTACCGTCGATGTTTGAGTTTCACACGGAATCTGTCAGGAAATTTTGTTAATTAATATTCTTAAATTAAGTACATATATTATATTACTAATGGTATACATGTGAGCATAAGTTTATAAGCACTAGATGGACTTCATTACTTACTTGGTAGGTAGATGTAAAACTTGCAATGTGGAAATTTTACGCAATTGTGAGATGACGCCTTTGTTTTAGCTTAGAGTATATATTCTTCATTAACTTTCCGTAGGTACCTCAGGAATATGTATAAGGTGTTACCTTAGTATTATTACCTTATGATAATAATCCATCTGTCGTATTAACAGTTCGGGGTCGTCGATTTTGAACTTAGAATCGTGATGAAATGCACTCTCAGCTGGAAATTAATGTTTGGCAGTCAGTTCCCTAGCCTTAGAGTAGAAATATATTATTATATGTATAACCTCATCTAAGTCGCTAGCGTTATGTAAATTTATGAAATGTTGGATGTTTGCAATTTAAACACAGGACCAACACTCAACAGTAGAGGTTCAACACTCACTTTTCAATGAAAATAATATCTGTGGCCCACTCTGTGGCCTAAAGTCGCATAGCAAATGGTGAGTTCAACTCATATCTCAAGGTTTATACATCAAATAGACAAATTCTAAACGTAGAAAAGTCGTAAATATATTTTGGGCCGTCTCTGGGCATGGAACCCAGGCTTCAACGTCTCAAGCCAAACATATTACTGCTGAGCGGACGCGGGCTTGACCCGGAGCCCTTATGTATACCTAGTATTAGATTCAAATAAATGTAGATGTACATGGAAAAGCAATTTCGCTGGTGAGAGCTAATCCGGTCTCTGCGAGGAACGCGAGCCACAGGTCCAGGTCGGCCAAAGAGCCGGAGCTGTCTTCGTGGGAGCTTCGTGCTGCCCACGGTAGCCGCGTGCTGATTGAACGCAGAGGTTTCCCTTTGTCTTCTGAAATTTTATTCATATTATGTATTTATTTATTTTAATAACTAGAAGTAGAACGGCTGCAAGACTAGGTATTACTCTATACTAGGTACCATTCATGCGCTCATCTCGCAGTACGTACTCCAGGCATACCCACAAGAAGGTCTTCCTTTCATCCCCGCACGTTACAATCACAGTTGAACTCCAAGAGAGAGATGAGCAATGAACGAGTGCGAGAGACACAAGAGTGCATGAGCTACTGTGGGACTCGTTCCTACCAATTACGACCATAGCGATCAGACAGATCAGATTGTTGATATAGACCCAAGTGTAAGCTATCCCGATAAAAATAACCTAATCTAAGAGGACCCATACTTAATATCGTTATTGTATAAGTAAATGGCTACGGCATAATGTTGTTCGCTGGTAAGACAATAGGCAAGTCTAGGTAAACAGCCTATAAAAGGGGCAATTTCATGCCTTAATTGAAGTGGTTTATTCGTTTTTTGGCTAAGTATGATTATAAGTAATCGGGCTGTAGACAATCAATGTTACGCTCCACGCAGCACACCGTTGTGGATAGTGATTTATATTATAAAGATACATATCCAGTATAATTTACCATTAGGTAGTATTTGGTAGTAAGGTTATGCATTAACCTGGCCCCAAAATAAGCAAATCTTGTACTATGGGTACCAGCAGCTGGTACAATACTTTTTTTTTTTTGTAAATACTTACTTGTAATACACATATCAAACACCCAGATGCAAAGCAAACATAAATGTTTTACACATAAATGTTTGCTTCAGCGGGAATCGACCCCAGCGTTGCAGTTAGCTATACTAACCACAGTAACCACTAGACCAGCGGTCTCGTCAAAATAATCTCTGCTACTTATAATTACTATTCTGACTTTACATCTATAACTGTTTGTTGTCCCAAATAAATAAATTAGGTGCCCGACTATCTGTGCCACGGGACAAATTAATCAGCGGCTTCTTTTTTTATACCGAATTAAATACGTAGTTATCTATATCTATCACCATAAGGTACTCATTCATTAGGCAGGACCGTAGCTAGACCTGAATTTAAGGTGGGGCAACTGTTGTTATAGGTAGGGCGCAAGTAAAAAGAAATACTTGATCTGTTCCGGTCAATAGTTTTGGCTTTCTCATGTTGTAACTATGTGGTGGTCAGTTAATATTTTTTTGTGGAGGATGACATACATGATACAAATAAAGGAATTGTATTTTTTCCGTCATAATTGAGGTTCACAGTTCTTTTCTTATTATCATTTAGGTAGGCCATTGCCCCACAATGACAAAAAGTATTATATAATTAAAGTGACTTACTTTCATTGGATTTCTCTGTACATGGTTCAACCATCATCCCGGAAGGATCTGTAGAATTATCCTTGTTTTCTGGATCATTGACGTCATGAGATGTGAACGTTACAGACTTGGACGATTTCGAACCATCTGGCACCATCGAAAGACCTATAATTCAATGTACTATAGATCATCAACAATGATGCTAAGATCAATTAAACTATCTCTATGATTATATATAGAGATCATATAACTGAAGCAAACATTTGTTTAGCGTACGATACGGGACTTGATATTTAACCTACAAAACATTGCTTGCAAACCAAAACTATTACCTAACAACATCTCACGCTGCCGCAAAGACAAATATAAATAATTCTATTGATTTAATCGGACGGCGTTATGAAACAACGAAATTATTTTTTATCGGATTTTAATATTTAAAAATAGTCTAACAATATTGAAACAGTAAATTAAGTCTCATTTTTCTGCACTTAATTTGTATATACCAAGTGTCTAAGTCGTTTCGTTTGTTATTAAGTAGGTATAATACAAAGCTATAAAATGGATTTAACATGTAAAGACTGTCGCTGCATTCACTCCCTTGATAAGACTGATTTTTGACGAAACAATTACTTATAACTTACTACCACTAATAACTTTTTTATTGTTTGGAGTGTCTTAATTCGTTATTTCATAACGCCGTCCAATTATTATTTAGGTATCTATCTATGATTGCCTTTCCAAGTAGATGATGCGTATCGGCTGAAGTCTATACTTTTGGGTCGACAAACGCTAGAAGGCTTTTCATGCTTAGTTTTCGACTGCCGTACTTCAGTAGATCTGTAAAAAACAAACCAAAGTTGAAATATGACAAGTAAACGTATCTATCCGTCCAGCCGTCTATAGCCTACGGTAACCGTTTACCATCAGGCGAGCGAAAACAAGCATACGATGCTTGTTTTCCAGCTTAGTGGTATGAAAAATATTTGATTGTTAATTCATAAATATAATATCATGATATACTTCTTTAAGTGATTGCGTTCTTGGTTGAAAGAGTTTTGTCCAGTGCCGTAACTCGCGTATTCGTCTGTTCCTTGCTCCTTGTATAACGAACATAGACTCGGCTCCATTAATTGACTGCCTTTATCTTGACCTCTCTTGGCCTCCTCTAAAGATGTCGCACTCTGTCAAATATGGAAAATCATAATACCTACTCATATAGTTTCTAGGAACGTTAGAATCACTAAGTAATTTTTGCAGTCAGCCCTAGAACAGATTCGGGTGGTCAGCAGACAATAAACAGGTAAAAAAATATAAAGGTAGATACGAAATATCAATAGCTAGGCTATGGGTAGATACAACTAAACAGGCATGATTGGTGACAAAGGAATTACATTGTAAGTATAATTGAATAAACGTAGACCACTTATATTAGGATAATTTGGTACATGGTAGCATTCACTCAACATGTTACGCATCGCGATCGCGACATTGAAATCAGATTACACGTGACATGTAGGTATTGGAATTTGCTGGATCCAACGACGTGCCGCCGCACCGCAGGGTATTATTGCACATGTATAATTAATTCTTCTTACTTATTATTGCCCCCTTGGTTTCGGCAACTATTATATACTTACATTCCCACAGCGGCTGTGCAACGTCTAGTAAATGCATACGTACTGACGTCAATAGTGCGAGGAGATTGACGGGTCTTCCATCCGTAGCTTGGCGGTCTTCACTTTCCATCATAAGCGAACATTCTGATTCTATCAGGAATTCATTTTGGATATTATCATCTGAAAACGTCTTCAACACCATTAAAATTATTTATAACATTTGTTATAGGTGCGGTAAGAATGCACCAAGAGATGTATGTATGTGATGGTTTATTATACCAATAAGATTTCATTAAGGATCCCTGTGATTATAATACGGCCTGATAAAAGTACTTGCAAAGTTGATCTTTCTAAAGGCGTCACGACAGACAATCGTTGTTGATTGGCTATATTGCGATAGCTGCAACAAAAGTTTATGATAAAAGTTGACCGTATACATTACACAGGAAAATCATATTCAACTAAATGAAAATCATACAATTTTCGTTCCTGCTGTCTTTTCAGTAAATTCAGATTATTTAAAAAATAAGTTAAAATCAAATACGGCCGTCGTCCGCGTAGCTTTAGCATGAGAGCTCCTGCTAGATCCATGGTCACGATTTTCACTCTGCCGTTTGATATGAAGGCTTCTTCACGACCTGAAATTAGTTTTACCTAACTCTAATAAACTTCATCTTGCGTACAGCTCTTTCTATATCTACACTAATATTATAAAGAGGAAAGATTTATATTTTTGTAGGTTTGTATTGAATAGGCTCCGTAACTACTAGACCGATTTAAAAAAATCTTTCACCGTTTGCAACCTACATCACTTAGTAATATAAGCTATATATTATACTAGCTGCCCACCTCGGCTCCGCACGGGTGGACAATAAATGTCTATGCTCCGAAACTAATGTCTACCCGTGCGAAGCCGGGGCGGGCCGCTAGTTTTGCATATTCTTGTCTCGTATGTTAACGCACTCAGCCCGTAGGACTCGCCATCCAGTTCGCTGTAGGTGAGGAACTCTCCAGCAAGGATCATGTCGTCAAACTTGCTCCTGGTGACCTCTATGTAGTGCCCTGGCGAGTGGTAGCGCGCTGTGGTGTGCTGGATCGCCAGCTCTATGTTCGAACTGCATTCGGTTGCTAAACGACGAGCTAGAGTTCCTAAAATGTACGGCGTTACAAGTGTCAATAGGTATTATACTCAATTAATTAGTCTCGCGATAGCGTACCAGTCAGGTTTACTAGCCACTAGGCAGACCAACGGTTCACTATCACTTGGACCGTTCATCGCAGGTGAGTTTGAAGGAGTTAAAGTTTACATAGGATCAGCTTTGCTATTCTCTATTACAACTTCAACGCTGTGCTCGAAGAGCTCAAGGCGCCGTGGCCGCAATGCCTCGGTAAAACATAAAAAGGAAAGCTCGTCCTCTAAGTCGACTGGTTGGCTATATTTAATTTTGATGTAAAATTGTATTTAGGTTCTAATCGCAATATTTGTTTAACGAAGACAAAGCCACGGTCAGAAAGTTGGTTAAAAATAAAATAGTCATTAAAAACTTTAGAGGCGTACAATATACGTACGTTAATTTATCAAAAACCAGGCTACGAAGTGAAGTGACTAATCAAGATTTATCGAAGGCGAAAAATGAGAATAGTAGGCAAACTTTGCAGCCACGGATATGCCCCGAAGACATTCGTACTGGCAAATTCATTGCTCTATATTTGTGTGTTAAACCTTTAATGGAACAAACTCTCTTACGAAAGTGTTTGAATGGATTCATTCCATCTTATATCTGAGACTAGGCGCTCGACACAAACTCATTAACAACTTACAACTTCTACAGGGAGTATAATTTGCTATCTATTTCTAGCTACATTCTCTAAACTATAAATAATTGTTTCAATAAGAAAAAAATGAGATAGATCAGTATCAAAATCTAAATCAAAAATCATTTATTAAGCTTAGGCCCTAATAAGGCACTTATGAAGGTCTAATTTACCACCGGTTCAGAAAAAATAGCAACCTGAGAAGAAACGGCAAGAAACTCATTGCTCAAGATAAAGCATTACACCTTTAATTTAATTACTTATACAACGCCTTTCATATTGTTTGATTAAATAATGTAAATTTAACGCACCCTTAAAATACATACATGCGAACATCGAACCACTTCCTCTTTTAAAGTAGGCAAAAAAATTGAAGTACCTTTACCAACGGCTTCCAAGCCAACAAGGATGACTATCGGCACCTCAGTAGTGTCAGCAGGCGGGATGTGCGGAGACACAACGGCTCGAGACAACTGCTCCACATACAAAAGGCGCAGCAAGCGATGGGTCGAAAAGGTATTTATATTTGGTGTCATATCGAGTTTTAAGGAACGCTGAAAATTCACCAGAAATTAACTTGTATTAGTACCGCTTGATGTGGCTGTAAAATTAGCTGTAGCTGACCATCAGCCATCCCAGCTTCGCACGTGAAAAAAAAACAATAATTTATCAGACTCCAACTGTGCTGGCATTAACAAATAGTTGTCATCAACAATATGGTTGCGAACGCACTACACAACTCCTTGCCACCTTAGTGTTTTAAAGTAAAAAATTTTCACAACTTCAGGGTTTGAATTGATATGAGTCAGTTAGTGAGTGGGTAGTATTTTGCTATACTCCTGTTTCATATGTCGCAAGCAAACATACTTGTTCCACTGGGTCCAGAGCTACTGCGTCGAGGCTGAGTAGTACTGGGAATGTGTTTATGACGACGTCCTTGTACCCAGGCGTGGAGCAGATAGGGTTGGCGCGTAGGTCGAGCAATATCAGCCGCCGCATCGGACGCATGTACACAGCCAGCTCCAGCAACAAACCCAGCCGATTGTTCCTAGCATGAAGCTCGCGGAGCCTGTGCAAAAAATACGAAAAAAAAAATTTTCGTCAAAACCGTTTGAGAATCCATCAACATTATTTTAAAAATATCCCTGTAATGTCAAAAATATTTCGAGTATTGCAATTAATGTATATGATAGGTACCTTTTGTTTAACGGACTTTTGACCACTAGATGTCGCTGTATTGTAAATAGGCATTATTAGCACGCGCGGTAGAGAGTCTCCGTCGCTGTGCTATATATCTCTGAATCTCTTTGAATAAACCGAACATACCGACCAGGAACTCAATCAAACCAGTAAACCGGACATCCAACCAACCAGTTTTATTTACCACCACGCACAACAAGACCTGCTGCTGACTGCCTCCACTCCCAGGACTCAGTATGGTGTCATACACCTTTAGTTATATACCTACACAAATGTAAAATTTTGTACTAAAAGATTACTTATATTTTAGGTTCTGATTTCTAAAATGAAGAGCCTCGATTAATTAAATTTAATTTTTTTGTCTAAGTTCGGAGGCAAAGCATTATTGTTGATGTCATTCTGTAAATTAAAAATACTAAACGAAAGTTTAGCTCATACCTCGTACAACCGGAGAACGTCTTCATTGATGTCAGGTTGTTTTCGTTAACGTTGAGGTATTCCAGATGTAGCAGAGTCCAGAGACCAACCTGAGATCCGAATTCGAAGCTAGATATGTTGTTGTAAGACAGGTCCAACCAGAGTAAGCGGAGATTGTTTAAATTTTCAATGCGTTGAATATGATTGAATGACAAATCGAGCCGACGTAGATATCTAGAAAGATTTAATTAGTTGCACTTTGTCGGCCTTAAATAAAAACGGATTATAGTGAAGATCTTAGATACACATTAGTTTGTACCTTAGTGAAGCCAGACCACTTATTCCCTTTATATTATTGTGGGAAAGATCAAGTATCGTAATAGACCAGAATGCTTTCAAATCGCGAATCCTTTTAACAGAGTTGAACTTGTAATGGACTTCAGACAGGAACCATTGAGCTGAAAATGGAAAAGGTTATAAAATCGTAACGACCAAGCGTCCAAAGCAGTATTAAAAACATTTACGAGTCTCGTATTCTAGAACGGTGCTGAGCCTGTTGAACGCAACGGTTAGAAATTGCAGATAAGGCAAGTACGATAGTACTTTTAGCTCTGTCAGTAGATTGGACGAGAGGTCCAAGTATACCAAATACTTGTAGTGCTGCAAAACTTCAATGTTAATCAGGTACTGAAACAAAAAACCGTCGTTAACATCATAACTGATTCTTGATAGTAACTATAAGAACTTATTTATTTTTAACTTCTTGTAACCTTTGATGATAAATCCAATTTGATATAAACGAAATCTCCCAATATTGGGGATCGCTTGAGATATGTGAGGTAGGCGGTGACCATGTCGCGTGTGAGAATGCCGCCCACCAGCTCAGGCACGTCCTCCAGCTGGCGCACACGCACCACTGGCGAGTACACGTCCTCATATAGCTCCGGGAATGTATAGAAGCACCCCCATAGCTGGTCCTCATTCATGAGCTTTGTTACATTTGTGGGAAACTAAAAAAAGCAAACAGGAATTACTAGTGCATTTAATATTTAGAGCAAAACTTTTCTCATTATTGCTGTTAATTTCTGTTCTGAGACAATCTTGTCGAGGTTCAGCCGACTGATTTCAGTATAAAATGTAAACAATAGTAAACAATGTTCAATAGACGAAAAACCAAAAGTATTTTATTCCCGCAAAATATATAAATAATATGATAACCTAGGGAATATAAAACAAAGATTGGCAAAATATTTTTACCTCCGGGAGTTGTATAGGAGTGATGAAATGCGACCCTACTCAAAGGACGTACATACATCATGTCGGGCGGGGGACGGTCCATATCTACTTTTTAGCTCTACATCATCTCAAAAGATGTTTAACGGCACCTTTAGTGCCTGCCCTAAATATTACAACCGCCCGGCTCGTTGACGAAAATATTTCATTATACATAAAGTTCACTCATAGGTATTCATAAAATATTACGGAACGCTCATATTTTCAAATAGTTTGAAAGAATTTTGTGTATTCTGTAAGGATGAAATTACGTTTCATACCTTCAGTCCTGAAATGTATACCTATAGATTAACACACTACAAAATATAGTAAAGATAAGTTAATAAATACCTCAGCTGTTTGTGTTGAAATGTTACCAATGACTTGGTCGTTTTAAAATATTTCACTCATTACATAACTCTTCTATGTCAAGCATAAAACTACTTAATACACGGGAAATGTACCAACATGCTCTGCAAATAAATGCTCTTCACTCCTGTTGCGCAGTTCGGCGGGAACAAAACATTTTATTGAGTATTCCTTGGCTGGCAGGCCGATACTCCGACGTCTTATCGTCTGACCTGGAAATATTGAAATTGCGAATTGATCCTTTTTGGCAGTTGGGAATTGTATTTTCGACTACTTATATAACAAAATGCATTCACATACTTTAGTTTCGGACAATTCTCATGCTGTTAGCGCAGCAATTCCTTTAAACATAAGATTGGCAGCATGCTAGTGAGAACCAGTGGTATTGCAGATTTCACAGGTTTCAGTGTCCGCTTACCATCAGACGGGCTGTACCCGCGTAGGTACGCTTGTTGCCACTCTTTTAGTATAAAAAGGACGCTAAATTTAATAACCTAAACCGATTATGTCCAGGGGTTGCGAGGAGAGGTAGTTAATTCTGGATACTTCCGCCCACATGCGTAGCAAGCTGCCTATTCTCAGACCGCTGACTTTCGCCGTGGACGAGTCTGAGTTTCGCACATCGTTTTTGCCCTGCACGGCCGCCTGCACCTGGTCAGGCTCTGGCTTAGATGTACCCTCTAAAAGCTGACTCAGGTTTGTAGCTAGCATTACACCAGACATCTATAAACTCTGATCCAAAGTTTATCCAAATAATAACGGTATCACTATTGCGTAAAGTTTTTTTCCCAATTAATCGTTTTAAGTCTTTGTAAACGTTGACAGCGTCTGAATCATATTTTCTTTATGTCTGTAGCTCTTTGGTTTGCAGGTTGAGAAAAAAATGCGTCCAACCTTTGTGTATTGAACAATTGATAACTCGTTAAATAATCCTTAGGTCTAATAATCAAGAGGCCTGCACCGTGGTAATCTTTTTTCAATCTATTCTTGTTTATTAGTGTGAAATAAAGGTGTCTGTTAATGTTTACTCTTATAGAGATATATTTTATTTAACCCTCACATATCGTGCATAGATGTAGCTTAAAAAGGCAGATCCTTTGTTGTGAGTAAGTATTCACACACACAGTACAGCCCATTGTTTTGTATGATTACAAAAATATGAATACATCAGTAAAATAATACTTTTAAAGCAGAATTTGGGGCACACGTTAAGTTTCTTCTTTGTGCTGGGAAAGCGTTGTTGCGGACGTGAACTCGAATAGGCAAGCACTCGCGAGTCGGGCGGTGGGTTTCCCAGACCGCTAAAGGCGCGAGATAACGAACTACAGCTTTTGTTTTAAGATCTCCTTTGACTACACGAAAAGCCTGTGATTGTTTTTTCAGAATCCCTTTTACACATAAAAATAATATATGCAAAAGTTTTCAAGTTTCAAGCTGTTTCAAATTATCCTTACTACTTCATAATGTGTATTATTCCCTAGATAATACATTCTATTTTAATTATTATTATAAAAACATGGTGAGGTAATAATATTATTGAATTATTATTCACAGCACGTGCGGTTAAATAAAACTCTGAGTGAATACCTCGAATTCATTTCAAACGATGTAGTTTAAATTTCAATCGCAGCTTTCGGCAGGGAACATTGCAGGTAGGGATTTGTAGCTGGCTATCGTAACTGCTTGTAAACTTCGATCCGAGCCTCACGGGATTTGTGTCTACTTACTAGCTTCAACCTAGTTGTTTGATCTGTACTGTAATGCTACGCTAGTGTTTGTTTAGTTCGCTGTGCTCATATTAATTACATGATGCCTAAGTACACAGATTTTGAGCAGTATACCTATTATTATAATAACGTCCGGATATTATCAAACAGCACTATGGGTACCAAAAGTATTACACCAACTGGAGATCACGAACATTTTGTAGTACAAAGATAGGAATTATTTGTTTATTTCAATCTTACATATACGCATATACTTACCTCTGCATGTATATATTCCTTTACGAATAAAAATCTGAAAATCAGAATATTACATAAACCAACTGTCGGAACAATAAACGTCTGCAAACTTTAGCACAAGGTGACAACGGGGACAATTATTGAAATGTGGAACTTTTCAAATTGGAGCTGTTTTTATACAGAAACATCAAACAACAACAAAGTGTCGTTATTCAAACTTATCTTAAGGGATGTTTTGAAAATATTAAGAAAATAAAGTACAAATGAATGTTTCTAGGAAATGGCGGGCTGTGAAACCTTACCTGCGCCAAAGTATACTTAATACTAGCTTTAGGCCACGACACAGTCACCGTTCATTTGGGAAAAAGTTTTTCAGAAAATTCCAACAGAAACTTTGTTTTTTCGAGATAACAACTATTGTCTATTTGTGTATAAAATTTCATTTAAATTAATTTGCGCATATTTGCGTGATCGCGTAACTAAAATCATCCAAACTTTTGCATTTATTACATTAGTAATTTTATTACTAAATAATAAATATGTATTATGTATTCGTCGTTGAGCACGTTTTCCATAATTGCATTTACTTACATTGTGTGTCATAAAAAGTTGAACAGCAAAAAATATAAAGGAAATATGTTATTGAATGCGCCATCATTTGAATTTTCGTTCAGTGGATCATACGAGTACAGTACTCTAACTGTATTACAATTACATTCACTCACAGTTATATTTACTCTAGAATACGACTTAAGAGATATAATTCTTAACATTTCGGAATTATCAATTTCCTTTGAAACCAGCCAAATATTTCAGTTCAGTTGGAAGTTATTCCTTTCATTAAAGGGTAAAAAGAACCACTATCTTTGAAAGCGATATTCTGACATGAAAAACTTCTTTGAAACGAATTCTTAGAAGCTCCCAGTGAATCCGCAGATATATATATATATTTTTAATGAACAACTAATTACGCTAAGGTTGAAAAGTATTGATTACATGCCTTTTTACAATTGACATACTTTATACATATTAAGAACCTATGAGCTTTGAGCAGTTGAATTTTCCGCGGAACCACGTATTATGGCAATCATAATTAATATTGCGGCGGATGTATTACTAGGAGAGCCATCATTTACATTACCTACCGCACACAATCACTTAAACAAATATTGGCAAAAGGAACGTATTCCCACACATGCTCATGGTTAATTATCATTCATACATCTATCTATGCTGCGTCAAACATCACTATCATCCTGCCAACTGTTAATATCAAGAAAAGAGCCATTTCGTTCTAGAAAGTGATATATACAGTCTTACTTTTATATTGTAATAATAAACTTATTATATGTATATTTTAACAATAGTTGCGTTTATTGTAGTTTTTCCTTACCAAAAACTGAATACAAAACTTTCTTATTTTATCCTATAAATATAAATATTTTATGAATATGATGAAGGATGGTTGACGTTTTTACTGATTTATTTCATAAAGCCATGTCAGTCAAGTGAACTAATTATTTGTACATAAATATGTCGTGAGTGACGATTAACGGCGTCTTTAATTATTTTCTAGTGGATGCTTTGAGTGGAGAATTGGGTCTGTGTCAAAGTCACAATAATTGGAGCCGACCATAGCCAACACACATTAAGAGGTCGCTAAATTAGGAAGGGACTCAAGTTGAATCCTGAAAATGGACAAAGGGTACGCTTTAACTTGCAAGTTCCGGTTCGTTATTCCCATAAAGAGGTCGACATCTGACTTAATTCTTAGTGAGTTTGCTACCTGCTGTTGTTATTATACGAATTTCTGCTACTAACTTGTTTTAACCTAAGATAATATATATGATAACCTATAAATTAAAGACTAAAATATCCATAAGGAAATTAATATCAATGTCTAACCGCGTTACCAAGTTTTCTCTCGACAATCGATCATAAAATAACAATACAAGAAATGGAAATACAATTTGAAATACTGACAAAGCTGACAAAGAACATATTCACAGAAGAATTATTGCAAATTGACTTTTAATAACTTTCCATTTGTTAATGTTCCTTCCTTCCTTCCAGGTGTTGACTGGGCATTGGCTTTTCATAAATCAAACTTTAGCACCGACACTTAGGTATTGTCCGTGGCTTCAGAGGGGCTGGATTGTCATAACAGCGAGTGGACGGTACGCTGGCGAGTGAGTAATGATACCATCGAAGCCACTTGGAAAACCGTGCCAAGCCGTTGCCAAAGCCGCCAAGTTGAATACCTAACAATGCATGAAATTTAGATTTCACTTACATTGCTCTTCAGTTGGTTAAATTACGAGATCAGACCTGTGCGATTTCACTAGCTTTGTAAAGATAATACATTATACTACTGCACATAATATTAAGTCCTTACATATGAAATTGGCGTTTTGTATGGGAGGAACAAAAAGTCGAATATTTTTTAATATAATATATTTAATTAATCAAAGTATGAACCATTATTTTCTATGCACTTTTGCCATCTCATAGGTAGTTCATTGATCCCTTTACTAAAAAAACCAGTCGGACGGGAATCAATAAAATCTTTGAAGGCGATTTGGACTGCCCCATCGGAGTTGAATTTTTTCCCTTGCAAGAAGTTATCCAAATTTCGAAAAAAATTGTAATCTGTTGGAGCAAGGTCCGGGGAGTACGGAGGATGTCTTAGACTTTCCAATTGAAGCTCTTCTAATTTAGTAGCCGTCTGTAGCGCAGTGTGTGGTCTAGCGTTGTCGTGAAGCAGTAGTGGCGTGGAGCGATTGACCAGCCTAGGTTGTTTAGCCGCTAGCTTTTCCATCATGGTTTGCAATTCCTGACAATAGACATCAGCCGTAATAGTCTGGCCAGATTTGAAAAAACTGTAATGAACAATACCGGCACTAGTCCACCAAACGCTTACAAGTAACTTTTTTGGGGTTAATTTTCGCTTGGGGCAGGATTTGGCTGGCTGGCCAGGATCTAACCATTGCGCTGAGCGCTTCCGATTATCGTAAAGAACCCATTTTTCATCACAGGTAATGATTCGGTTTAAAATACCTTCATTATTGTGCCGGTTTAGTAATGTAACGCAGCAGTCGACGCGCGTTTGCCGGTTTGTTTCAGTCAATTCGTGAGGTACCCACCTTTCAAGCTTTTTAATCTTCCCAATTTGCTTCAAGTGAATTAAAACAGTTTTATCACTAACATTGCAGCCTGCAGCTAACTCGGACGTGGTTTGCGATGGATCCGCTTCCGCAATAGCCTTCAACTCTTCATTATCAACTTGAGTCTCAGGCCGTCCACGGGGCTTGTTCTGCAGGTCGAAATTTCCAGAACGAAAACGTTGGAACCAAAAACGAACTGTGTTTTCTTTTGCAACACGACCGCCATACACATCATTCACCCTTCGAGTTGTTTCCGCAGCACTAGTGCCACGGCGTAACTCGTACTCGTAAATAATGCGATATTTAAGGTTTTCCATTTTGTAAAATGAGTGACGCAAACAGAAAAAAACAGAAGAAAAAAAACAAATGAATGACGATCATCGAAGCACAAATACATGAGTCTATAGCTGTACAAATTTGAATTTGGAATTCCTTACCAAAGAGGAGAAATTCGTGATTAAAGTGGCCAGTACGAAAAACGCCAATTTCATATGTAAGGACCTAATATATTCGGTTACTAACCATTCAATTCAAATGCCACACATCCCTTCAGTTTCGGGACAAACTTGACACTTTACATAAAGCTACGTTCGTTAACGTCACTTCTCTCCAGTACCCTTTTTATAAGGGATACAAATATACACAGGCACGTGCGTGTATTGTGGAAATGTATAAGTATTGAATAATTAAGTTATAGCAGCGTATTGCATTATATACGGCCCAAAAACAAATTCAATTTACATAAGGTTTGTTTCTAACCTACCATTTTAAAATGCTCTGAACAAAAAGAAAATGGAATTATCGATCAGATGCAGCTAAAAGTGTCACTCTTAAATAATCATGATGATGTGACATTTAGTTATCTATTTAATAAAATAAGTAACGTTACTCGTAGTTAAGTAAGTATAAGTTTATTTATGTTTGACTTAATTTCTCGCGGGGAAACTCGGTTTTCCTTCTGTTAGCGAAGTCAAAAGTAAGTTCTTGATTGTATTCTGTGTGGTGTCATATGTCAAGCGGGCAGTTGTTTGCGGAAAAATCTAGGGAAAATATTTATTTTGGGCGATCCCGTATTGTCTGATATTGAAGGGCGACATAAAAAAATGGTCCGGTTTCCAATTTCCGCATATTGGTGAAGTCCGCTGGTCGTTTCAATTTCCTAGGCTCAGCGTCAAAAGTGTTGGACTTGGCCACAGTTCGAACACAGAGGGTTTATAATGCTTATATTATTGGAGTGTACTTTCAACAACAAAATTTTTTTTTAGCAATTTTATTTCTATTATCTAATTGAACAAAGTGGAAAAGTTTATTTGCGAGCAGCTATATCTAGCAAAAAGGAATTTACTTTATCTTGTTCTTTCATCCGTCAAAGCCAGCTAATACATATTATTATGTCCATACATAGAGTTAGAGGAACAAATCCCCTTAACAAATTTATCCGCGAGTAATGATTGTTTGTGGCTTCGGACAAAGACCTCGTCTATTCGTCACCCGACTTATTTAGCAGATGAACCCAAAAATTCAATTTGTTACATTAGATATTTAGGGTGACACAAACAAGTAAAATGTGGTCAAGATTCTTCGCAGATCAATAGCACACCGCTTGTTCTAACACTATAAATCTGCGATCGAATTTTGGATAAGCGAAGTGCCAAATTCTTATTTGTGGTTCTGCTCAAGAACATTCGTCCGCTTATTCATCAACAGTAGTAGGAAACGGACATAAATGTATCTTTATTTTTGTACCGTTATGATGACAAAAGAGTTGGCCGGCTTGACGGAAAGTGTCTAGACTATCTGTAGGTAGCATAATTATGTCAACTTGCACTGCACCCAGACCCAGAGAGACCTTACTTGTTCGTTGCTGACTTTTAATCTTTTCATTCTATTCTTTTAGAAGACCACGCCGTTGAACATTATATTCCAGCACGATACAAATGCTGTTCCACGAAAATCTGAGTCTAAATCAGCGTCAATTCGATACAAGACATATTAATGAGAAAATTACAGGGTCAAGGCCTAGTAGATGCAAGACTACATAACAACGGTTATTAATTCTAAAAATCATGTTTACAAAATCTAACAGTAATTAAAACATGTCGCCCCCATAATTGATATAATGCGTCCACTCTACCGCTGTTCCGTCCCTGTGCAAACAAAGGCTTTTATAACTTTTTCGTGGTTTACTTGAAGTGGTGAACAAAGCGTATGGAGGGTTACCTCTATACCTTTATCTGCAGCTATTATGGCATGGCTGCAAACAGAGGGGAAGAACATTGACGTGTTGTTTTCTGTTTTAAAATGAGGTATTAAATATGAACAAAATTTTATTATTTGTCTATAGTTGTCCATTATAAAGCATTGAAGAAGTTGATTGTAAGAACATTTTGGATGTTTATAATAAATAACCATAGATAAGAGATCATTGCGGGGATAATGTTGACGTGCTTGGGCACCATGCCCTTTCATGTCGTCTGTCACGTGCTACGCCGGGCTCTGGTCACCGTCGGAGTGCCTGCTGTACTGGAACCAGTCGGTTTGGCGCGGGGGCGATGGCCGGAGGCCGGATGGCATGTCGTTGGTGCCATGGAGATTAGGTCAGCCTTTGGTGTCGGATGCAATTTGTATCGATACCCTGGTTCTGTCTTATCTACCTGATACCACTGTGGCGGCCGGCGCCGCTGCTGTCCAGCAGGAGTGCCTCAAGGGCCGGAAATATGCATGTCTTGGCCTAGGGCAAATATTTTCTGCATTTGCGGTTGAAACTCTGGGTCCCTGGGGCCCGGATGCTCTTCAGCTTTTATGGCGACTTAGGTCAGCTGGTTTAGGCCTCTCGAGTAAGAATAATTTAAAATTAATTTATAAAAAAGTGTTATGCACATTGTAGCAAGGAGGCACACGAGTGATTCACTTCTTATATATTTTCATGTATCTTGGAAACGGATCATTTGGATCTAACTTTATATTCAGGTAAGGTTTTTTTTAAGGTTAGGGATATATGCTTCGTTCCTAAAAAAAAAGGTCGAGCGGAACTCGTATGCCAGGTTAGTTAAATACTAAAGTTCTATGGAGCTGTGCGTGAATGAGGTACCTATGGTATTATAATATCCGGACCATCCTCAGATATATTAGGACAGAATTGCGCAGAGCCAAAAGCATTGCAAATATTTTTTTAGAGCGACGTATATCTGCAAAGTATAACGGAAAGAATAATAGCATCATTCCGTATGTGAAATTGCCACCATGTGCTCGTTGGAACGGATTTTGGAAAATTTATTACTGTTTTATCGTATTTATGAAATAAGTGTAATAAATGAAGTGGTTCTCCAAAAGGTATCTTAGTTTAAATGAAGTAATGTGAATAAACGCGTAAATTTTGAATGTAGCACACATAATAACAATATATGAAAGCAAAAGAAAAAAGTTGAAAAGGTAAATAGCACTCGTATTTCGTAGCCTGGTTTTCTCGTTGCTGATAATAAATTATTGAACCTTCGATAAATAATAGTAAATAACCTTATAATAAATCATTTCTTTTCTAATAACTTATGTTGTGAAGTGTCCCTCATCATGTTGATCATTTGTAATGTTATTATTGACTATCGCGCCGTGTCATGTTTATCATGTCATCGTATACAATAAAATGAGCGCTTTAAGTGAATTGCTCTAATGAATTGCTTTTGTCGTTGTAGCTTGAGCATACTTCCATTATTGGATTATCATTATCAATATGAACACCATTAATACAAGTTACGAGTGATTATATAGTAGTATTCACAGCGCACTGGGCTGAAAATAGTGGCCACTATGTCGGTCCCGTTGGTGCGTCTAAACACTTTAGTTAAATCTGAGGACAAGCATCACGTGGATTTTATATCTAAAATGTTCATCGTAAGCGAATTGGCCGTAGGATTAAACAGGCTGTCTTTACTAGGCAACGTCAAAATTTACTTCATTGGACCAGCACTAGTTTACTCCGTGCTCGTCACGTTCGCTACGATGTACACAACGCACCTAGCCAGACCCCACCAGCTCTTACCAGTGGTCGTATGCTCCATAGAATATATTTTTTGCAATGTGTTCAGCTTTATATCGAACAAGAGAATGCTGCGCTACTACAACGAATTGAATAAATTTGACATGGATGTCGGTTGTAGACCGAAGATTGCACAGGGGTCGATACGTAACATCGCACAAATATGCTTTGCCATTATATTTATTTCCGCCTTGATTATTCTTCCATACAAATTCGTCATAATCAAGGGGATTTTTATGCAGCTGATACCATATAACATTTTACACATTTTAGAATTGCAATACTTTGCTCATCTCTTGAGTTTGCTCACACCAAGGCTGCGCCTTATTAATTATTACATGGAATCTTCGCTGTCCAATGAAAAAACTAGTAATGTAAATACGAATGAGTTCATATTTTTAATGAAAAACTTAAATAGTAAACAGAACCGCCAAATGAAGAAATTAATGGACCTCTATCAGATAATAATTACAGCCTATAATTATTTGATTGAAGCAATTAAATGGCAGGTATTGTTGGTATAATATTAGGTCCTTACATATGAAATTGGCGTTTTGTATGGGAGGAACAAAAAGTCGAATATTTTTTAATATAATATATTTAATTAATCAAAGTATGAACCATTATTTTCTATGCACTTTTGCCATCTCATAGGTAGTTCATTGATCCCTTTACTAAAAAAACCAGTCGGACGGGAATCAATAAAATCTTTGAAGGCGATTTGGACTGCCCCATCGGAGTTGAATTTTTTCCCTTGCAAGAAGTTATCCAAATTTCGAAAAAAAATGGTAATCTGTTGGAGCAAGGTCCGGGGAGTACGGAGGATGTCTTAGACTTTCCAATTGAAGCTCTTCTAATTTAGTAGCCGTCTGTAGCGCAGTGTGTGGTCTAGCGTTGTCGTGAAGCAGCAGTGGCGTGGAGCGATTGACCAGCCTAGGTTGTTTAGCCGCTAGCTTTTCCATCATGGTTTGCAATTCCTGACAATAGACATCAGCCGTAATAGTCTGGCCAGATTTGAAAAAACTGTAATGAACAATACCGGCACTAGTCCACCAAACGCTTACAAGTAACTTTTTTGGGGTTAATTTTCGCTTGGGGCAGGATTTGGCTGGCTGGCCAGGATCTAACCATTGCGCTGAGCGCTTCCGATTATCGTAAAGAACCCATTTTTCATCACAGGTAATGATTCGGTTTAAAATACCTTCATTATTGTGCCGGTTTAGTAATGTAACGCAGCAGTCGACGCGCGTTTGCCGGTTTGTTTCAATCAATTCGTGAGGTACCCACCTTTCAAGCTTTTTAATCTTCCCAATTTGCTTCAAGTGAATTAAAACAGTTTTATCACTAACATTGCAGCCTGCAGCTAACTCGGACGTGGTTTGCGATGGATCCGCTTCCACAATAGCCTTCAACTCTTCATTATCAACTTGAGTCTCAGGCCGTCCACGGGGCTTGTTCTGCAGGTCGAAATTTCCAGAACGAAAACGTTGGAACCAAAAACGAACTGTGTTTTCTTTTGCAACACGACCGCCATACACATCATTCACCCTTCGAGTTGTTTCCGCAGCACTAGTGCCACGGCGGAACTCGTACTCGTAAATAATGCGATATTTAAGGTTTTCCATTTTGTAAAATGAGTGACGCAAACAGAAAAAAACAGAAGAAAAAAAACAAATGAATGACGATCATCGAAGCACAAATACATGAGTCTATAGCTGTACAAATTTGAATTTGGAATTCCTTACCAAAGAGGAGAAATTCGTGATTAAAGTGGCCAGTACGAAAAACGCCAATTTCATATGTAAGGACCTAATATATACTGTACGAGCACGTACGTGATTGTAGTGTTTGTAAATGAAGCAGTGATTCAAGTATATTTTTTTATATTCCAGCTGCTGGTGATCATCGTAAGCTCGTTTGTAACAGTTTTAAGTTTTTCCTATTACTACTCATTGTCCGTGATTCACGGAGAGGCGAGTACAATATTACATATTTGATATTTTTTTGCATACAATTATTTTGAAACACGAGATAATACTGAAAAGGAAAACTTATTTATAGTGCTTATTTAACACAGATACAAATGACTTCAATCAAAGAGGTCCAACGATTTTTCAATGCCTACATAAAAAGTAGGTCAATGGACCTTACGCCTGAGCTAGGCTTTTCCATTGATATATTAATATAATATTCAACTTTCAGAATCCGCTTAAGCACAGTGTACATTACTTGGGAGTGGCACTGTCGTTGATGCTGCCTTTGTTCGCGCCATGCCTGTGCGGGGACCGCTTGCACAGTGAGGTGCGCCGTCTTAAAGAGCTACTTGCCTCCAGGCTATACGAGAATCATCTTGGTACGTTACGTGTGGGTAGTTGTTGTAAAATCTCGTTTGACTCGCCGTCCATCTTCAATCTCAAGCTCATCATAGTTGTAGTTTTGTCTTCGCTGTAGTTTTGAGAAACGACCCATATATGTATAAAAGTATGTATTGATCGCGTTTTTCGTCCATGCAATAGTGCGGTCGACTCACGAACCACATATAAAACACTAACACTGACTGACTGACCGACATACAACTCACAGCATGCATATTTGGATTGAGTGTCATGAAACTATCAGTAAAAGTTTCTTGATAATGTATAGTAGGCACGAGTACTTATGAATCATTCCATTTTTAATTCAAAGTTTATATGCGGCGATTGAAACTGAGATATAGTACATTTTTTTTTTGTAAATTCAAATTTATTTATTGCGTAATATGCATGTAAATACAAAGAACAAAAAGAAAAGGAACAAAGAAAATATATAAATAATAAGAAACTTATAATTTAAGAATTATTTGGTACTAAACACGCCTAATTAGTGAATGTATCAACGCCAACGTACAGCGCGAGCCCAGTTGATAAGGCTTTCAACAACATCAATGTAGATTTATCATACTAATGCATAGAAAGTTTTTAGATATACTATAAGAAATATATATTTAAGCATCTTAACGAATTCAGACTGAATGAAAATGTGAAGTACTGTCATCATCGCAGCCATCTACGGGTGAATGCGATATTAATATAAGGTTATATGTTATACCCATTATATTAAGAAACAGGATAGGGTATATCATGCGATTGCGAACGCAATTGTTGTTCCATAAATATTTGCGCTGTGATATGTTTATGTAGAAGCACATGCTCGTATTATTTTTGAGAGACCCTTTGAAAATTATGTTTGTTTTCGATTAATACATTTTCTGACTATCACAAGGCGAAACGAATAATTGGTTGATAAATATTCAGGTGATTCTTGATCGTAACTGTTGGCATTAGATATGTTAGCGATCTTAAGCTACACAGTACTAGCGTTGTTTCTTTTCGATAGTAATAAGTAAATAGTTTCCAGATAAGGCAAGTCGCAACATTGCCCGTGCCCTGTTGGCCCTGACGGAGACCCGGGACCTCTCGTTCTCATTACTTCGGATGCTGGACATCGATATATCGCTACCTTTCAAGTTCGTTGGACTACTAGTGACGTATCTCATCATTCTACTTCAGTTTGAAAAAGTAATAAATCCTTGAATATGTATAATAAACTACACCTCACTGTCTCTCAAGTCAAGTTTACGACCTCAGCTGCCAGAAGAAATATCCGAGATATGAAAATCACGACGCTACATACTAAAACCTGGCTTTATTGCAAACATGAGTTATACGAAATATTAAATAGTTATGAGTCGAAGCACTAGCATACAAATATGTATTATTCCCTATTGTTTAATTACTTTTGTGCTAATGCTAGTTTAATAAGTTTCAAATTAAAGTAGCAAATAAAAAGAGTAGTTTTCTCACATCTTCAAATATTTTGAAAAACTCAAGCGCGACTTCCGTGAAATTTAATTGGCTATAAATCTAGTTGTTTTCATGTTTATTTACAAATTACTCATCATCAAACATAGCACACATTATTGTATGCAAAAATTCTGTCTTTTTATTTTTTGCTTTGTCTTTGTTATTTTTTTATATCAAACTAATTTATTAAAACTGATCATGATCCTTATTGTTGGACGAAAATCTTTAAGTAAAGTTACTTTGTATTCCGAAATTAATCATGTCCTATTCCAAGTCTCCTCACCATACGTATGAAGTTGAGACAAAAATCATTTGGAGGCAAACCCTGCGAATATTGGAAACAGTTTGTGCCTAATACTTGCTGGTTGATCGATGACCTTATTTAAACGTCTTACGTCTACCAACACATTCATCTCTTTCAATGTATTTTTTAACCTTGAAGCAAATGGGTAGCATAGGTACGTGTTCAATATGCTTTTAAACAATTTTAACGTAACATCCAATTTTTGTTTCAAATTCAAGTATTTGGTATAAATATTGTGATCCTAATAAAACTGCAAGTAAATGTATGCAACGTGGCTTATTTTATTTCGGATAAATTCTTATAGACGGGACATATTTTTATCCGGGTTGACGGCGAAGGCCATTGTGATCGGAGATGCTTAGACGTAACTCCTTTATATTCTGCGAAAAACATTTCAGGAGTTTCCGTTTTGTTGTATTCTTTACAAAGAAGAACGGGGAACGTTTTACCCTAAAATGTATGGATGTACAAATTAGTATAGTGGCTATTTTGTTCATTGTTTCATCTGTGTATAGGATCCTTAGCTATTTTATTGGTTGGGCAAAAATAATTTCCTGTAGGTACTCGTCGAGATTTACACAGGAAATAACTTAATAAGAACGAGTAGCACAATATTGTTATTCAATTAGAAACGTTAATCGTTACAGCATAGGAAACACTTTTTTAAATTACATCACGTATGGTATTAAGTCGGTTATTTTTGCGAAAGTATGAAATTAAAATCGCACACGCTTCCATCAGAGTCCACCCTCGTTAAATGGAATGAAGATTTTCTCGTTTTGAATGCGAATGTGTATTAGGGTTGAGTGCTTTGTTGAGGTCCCGGGCGGAGAATCACTGGCAATTTACTTTCCCTCAAGGTATGTTAAAATTTCCTGCAAATTGAGACTGGTACACCAGTCTGTAGGTACGCTGTGAGCAGGTAATTGTTATATTTTCAAGTGATGCATAATTTATAACATAATTAAAATTATCATAACAGGTTGATTTATGATTGTTTCAATAACAAATAAATATAAGAAAATATTTTTAACAGTTTGATACATTTTTGTTTATAAGTTACTAGTTATATTTATTTAGTTATAGTTGTTATAGTCGTTATATTATATAGTAAGTTATTAACTTTGTATGCACATTTCTGAGACAACCCTGCCAGCTCATCTCGAGGGGTCACTGTCGGTGTCAGATTACATTTTGTATTAAAAACATTTACGTGCGACGTGAGCACTCCCTTCACAAGCGGTGTGTAGCCCGCAACTGTGAATTAAAATCATGCGACAACTCACACATGACCCTTCCAAATGTATCCTTTGCACCACTCTACAAAGAGTCAGTAAAAAGTACCAACGCGTCGGTCGGCCTGATGGCGAGGAATACGTTTTAGGTTCCCACATTCCGTTTGGGTAACATTGAAACAGACTTCATACGGCACATTATTTAGCGTTCAGTGTACAGAACACACACTTTCTACAAAAATATGGTAATTTTTTTAGAGAGAGAAATAATTCAAAAGCATCTCATTTTTGTGAGGATGTTAAAAGTAAAATGATAGCGGTACGATCGTATCATTTTTCACGAGACGGCTGTACAGCAGCAGCTATATTTGTAGGATACGGCTATTTTCGTTGAATGATGTCGGCAGTTCGCAGGAAGAATGCGTTGTTAACGAAGACGGATTGTGTCGCGCGGTGACCGATGTACAGGTGAAAAAAAAACTTTTGTTACCGCCTGCGTCACCGCGCCTCACTCCAACCAAATTAGTTGTCTCCCAGGATTTAATCTTATTTCTGCACCATCTCCCTACAAATAAGAACACGATTTTTCCTACCAAATACAAACAAATATTTAGACTTTGGGATTTGTTACTAGTAGATACACCTAAGACACTAGTTTTACGAATATCTACACACTATGAGTCTGTAAAGCGACGTAACGAAGACCAGCTACGACGTAGGTGATTGCTACGGCAATCTATCCACGTATCCATAAAATATTTTACTGTGGCTAGTGTGTTTTAAGTTCGTTCAATTACGTTAAAGTTAACTAAAATTCATAACTGTACGAGTTATTGGTTTTAGTTAATTTGATTGATGTTTATCTTGGAATTTGAATTAGTTAAATCCATTGTTCATCCTTTCAACAAAATCCGACGTCAGGGTAAAGTAAATCTACAAACGTATTCAATATATTGGAAGAGATTTCATCTTGTGATATGACCGCCAATTGTATCGATTTATAATGTATTTTATGTTCCTCAGTTATTGATTTTGGTGTACAATAAAGAGTTATCTATCTATACTGACTGTGTACAGAATGTGTAGTTATTGTTCGTAATTACTATACCTTAAACGAGAATAGCATCTACTGAACAGACTAGTCAAGTTTTAGGGTGGAAAAAAGTTGGAATGCAAATAGGAGTGAACGACATTCAATTACCGAGACATGCACTGTTAGTGACAGGCGCATTGTAAATCGACAGTATAATATATATACCTACTGATTGTAGACTCCTATACATGTAGGTGTGACCTACTAACAGTTGGGGACACGTTGGCAAGCAATTACGAGTACATCTCCAATTATGGATTTCAGGGTAGTAAACTAATTTGCAGGTGAGGTTATAGTTAGGGGTAGGACATGGTATTAATCACTACACATTCAAATTAATAAACCTTAGGTGTAACATCCGAAAGGGACCGGCGCGGTCGGTGGCGTGACGATACCTATTTTATTTTATTTGGAAAACAGTATCTACAGTATTTTTTGATGATTTATTAATTTGTATCATCAACAGTATTAGTACACTATATATTAGTATATTAGTACACTTTAAAATACAAAGGATATGGTGAAATAAGATTTAGATAAATTACCGCCAAATGGTAACCACAACTACTGCAGTAAGCGAGTAAGCTTAAGAACGCAGTATATTATTTGTTCTGCGCTTGAAATAACATTAAAAAAATAGAAATACATACATTATTTAAAAACGTAAACAACTACAATAATGACAAGTAAATGCTCGGGAAATATAAAGAACATTAAAGGAATAGGTATATGTTTCTTTGTTTTTTAAATACCCGCTACCGCTGTATCGAAATAATGTTTTATTTCATTTTTAAATTGCGGACATTTTATCTAAAGATATCAATATCAATTGATTTGGTCAAGCCCCTAAACAGTCTGAGTATTCTGCTCAAGCAAGCATGATACAATGATGAATGCATGTTTAAGCTCATTTAATAATCTTAAGATCGGAATCCTCTTTGTTAAGATAGCGTTCGACTGTAAGGGCTTATTTCGGAAAATCGTAACGAGTAATTATTGTCCTTGCTCTGGGAACAATAATAGACTTAATTAAATTGTTCTCGGCTAGTCCCGGTCATTTGAGTGTTCACAATGCGCCGCCATTTCGTACCAAAATTTCTACCAATTTATGCGATAAATTTTGCCAAACGGTTCAATTCATTCTAACAGCTCATACTCAACATCACGTTAGGTCAAGTAATTGTCTATACTTATGAATTGATCAAGATTGCTGATAAATCTTAGTTGTCAATGACATGACGGATCTTAATACAACACATGAAATTGTTTATTTACTTTGACGTTACGGCCAAGTTGCATCGGCCGTGGTTACCAGATGACGGTCTAACGTAGTGGTTGTATTCTCTTGGGCTGACTGAAAAAAAAAACTTGGTTCCAAATCCATTTAGAGAACTATCCTGCAAGGCAGTAAAGTGAGTCACTTGAATTGAAAGACAAAGATCTGTTACGTAAATGGCTTTCAAGGGATCTAGAGAAAGCCATAACTACGGCATTAGCGCATTACGCTACGAGGAAGTCAAAATGTGCTCAACCTGCCTAGACCTCGAAGATTCGCATTTTACGACCTCAACGAGGTAATGCCATTTCAAGCTTCGTTCCTCGCTATTACCTGTGGGAACAGATTGTAAATCTTCTAATACACCTACGCACTGTGAACCTGTGTACTGGAAACGTAAGATAAGGTACTTTTTTATTTGCCGTCCCCATTAAAATATATAAATATTTTATTTAAGTTTTTTAAGTAAATACCATAAAACAAGTATGCTAAAAGAATATTTTTTTGTTGTCTTATAAGAAAACTCATGAAAGCTTAAGATTTGTAAGTAGTTAACAGTATTGTATTGATTCATGTGCGAAAGTTACGCTTTTAGGTATTTCAATTTGTATAAAGTGCTTTAGAGTTTAAGTTAAAGGTTAAATTTGTTTCGACGGGTTCATAAAATGTTTAATGACTTTGTCTGTCTTCTGTTTCGTATCGTTTTTGTACCATCTTTGATTTATACGTAAGAGTGTGAATTGTTGTGTACCTAGCAAGATTTATTTGGCTCAATTGTGTTCGCTGAGATAAGGGTTGAGCAGTATACATACTTGTCCTATGCTAACTTAAGACAGATGTATCTAACATATACATAGACATGGTTAGGATAACTTTATCTTATACCTACAATCATCCGCACGGATAAGAGTATAATTATTTACCTCACGATATTCTCTAGAGCATGTAAACATTTTCGTTGGCTTTTACAAAATTTACACAATAATTATTGGCGGATCGCTACTAAAATATTAAATTTTAGTAGCGATCCGCCCCGGTTCCGCACGGGTTCATTTTAATCCAAAGTTCCAATTTAACCGGTGATTGATGAATTCGTTGTAAACTACAAAAAAAAAAAACTGCCAAAACGGTTTAGTAATCGAACTGCTCTAATGTGATGATTTCTCATACGTACGGTCATATATTTTTATTTATGTAGATTTGAATTTCTAACAGTACCTACAGTTCACGAACATACTCATAATTCATTTACCTTAAAAACTAATATGTTTCTTTAATCGCTTCTGAATCTCGGTTTAAATAATTTTCGAACAAGAGATTTTCAGTAAAAATGTAAATAATTTGTGGATGAGATCAAAGAGATGTCTTTAGTGGGTGGGATATGTAATTGTTGCTGGAGTCTTTGTATTGGGAGAAAGTTTGGGGTCCGCTCTCGAGAGGCTGGCTGTGCCCCGACAACTCGATCATTACCCTACGCAGGCACGATGTAAGCCAAGAGTTTTTCCGGACCTAATGAAAAACGCCGAAGCTTCGTCAATGATTGTATATTGGATAAGTTGGACCGGAGAAATGAAATACCAAAGTGGTCCCGTATTTATATGCTACCGCCCTAAATAATATAAGTTTAATTAATGTTAATAAAAAACCTAAGGAAAACTCGTTTAAAAAATAAAATAAATTAATTATATGTCCAACCCCAAATATGGAAAGGGAAGGGCTAAGCTTCTGTTCAGTAAACAGTCATAAAACATGATAGCTGTGCAGTACATGTTTAAAGTAATATAAAAATAATGTAACTTTTTTATAAACGAGACCAAACTTCATGCGATGTACACCCAATACAATTATATTCAACATGTTCAAAATGTTTACAAATAATTGTTCGGAATTATAAAGAGTGAAAACGGTATTCATGCAATGAATTTATGAGAATTCATGAATCAACGCGGTGATTTAATATTTCTATCTTATTCATAGCCCTTAGTATAACGACAGTAGAAGCGACAGACCCCGTAAATCAAACATGGACAAGTTGGTAATTATGAAAATTTTAATAAGGAATTTATGCTAATTTACGGTGGCGCGAAACCGGGCCGGGATAAAAGCATTCCACAAAGGCTAAGACTAAATTAGTTAATTCAAAATATATTACCTACCGGTCTTCCTCACAGTAATCCAATAACATTTATGAAATAAAAATTACAAATAATGGGTTTACGATTTATGTACTAGGAATACTATACGGATATTGCTTTTTTTCCAGTCTATATTTCGTTTCATAAACGTACAAAGTATTAATTTAGTTTGAACCTTGATCAAACATTAGCCTGTGACTTTGACCTCGTGGAATAAGTCTGCATAATAAGAAGTCTATCCAGGAGTTATATGCTCTTTTGAAGCAGATAGTATTGTATGGTTCATAAATATTGTTGCTTTAATTGGTGTTACAAGTGTTGAAGTCTTAAATACGTCATAAATACAATTTTACACAAATACGATATTAATATGTGATTGATAGATATCTCATCTCATATACTCGTAATACAATACAACCTCAATCTCACTTACAAGCGCCCCAATCTGACTTCACATCAAATAAATAGCCTACAATTCATTAATATTCGTAATTAAATTAACATTATTTCCTTCCTTGTGAGCTAATTTTATGAATTTCATAATAAGACCGGCGATAGAGAAAGCATAAATATTTAATTCCAGTTGCTTTGTAAACATTTAATCGTTCTACGCTCGTGGTTTTAGCGTTGTGCATAAATTTAAATGAGTAACAGCGAACAATCACGCTGTAGCGTCTGAAGCTCGTCCTGAATTTCATCGTAATTGACTTCATAATATTCCTATTTTAATTTGAATAATGCGGCATTTAGAGAGTAATCTGTTTAATTTGGTAGGGCTTTCAGCGCGCCCGCATCATGCGCGCGTGACGTTCGTGTTACTCTGGCCTGCAGATTAGGATATTTCCTTTTTTAATTCTACGATAATCCCACAAAAGATAATATAATATAATCATGCGAGATTTACATTAAATTAATAAAGGCCAGCAATCTAGTTCGAACGCCTCCGGTGATTTTTTTTACGGATATTATTACGGCCGCACCCGGCGACATCTCTGAGGAAGAAAATTTCGCTGATAGCCTGTGAATCGAGAAGTTAAAAAGGGGATGGATAGCTGCCCCTTACGCCGTGAAACGTCTTCCGAATACTAATTTGTCATATTACCAACGCAACAGAAGGGAAGCTAAAGAAAACTACAAACTCTGTTCCTTTCAGCAGTGATCAGTAATTTGAACTGAAGAAGATATCATCTTTGATCTATCTTTAATCTACTCTATTGAATTGGTACTATTTTTAAGTATACATTTATTCGATTTGAGTCTTATAAGAAACAATTTATGGAACTAATATCTCTTCATGTAGATTATATTCTCATAATAATTAGCTTTATACGTATTTAGAACTCAGGTGTGCGTGTGTTATTATTTTTTGTACATCTTATATATGATTTATAGAATTTTCATATGAAGTGACTACTCAATTCTGCATACACTTTCGAGGCAAGTTAATGTCAATAAACATTTAGTCGGATAGCTATGCTTCTTCTATATAAAAATCATTAATCAGGATCCACGTACCAGAAGGCGCGCAGTAATTGATTTTATGTAAAAGCATTAAGGGCTCACATATTTTATCTAGAAGATTAATTTGAATTGTGGGGCTGAAAGAATATTCAATTAAGGGTGAATATATTTGGAATTCATGTGCACGATCCTTTAATTAATATTTTTCACGAAAGCGTCGTCGTTGAAATACCAGTTGGAGCTAATTATTTTGTAACGTAACTTAACCTCGCTAGCTCGCAGTTTTAATTTAATTATTAGGATGGGTCTGGTTTGGTCAGGTTCATCTGCTCTCGAGAACGAGTTAGCTTACGTAAATAGACGAGCTGTGGCCGTCTAGTCTCTATTAACCATTCTCCATATTTATTGTTGTGGCTTGACATCTGTTCAAAGCGCCCTGCTTTGAAAATAAGCTCATTCGTAGAGGGAAAAAATGTCATTTGCCCTGGTCTGTTTTCAGTTGTAAGCCGGCAAGTAGTTCTGAATTTTATGGATTACAATATAGTTGACATATTTATTTATACACTGTGTGAATTAGTTCGTAATATCACTGATGGTATATTATTTATGACACTCTTTCACCATTTCTATATACTTATACATAGCAAAATTTAGTGGTTTGCTGTAAATTTAGATGAGATCTACCTACGCATTTTCAACAAGTAACACTTTTTTACGTTATAAATGTTGTTTGTGTCAGTATTCATACAAATAAAATACAGCATCTGATTTTTTTATGTCGCCCACAGGTTTTTTTATCCCACTATGGTGTTAAACAAGCATATGGCCCGTCTGATGCTAAGCCGATACCGTAGCCTATGGACGCTTGCAACACCAGGGGTATCACTTGCGCGTTGCCGACCCTAATAACATTTATAAATTCGGAATATCTAGCACTCCAAACAATAAGAATGAACTTCAAAGGCATAAATAATAATATAATACGGGGCGGCTGGAGTCTCGGGACAAGTGGACACTTGTTCACGGCAGCGAGGAATGTGACGTTAATGAGCACAACCGCTGAAGATCTGGTTGAGAGGACCTGCTTTGTTCTTATAATACCAAATATTTAAAGATGTTAA
Source organism: Falcaria lacertinaria (assembly GCA_951449985.1). Lineage (NCBI taxonomy): Eukaryota > Metazoa > Arthropoda > Insecta > Lepidoptera > Drepanidae > Falcaria > Falcaria lacertinaria. The sequence goes on along the minus strand of OX602123.1, from coordinate 5,167,444 downwards.
TTAAATTCGCGTTTGACGCTGACAAGGTGTCGCTTCATTGTTACAGTGTTATTTCATTCATGTCTTCAGTCTGCCTGCCCACTCAATAATTTAATTAAAGCGTTTGATCAAAGATTTCCACATTCCTTGTTAAGTAAGATTTGTATCTGTCATGTAATATGTTTGTCTTTTCCCATACAAAACGGCAATTATGTTTGGTATCTCATGCACATAAAGCAGGAGTTTTACCCCCTCAGGGAATTAATGTACAATAACCCTTTATTTTTGCTCGTCTATGTTATGTAAGGAACTCCTGTGAAACATGTCATGTTTCTAAGTACATACATTGGTTTAGGCTTAGCGGTTAGTGTACGAGTTTTATTAAGTCGATATATATCTTAAGTATAACTATTACGTATTCTGTGGTAGTAAAGTAGGCAAAAAATCGCCTACAAATAGTTTTATACTTTTACAATGTGAATAAATTTATTTCCTCGCCTCCTCTCGCTTTTTCCGAATTCAACAAGATAACAATGTTTGCTACAAATATACAAAGTTAGTTTGTCAAATTGAGTTTTAAACGGAAAATGTTTTGGAAAGAAACATTTATTTAAAGAAAAATAAACTGATATGTACCTACTTGTATGTATATTACAAAATTAGTAATAGTGCCATTTCTCTACGGTATGCATTTAGGTAGGCTATTGATGATGTTTAGTAGAAGAGTGTAGTAGTAGTAGTAGTAATGCAGATTGTTGCCCAAACAACCGTTAAACTAATATGGGATTGGGCTGGCCAAGTTTCCTGGATGCCAGACAACTTTTGGGCTAACATAACCACATTTTTGTCCCCACCTATCGTACGTCGCCATCGTGGCAGACCCAAGCGCAGATGGCGAGACGAAATGGCCGGTTTTAATGCGGATTGGCCTAGCTAACCACAACAATGAGCTACTTGGAAAAAGGAGAGGGAGGCCTTAGCCCAGCAATGGGACAGAAATGGCTAAATATAATAGAATCAATTGCTGATTGCCTGATTAAAGTGATGATTTGAGTAAGCGGGTAGTTAGCTCTAATTAACTTTAAAGGAATGGAACTTTAATGGAATTTTGCTAAAATATAATTTAGAACTTATGATTAACATGAAATATCCTTTTTGTGTGCTCACTCCATTGTACGGGATAGATTAGTCTTTCAAATTACTGACGAAACTTTGTCTGTGAGTTAAGAATCTCATTTTAAAATTATTGAAAACACATTGGTATAAAGACTAAAGCTTTGTTATCACATTAATCTAAAAAGCTTTTCGTTCTCGGATGAACGACTCTATCTTACAATCAGTCAGAGGGTTGCAAGGCGAGAGGCGGCGCAGAAATGAAATCAGACAAACAATTATTTTAAAGGGACGATAGGAATGGCCCAAATTTCTCTCCTCCTTTGTATTCCAATTAGTTTTGTATTGATGGAAAAAAATCTATAATCGGCGGAAATAACACACTTTTATTTTTAGCTTAGTGTAAAATCAAAAGGGCGTTTGCTTTGCTCTCAAACTGAATACTTGCATAACAAAATATCGTCACGTACATACCGTCTCATAGAGCAGGTTTGTTATAGCTTCCTTTGTTTATTTTGTTGAGCCAATTCTTATCACGTAGGTCGAACACAGTTACCAATAAGGGATATAGGTACGTGTTATATTTAACATGCAAAGTTTCCTTCGTTCTTTACCTTAATATTTAATTCATGAGATAATCTACAGCAATGGCAACTGGAAGGTAAGAACTAATGGCTTGTCTAATATGAAAAAATATAATGTGCTATACATACAACACAACTGTTAAACCAACATTTGTATAAGTACCTATGTGTATACGATAGAAATATTTATGTTCCGACATTATCACACAGCGTCATCGAGTAGAATAATGGTTACTTTAATACTATATGTTGTTTATAATCTATAATTACAATATAATACATACCAAAGAAACAGACTGGGCCCTTCTGTTCAATGTCACATAACACACTATTTAATCGTACACCAATTACACTACTTACAAGTTGTAATTATGGCAATAATTACGCTCGTTCCATTTGCACTGTGAAATAATTTTACATTACAGTACAGTTACTTATCTCACGATAAATGTTCTCATTATGTCTAGTCATTCTTTTCATTACACGCATTACTGAAAACAAAATGGAAACGAGGAATTTGATGCGGCGAATACCCGACCGACCATTATTAAAAGCATTCGAACCCATTGTATTTTGTTACTTTTCTGCGCAAAGAATGCAATTTAAAACCGAGTCTTTGCACCATAATTTGTTTCTCATTAAATAAATTGTTTTGCGTATGGTATGTGAGACGTGGGTAATTTGTAGAAATTCGTTGCAGAAACGACTTTGAAGAGTATGCGTAAATTATTGTATATAATATTTGCTCTGAATTTTGGTGAAATTCAATCGAGGAAGTCAATATCAAATCCAATCAGCTTCTAGAGTTCTAAATGTTTGCGATGCAGGCAGTCAGCAGAATGGTGTGGCTCTCGTCAATCCTTCGGATTGTGAATATAAAATGAAGACAAACGAACGACTAAAATACTATTTATAATGCATAAACTTATGTACGATAGTAAATCTTAAAATATCAAGCAATGTGTAATCTAAATGTTTCGGTCCAGAAGTACATTAGGACATGATAATTATTTGAAATTTTAAGTCACTCTAAGCACTTTTAAGTGTTTTGTATCGATGCACATATAAAATTCAATGTTGAATAGATTTGATTGCGCATTGTATATATTTTTATTGTAGTCTTACCAGATACGTTTTTGATAAACCGCAGTTAAAACTATGAACTTTCTTATTAGCTTGTAGTTAAAATGTTCTTAAATAATTCTAGTACCTATTTTAGTCGCGTTTTTATGACGGTCATTGGCAAACACAATAACCAGAAAAATATATATACTTAATAATATTTGTATATACCTATGTACATATATTAACATCCAATATGAGGTATCTTCTTCGGTTCTTCTAAGGTGGCTTTTTTCCGAACCGGTGGTAATTTAGACCTTCATAAGTGCCCTATTAGGGCCTAAACTGAATAAATTATTTATGATTTTGAGGTACATGGGAGTCAATTCAATAATTGTTGATCTATAACAAGCAAAGAGTTGGGTAATGTAACAATTCTTTTAGCAGTTCTATATATAAAAACCCTTCACTAGTTGGAATTTAAAGGGTGTTCGAAATTACAACGATTCAGAGCTTTTATATACTTTCAACCAAGGCAGGGCACGGAACTTTTATGTTACTTTGAAAGTAACAGCATCACGTTTAAGTTACATTAAAATTCCGAATCAGCTTGCGTTATTCCGTAACCAACCCGAAAATTGTATATAATATCTTCATGCAACGAAAATTACAAATAACTACATAATTTAACTTAAAACCAGTTTATCGCCGTTCTGAATTTCCGTTGTTCTAGTGTTTTTTAAACATGTACGTTCATAAATGTAGGCCTTGTGATGTTGAACGCCTTTTAACACACCTGACTTATTTTTTATGCTGGTCATTTGTCTTGAAGGACGCACATTTTCACAGTTTTTACTCCGAGGCTTACTGCTCATTACTGACACAAAAAAGAGAAGGTAAGGGCGTATAATTAGAGAAGAGTCTCACAGATTAGTCGATCCCCGTTTTTACGGTACTGGTTGGTAAATTAATATAGCTGAGCCATTATCTAGACCTATAATTAAAATGTTCCTTTTACTGTTGATTACTTCCTGTTATGTAATTTTCTGTAATCATAGAACGAACATAAACATAAATAACATTATGGTCACAAGAGTGCTCAGACGTGTGGACGATAAAAGTCTTGACGTAGGTGTGTATTGTCTTGTTAATGTGTTCATACCTATAGCGCACACGCCCTAAACATAAATAAATAAAAAAATAAACTGCGTACCCAACGCACAAAAGTTAGCGCTTAAATGTCTATTCATTTCAAAGAGTCGTTGCCTTTATTTTCATAAAATATAAATAATAATATAAATGCTTAGATATAATTACACAGTGGTAACTGGCCCCAAACTTAGCAATCGCTTGTACTTTTTATCATCGGGACCTCAATATACCTTTTTAATTGTAAATACATACTTATTATGAATATAATCAGGTGTTACTTAGGGAAACTCATATTTATATAATACAAGATGTAATATAATTTGCTTTATTGCACTTAAATTAATACGATACGGTTTCTTCAAACAGCCTGCGCTCAGGTGTGATTTCCTCCCAGTGCCAAGGTGTGATTTCTTGCAACACGTGTTTTGGGACCTCCACGTCCCATAATTAAGGTGCCGCCACGTTGGTTGAGCG